>VDFB02058242.1:349161448-349374142 GCA_007258455.2 Sequoia sempervirens | reverse complement strand
AACTTTTTGAGTCCTTTATAAACCATTTCCAAGTGCACATGACCCCTAAGATGTCCTTAGTTGATTTGATGAGATGTAAGCAATAGGACGATGAAAAGGTTATTGCCTTCATTCCATGTTACAAAATGTGTTATTCCCAAATCAATGTAAAGATTCCCAATCCTCACCTTCAACAAATGTTCATTGAAAACTTACAAACTAAGATACAAGGTAAGCTTGGAATGAATAAGTTTCCTTCCTTTGTACACTCGTGTACTACCCTTCGTGGTTATCAAAACTCGGTTAGTAGTCGTGAAATAAAATCCACCTCTAATCATCCTAAAAAGTTTGAATCCATAAATCAAAACAATTATCAAGCTTTTAAGAAATAGAATAAAGGCTTCCTTCAACTAAACCCCCCTCAACCAACTCAACATGTAAATACGCAAGTGGCTGCCAAAACTTCTTTCACATTTGGGGATCCGACTAGGCAATTCACTCCCTTACTCGATACCCTCCATAACACAATGTTACAAATTCTAAAACAAAAAATGATTACCTTACCTCTTGTTAAAACTCTCGATCCTAATAAGCCTATTCCTCTAAGATTTAGATCAAATTCTTATTGCCATTATCACTGAAAAAATGGACACAACATGGAACATTGGAAGTGTCTTAAACATCTTATGCATGACCCCATTGATTCTAGTCGACTTCAAATTGGAGGTGTTAATGATCAAGGAAATAAACTTTTGTTTCCCATCCTAACCAAAGCTTACAAATATTTACCAACCCTATGTCAAACCATAGCATTTCATTTGTCAAAGCTAGTGAAACTAAGAAGAATGATGTGATGAATGTTGACATAGATTATGACAACATGGATATTATTGAACAAGGTCCTATGGATACTATTGAACAAGTTCCTATGGATACTATTAGACAAAATCCTATAAAAGGTTTTATTACGTTGATCAAAACTCAACCTTGTAAGGGTCGAACTAAAAATCCTATTGAAATTTATTTCTCATCTAAAGATATAATTAGGAATGCACCTGATGGTCCTCTTTACATAGCTGGCTGAATCAATGAAAAGCCCGCTAATGGGATATTAATTAATCTTGTCTATGGATAGATTGTGATCATTGAGGAATTTGTACTTGTGCATGAACTCTATCAAGAAACATATGATAAATTGAAAGCATGGATAAAAATGCATAATGGATTCACTTGCCCTATGATGGGATCAATCACCCTTCCTCTAAAATTTGGACCAAAGCAATTAGATGTCTCATTCTCCATCATCTTGACATCACACCAATTCCATGTGAAGCTCGGTTATCCATGGCTATGCTCCATGGAAGATGTCTCATCGGTTGTGCATAAATGCTTAAAGTTTCCCTTTGACAATGAAATTTTTACTTTGCACCATAGTGGCTTTACTCCTTTGTCTTCCTATGGGAACTTTTCATTAGATTTCTTTTGGGCTGAGCCTATGAAACTTATTAAACTCATGACAACTTCTTTTTCAAATCTTATCAAAATTTTAAGACAAAATGCATAGAAAAACTATCCCTTAGAAACATGTCTCAACCTATGATTGATCCTCCTATCCTTGACAAAACCATTATTGAACCTAAATACATTCCAAATAACTAATAACAACCTAATATGTAACCTTTGAATATTTCCTACAAGAGACAAGGAGATAACCAAAACAATCTCGTCATGCCTCCTATGATAAAACAAGTTTATAAAGCTAAAGATAAAGTGGTTGAACAGCCTCCCATGGTTCCTTTCATTCCTACCCTTAAGAAATAAAAGAAACATATGGTTGATAAACCCTCTCCTACACAAACACAACTTGAAAATCATACTAAAATAAATAGAAATGCTAGAGAGCATAGGCATAGATGTTGTGCTCTTGCTCGAAGATTTAATGAAGAAAACAATAAAGAAAATCAAAATCCAAACTTGACTAAAGCAATACATGATGAGTCTCCCTCTTCACTGCAACAAAAAGATCATATATCGCAACCAGAATAGGAGCTAAATCCTTCTTTAGACATTATTATTCAGCCTCGCATTGTGATTAACTTGGATGATGATGATGAGGTTGCTAAAATTGATGAAGAAGTGCACAATGAATTGAATACATTGTTTTCCTCTTCTATGAGGTTAAATTATAATTCTCCTAGGAAGAGTGTTGAACGTGGTAATGACCCTAGTTCGACACTTGCTATTGTCCCTTTGGCTTGTTGTCTGCCTTCTATATATGATGAACATGATTGGGATGCAGATGACCTACTAATAGGTTGATTCGCATGTGCCTTACTAGTCTTCTCTTTATTTTCTTTTGTATTGTTTTCTTTTTATGTGTGTGATTGCATGTGCATAATGTGATCTCCTTGTAATTTTTTTTTGATGTATCTCTCTTTGTGAAATTCCTTTATATGTACCTACATTATTCTATATGTTGTAACCCTTTATCTTTTCATTTTTCTTGTGTTTTCCTTTTGGGGATGACACAAGGCATCAAGACATTTAGGTCTCTTCCATGTTGACCCAAAATATTCTCCTTTATCTTTTTCTTTGTCTTGTGTTTTCCTTTTGGGGATGACTCAAGGTGTCAAGACATTTAGGTCTCTTCCATGTTGACCCAAAATATTTTCATTTGTCTTGTGTTTTCCTTTTTGGGATGATGCAATGTGCTAAGAAATTTAGGTCTCTTCCATGTTGACCCAAAAGCTTTTTCTTTGTTTTTTCTCTCTTTGTGTCATTCTTCTTGTTCCATGAGTATTTGGGGAATGATGAAAGTTTTGAGCTCTCTATAACATTGTAGCAAAGACATACAAACCCAAAATCCATGGATCCCTTATGCATTTAGGATATAATTTTGGGGGAAACCCCTTTTCATGATGTAACTTTATTTGGAAACATATGATTTAGCATAGGGCTTTCCAAGTAAATTCTCATGTCCTCTTTATTGTTAGCTTTTATCATTTGTTACTTTAAAGTAATTTCCTTAAAGTGGGGGCATACATTGGCCTTATTCTTTTGAATTTTTCAACTTATGTTTCATTGTGTAGTTTTCTTACTTCATACGACGCGTCTTTCGCTTTGTGCTAACATTGGGTGTGATGTCCATCAAGAGTGTGATCTCTCTTAGCATATTATATTCCTCTTAGTGGCTTTGTGTGACACACTGCATCCCCTAAGTTTTCAATCTTCTATTCTTTGATTAGTCCTCTCTTGGAGACATTAGGCATGATGTCCCCTAAGTTAAGACCTTACATGAACTAAGTGAAAATATTTTGAATGTACCTTACACTACTTTTGCATTTACAATATCGGTTATATGGCCACCTTGCATAACACACTTTGCTTGCCCATGGAGCCATCTTGTTCATTCATGGGTGTCAAGCATACAAAGCTTTACTTTCCTTGTGAATCCTATTGTCATGTTGTGTGGTGCCTTATCAAAGTTATTAGGAGGTATAGCTTTGGCATGGTTGTATGTATGAGAGCCGAACTTAGGCGTGACTTTCCCATAGCCACTTGCTTGTTTGGGTGAGCACATACTAGCCACGTGTGTATGTGTCTTGTTGGGGGCTCACCTAGTGGATGGCCTAAGGTTCCACTAGCCCTTGTAAGTGTGCATTTGGTTTTCATAGTGGAAATCGCATTCCACTTGTAAATATTTTTGGACAAATAGTTTAGATCTGATCCATAGCATGCATGACAAATGGTCGAAGCTTGATCCAACCCTTTTTGTTTTTTTTCCTTCTTCTTTTTGTCTCTGGTAGTGTATATGTATGCCTTGTTTCTCCTTATATCATTTTCATGGGTTTTCTATTGTGTTTATGTTGGTTTTCCATAGGATCTTGATATTGGGGGCTTGCACAATCATCTTGATAATTGTTGTCCTATCTTACTAGAATTGGTACATTTGGACCCCTCTTGATGCGAGTTTGTCTACTTTAGTGTGAGTTTGAAGCAAGTTCATCCTCTTAGTAAAGTGGGGGCTAAATGTAGTGTAGAAAAATGTATCCCTTTACATTTCCATACTTGTTTGGGCCCTCCTTGCTAAAATTGGGCTTCTTTATGCCTTATTTAATACATCTTTCTATGGATAATCCTGACATATATATAATGAAAAATCATAATTTAGTGATTTTAGTTTGTATGGCCTAGATTTAGTGATCTGGAACTCATACACCACCTTGGGAATATGGGTCCCACCTATGCATCGAGGCCTAAACCTAAATTTGGCATAAAACATAACATTTTTTGAAATTTTTGTCCCAAGTGTAGCCTACTAGTATTCATACGCCCCAACTAGCATATGAGTCCCACTTAGCTTGGACCTAATTTTGAATTCAATTCTTGGCAAGATTTTATTCTCCTATAGTTGATGTCGTCTTGTAGCATTATAATTTTGAGAAATTTGGCATAAACAGGTATAAATACAAGGTTATTTCACATATTTTCTCCTCACAATTTAAGTGATCTTATGAGAATTAAATTGAGATCATTATAGAGAACCCAAGAGCATTCAAGAGTGATTATGAAGCATTCTGGAGCATTATTCAAGATTCAAGCATCATGTCAAATTCATTATGCATCATGTCTATTTTTGAGGTAACATTTGTGATGTAGGTTCTTATGATTCAAGCAAGAATTCAAGTCAAGATCCATAGAATTCAATAAAAAATCAAGATCTACATTCATGCTAGCAATTACATACAAGATTGCAACCTCTTGTTCAATGGTTTGGTTAGTTACAACATAGCTTATTTTTTCATTCACCATTCCTTCATTCTATTTGATTTCATTTCAAGGTTTGATTACCAAATCAGGGTTTGACCAAGGAAAACACCTATCCACTAACAAAAAAACATTTCTCTCTCTTTGATGTGTGATTTGTAGGTCTAGGTTGAAGATCCATTGAAGAGAAAGATTGGAGAAAGTTTTCAAAGTTGCAAAGTTGTCATCTACATTGTAAGATTATGGAAAGTCGCCTACATGTTGTAATTCAGTATTTTAGACTTAGAGATTTGATAGGAGAGAAGTTAGAAGAATTCACTAGAGGATATCAAAGTTTGAGATCAACCCTAATACTAGGACTAAATTCTTAGTATACCAGTTTTTAGACAATTTATGTAGATCCTCGTTTAGCAGTTCAAAATTCCTATTTTATCTTGAAACCCTAAATTGGGACTAAATTTCCCCTACTAGCATATGAATCCCTCTATGCATTAAATGTAATATTTTTAGGAGTGCAAACCTTGTTTCAAGCTTCTTTGGGTTTCCAGGTGCACCTCTATTCATCTCTAGTTTCTTATTCCAATTTAAGTTCATTTACTAGGTCATATCATTAGGTTTTGCATGTCATTTACATTTATTTTCTTTACAAGCCTTCACTTGGTGGTGAACCCCCTTATTGTCATTAATCACACCCTAGGTCACCTTATTGCAATTTTTTTCCCTAATTCCATCCATAAATTGAGATCTCTAAGGTTTTCTTGAATAAAAATTGAAGGAAATAGGTGGAAAGTCCCTAAAACCCTATCTTGGTATTCCATCTCCTAAAAGGTGGAACACCCTCCTATTTCCCTTGTTTTCAACAACATTGAAATCTCTTTCCAAAATCCAAGGAACAAAAGGATCTAAAGAGAACATATATCTTACTTGATCCCACAGATGTGCTTTACCTAGGAAGTTAGTAGGAGCATAAATGTTGGAGAGAAGAATTCTTTCACTCGACTCCAAATTAGAAGCAGTAAGAGAAATATAATACCTTCATGAGAGCCACTAGATTGAACTAAATCTACATGGGTCCCATAAATAGGAAACCCTGCTAGATCTATCATGCACTCCCACACACTAACAATGATCTCTACCCAAAATATTTGAAGTCACATACATCATACTTTCAACAAATAACTTAGTTTCCTTAAGGAAAACCAAATCTGGAAAATGAACACGAATCAATTCCTGGATAGCCTTTTGTCTAGGGATGTTATTCATACCTCTCACATTCCAAGAGAGCACAGTCATCACTAGGGTTGGGACAAGTGGGAATCAATAGTCCTCACCTATCCATAATCCACCAATGTCTCACCAATTAACTTAACATTTTCTTGGTCCTTTTTTCCAACCTTAAGAGATTTCTCAAAATCCCCTTTTTTGGGGAGATTTTTCTACAAAACTAAAGTGGGAGAAGAAGACTTATTTTACCTAAGTTGAATTAGCACTCTTCTCACCAGTGTGATGAGAACTAATGACAATAGAATCACTAGTATCCTCGAGCACTGAACTGAACTCCCCTAGAAAAAAAGAAGAGGGAGAAAGATCTCTATCCATTTGAGTTTCCTGCTCCCTAAACTAAGTTGGGTTGGAATTGACAATTGGCTGGTTATCATGATTTTTATCCACTAAGGATCCATCTACCACCTGCAAGTCCAAGAGTACCCCTTCTTCCTAAACCAAATCCTCTAAAGCATCAAACCTGTTGAAGGTCTCCTCCTCCTACCTATCCTTGAGGGTTATCTTTTGACCTCTACCTCTATTATGAGGCTAAACTAGGACAAATCAATCCTTATCAACCACCAACCCTTGCATGGGATCCTTACCCTTTTCCATCTTCAGGGTGGAATGGGAAGGAGAATTACTCAAACTAGAAGCATTGATAGCACATGGAAACTTCCATTGAAGGTGACCATATTCATGACACAACTGACACTTGAAAGGGAACACCTCATAGTCTAATTGTCGAGTCAAATAAGATGATCCAATACTCATGTATACAAAATTTAGCAATTTATTATTCAAATTAATTTCTACACAAACACGAGCAAAGGAAAGAACCCTCTTATTCAATATTTGTCGAGAAGGACCAATAGGATTTCCAAGCAATAGGGAAATCATCTACATTATATCACTTCTCTAGCATTCTAGAGCAGACAAAGGTGATGGACCCAAACCAGGACCCTAGAAGGGAGCTCCTCCACTGAGTTAAATACAACATTCCATGGTTTTATAGAGAGTCCTTCTTGATTGTAAAAACAAGACCCAACTTTGAATCCCTCTTTTTATTAGCCATACAAGAAAAATCTACCATAAAAAGTTATTAGCTACCAACACAATATCAAAATCCCCTTTCAAGTTCCATGTCTTGCAAACCCAGGAATCAAGAAAAGGAAGTGACACCCTCATCCCCATAAACTTACAAACATCAAAAACCATATAAATGAAATAGCTAAGAGAATAAATAACAATAATATAAAATAAACCTTTCTCTTCAAAAAAATATTCCACATGGAAGCACCCTTCTTTAAACACAAAACTCTGCCCCTCTTGAAGCACCAGATCCACCCTTTGAATAGCATGCAAATGAGAAAATAAATAGGAAAAAATAAATACAAAAAGACCTACAAATGAGAAAAGACAAGCACCCTTGGCTACTTCCCACAAAGCACAACAAACTCCCTTGGACTGACACACACCAGACAACACCCATACATGAAGAAAATGAGGAGATAGGGTGACGAAACCATAGCTCACCCATGCCACCATACAAAGTCAAACATCTTCAATGTTTAACTTCTATAAATTTTAAAAACAAGTCTTTTGAATTTTAATCAAAATAGGGACTACCAAATAGCTAACCTAGAAATAATAATATATAGTATACAAAGCTAAGATATGCTATGTAACATAAATCCTCCTTGCTAAGGACAACAAGTGAGTCTACCATTTTTGGTGCTTGTTCTCAATATTATGAAGCATCTATTACCATATTTCCTTCAACAAGGAATCAAAATAGCAACAACTAGGCTTGCAATTTTTGGTGCTTGAGTCTTTGTTGGGAAATATGTACCTCAAACTATATAAATTTCTAAAACCTCCATTAGAGCCAAGTTGGTGCTACATCTTCATTATCTGGCTTGGAAGGCTAGGTTGTTTCATCATATTTTACACAGTCGCTATGACCTTGAGAATCTTGACAGTTCTTTATGGAGTCTATATTTGTGACAAAGAGGTACTTTCGTTGGAAAGCCTCATACTAGCTTCGAGACCTCTAGCCCGACATGCCAGGCTGTCGTGAATTAGAGACTCATGGCAACTGGGGTTTCAAAGTGACTTCAACACTCGGGAAGAAGTCTCAGCGAACAGTGAATGTCTTACCAATAGGAATTTCATATGTTGTCTTCGCTGTAACAAAGAGTCTTGGAGAAAGGTCTTAGCGATAGATGAAAGTCATGTCGATAGGGACACACTCGAGAGTTATCGATGTAACACTAAGGCTTCGTTATGAAGTCTGGGCAAAAACTAATGTCTTGCATATAGTCGATGGCTATCGGGGTAACTCTTGGCGATAGATGAAGCTTTCAGGATAAGTTATAGAGCTTGGTGAGAAGTCCTAGCGAGAGCTACATGTCTCACCGACATTGTTTTATGTTGGAGTCTTCAGAGTAACATATGGAGATCGGTATGTTCTCTCAGTGAAAGGTGTATGTCCACGGCAATTGTGGTTCAGTGAAACAAAGATCTCAGAGAAACCTCTTGGCGAAGATGTGAGTCTTGCCGACTTCTACTTGGTGCTCGGTATGTTTGGGGACTTTGGTATAGCCTTGAGTGACTCGCTATGATCTCCTGGTGAATGTGATAGGTCTGGGTGACTGCTTGGTGACTCAGTGTAACTCATGGAGCTCGATAGAACGTCTTAACGATAACAAAGTCTCTTGGTGACATCGATATGGAGTCTATGTGGCATCAGGGAGACACTGTTAGTGTCTCACCGAGATGCCAGTACATTGTGAATTCTATTGACTGAGTAAGACCATCCTATGTGGAGTCTTGTGGATGAATTAAATTTGAAGGTGGAACCATTGGAGTCTATTTCATTATGGCCGGTTCGTAGAGGAAGCTCGATGGACATGGAACGATAGAGATATACTACGTGATTTGATTATGTCGGTTGGTTGGTTCTATCAATGAGTGGAGTGTGAAAGTTGGGCATATCGATTAATGAATTCGATTTTGTAAAGGCGTAATCAAAAAAGTTTCTGTGCAATGTTGTTAATGGTGAATGTTCTTTGTATAATGACACGAAAGATAAGTGGAATTTTTTATGTAATTTCATTACTATAATACAAAGTGATTTCTCTTGGTGTGGTGGGTTTTTCTCGGTGGCGTTTCCAGGTGTATATCGAGATTGCTCATGTGTGATTATCCAAATACTTTCATTTTCGGTTGTCACATTTTATTATTGCATCTTGAATTGGACTATAATTGTAAATTTTAAAGTGTATCTGCGACTGCTTTCGAATTATTGACATTTGGGAAATTGTTTTACGCATCTAATAATTTTTCATACGGTCTTAATATTATGAAATATCCATTCCCATATTCCTTTCATGAGGAATCACAAAATGTTAAATACCGTCTTAAGCAATATATAAATTCCTTCTATTCGAAAAAGTCATGAAAATAGTCGTAAAATATAGATTAACCTCTATCATTCCATCCTATCCACCCTGTCTCAAAATACTCTCCGCTTTCCTAAATGCTTGTCATTAGAAAATGAGAATTTAGCACATTGCTATTAATGGGATTGAGTTGAGGGGCTAATCAAATTAGTTCTCAAATCATATAGCAAGGGGATCAACAACGATCACAAATAGAGAAGGAGAAATGAGACAAACCTATATAATAGATCTTTACAAAAGGAAAGGATCACTAAGTTTTGCATTAATTTCAAATTGGATAGAAGAATATTGAAATAGAATGCTAGTCCATTTACAAAAAAATAGTAGGGAATTTAAAATTCTCCATCAATTTTGTCATATGCTTTCTCAAAATCCAATAACATCATAATTGTACCCTTCTTGGAGTATTTAGCCTAATTTATACCTTCCCATCTAGTGAATTTTTTTCTAATATGTATCTATTAATGAATTATATTTGACTAACAAAAAATACATTGCAAAAAATACCAATCAAGTTGGATATTATTTTGACCAAAGGTACATAAGATTCATTAAAAATTAAGGAGGCCTCAATATTTTTGTTAGACCCTTATACCCATCCTCATGAATTAATTTAATAATTTCTCTATTAATATTTTTTACCAAACATCCTTTATCAAATGCTTCTTTGTATAATTCCAACTATTCTCCCTTGATCCACTCAATGTTGGGTTCATAAAAATCAACAAGATTCTCATGCAATCCAATTGATTTGCCATTAAAAAAGGAGTTGATAGTTCTAAAAATATCCTCTTTAGTATTTTACTTGTTGATTTCAAGGGCATCCTCCTCATTGACCTTCCTTGAGTATGAGTTTTTTAATAGAATTTTCTAGCTTTCTCATTGTGATTATTATCATTAGATAAAATAAAAATTGATAAAAAAATTGAAAGTCTCTTTTATGAAATTATTCTCTTTAGAGACTACTACTATCGTGTTCAATATGACTAATTATTTCTCTATTCTTTTAATCTTTTTAAGATATTTAAAAAATATTCCCTGCGACTACCCTTAAAGTGGGTGGCTCAGAGTTTATTTGTCGCTAGAGGCATGTGGCCAACGGCATATGCTTGGTTGTACAGTGGAAAGTGGCAGTGGAGGAGTTAATTGATGCAAGGTGGTGGGCGATGTATGCCTAATGACTGACAACATTTAAGTTGTGTCCTGTCAAAAGACTAGGAGGAGAAATGACTGACAACATTTAAGTTGTGTCCTGTCAAAAGACTAGGAGGAGAATGGTCACTGAGATGATGGGATGCTCTCATTGATAACATATGTTTTTTTATACCTTTCTTGCTCAAGGCGTTACTCATTCTCCCGTGGGAAATGATGGAGTCCCTAATTTCTCTGTCATCTGTGAGGAAGTTGTGGGCCTTTTACGGGAGAATCTGCGCCATGAGAGGCTAAAATCAGTCTTCAAAGTTTGGGATGAACTTGTTTTAGGGGTTGTAGAACTACTTTTAGGGGAGGAATTCCTAAACTCAGCCAAGCGGTGGCAAAAATACAAACATTGTTGTGAGGTTCTTAGTGGCATTATTGGATTTGGAAGTGTCGAAAGTTGTGTTGCTATGGATGGCAAGGAAGTTGTTGTGGGAGAGTCTACTAGAGGGTGTTATGGATGTCGTGATAGCTGTTGAATTGGGGGTGGGGACTCCCTGGTTGTGTGACTTGCAATGGGATCTTCTTCCTAGTGTGAGAGTCAAGTGATACTCGTTCATATTAGACATCAAAGGGGAGGTGCTTCAAAGGCATCGTGAATGGGAAACCTGCGGGTTGATTTTCTTAAATCACCATTTATATCTGGAGCGATTTGGTGAGGTGGATTGGTGTCAACTTTTTAGGGGTATTTTGGTTGTTGAAGGTGTGTTATTGGAGGTGTGGTTGGTGTCTCTAGTCTGTGTGGTTTAATGTATGATGTTTTGTTTTCTAGGGTTTATAACAGATTATGTGTAGTCTCGGTCTAGGCTTTGAATGGGTTTATTTGTCAAATGATGGTCTTGTATTAGGTTCAATGGGTCTATTGAGACTGTTTGGTTTTGGTAGCATGTTGGGTGGTTGTGGGAATGGTGTTTGGTTTTTTCAAAAATTAAAGTGAATGTAATATCTTTTATGAAACAATTAATACAAAATCATTTACAATTTAAAAAATATATTTAAAAAATATTTGGTTCCTTTAATTCCCCTTTTGATTTAATTCATTTATTATCTATGTTTGGCCCCTTAGTTTTTATAGATCTACAATATAATTTTTTTTGTTTTTATCAAATTATCAAGTAATCTTTGGTCATCACTATTATTTTGCAACTACCTCTATACTATCAATGGATTTTGTTCAAAATAGATTTTTTTTCTTCTAAGGATTTATTATTTCTCATAGTCTTGAAGACATCACTAAAGCTAAAACCAAGGAACTTTGTCTCTTAATTCTAGACTATTCTTTATTAAAGAATTGATAGTATTTTTTACCTTATTAACGCTACAAGGTGTGCACCCTCAAGGTCTCCTTGTGTTGTGTAGCACAACGCTTGGGTTCATGACATAGCTTAACCACCTCCCATGGATTCATTAACTCTAGCACTTGTATCGGCCATTAACATGTCGATCCTTTGGCACAATGGCAACCGTCTATGAAACAATTGGTATCAGAGCTTGGGTCATGGGTTTGGACCCCTCACTTGCACTACGAGGGATTGTTGCAAGGTTTGTGCCCTTGGTCTCCTTATGTTGTGCAATGTAGTGCTTGGGTTTGTGATATGGCTTAACTTCCTGCCATGGATTCATTAACTATGGCAGTTGCATCAAGAATTAATAGGTCAATGTTTTGGTGCAATGTCAACCATATATGCAACAATTAATTCCTTCCAAACAATATTGATCATTGAGAAGATAAATATTGAGTTTAAATAGATTATTTATAGATATTTCTTAGTTTGGCTACCATTTCTAGTAAAATATAGTTTTAAGTGGTAAGTGATCAAACATGGTGGAAGGAAAAAAATTTAACTAGATTGTGGTCTTTGACATTCTCAAAAGAGAAAACATATTTTTTTGAAATAGAACCTATCCACCCTTGAGTACACTCTCTTTCCTTGAGCTTGGTTATTACACTATGTAAACCAAATCTACTTAATTACATCATTGTTTTTGTCTATGGGATCCATTAAATTATAATACCTCTTCAATCTAGACCAAAAGAAAATGTATAATCACTCATTGCCTAGAAATTCTTAAGTAGGGAATGAGAAAATCCAATTCCATAAATAATTTATTTATCTAAATATTTAGGGGCATAAATAGAATAGATATAAAATTTATAATAACTATTTTAATAGTTAAACAAACCAATATATTACAAGGAGAAGATCCACTATCAACAACAAATGGAATCCACTGAGCATCAATTGGGATGGAAGATCCACCTTTACCTTTATCATGAAGTGTGTGGAAATCCCTTCCAAACAAATTTCCAAACATAATCCAATAGGGAACCCATGACTTTAATTTGTTGTAAGCTAATAAAATCTATATTGTGTCTATTATTACAATAGGATCTAAGGATACATTTTATGTTAGGGGGCTCAAGTCCATTGAAATTATAACTAGCACACCATATATGTATTTAGATGTTATTGAATAATCCCCAAGATTTTAGCTCTTATATAATCTATAAAATTTGGAACCCGAAAATTTCTTCCCATTAGAATCTTAGTCCCCTTTTTCCACTTTTTCAATTCCTCTTTGGATGATTCTCCTTCTTTTTTGTCATTTAATAAATTCCCAACAAAAAATAAAGTAATATTATAATCTACTACCATATTTTATCTATTTCAATTATTTGTAAAACCAATAGTATGTGGTTCCCTAGAAGGTCCATTACCTAGAAATATTTGAGGGGGTTTAGCACGTTCCTTCTTCTCACTATCTTCTCTAGAATTTATTTTTTTAAATCCACTCGTCGTGCATTTTTTCATAGAGGCATTTTAGGTTCTTCTCTATTGTCAAAATTTCCACTTTCTCCCATTTGAAAAGAGATTTCCTTGGCTTCTATGATAAAAAAATCCATGAAATAGTAGATATTTCAAAGGTAAGTTCTCAATATTTACAATGTGCATGAAGTCTATCTCTAAAACTTCACTATTTTGAAATAAATGGCACCATTGTTAGGACATAATTTTGGCTTTTATTTTGAAAGTCCTAGTAATAAAAGTTTTTATTTGTGTAATTTATTTAGGTAAGTTTGGAATCTGATTAACTTACTCTAACGTAAAAAACATAAAATCAATAGAGAAAAAATCATTGTTTGATAACTTAAAATTTTAATTGCTAGGATAACAAATTATCTCTTTCAAATGAAGAGTGTTAACTTTATTTCAATCAATCCAAAATCAAAAATAAAATATAAAAACTTAGTAAAAGAGAGAAGAAAGAAAATCAACTACTAGCAAGAAGATGTATCTTTAACCTCTACTAGTGCATGAAAAAATCCATCTTGGGAAGATACAAATTACGATAAGATACTATAAAATGCCTCCTGAATTTTAAATGTAGGTACTTTAACAAAAAAAAAAAAATTATGTTGAATCTATTAATAAAAAATTATTACAATTGAAGATGTGTTAGTTTCATCATTATCAAACATAGACAAATGCATGCATCCAATTATGAATTAAAAATTATATGACTATTGGTGGAAGAGATTAGGATACAAATTATCATTTTACATTCTTCTTCTAAGTTTTCCACTTCTCCTAGCACATCATATAGATTGGATATAAAAGATAAAAATGTTGGGATTTGTGCCTCAAATTATTGGCTTCATATACTCCTTGAAGTCTTGTTTCTATCTCCTATTAGCCTGACCTCCTCATATCGTTGGGACATTGTTCTCTATCCCATGATGGTCCAATGAGTCTTCATGTTTTCACCGAGCACGTTATCACCATGTCACAATTTTTGGAAGATTCCTAACCTCCAATTGTAGGTTCTGAAGTTTGGGTTACTCCCGACTTGGTGACTTGTTCTATCGGCGTGACACCTTATTGTCGACAGGACCCTAGCGGCATTCTGAGCGATGGACTGATGGTTATGGTAGGACCCAAGCTTATGGTGTAAAGGGAAGTGTCATCGACGGGACTACATTCCATCGGCGTGACTCTAACTTGAGTCCCCCTGATGGACCGATACCTAAAGGTAGTTGACTGGTGGTGACGTGGTGTCGAGCTGATAGGTGGAAAGCAATAGTTGGTGCTGAATTGGCCATGGGACCACATGGACCAATGTGTAATTCATCGGTATGACATCTACGTATCGTTGGGAGTCATTTTAGTATCTCCTCGATGTGCTGATGGTAAGGCTGATCATCGAGATGTAACTCAATCGTCGCGACTTGAAAGCTAGTCTTGTCGATATGTCGATACATGGTGAACCTTTTGAACAGTAATGTGGACATCAACATGAGTTGCTCAAATCGGTGGGAAGTGATATGTTGTCTAATTGATGTAGCAATGGCTGACTTGGTGACCTATATAGAATGTCACAATGGGACCCAATTGATGATTAGCTGGAAAGTGGTGAGTGGTTGCATGTCTATGATAGTTTTGCTGCTTGTGGTTGTTTGTCTATTATGATGATTTCTTCGAACGATTAAGAGCATAACACAAATGCCATTATTGGGTTGTCTAACTAGACAAGATGCTTAGTAGTTGTGTGAAGAATGTGAAACTGAGAAGCTGAAGGGTTGGGTTGGCCTGAGCGGCTAGTTGGGAGAGGGTCGATAGGTTGAGGAGATGAATCTGCATTGTATGCTATGTGAGGGTATTGTAACAGTGTGAGGATTCTGAACAGTTATGTTTTATGTATTCTCTAGATGGACAAGATGTGTAAACTCCTGTAATGGTTGTAAGCCTGAATTGTATTGTAACTATTTTTTTGCTGAATAATACAATGGCTATATCTTTTGGAGTGTGGGGTTTTTTACCTGTAAGGGTTTTCCCCATGTAAATATGTGTGTATATTTATGTTTGTCTTTCATGTTGGTTGATTTTGTAAATTTGAATATGTGCATAGTGTTGAATCTAGTTAATTATGCATGTGTTTTTCTTAGAAGGGTTAAGGTGGGAAATCAAATGTGCATATTTCCACTTTATGACATAGTAGTTGTGTCTTTGAGGCAATTTGATGAAATTAAAATCACCGAAGGCACTGATGTTCTTAGATGTTTTGTTCTGAGATGACCATGATTTTCCCTACAAGTGGTATCAAAGCATTCTTCTGGGATTTGTGTATGCTTCCATGTGCAGGTTTGTGAGTTGCATGTACTTGCATGTGTGTTGCATGTACTTGCATGGACTCGCATGTGGCTTGCATATGCTTGCATGAAAGAACTCTTGGTGTTTCTCAGTTTTGTGGATTCCTTCTATGAAGATTTTTTAGCCTGAGAAGCTTCAGGAGATATGAAGGATTCGGTTGATGATTGATCCTTTGGTGAGTAAAATTCCTTGCTCTTTTCAGACAACACACAACATGAAAGACATTGAAGATGGAGAAACTGGAGTTGATCATATTGTAATGGTGTGGTATGAGGCTCATGGTTGACAACAAATGATCCTGATGCAAGGGGTGTGAGTTTATGCTTATGGTTGTGTTGCAATAGAGTGTGGTTCATACTGGTGTCTGTGTGAGAGGATCCTTGATGGTATGGAGATGCTTGGGTTGCTATTCATCCATAGAGTATTGTGCTTGTGTTGGATTCTTTTACCTGGTATTAAAGGCATTGTTCTTTGTTACCCTGATTACATGCAAGCTATGAAGTTGATTTTTGGGTGCTCTAAAAAAATTATGAATAGCCTAGCTCTCTCATATGCATGTGCATGCTGGTGGTTCTAGAATTGATCTAGAATGGGCCTAGAGTTCCTATACTACGTGTTCCTTTTAAGGATACCTTTTACTTGCATTACTCAAATTCATGTTCTTTGGTTTTGAAGGTTTTGTAGATTTTTGTAAAGAGTTTATGGTGATGCATATTCATGTTATTTCATTTTTCTAGTTAACCCTGATGGTTGTGTGCAGACTCTTGAGTCATCTAAATGTGCAGTGGATATTGGTGTGCATGGGTGTTTTATAAACACTATGATTTGCAGGTTTTACACAGTTAAGAAAACTTTTGGTTATGTGGAGTTGCATTTAAAGCTATTTTCTAGACCATGGTGTTAATGGGGCATTGTTGGATGAGATATTTGTAGTTCTACATGCATGCTTCATGCATGATGAGAGGAGGTTAGGTTTCTTCTCTGCATGGGAGAGTTGGTAAGTGTATAGTCACTCAATTTTCTTTGGTGGTGCTTAATGGATCCCCCACACTATGGTGCTCATTGTGGACATGATTGGAAAATTAGATTTGATCTTGATCTAGTGTTTGAGTCTAGTTGTCTACGTTGTTATTCTCCTTGAGATCTCAGTTTTGCAGTTTCCAATGCAATGATGGATTTTCATGCTTCATTGATTGAATCTACGGGTTGAGCAATGTTGTGGGCTATCTTTACCTACATGGTTGTTGTGGGACAACTTAGAAGTGGACTATCAATATCTACGAGGTTTGATTCTATGTTGGTGTAGATCTGTTAGCTAGCCTTGTCTGTGGTCACTTGTGCATTGGTGTGTTTGCTTCTGGATGAGAGGAAGGATGGCCCTGAGCACTTGAATAGTTGACTATGGGAACCTGTAGCATGTGTAGATGAATCATGATGTCATGAAGAGTTTGATACATATTTTAGTGTAAGCTTTTGATAGTGATGGTGTTTTTCTGCTTGGTTTTGAGATCTTGGTGCTGCTTGGAATTGTTGTCAAATGGACATGTTATTGAGTGCACCTAGAGGTTTTTTAGATTAGGAGATGTTTGGTCACGACGCTTGCAAATCTTGGGTGTCACAGTTCAATGGGAGCTTTATCAGTGATTGTAACTCATCACTTGGTGGTGATTGATTTTCTTTAGTGTTGCATATGTTACTAGGAGGGAATCTTAGATCTTGTTGCTACAAAAGGGTTCTTTCACATTTGCATGAACACTATTTGAGGATGAGTAACATCTTGAAACCATGGAAGACGCTTGGAGTCTTTGGCTGAGGTGTTGCTGGTGCTTGACAGGTGATGTTGGTTTAGAGTTGTTTCGTGTCATGTTATACTCTTGCTTGTGCATTAGAGTTTTGGCATGAGGCATTGCTCTTGAGACCATGGTATGTTCACTTGGAGCATGGTATCTCCTAAAGGGGGATGGTAAGATCATGATGTCATGATAAGTTCTTGGTTCAAATGTTTTGAGCTTTGACAACGGTCTAGAGATTCTCTGTGTTTTGTGTGCATTGGCCATATATGCTTGAAAAATTCATGATAATGCAACAATGTAGATTGGAGTTTAGTATGAAATGATTGTTTGCAAGTTCTCATGGATACATGAAGAATAAGGTGAGGTTGTAATTCTCTTGAGATGAGAGAAGTGTTGTTGATGGCCACTCTTAACAAGGATTTTAGAAGAAAGTCTGAGGAGCCTACACCTTGGTTGGATGTGAGTTCAATAGAGACCAATGAGGAGATAAATCTTGGATAAGTCATGGTGGCTTGTATATCTTGGTTGAGATTTCTCATTCCCACTCTTGGTCTACTCAACAGTAAAGACTATTTGAGAGGTATTTTCCCATTATATCTTTCAGATATGTTCTATGCTTTCTTTCATGATATGGATTTTGAACTATTGTTTAACATTTGGTTCTGGAGGACTCATAGTGAAGGATGGACAACATGGTTATCTCCTTGTGTATTTTAGTTTATGATATCTTCAATTAATAAGAATAGTTAGGAGGTGCTTTATGGGTTTGTTTTCCTGAAATGGGAAATAAAATAGTTTGATCTTCTTTGAGAGGCTTACATTCATAAGATTAAAATTGATATATATATTTTATGTTTGATCTTTGAGATTGAACGATTGGGTGTTGTTATGATGTTCTTTATGGGGTATTATGAAGGATATCATACTTGTCACAACTAGCATTTAGAGGTGTATGTAGGAGGATGTTCTACAGGTACATGATGTGTCATTTTCACTCTTTCATCTTGGTTGTCTTCCTAGATGTTTGATTTCATATTACAATGGTTTGAGATTTGGTCAGAGCTATTGTTTTCACTCAAGTTCTTGGTTGATAACTTGGAGGTTCTTTATCTCTTTCCTGTGTTGGGTGTGAAGAACTTGGGAGAGTTGTGAAGACTAATGGTGAGAATTGTTCTTGCAAGTTATTAATTTATAGATTGACCATATCATTGTGGATAATTCCTTGGTACTACATGGTTACACTTTCTATGTGTTGTCATTGGTAGACTTGTTATGCCTTTGATCTTTTAGATTAGGCATTACCCACGTAGTGGGAGTTCTTGGAAGTGTCTTGTCTTCTTCAATTGGTTGGTACATGGAGCTTTCTTTTGCAGTTGATGGGTTGGCTATGAAGATGGCATGAGTTTACTAATGAGGATACCTTGAAGGTATGTGAGATTGGATGGATTAGCACTTGTTGTGGGTGCTATTTTTAGTTGCATGGGTTGATTAGTTGGATGGAAGCAGTTAGTTTTCTGGTTGTTGTTTTGGCTAATGTTATATCTTGTTTTTGGAGAATGGCTTCATGATTGTGTTCCATTTGGGGTTTTGAAGTTGGTGCTTCTGTACAAGCTGTGAGTACAATGGAGTAGTGGCAGTGAGCTATAATCATTGTGTAAGTTGAGCCTGGAGATGGTTTTCTTTTAGACTGGTGCATATACACCATGGTGAGTTCCTTTCCTTTGGAGGATGACTAGAGCAGTTGCCATAGATGGTGAACATTTTGAATGTTGATGCATATGTCTTGGAGATAGGTACTTCAATCTTTTGATTGGGAGAAGCCAATAAGTTCTTCGTCAAGTGGGAGAATGTTGGGATTTGTGCCTCTAATTATTGGCTTGATATACTCCTTGAAGTCTTGTTTCTATCTCTTATCGGCCCGACCTCCTCATATCATTGACCTTGTTCTCTATCCCAACGATGGTCTGATGAGTCTTCATGTTTTCACTGAGCACATTATTTCCATGTTGTAGGTTTTGGAAAATTCCTAACCTCCGATTGTAGGTTTTGAAGTTCAAGTTATTCCCGACTTGGTGACTTTTTCTATCAACGTGACACCTTACTATTCACAAGACCGTAGTGGTAGTCTGAGCGATGGACCAATGGTTATTTCGGGACCCAAGCTTATGGTGTAAAGGGAAGTGTCATCAATGAGACTATGTTTCATCGGTAGGACTCTAACTTGAGTCTCCCCGATGGCCTGATACTTAAAGGTAGTTGATTGGCGGTGATGTGGTGTCGAGCTGATAAGTGGAAAGTGGTAGTTGGTGCTGACTTGGTTGTGGGACCACATGGATCGGTGTGTACTTCATCAATATGACATTTGCATATCGATGGGAGTCATTTTAGTGTCTCCCTGATGTGTCGATGGTAAGGTTGATTGGCGGGATGTAACTCTATTGCTGGGACTTGAAAGCTAGTCTCACTGATATATCGATACATGATGAACCTTTTGAGTGGTAATTTGGAAATCAATATGACTTGCTCAGATAAGTGAGAAGCGATATGTTGTCTCATCGATGTAGCGATGGCTGACTTGATGACCTATATAGAATTTCACGATGGGACTCAATTGATGATTAGCTGGAAAGTGGTGATTGGTTGCATGTCTGTGATAGTTTTGTTGCTTGTGGTTGTTCATCTATTATGACGGTTGAACCTGAAACAATTAAGAGCAGAACACGAATGCCATTATAGGGAGGCCTAATTGGACGGGAGGCTTAGTAGATGTGTGAAGAATATGAGTAGTTTATGTTGGAGTATTGTAATTTCTCCTATGAATAAAATGTTCAAGAAAGAAGAGATGAGGATGGAATAAAATGTTAGTGAGTTTTCTATGTCGGCTAATCTCTAGAAAGTTCATAGATGGCCTATTTATAGGTTCAAACTTGTAAAGGCAGGGAAGCTTTATAAACGCAGGTGTCTGGGCATGACTATGTGTCTCGCAAGCGCAATAGGAATTTCGCATTCAATGGGAGGAACTAAGGCACAAGATATGGTTATAGATATCAAAGTAAGTTATTTACGAGCGATTCGTTTCTTATTTTTACATGTAGATGAGGAAACAAAGCTAGAGCTGTGTTAGATGCATCTTGTTTCATTTCTCAGGCTTAATGAAAGTAATGGTGATTTTTTTCAGGTTACATATGAAGATGAAAAGAGGCGTCTCACCGTAGAGGCTGGCCTATCTCTGAACGACCTGAGAAAAAGGATTTTTAAACTCTTCAAGTTGAATGGGGATGCCCGAAAACTGGAAATAAGATTTACAGACGAAGATGGAGATGTTTTAAACATGTCCAATGATGAGGATGTAGATTATGCATTCAATCAGGGAGTCTGCCCTTTACGTCTGGAGGTGTCATGGAGTAAACAGCTCGTGACTTGTTTGAAAAACTGTTGGGGACCTTGCGGTGGTGGCGGAGGAAAATACTGGAACGATGGAACATTTAATGGAATAAAAGCAATTACTGTAACAGTGGATTCAAAAACACTGTATTCATTTCAGGTAACTTATGCTGGAAACTGGCAAAACTCACAGAGCTCGTCGACACGGAGACGAGTCAGGAAAAAAAATTGCACGGTAATTAACTGATATGCCATCAACGATGTCAATTTCTTTATTCACTTTTGTTTCTTACAAACATTTAATGGTGTGCAGGTTTTCAATTATCCATCCGAAAGGCTCCAGAAGATTAGTGGGTACTGTGGAACCGTTTTTGGTAAGTTTACGGTTATCAAATGTCTAACATTTGAAACAAACCTTGCCAAGTATGGGCCGTTTGGAGTAGCAGATTGGATTCCTTTTGAGCTTGACCTCACATCAACAGATGTTGTTGGATTTTATGGCCGATCTGAACAATGCCTCGACTCTCTTGCTCTGCACACCGTTAAATGAGATCTAGTAGCAGCATCAATGTAGGTTAAATGTTTATAAGAGTATAACTCTTAGCTGTGTAAAAAAGATAAAAGAGTAACGATCACTCTTTTAGATTTTGATTGAAAGACAAAGGACTTGTTTTTTGAAGTTAGATTTGCTATATTGTGTTGTCTTCTAGGTAGTTGCTAAACTTTGAAATCGAATATGGTAATTTTAACACAAAAGGAATGTTGCTTTCCACTGGACTGTGTTTATCTTTTAGATTTTTCTGCACTGGTATAATGTAGAACAACAAAGAAGGGTAAGCATTATTGCAGCACTTTATGGTTTTTATTTTATTTCACTTCGCAACTTACAGCTGAACTAATATTAGTGATGCAGAAATCTGTATGTTTACCCTTTTTACCTTTGTAAAGCACAGTCATCACGTTTTTGTAAATGTCAACTAGCGTCAACAACTACTATATTTAGCCGATAGGCTATATATAGTGTGAGATTTGGGCCGAAACCTGTCTCACGCCTGCAAACTGCGCTTGGTTTCCGTCAAACTAGAATGGTTTTCAGTCAGCAGAGTATATCAGGACCCGAATCAAATCCAATCTCGGAATTAAATCAAATCAAATCCAATCTCGCAACCGATATTTTCATTTCAAACGCTGCAAAAATCTTGTCTCCAGCTCAAGAATCGAGTAACTCTAAAACCCTGATATTTTCTGATTTACTTTGCGTTTGTAGTAAATAGATTGAAGCAGCCGCCATTTTTGCACTCTCATCATGACATGCGCCCTTCTCCTGCAATTTTCGCAGCAGTATTGTGTCTGGCACTGTGATGGAAGCCCTGGATTTTTAAGGTTTTTTATGATTTCGAATCAAAGATTAATTTGGAGGTTTTTCTTTTTTAAGTCGTTTTATACACTTTTTTCTGAATTTTTGCAATACACATCTCTTTTTCCCAGATTTAGCTTGTTCTTGCGGCTAGAATTTGAAGAAAAGTGATCTTGTATGAAATCATTTTTTGCTCTAATATCAGTTAGGTGGGTCGGAGGAGATAGATACGTCGAGCCCTAACTGAAATTCGGTCGAGTGCATATTAGAGCTACAACCAGATGACAAATACGCTTTAGTAAACTCACAATCTACCATCGCCTTATTAAGTAGATGTGAATCGGAGGTTTTATATGCAAAGAGGCTAATATTTCAAATCTAATTTCCTGAATTACATGGGTGGTAAATTTGTCCCTTGTAAATAAGAAGAGGCTGAATTTAATCTCGTAGAAGTGCCATTTTGACTTTGATTTCCAAGGACAAAATCTTAAGTCATTTTAAAAAGTGACAATCCATGTTGCAAGTGCTATCTGTTTGAGGTCCTGCTTTGTCGTAGATCACACTGACATAATCATTGTCATTCCTTGTTGACACAGAAAATAGTGGAAGATTAAGCAGTGCACCAGACAAAAGAAGAAAAAGTGGCAGGTCCAAACGATTGCAATCAAGGCAAAGATTGCACAGAAGAGTAACTTGGAGCAATGCACTAAAGTTAGTGCGACAGTGGTCACGTGCTCAGTGCAATCTGACCAACATTTGGACTGGAAAAGGGTTTAAATGCAATTCCATTCAAGAGATTCGTTACAACTCTCCTTTGGGTTTTATGAGCCACAGGGTGTTGTTAGGGACTTATGTACCTCTCGTTACCATGTTGGGGAGCACTTCTGAAGCTGAAACTGCCGAGAATGTGCAGGAAACTTGTAAAATTGATTCAGGCAATGTATCCTGAAATGAAAACACCACTAAAATGTTTTGTGTGGTTGGAATTCGGCAGCACATTTCAGAGCCATAAAAAATTATTAAGTGGAATGAAAATTTGGAAAATGCATAGAAATTTTGAGTATCTTTTTATTGTGTTAAATGCTAGGAAATAGTTTCAACAAAATACTTGCAAATACTTGCATAGAAATACTTGTATAGAAATACTTGTGTTAAATAGCATAGAAATACTTGTGTTAAATACTTGCAAATTGTGTTAAATACTTGCATAGAAATACTTGTGTTAAATACTTGCAAATATTGTGTTAAATACTTGCATAGAAATTTTGAGTATCTTTTTATTGTGTTAAATGCTAGGAAATAGTTTCAACAAAATACTTGCAAAATAGATCTTGTATCCTTTGCACTATGTCTGTGAGGAGGGTTGCTATTAAAAGTTGTATTTCAAGTCTTTTAAGAAATAGGCCCTCTTAAGGTTTATGTTTTTTAAAATTTTGGATCACGTGACCAAATGTTGGTCATATAAGCTATCATCAAATGTTTTAACATAGTTTCTTAAATTTTGTTATTGCATATAAAACCTTTGATTCACATCAGGGGAACAAGGAGAAAAGGAAAAAATTGTCTTGGAAAAACATTTGAAATGTTTGCGCAGGAAGTAGGTTTGCAATTAGCTGTGTATCAGTTCTTGTGAGCACTTCATTTCCCACTGCTATACCTGTGATTCTTATAGCTGGCAAATACACTTGGATGTTTTCCCTTACCCATTGAGTGGCATGATCAAGAGTGGTCATGCTGGCAAGATATTCATTTCCCATGCCAATGACTAATTCTATACAGAATTTGCAAATGCTTTGAGAACAGTAGCATTTACACTGTATAGTTTTATTTTGTTGATGTTGTTGCTTTGTAGGAGACCAGCTACTTCCTCGGATGGAGGTAAGTTGTCTGCTACTTATCCATAATTAATTCCTACATTGGTAGCACTTATAATGGATGGAGCATTTGATAGAACATGCCCTGAAAACATAAGTAGCAAATGTAAGAAGGAGCATCACATGGGAATTTATTAGGTAACTTTTAAAGACTAGGAGAAGTCCCATTACAAGTTAATTTAATGTACTTTACAACTAATGTCCACTAATGGCCAAACTAGATAATAGGAATATTTAAAAAGTAAAAGATTAGTGCTTCTCTAACAAAGTAAAGCACAACTTCAGTAAAGCATGACTATCAAGCAGCAACACTAGTTGGTTACATTCCATGTAAGACATTTTTAGCCTGTTGACAATCTAAATATTCTATGGGGGCTGTTTTGATTGTGCTATCCGTGTCATGTCGTATATCCTTCTTGATGAATGTCATCCTGAAGTAGCAAAATGAAATAAAATTGAACTTAAATGTCCATAGGAGGCCCCCATGGGACCACAAGATGACATACAGTTTAAGCCACAGTACTTGCAGATAAACTGCTTTCAACTTCAAAATATCTGAAACCATATGCCAAGTTCCATGACCTAGCTTTGTGAGAGGTATTCTTATCATGTGTAAATTATTCATTCCATTCTGCTTAGTGGAGTGTACCAATCTTACTTGCTCATTCTTTGGACAGCAAAAGATCACATGTTTATCGTCCTCTGCTACTCCTCTGGCACTCCAGAGTCCTAGGAGTATGGTTCAATGAACCAAAGGTCCAAAAGAGTATTTATAGAGGTAAAAGGAGGGAGGACTACAGTGAATTAAAAAAAAGAGAAGTCTATTATATATGAACACAAATCAGGTAACTTCATAAGGGATTTTATGATGTAGGTATAAAAGCAACCAGAAAACTACAACTATTCGATAGTGTACTTTCAAACATCAAACTGGAAGCTCGAGCTCCTTCCTTTGTATGGTGTGTCCCTCCATTCACTAATACTTTCAAAAACATAAAAACTTGCTTGATTATTATTGTACATTGTTGTTTGAATTTTTTAAGTTTCTTTGCCTAGTTTGTTAATTAGCGTATATTCTACATTCTTGAAGATCTTATGAAAGGATAGTGAATTGTGATGTTGAATTTTTTCCATTTTATATAAGCTTCAATAATTTGTGGCATTATTTTAAGGATTGGATTGTCTGTGGTGGTAGTGTAGCTTTGATATTCAAATGGAAATGACTCAATTGCTGAATAATTTCAAACTTACCGAGTTCATCAATAATTTCAAACTTACCGAGTTCATCAGGAGCAGAAGATGGAATGGCTCTCTTTTTTTCTTTTTTTTCTTTTTGGGGCATTTTCTGTTGTGGAGTAACTTCTTTATTACCCTAGATTTATACGGTTATTAAAATACTAATAAGGCATTTTTCTGTTTAGCATTTTCAATTTTCTGGGGCTTTTGTTAATCTCTTGTCTTGTAAAGTAATGTTATAATATTATATTTGTTCGGTTCTTAAGACAAAATTCATAGTAATTTTGAGGGTTCATAAGTATAAGCTTGAGGTCTTAATTCCTTTATACTCCATTTATGTCAGGATCATATTGTGATCCACAAACTTTGTCTCAACTTTAGTTTTATTTTCTCCCATTCTACATTAAAGATTATCTACAACATTTTAATCGTTGTGCTTTATTATATTTGCTCCAACCTTAATTGACAATAATTCTCTTATTTGCATAAAAGATAGACGTTTTTCTCCCTTTTCGTATTGAGATAAAGATTGTTGAATATTTTTTTTCTTCCTCTTTGAACTTGTTCGTTGTAACCCAATCAAGGTATGTTCTTTGGTTTTATAGAGGTGTATGAAAGGATGGCTAAATTGTGAAGCAAAACATTATACTCTAGAGATGATCTATGGGATTTTGTTAAGGACCTAAGTGTTTATGGTCCTGGAGTACCATTGGTGTTGAATTGTGTAAGGCCAAATTCAACTATTTTTCCAACATCTTGCCTGTTTGTGCAAAGCTGGACATCTATCAAATGATAAAGGAAAGAAAAATTCACATAGGGTCAGCACTTGCAATCCAAGCCAGGGAAGAAATTTGGTGTCCACAACCGGTCTTTCATTATATGTAGATTGTAAAGTCGATCCAAATGCTATTGAGTATCGCTGATTGTAACACTAAGAGATTGTGTCAAAGAGAAAATAGTTCTATTTTTGAGATTATGTACCAAAAATGATATCATGTAATTAGATGAGGTAGACATTAGCCTTATTTATTTTGTATATTCTGTCATATGTTTATTTTCATTTTAACAAAACAACAGTTCTTGTACTTATAGAATGTAAGCAAATGTGACTTTACTTTAGAAAAATAGTTAATAGCTCAAAGCCTTACTGATATGGATCAAACGCATTCAAAACAATTCACATTCCCAATGGTACAGGGCACAAAATTTCTGAGGTAGAGCAGTCCAACAATTTCAATACAATGTGCCCTTATACATAGTCCACATTAACAACCACAAATATCTAAGTGGCTAATCAATTCCTAAGCACATATTATGCAGCTTGAAAATAGGGTTTTGGACAATTTAGTCTTCCAAAATATCAATAAGAGCACCCACATCAACTCAAGTCCTTTTTAGTCAATGGAAAATCAATAAACTATACAAATAATGTGGGTGATGGGCACTTTTTTCACTCTTACAAGAAAACCCAATTATATTCTTACCTGGCTCCACTAAAATTAAAAGCTCAGGGCCTCTTAACCTAAGAAAAACCGAGCATGTTCTGGTAGAAATTAATGGAGTCCTCAAGTCACTTATGTCAATTATTCTTTTTGGATATGTTGTTTAAGACTTCTCTTTGCATGGACTGTAGAGTGTGATTTTTTCACCCATATTTTTTTGAATATGATATTATTATCCGCATACAAAATAATAGAAATGGCATTTGAGTCATACAACACTTACTAGGATAGTAACACTAAATTGACCTAATCTTAGGTAAAATTTTATGGTTAAGCATCCTTGAGTCATATTAGTATGAAGATAAATGACCTATAGAGAGACCGAAATGCTTCATCTTTGTAAACATCATCTACACATAATTAATTATAATTAAACTATTTTTACTCATAAAATGGATAGCCATGGACGCAAAAAATTTATTTAATAATAACCTTCATACTTATTGTCCTCTTATATTCAATTAATATTTTAAATTAGAGATTTTATAATTTACAAGTTTTTCACACAATCATTCTTGTAAGTATATATATACCCAAACGACTTCTTACTCATACCCACTCATGCGGTGTTAGGCTTATGAACAATCAAAGCCAAAGCCTAGGAAGATATCCTTTGTTAGCTAGAGCAACATATCTACTCACGACATATTATGGGCATTACAGGGATTAATGTTTTAAATAAAAGCTTTATGAAAGTAGATCAAATATAAGGTTTTAGTTGTAGGGTTATTTTTTAGCCATTACAGGGATTATCAAAGTACTTTGTTGATTTGTATATAGCTTACTTGTTTATTCAACTAGTGCCAATTTGGATTGAGAAATACTATGCTAGATAATTACAAGAGATCCTTGAAAATTGAACTGGGGAACCAATAGTTCATTTATTAGATTTAAAAACAAGTTGTTACCCAATAATTAAGAAGGGAGCCCTTAAAGGAGGCCATCACCAATCACAAAAGAGAATAAGAGTCCTATCATAAATCACAATGAAGAGTAGTTAACCCCTCTATGTTGGGCATGAGCATGAGGCCTACAATGTGTAGGTCATTTTTGAAGGGGACATTGTCTCACATATCTATCACTATTTGTGCTAGACTCTGTCATAGCCAAAAGGTGTTTGACATAGCTAACCACGAGACAGGCAAAAAGAAGGAAGTTTTGTATTCCTAGACGACTGAGAGAAATTTTGGGTCTGACTCCAAAAGAGGCTCGTGCTGTACACATAAGCTATTTTGAACAAGCTTTCAGAAAGAAAGCTGAAGTCATTTTGTTAATAATTGTTTGGTTGATCTGATATTATAATATGTTTGTTTTGGTGGGAATGCAAGATTTCATTGAGAATACTTTTTATACTTAGTTAATATACCCCACGTTTCATTGAAACAGGTAGTCACATTTTCTTTTTCTCGACCTTACAAGTGTTCTCCATACCATTACACCATAGCCTCTTAGAATCCACGAGTTTACTTTTAATCAGTCTTCTAAATGCTTACCGGGAAAATCTTTTAATCAGTCTTCTAAATGCTTATAGGGGAAATCCCCAAAATGGTGACAATAATAAGGAACTATGAACTAGTCTGGTTCTTTGATTATGGTTATACAATATCTACTTTGATTTGACACTATATCCCCTTAGAATCCAAGAATTTACTTCTAATCAGGCTTCTAAAGGCTTATTAGGGAAAACCCCAAAATCGTGACAGAGCCAAGGCCATCTCCAATTGATTACCAACATTATCAGAAAAAGCCACTATTTCTCAAGGCATGAGGAGGCAGCATGTTGAAGGGGAACAAACCCATGATTTATCTTTTCTATATATATACATAGAAAAATATATATATTAAACATGGAAAGGAAGTACAAATCACAACTGAAATTGTTGCAAATATTTCATTCAGTTTTCAATCTACAAATATGTATTCCAAACATTTTTTATATATTGCAAACAAGATTGTATATATTTTAAACTACACTTCCTTTCCATGTTTATTTCTATATATTTTTCTATTGGTGTAACCCTTGCACCTGCTTGGTGCAAGTGCTAGTATTATGGATGGTTTTTATTTGTCTTCTATGTCTTCAAAAAAATATTTAATTCAGTATTTGGATTTTAACATCATAAAAGTCTATTGGTCAATTATAACCTATTATACAACATTCTTAGAATCATGTAGTAATAGCTCGATTCATGAAAAAAAAAGATAAATCACATGTCTTATTCTATTCATTCTTACTTATGATTTAATTAAAGTATAAAATAATGAAGGGTGTGTTTTATTTTCTATATATTTATAATTAAGGAATTTAAGGATAAATCTTTAAATAGATTACATCTTATAATTTTTTAAAGAGATAAGAATTATAAATGTACATAATGTTATATAAATAATTGAGACATGGAAATAACAAATCTTTAAATATATTACATCTTATAATTTTTTAAAAAGATAAGAATTATAAATGTCCATAATGTTATATAAATAATTGAGACGTGGAAATAACAATGTTTATTAGTGGAGATGTGAAAGGAAATTTAAATTGGATAAATATCTGAAAAATTCAACACACTTTAGATTTAAAGTTTTTCACTTTATTGTTCTACATAGTCTTACTTAAATGAAATCTAGTAGCAGCATCAATGTATCTTAAATAACAACATTTAAGATATAGAGAAACTACAAAGAAAACAAAGAAGAGTAACAATCACCCACTCTATCAAATTTTGATTGAAAGAAAAAGGACTTGATTTTAAATGCTACATTTGCTATATAATGATGTTTCCTAATTTTTAAACTTTGAAATAAATATGGTAATTTCAACAAAGAAAAGGAGAATATAATCATTATAATTTCTGATTTTTAATACATTTTATTATATTTTAAATTTTTTTAGAGTTATAATTTACAACAAGAAATAAGGATAAGTATTGTAACAAATCTTTGTTGATGGTTTTCATTTTATTTTATTTTCTAACTTATAACTGAACTAATATTATGAATTGTGGAAATCTAATAACTTTGATGAACTAGCTAATATTCATAGAGAAGAAAAGGCTATTAATCTTTCTACCTTCATCAACCAGGATCCACCTTCCAACGGTCAGCAGTATGGCATCCCTGTTCTGCGCAGCATCAGCAACCTGGATCAACCTGCCAACGATCATCAGCTTGGCATCCCAGGTACGTCGCCTCGTCTTTGTGTGTCGTCTCTCATTGGCCCTCAATCTTTTGACAATTTTAATGTTGATCGTATCGACTCTCGTCCTCTTTGCATTAGTAACCTGTCCCTCTCATATCCGATTGCCTGCAGCGGCTCCAATCCTCTTTCTGATCCTTCCCTTGTTGTCAGCTTGTCCAAGCGTCCCATCTCGGATCTCCCAATGGTCTATCCTGTCATGGACAAATCAAATTCACTCCCAATCTCCTCCATCACTCTCGGCAAAGGCTATCCAGCCCCCAAAACAGCATGGGGGCATCGGATGCCATGCCTCTACATACCCTGACAGCCGTGCGCATTTAACCGTGTGCTGCAGGTATTTCTCCGATTTTTTGTTTTACGTGCCCACATACTCCTTTTAAATGATTTTATATTTATTTTTAAGTTTGTATAATTTTATTTTTATTTTAGATTTGGTTTTTTACTTGTTAGTATAATATAATGTAATGTAATAAACATATATAATAATTTTTTATATAAATATAATTATATTAATATATATTGTAAAATTATATATTTAAAATATATTTAATATATTGTAATAAATGTGATATATAATATATTTATAAATTTAGGTTTTTTTTTTCTCTAATATATTTATATATTAACATATCTATATTTAAAAAATAAATGTAATGTGCCCGAGAGATATATTTGTGGAGGCACCTATGATATAAATAAAATCAAATAATCACTCTAAAGTAAAAAGTAAAATAACTTATGAGTAACAAAATAATCTAATTATAATATTAATTGAATTTTATTTACATTTTTAAAGAGAATACTTGTTAATCTACTAAAAATATATGTAATCACCATATTTTAAAATAAGAAAAATTAACATTAATTATTTTTGAATAATAAGTTGGTAACTATCTTGACCTAATTATATGTTCTGTGTTTATATGGATCATTAAATATACTAAAAAGTATGTATTCAAAAATACGTTTAATAAATTTATAAATTTTGTTTCATTGATCTAATTAATCAAAGTTCATAATGTTTTATTTTTAACATCTCAAGTGTAAAAGTGCTTTTGATTTAACTATGTGCAAGTTTTAATCACACTAATATAATGCATTAGTATATCATGTTATAAATGGAAACATATTAGTTTAATTAAAATATATCATTAAATTATGAAGGGTTGTGAACCATTTTTTTTCAATTAAGTTTAAACCTACACTTTCTTTTTTCATTTCTCTATATATAATTAGTCTATTTTTTCCATCCAATTTCTTTTGTGATTTAATCCTATTTACTGCTCCTTTTAACTCTTATGCTCTCCTACCCTTGGTTTTTTTATTCACGATGCAATGTGTAAGACTTTAAATTATTTAGGGTTATAGTTAGAGTTAGGGTTGGGGTTAGGGTTAGAATTAGGATTAAAGTTAGGGATATAAATAGAATTAGGATTACAATTAGGGTTAGTGTTAGGGTTGGAGTTAGAATCAAGATTAGCATTATGGTTAGGGTTAGACGTAGAATTAGAATTAGGGTTGGATTTAATGTTAGTATTAGGATTACTGCTAGCATAAGGATGAGGATTAGTGTTAGGGTTACAGTTAGGTTATAGCTAGGGTTATGTTAGATCTAGGGTTCATTTAAGGTTAAGGTTATAGCTAGGGTTATGATAGATCTAAGGTTCATTTAGAGCTAATATTATGATTAAAATCTAACCCTAACTTGATTAAAAATTTATCTTAATCCTAACCATGTAATTGAATCTAAAAGAAAAAAATATATGTTAGATTGTTAAAATAAAATTAAAATTAAAATAAAAATTATAGATTGATATAATAATATTATAAATTATATAATTATATAATATATTATAATTAAGTATAATATATTTTTTCTTTAAGTATATATTTTAATATATTATATTATTATATTATGTTATAATATCATAATATTATATATAATATATTGTAATAAATGTGATATATAAATTGGAAGAAAGAGACCTCTATGGGCTAGGCGCACTATGCAAGAGGCAGAAAGCTTTGCAGCTCCTAGAGGCACATTCAGAGAAAGTAAAAGGCCTCATAAGTTCTTCAATTATGTTGCCTTGATGAGTCAGATTATTGATTCAGAGCCTTCATGTGTTGAAGAAGCATCAGTCATCAGGTTTGGAGAGATGCAATGGCAGAGGAGTATCAATCAATTCTGAAGAATGATGTTTGGGACATTGTTCCTAGACCTAAGAGCAAATCAGTGGTATCTTCGAAATGGCTCTTCAAAATCAAGCATGCTGCAGATGGGAGCATTGAGAAGTATAAGGCAAGATTTGTGGCTCGAGGGTTTTCTCAGAAAGAGGGAGTTGATTACGAAGAAACATTTGCTCCTGTTGCTCGTTACACTTCTGTTAGAACTATCATTGCCATTGCTGCATCGAGAGGATGGAAGATTCATCAGATGGACGTGAAGACAGCTTTTCTCAATGGCGTAATTGAGGAAGAAGTTTACATTGAGCAACCTGATGGTTTTGAAGTTCATGAGAAGGAGTCACATGTGTGTAAGCTGAAGAAGGCCTTGTATGGTCTTAAGCAGGCTCCTCGTGCTTGGTACGAAAGGATTGATCGGTACCTATCTAGTTTGGGCTTCTTGAAGAATGATGCTGATTCAAATCTCTATTTCAAGGTAATCAATGGTGATGCATTAATATTGGTTTTATATGTTGATGATTTGATCCTTACTGGAGAAGATCACCTGATTCTCGAGTGCAAGAAGGAGTTGACTTCAAATTTGAGATGAAGGACCTTGGGCTCATGCATTACTTCCTTGGTTTAGAAGTCTGGCAGAAACCAGATGAGATGATTCTAAGTCAAGGAAAGTACACCATTGATATACTTAAGAGATTTGGCATGATGGATTGCAAATCCATGTCTACACCTATGGAGACCAACCTACATAAGTTGAAGGAGGCTGCAGCTAATTCAGACTTGGTGGATCCTACATTGTACAGACAGTTGATTGGGTCCTTGATGTATCTAGTTAACACTAGACCTAATATTTGCTATGCAGTGAGTGCACTTAGCCAGTTTATGTGTGATCCGAGACAGATACATCTTGTTGCAGCTAAACATATCCTGAGATACTTGCGTGGCACAGTTGGATATGGGTTGAGGTATACTTCAGATGTAGACTTGGAGTTACATGGTTTCACTGATTCTGATTGGGCAGGTTGTGTCATAGATCGGAAGAGCACCTCTGGTTGTTGCTTCAGTTTGGGTTCTGCTATGATTTCCTGGTGCAGCAGGAAGTAGTCATCTGTAGCATTGAGTACAGCAGAGGCCGAGTACATTGTAGCTTGTATGGCAACTCGGGAAGTAGTGTGGCTTCGTAAGCTCCTTACAGGATTGTTTGGACAATCAATGGAGCCTACCATCATCCATTGTGATAATCAGAGTTGCGTGAAGCTTTCTGTCAATCCTATGTTTCATGACAGAACGAAGCATGTTGAGATCAAGTACCACTACATCAGAGATATGGTACTACGAAAGGCTGTACAGTTGAAGTACATCAGCACTGATGAGCAGACGACAGATATTCTCACCAAGCCTCTCTCCAAGATAAATTTTGTATACTTTCGAGATAAGCTTGGTATGGTGGAGAATCCAGCCTTGACTGAGAAAGAGTCTCAGTATCAGTGAGCCATTCTATCTTTTACCATAGTATGGTTGTAGCCATTATGGTAGATATCGTATTGAGGCGATATCCGATATCACATTGAGGTGATATTTATCTCTTACCATAGTATGGTTGTAGCCATTATGGTAGATATCGTGTTGAGGCAATATCAGATATCATGTTGAGGTGATATTTATCTCTTACCATAGTATGGTTGTAGCCATTATGGTAGATATCATGTTGAGGCGATATCCAATATCACGTTGAGGTGATATTCCTTTATTCATCATAGTATGGTTGTAGCCATTATGGTAGATATTGTGTTGAGGCAATATCCAATATCACGTTGAGGTGATATTCCTTTGTTCACCATAGCATGGTTGTAGCCATTATGGTTGATATCGTACTGAGGTGATATCTAACATCATGATGAGGTGATATGTCTTGAGCATCTGGAAGTGTTCTCCTTAGCTGAGAGGGAGTGTTAATGTTCAAGCAGCATCGTAGCAACTTCTAGCAATATCATTTGAAGAAATTAGATAATAGCTATAAGCTATCTAATTTATAAGATCTCAAAAGGCTCGACTTAAAGTCATTTCGATTTGCTAATGAAGATAAACATTAAATGATGATTCATTATTATTTGTCAAATATCATTTATTCTTCAAGACGTGCGATTTATTTAAGCAGCTGACTTCATTAATTGGTGCGATTTTTCTAAAAGAGACGTCTTTGCATTAGAGGCTGACATTGCATTTTGAAAGGTTACATCTATTGGAGATATTCCTATCGATGGCTATATAAAGAGATATCTGTTGGTTACTAATCATTTATTCATTCATATTGATTTTGAAGGAAGTTCGAATACTCATTCAAGTGCGAATTATTCTAAGGCAGTGCAGAATCTTCTATAGATCTGTGCAAAGGTAGTATTGTTTACTGTCAAGTTCTGTGTGTTATCTGGTTCTATATATTCTGAAGGTGAAGCAGAATTGGCCTTAGTATTGGCCTCATTGTAAAGAGACTTATTGCCATTACTTATATATAAAAGAGAGATCTTTGTTGCTGGGTTTTTCTCCCTCAAGAGGAGGGTTTTCCCAGGGTATATGTTGTGTTACTGTGTCTGATTTTTAATTAATTTTCTGTGCACTTATCTAATCACTAAATTTAATAGTAATAGCTAGTCTTATCACATACTAGATAAATCACATTGAAATGCCTTAGATATCCATATTTTGTTCATTCTCACCTATCATTTGTAGTTACAAATTATATTTTTAACTTATATTGATTTAGAATTAACTATTATTTGATTTATTTATCAACTAATCAAAGTATAAATTAATGGAGGGTATTTTTTTTTTTTAATAATAAGAAAAAATCACTTAAGAGACTAAACAAGTATGCCCTTGGTCATCTAGGTATGTTGCAAGCACACTAGTGCATGATCACCAATGTGACCATAGGTAGGGACTACTTGCTCCAATAATATAGGGGAACAAAACCAATGGTGGTGATGGATTGTGATGAGGGGGGTTGTCACTAGAAGTGGTTATACAATTATCGGGTGGTGGGTGGACAATCACTAGGGTCAATGGAAAAAATAAAACATCTCACTAATATTACTTTTCTAATCACCATTTTTATTCACCAATGCTAGAAAAAGTACCTCACTAACATTACCACACATTTTGTACTCATAAGAAAAGCATGGGCATTATTGTTTTTAAAAAATCACTTTAAATTTTACATAAAATTAATAAAAAAATGATACTAGACCTATGTAGTAATGGTGGATGCACAATACATCATACAAATGTGCACAACTATATGGAATTTTCCTACACAAATATGGTATCCCACAAAAAAAAATCAAAAAAATTTGACCTCCAATTTTGATGATTTGATAGTTGATATTAAGGTTTTTGGGTACTCTAAGCACAACAATGAGGTGTATTTTTCTCCAATATATACCATTTGAATTCTCAAGGTTGAATCTCTCAAAAAAGGATAGATAATTATAGATCTAGTTCTCTAATACCATATTAGAGTTGATACTTGAACTCCACAATTCCTTGAAAGAGAAAAGGGAATTGATTTGCTATGAAATTCTTAATCTGAATTATATTAATCAAATAATGAATGAATGAATATAATATACAATGAATTATTTTTGATAAAGGATAAAGAAACCCTAAACAAAACTATAGGAGATGATTATATTAGATCATGGCATGTGTCATAATCCTATGACTTGAGATAAAAATAATAATGTATGGCATGTGTCATAAGTGAGCTTAAGTATGCTAGTCTAAAAATTGGCCTAATAATTAATTAATTAACTAACTTTTTAGTCTAACAACAATCTATATTTTGGTAACCTTTTCATTGTTAATCTTGAACTTAGCCAACAAATCTAATGATTTGATAAATCATAATTATGTATTTATCATACCAAACTTCAAAATAAAAGTATAATGAACCAACCTCAAATCTATTGGGTCTCAATTTGTGATGCCAAATTATTCATCACTATAATCAAACTTGTAATATCAAAATTAAATCACCGACATCGAGAGAAATGGAAAGAATGAACCCTAATCAATATTTTTCCCATATGATTTGTAATCCTTAATGTCGGTTGTCTTTAAACAACCAAGCAAATCTCACTTAGCATCTATGAATTTACTAGATTCAATCCTTGAATACTCAGAAGATGGTTGGCCAACGAATGAGAGGAAGCTTAATGCTTCCCTCCTATACTTTGGGCTCTTCAAAACCTGGGAGGGTGATCCCACAATGTGTATCTTGTAGTCTTCTAAATGATCATATCACACATTGTATAATAAACAAATATATTCCCATTGAAACACTGATTAGATGAAATCCTCCAAGAAACTAGCAATTCCTTTAAAAGGATTAAACACCTAAAGTTGATAATGCAACATAATACCAAATTCAAAAAAAATTAATCAATTATACAAGTTTGTTAATTTTGTTCTCAAATTGAAACATCAGAACCAGAGGAAATGCTTTAACACTTGTTAGATCAGTGTCTTATCTTAAGGCTAGGAGTCAAACCACAATAAATTGAACTATAAGGTAAGTTTAATTTCAAACAACCATGGTCTTTGTGTAATTACATTACAATACACATACTAAATGCTTAGATTCTATGACTACTTATCAAATCCACAAAACATTCATATGAACTCATGCTTTAATTAAGGTATTTTAACCGACTCATTAAATTAGAGCTAGAATTAAAACATATTTCACTGCAAAACAATAATGATCACTAATGAAAGATTATTGATCGGGTTTCCATTAATAATTCATATGAAATATTATAGATGGAGAGACAATAGACTTAAAGGTTTGCATTGTTTCTCCTGACATGCCTAAAAACCATACATTTTACCAAAATTATTCGCTTGACTCAAAACCTAACAAACAAACTCAAAATTTATTTTCTCTGTGTTAAACATTTGCATTTTCTAGATACAAAATTCAAAAAGATACCTGTACCAATGATCTTGAATTCCCTTTTATAAGAAACAAGGGAGAAAAACAAGCCTCGGGCCAAAATTACACTTGTCACCTTTTCACTCGACAACTCATACCGATCGTTCCATGTGGAATGGTTACAATAAACAGAGAGAATATTATCCCATAAGATTGTAAAAGTCACTTTTTAGTCAGTGGAGATTCTTGTGCTTTCCAAAAGGTAGTTTTTTCAAGAGAGTGGTCTTCAAACCATTGAAACATCATTATTCCTCTTCACCAAAGGACAAAAAGGCATGCAAAAAGGAAAGAACAATGTGGATCAATATCTAGGTCAACCTCCAACACTAGTCCAAATCACCAATAGTCGACATTTATCTATCACATATTGAATTAGTAGAAACATACCTTTTATGCATTACAATTTCTAAGGCCATATTTTCATTATACTTGACCATGTATATATGTTCTCCATAATTGTGTCTACAACTCCAACTCATCAATGAATGTCTTCTTCCACAATTCATACTTTGTTTTAGAAGGCCAATTAAAACCTGAGATTTCATCCATCCTCTTTCTATAAGGAACATACATAGCCATTACTAAATTGGCTTCTTTGTCAAAGTCTTCCAGGAAGCTAATGGTGAAAGATAAATTTTCACTTGAGTATTTTTCAATAAATCAATATGAATATCAACACTCTCACATATCAGGGATGCTTGGGTAGTACTAGTTGTATCCACTTGATCTTTCCATGCCTATAGAGGTTTTACCTCATCATGTGTATGTTGAATATTATGCAACAATCCCAATTCTTCGTTAACAAATTTTGAATGTAACTCCCTTATTTTTTCTTCCAAAGGAGTAGCATACACTTGAAACCTTTGCTCCTTGATTTCATTAATAAATTTATATGTTGGGCCAATCTTTGGATATTTTTCCTTTTGATGTGCAAACCCAAATGCTACGAGCTTCAAATTTTCAACCCTAGGGGTCCATCTGTCCATGATTGTAGTAGTTAAATCTTTGTCTCTGAGACAACTTAATTGCTTGCAACATTAAAGAATAGTTTGAATGAATGTTGTTCAACTTGAATTGAATTTTCCTATTCATATTCTCTAGAACCACATTAACAACCTTCAAACTATTATCATAAACTATGTCATGAACTTGTGACAATAGTTTCTTATATACTTCAATTTAATAAATCAATTGTTCCTTTATGGGCTCATCTGATGGAGCTACACCTGAGGTACATAGCTTCTCAATTGCAATTGGTTCCTGACACAAATTGTATGGAATTATTGCTAATGATTGTTTTGGTGGAGGAGGAGGAGATTGGGGATGTGTAATTGGGGAAGTGGGTGCAACATAACTCGAGCCTGATGGGCCCTAGGTCTTCAGTGTTTCTACCTATTGCTTCAAAAATGCCAACTATGTTTCTAGCTCAACCACCTTTTGTTGACTCTTAATATTTTCATCAATGATCTCAATGTACTTTCTTCTGTATGAGTCTCTTTTTGTAGTGACATTCTCCAATGTTGCCTTAGTGAATTTAGCAACATTGATTATCATCTTTGTTGATTTGATTGCTAGAGTGTCAGAGACTCTTCTAATGATTAATTTCCCACTGAGGTTGGTTGTCTCTACAACTTTTGGTTTCCCAGACCCCAAAGATAATGACCAAAGGGCCAAGGCTTTCCATTCTTCACTAAAGGTTGAACCTTGCAATTCCAATTTGGCTTCTTCCTCTATTTGAAATAAGCATTTTTCATGCCTCCTTATTGTGTCCAACATAATTGCATTTGAAATGTCTCACTCTGGTAGCAAAAAAACTCCACTTTTATGCACTAATGCTCTGCCTTCCTCGAGTGTGATTTTTTGGAATTCATTCATCATTTTCCTTACATTTTCTTAAACAACCTCCTTAGGAAGTTCTGGGTGCAAGCTCCTCTCCTTTGCAACATTTTTTGCATACTCTTGAGCCTTAGCTCTCCATGGAAAATCCTTAAATGCTTTGGTTTGCAAAAAATAATCATCCTTCAAAAATGCTTTGCAAGCCTCATGACTTAGGTCATTAGAATTGTTTAGGCCACTAAAATCCACTTTTCCTACTCTGAGGCTACTCTCCCTTGTGCTTAATGCAACATCCAAACCCATTCTTGAGCCTTGTATTTCATCTCCTCCATATACTATTGCATTTGATGATGCTCATATTGGCATAGGTTTGGCCTCTTGTGATTCAGTGCAACAAGATCTACATCATCTTCTAGCTACATCCATTTGGGATGCATACTTGACAAACATTGGTGGGTTGTTTGTTGAGTCTCATATTTCAAATTTGGGAGACATCATCGATTGCATACATCTTCTCTTTGATGGAGATAGTTCTTCTTTAGTTGTTACGAGGGAATTCTCTAACTCTCTTGTTCATTCTATACATGATCATTCTTTTCATTTTGATATGAGTGTGGATACTTTTGGACAACATTTGGAGGAGGCTTCTTTAGAGGATATTTCCCTATCTTTGGATTGTGTTCTGCAATTGTTTCTAAGTGATTTTGGATTGTCTTCTTTAGCAGTGTGGCCTAGAATTCCTGTTTGGAGTGTGACACCTTTTGACATTGACATGGAGACACTTGAGCACTCTTTAGAGACATCTTCCATCATCCATCTTCCTAATATCATGCATACCATCTTGTTGTGTTTCTTCCTAAGGGGAGGAATGTTGTTTGGTGAGATTGGATCATCTTCAGTATTCAATGTCAAGCTTCTACCATCATTGTAGGAGATTCACCATTGAGGGGGTTGCATGGTCTCTCTTCTCCTTTTCTCTTATGGGGAATTTTTCCTCACATGGGTTTTTTCCTTTTCATTGTTCATTGAGAGCATTTTGTTTTGTATTTAATCTCTCTTTTGGAGAGGAGTTTTGTCCCACTGGTTTTTCTCTTCTTCATTTGTGAGAAATTTATTTGCATTACATTTGTACATGGGTACCTAACATGGCCTTGTATTTGGGACCCATCCTTGCATCATTTGCATAATAACTACACTCCCTAAGTTGCACTTATGGGGGGTGTTAGTGTGAATGAGGTTATTTCCTAACTAGTTATTAATGAGGACCCATTCACATCATTAATAAGTTTACTTAGGAGCTAGTTTCCTAGGTGGCATTCTAGAAACTAGTATTTAATGGGGCAATGTCTCATTATTTACTTTTAGTTATCTAAGCATTTAATATTTCTCTCATGCATTTAATACTTGTATTAAGGTTGTTATGTCTTAGTTGTCTAATGTGATAGGATTAAGACACTTGTCTTGATCTTGTCTAATCCTATCTCACTCCTTTCCTATATAAGCAATGCTTCATATATACATTTCATTCATCCAAAGCTCAGTTGAGTGTTGTGTATGTCCAATATATCATTACAATCTTGAGTATTGCATATTGGCCACATCTTGCATCCATTGTTGCAATTTAATGTTCTTGCTTTTCCCTCTTGTGGAAGGTTGTTGTTGGTTTTTGCAAATGATACTAGAGGTTTGAATCCTTGAGTGACTCAAACATTTTTTTATGAGCTATATCTCAGCTCCTACAAAAACTTTTGATTTTTTTTCTTTATGATTTTTAATAGAAATTTTTTAAAAAAGAAAATCAATTGACTAAAAATAAATTTTTTATTAAAAAAATTCAAAAAATTTCAATCGACAATTTTATTTTTATTTTCAAAAAATTGTACCACTCTCATAATGGCGATCTGTATGGTGAAATAGGAGAAATTTTTCCTCAAGCCTCGAGCAAAGTTGTTCGATTTTGATGAATTGATAGTCAATCTTAGGGTTTTTGGCCCTTTTGGACACAATGGCAGAGTCATATTTGACCCAAAATGCTCCAAAATTGTATCTATCTTCTAGATCTAGTCACCGCTCTTTAGCTTCAAACCCTCATAGATTTGGCCTCATATGTCTGACTTCGACAAAATGAAAGGAAAAACCGACTTTCTCAAACCCTTTGAACTCAATGGTGAGCTCAAATTTGCACCAACAAGCTCTAATTTGAACCTACAATAAAGAGCCAAAAAGAGGAACCCTCAAATCTAGTATTTCTATCAAGTTTTTTGTTCTCCAGATCATCATACAATGCAAGAGAAGAGCATACTCAACTTTTCAATATTTACCATCTCTCAAAAATGGCTAACCAAAGGCACCCAAACCAATTTGATACCATGTTAGAATTGGCTATGGAGATAGCCACCCACGATCTTGAGGCCAAATGGAAAGCACAAAGAGAGAATATGAATATGACAAGAATAAATTGTATTTCTATCAATTATGCAAATATGATTCAATTGATGTGTTGTGTACAATGTATGAGAGAACCATTGGTTATATATCCAAGGTGAGACATAAGATGCCATAATATTATGACAAGTGTCATAATCATATGATATGAGACAACTTATCACAACTACCTAGGTCACATGTGTTACAATTCTAAAGATAAGATAATAACTAATGACAACTAACACCTTCTAGAAAGATTCCTTCCTAGGACCTAAGTAAACTTAACATGTAAATAAGTCCCCTAGTAATGAATTAACTAGGTACAAGACTTTATTTACACCAAAATCAATAACCCCTTTACCAAATACATAAAATAAACATTATTAGCCATCAAGATCCTCATGAGTGAAGTATCCTCCAAGGATGAAAACCTATCAGGTTGGCTTGATATATGGTATGAGGCTCCAAATTCAATAATCCAATTTCTAGAACTTTCAACATGTGTTACAACAAGAGAATGTCCTTTCATTTTAGAATCATTGATCATATCACTCCCATTGGAAATTCCTACAATACCTATGTGTGTAGAAAATGTTGATTAAGAAGAAGAAGATGATGAAATTTTAGATTTAGAAGGTAAAGAAATGTTATGTTCCTTTAAGAGTTTCCTCATTTCATCTAACTCTTTCTTGTAGCAAGTTTGTTCACCATGCCTTGTTTTTGCAATAACCATATTTAGCCTTCTCCTTCTTAGGTTTATCCTCTCTAGGAGAGGTGGAAGGTTCTTTAGATTATGCCTTAGGTTTAAACTTTTTCTTTCCTTTATCCTAGATGATTATGCAATCAAAGCATGATTATTAGCAAGTGTATCAAGTTGACTAAGTTTAGTTTGTTCCCTAATCAACCTATCAAAAAATGTCTTAAAAGAGGGCATCACTAAATAATCACCTAAACCATACACTGTAGCATAAAAGGAAGTAGAAAATTATGCAAATGAACCTTTCAACTTAGATAAAATAAAAAAGATGCACTCTTTATTAGTTTTATCTTTACCACATCTTGCCAATTGTGACCCTAAGGATTTAAATTTTACCAAATAATCTTCAATGATAGAAAAGGAATATGTGGAAAGTGAAACCAATTCAGCCTCCAATTGCATGGAATGTACCTCGCTAACTAAGCCAAATAGATCCTTGTACTTATCCCATTCCTGCTTAGGAATAGTACATTCCTTGCTATGGAAGAATAAACTATCTAAAACATGCATTGCAATTAAACCCATAGCTTCATCACATTTATTCCTATGAGAAAATATTTCATATTCTCTTGTAAAATTAGGTTGTTGATCACCCAATGTGGACCACAAACCCTTAGACCAAAGCAATCTCTACATTTTCACCTTCCATGTGTGATAGTTATGAGGAGTCAAAACTTTAAATCCTAGTTCAACCATTAGGTCAACAAGTACCAAGAGTACAAAAGGAAAATATATGATACAAACTGATATAAAACCTCCCAAATATGAAAATACAATTGAAAATAAAGTCTCCCTACAAACAAAACTTCTCCAAGAGACAAGATGTCCAAGTTATGAACTAGAAATAAAATATGCAAAAAAATGAATATATCACACTTAGGGCTGAATCTGAAAAAATTACGTGAGCCAACAGAAAGAGCTCCTGAATACCTTCCAAATGCAACTTGAATCACCAAAATTGGAGAAACTGGTAGAAATTTATGAGCTCGGAGGTCCAAAGGGGAGATCTGAATTTAGTTGCCAATAATTTGTACCTACAACAAAATTTGGAAAAATGGTCTACACCACTGCAAAGTACACACAACTAGCCTTTTGTCAATATCTTGTTTACATAATTTTGATATTGTGGTGAAATTTTGTAGAAAAATGAGAAAAAAGCTTGCTTGGAGGACCTGGCAAGCTAATCAGGGGTAAAATTTTATTGCTAAATCGACACAAAAATTAAGCCTTAGGGGCTAGGCCATAGTTCCTCATGTGACTGCATGCTTCTTAGTAGCAAAAATAAGAGCACCGCTTGTGAGCAATAGTGGGCTGGAGGAACTAGGGATGTCGTTGGTGGTGGGTGCCCATGCCACCAGGCGATAGAGCACTCAATGCTTAAGAATATGACTGCAGGCAAGTCTTAGGTGGAACCAGGGGCTCGACAGAGCAAAGGAGCCAACAAAGATAAGTCAATGGCAAGTGATGTGACCTATCAGTCAGGAGGATAATGATGCGAAGGGTCAGTTCTAAAGCTGACAATCCTATAGACCTGACAATACAACCTGCCAAATGAAATACATGCCTCTCCAAAAAAAAATTTAAGGCTAAAGAAAATATTAATCCACCATAAATAATAAAATATGTCTTATGATAATTTTTTAATAAAATTTTTCTTGTGGGATTATAATAAGGCCACAAAAATTCCCAAATAAATTAGCCTGATAAAATAATTGAAATACTTTTAGTGAATAATATATTCGTACCCTACACCTGGGTCAGCCATACAACCTGCCCGGGTAATTTTTTTTCCTCGAAAGCAACTAAAGTAGAATATGGGTATGATTTATATCAATATTCATCTCTTGGGGCTTCTGAAGATGATGGCAAGGTTTGATCGAGTTGAAAATGCACCAGAAGCTTTGCTACCTCAAGATCTCAAATTTCTTCAAACCCTCATAACTTTGGAAAAAAAGGTCAGATTTAGGCAAAGCAAAAGTCAATCTTGACTTTCTCAACTGCCCTAAACTTGAATTTGGGCTCCAATTTCCTCCAACATGAGCCAAAAGTGACTTACCATGAAAATACACATATAGAGAAGCCCTCAAATCTGGTATTTTTCTCAATTTTTTCTGATTCTTAGGTTCACCATATGGTGCAAGGGAAGAGCATACTCAACCTTACTAAAACTAACCTAGATCTCTCACTAGCAATAGCTCAACCCTTGAAGATTTGAGAAGGGTTTTGCAAGGCTTGGATCTGATACCATGTAAGAGCTAAAGATTAGCTCAATACCCAAGACCACTTGCAAAAACAATGAAAACCTTCTACAAGAGAGTATGTAAGAAAATGAGCTTGCTTGATAATAAGACCTATCAAAATGATGATGAGGTATGAAGTATATTACATATGAGTACAATGACCTTCCTTATATAAGCAAGGTGAGGAATAGGATTGAACATGATTGTGACATGTGTCTTAATCCTATGACATGTGGCAACTAACAAACTAACTACCTAGGAATCATGCAATAAAGTTGGATAAGATAAGCTCTAGAAAAGCCAACTAATACTTCTAGAAAGCATCTTATATCCTAAGTAAACTTAATCATGTGAATAAGTCCCCTAAGTCCCTAGTAAGATAAATTACTAGGTACAAGACTTTATATTCACACCAACAAATTATGGGATAATTAAGGGACTAGAAACAAGCATGATCAGAGAGGCATTTAACTTTACCTAGGGAAAATGGAATGAACTCATGCCATAACTTAAGAAGCAGCCTCATTTTGTTTATAATTATGCGAAAACAATTGGAAAATCACATAAATACATTGTGACTGCCCTCAAGAACAAAATTTCTTGGCTCCCTCTCACCTTTCATCCTTCTCTCCTCCTATTTCCCATACCACACTAGACAAGGAGGAATCAAGAGGAAGGTTACAACAATAAAGGATAGAAGACTAGCAAAGATCACATATCAACAAGGTTTTTATTTGAAGCAGGGTAAATGAGTGGACTATGTTGTGGACTTTAGAGAGATGGCCTTGCAATATAACCTTGGCCCTAAAGATGTTTGAAGACAAGAAATAGCTTTAGTTGGGGGAATTATGGGCTCTATAATTGACTAGTTTTCCTTTTATTGTTTCATACTTTTCATCATCTCTTTCTATTAAGTTTCAAGACATTATCAAAACCTTTTATACCTTTTATATACTTTTAATTATTCTTAAGCATGTGGAAATGAAAACATGTTATGTTGATATGTGCATATATGAATTCATGAATGCTATGAAATTTAGTAATATTTTAAGTTTAAATTATGACTGTTAATAATAAGGACGCCTTAGGAATAAGACTAACATTTGCAACAAGAAGAACTATCAACTCAGAACAATGAGTTTCTCAGCCCGCAACATAATGACTACAAATTGTTGTAGTGAAGAAGTCAACCGTTTGGGGTTCGACACTTTCAGAAGGAAATAGAGGTGATAATTTATTAATCACTCTGAGAGTCACCTAAAATCACTCTTACTTGTCAATGAGACAACAAATAGAAGAAGGATTCTAATTGTAGTGAGATTCAAATATGACAAAACTATTCTATGAACATGTTTCTATTATGAGTGGTTAAGTTGTTGGACATAGAGTTTGTATTTGGTTTTTCTACTCTTGTTTCTTATAGTTATTGTTTTATGTTTCAAAACTCAATACTCTTCCTATCTTTGAGGAAGAGTTGACATTTTTTTTATAAGTCTATTTTTAGTCCAAAAATAATGAAACTCCTCGCAAACCCTATATAGTAGGATATTTTGTCAAGGAGGAGAGTTAGTTATAAAGTTATTATTATTATTACTAAGTAGTTGTAGCAGTGTTATGAATATAATGTGTGTTATTTGAATAAAGATATTTAACAGATTCATGTTAGATTTCGTGTAATATTTCAGTGTTAGGATGCAATAAAGAGAATTTATTTGATATCATGATTTTTTGAGTAAGTGAGTGTTTGATAAAATCCTATAGAAGTAGAAAATCAAGCAAGGGCCACTTTAGGTACTGTTGAACCATGCTTTAGTTTTAGTTGTTAAAGTAGATAATGCATTGTGAATTCCACTGGTAGTTTTCAGTTATATGATTTTAAATGCATATGTTATAATTCATGAGTTGGATTCTATAGCTTAATGTTTTGTTTCATACTCTAGAGAATTAGCTAGGTTAGGACACTATAGTTTAACAGTTAATAGTTACATTCTTTAGAATTAGGTACCCATAACATAAGGTAACAATTTATATTATTTTCCCATGTTTCATGAATTAGTAGTTTATTCCTATTTCTAACTTTTACTGTATTTGCACATGTTCATTCGCCTATATTCAATTGATGTCAGATGTCTAGAATCTATGAATGCATATATTTTGCTAGCATTAATCTAAAGTTTTATGACTCACTAGTTGATAATTTAATGCAACTCTCTTATGCAAGATGAATTGTTCAGTTAGGGATTCTCAGGTCCTTTGAGTCATGTGTATACCCAATAACACCAAGTTAATTAGCATTAGAGTGGCTCCACACTAACCACAACCCATTTGACCATATCAACCCAAATGTTATATAAAAGGACAAGCTCTAATGCATATATCAATCATTCTACCTAATTTTTATTTATTTATTTATTGTGTCATTATTAGAGCATTATATCAACATTGAACATCAAACAATTACAATTACATATGACTAGAAATATTGCATGATTGTTTAGCATGCCTTCAATCATTATGTTACAAGCTATTTAATTGGCCTATCTAGGGGCTTAACCAAGAGAGAATATACCTTGCCTAGCAAACTCCTAAAAGGTGTTAAAAAATAGTGGCAATCACTTAATACAAAATTATATACTTGAAGACAAGGTAAACTAGTTTTAGAGTAAACATGATTTGATAGATTAATTTTGTGAAGCACAAGTTGGTTTCATGTCTAGAGTAGGTCAGTTTTGCACATCGAGTTCAATGTCATGTCACAAAATCAAAAAACCAAATTGATTTATGATTGTCTCTAATAAAAAATTAAAGTGCAAAAGTAGTCACCTAACAAATTCCAAGGTCCCTAATGCTCTAAAAAATTATTCTATGCCATCTATGAGATGCATAATGGCATCAAAATTAGATCTAAGTATATTGTTACATGTATTTTAATTTTCTACAATTGTTTTCAATATCAACCTCAAATCTCCTATCTTGATTGTTTTGATTAAGTTAAAAGCGGGAAAGGGCCCATTACCTATTACAAAACAACCATAAAGGCCAAACAAAAGGGGCTCACAAGAAGTGAGGCAACCAACAAACTAAATAGTAGTTTAAAAAAAATACCAACAAAGAACTAAATATTCATAAAGAAAAGACCACTAGAGAAGCCGACATAGACAAGGACCAACACAAGCCTAGTACTAGAGCTATTGATCACCCAATATATGAAGGACCTTAATAGCTTGCCACTCATTCACCAAGAATTCAAGCTTCTCTTCAAAGGAGAGTCTTTTACTTCTTGCTAACATTTTTAACAGTAGGGGAGGTAGAACTTTCCCCTATCTTTCCTTCCTTTCTAGAGCTAGTCTGAGTAGTATCTAGAAGATCATGAAAATCACACTTCCCTTGAAAATTATTAAGCTCCTGCTTGAACACCTAAATGGTGATAACAATATTCTTCACTGTCTCTTTACTATACTCCATAATCTCCTAAAGGCTCCAAAGAGTTCTCTTGATTGCTTTGCAGGGTAGCCACTTCTTCTTGACAAATTTTTCTCTCCTTAGAGGTACCAACAATTGATCTTATCTCCTCCACCTCTTTCTCAATATTGGTCCACTTCTCAAAAGTCTTGGCCATACGAGATCTAACAAATCTCAATGACTAGAGTCCTCCACTTCACCTAGCCAGTCTTGGGATATTTTGAACATAGACATTTCCAAATTTTGTATCTTGGTTTTAGTGGCGATGAGTTGGGACAACAACCACTTCAAAATGTCATTTTGAATGTTTGTGGCTTGAATTATTTTATTCAATTTCAATCAAAGGGGAACACAACTCTTGCAAATAATTAAATCTCACATAGAGTCTTCATGCTCAAGGATTTGGTTTACATTTTTGAGAGGGGAGTTTGTGGGACTAGGAGGGTAAGTAATCAAGAGGGAATTGGGGGGGGAAATAAGGGAAACAACCTGGGGAGGAGAGATAGTAGGAGAGCCCTCAAGAGTAGGGTACCAAGAGGAATCTAAGTTGTTGAAAATGGAAATTTGGAGAGGATCGACAAAGCCCACTTTTTTCTTGCTAGAAAGGGTGGGGTCCTTTAAAATAGGGGTTTTTCCTTTTGAGGTGCGGGGGTGGGGGGGGTGTGGGGGGTTAGACCTAGTTATTCTAGAATGGTGGCTTAGGGTCAACAACTTTTCAAGACTAGAGGAGGAGGGATTATCATCTGAAGGTTCATAAGCACTTTTAAGAACCAATACAAGATTTTTCAACCTCAAAAGAGAGGAAATGGTAGGGGAAAGGGCAACATTATACTAGTAGAGCCTATAAATAAGGCCTTGGTGCAAAGGCGTTTGCTTCCCTTTATCATGGATAGACTTAACAAATTGCTCGAGTGACAAAAAAAATCCAAAATGCAAAATTCATTTTGAAATTGTATCAAAAATGGTTCAACATAGGGAAGAGATGAGCATGAAAGCATTTAAATCTTCCCTCTAGAGTCACATGCCTCATGAGCACCTCTGCCATCTTCTTCCATACTCTAGACAAGTCATCCCTATTGAACCCATTTTGAATCCAATTCACCTTCTCTCCCTTTTTGAGGAATCGCTTGATGTCCTTCTAGTAGTGAACCTTGGGTTTTCCAAGAATGCATGCCCCTTCCAAGAAGAGACCGTAGAAGCAATAGTGAGCTCCTTGGAAACCACCAAATAAATACCTCTGACTTTTTGGGAAATATGTCAGTCATCTCAGAAAGAAACATCCGAGATCAGTAGTTCCTTTGACAACCTTATTCCGTTAGATTGCCTCAAAGACATGTACTACTATGTCATAAAGTGAAATTAGACATAGTTTATTTCCCACATTAATCCTTTTGAGAAAAGTTAATGCTTATTAAACCAATTCCAAACAACACCATTAAACAAATTCAACAAACAGAACCAACAACCATGAAAGATGAAACGAAAGACACAAACACACAAATATACGTGGGGAAAACCCTTATAGGTAAAAAACCACACACTCCAAAAAGTCTAGATTGCCATTGTATTATTCAGCAACAAAATATAGTTACAATACAATATTAGGCTCACAACCTTTACAAAGTTTACATCTTGTTTCATTCTAGAGAAAATATGGCAGCATAACTTGCTTCAATCTCACCTCTCTTAGTGAGACACATCTCTTTCGACTACACAACCTCACAGCTCGGCCATTGGCCTCTTGGCCTCTTTGTCGAACAATCGCTCAACCTTCACCATTTGCAAGATTCATCTCTCCCTCGGCTACCTAGCCTTTGGCTAGTTCCCCTAGGTAACCACCGCTCTTCCTCTTTGACTGTTCAACTACTGCACCCTGTTAGGGTTTCACCTCGAGCGACATGTCATCATCCAACATCCAATTTTGGCAGTCAGATAAGTAGTCAAATAAATCTTCATTGTCAAAGTTAGGGTTGTCCACCTAACACCATTTTGCCCAGTTGAAGAGACATTCATTACCATCTCACCAATGTCTACTAAGCACATGGGCCCACATGCCATCTGTCCTCCATGTCATTGCCACCTGTCAGCCTTCATCACAATCCACCATCGTATCGGGTCCCACCACAACATCCATCACAAGCTACCAGGTCACCCATCACTCCAAGTGGTCCCCACATCCATCGACATCCAAGTCGCTATATTGCTGAAAAACTAAACTTCAAAACCTCATGTCAGAGGTTGTGAAGTTCCTAGAACCCATGACTTGCTGACAACAAAGGGATCACTCTGTCACTCAAAACCTGAACTTCTGAACCTCATGTCAGAGGTTGCAAAGTTATAAAATCCCACGACATGCCGACAACAAAGGGATCACCCTATCACTCAAACCCGAGCTTCTCAACCTCATGTCAATGGTTGCAAAGTTCTCAAAACCCGCGACATAACTCAGGTCGATGAAAGAGGAAATAAGAACTGTTCCAGGAAGTCGATCAAGCTAGTAAATTTGAGTCACATTTCTCAACATGACTTCAACTAGCCCATCCTTCTAGGAGTTGAAAAATTCCATGTATAAGTTGGGGCCATGCCCTTTTATCGCCTCAACAAGGGAGGCAAGCTTCCCTTTCTAAAGAATGGGCCATAAATCTTTGTTGTTATTCAAGTATTTGTAGAAAGATGGTTCCTCCTGAACCATATCACCACTCATTTTTCTAGTCACAATCATAAAATAAAGAGGGCTTAGAAGATCTCTCAGGAAACACCAATTGCAAATAACAACCATAGGTAGAACTATCTTGTAAGTAGGAATAGGGAAAGGGAATGATTTTCCTTCATGTAATTCAAGTCGTACATGTTGTCATAATGAACCTGAAAGGGATTCCATTTAATCTCTATTTTGGAGTGCATTTTCTTCATTGTTGATTAACATTCTCATATTTTTTGGGATCATTAAATGATCCTCCCATATTTTAATCTTTCCCACGAATGCATCCAGATTCACCATCCCATCTGCCACTTTGTTCCCTTCACAGAACACATGATTGATTTGACAATTCCTAATATTCACGATTTCAAGGTAAGCTTTGGTGATAAGATCTCACAAGGACAAATATGGAGACACTGCCATTTAACATCATGATGGTATTACGAGAATCACCTTCTATTGATAGGTTGGAAATTCCTCTGGTATTAGCCTTTTTGTAACCCATGGAGAGCAATCGCCATCTCAACGAAACTAGATGTTTGCCTTCCAAGATCAATAACATAGACAAGAATCACCTTACCTTTGTGATCTCGTCTAATGCCACCCTCACCTGCCTGACCCGAGTTCCCTTTAGTTGAACCGTCAAAGTTTAGCCTTAGCCATCTAGGGTCAGGGGACCTATCTTGATTGTTAGTTGTATTTAATTATTTAATTTAAATTAATAAGACTAAATATTTAAAAGGTTTGTTGTTTTTCTTTTCAATACTACACATAAAAGAGATGAAGGTAAGTCCAAGCAATAATATAATTCTCATAGTTCACAACCTTAATAATAGACATGTTATTTCCAAAATCCATATAATAGTTAAAATGCTTCTAATAAACTTTGTGTATATATTTATATAACATTTCATGATCAATTGTTAGAATAATAAAAAAAATCAAATATAATATAAAATATTACAAAAGTAAATACACATTTTTTATTTATTTATCAAAAACACTTTAATTATATACAATTTTATAATAAAAACACTTTTTTTAAGTCTCTTTCACCACTTTAAGTCACTTCACCACCTTGTTTTGCTTGTGTGTTTTTAAAAAATATGTTAGGTATAGCCAATTTAAATTGATTGGCTCTCATATTATGTTGCAAGCTTTTATTTATTTATTTTAAATTATTAAGAGTTATTTCATTGCCAGAAAATGGAACCCATATACAGGTGCAACGAAATTAAAGTAGGGTTTTGCACGATCTTTTTTGGTTTCAAATGGGGATTTAGGGTTTGGGTAGGGGTTTAGAGAGACCCGACTTTGATACTTGAATAAAAGAATTATAATTCTAAGTCCTTCCACGCTTCGGAGCATCCCACTCATACATCTCCAGCTCTCCATAACCCAACAATGGCGATAACCAAGAAGACGGTAAGTCACAAATCACATTACGTACTGTGTGTATATCCATTTATTTCTTTATTGCGGCTGAAGAAGAGTAATGTATGTATACTAAGTGAATAATCTGTTGGCGCAGAAGAAGACTCATGAGAACATCAACAGCAGGCTTGCCCTGGTGATGAAGAGTGGCAAGTACACTCTGGGCTACAAGTCAAACAACCCCTCAGATGTTTTCTTCCCTCTCAATGAACCCACTTGACAGTAGAAGCTACCACCCCCAGTTCACAGGTACTCGTACTCTAGAACATCATTGTTTCTCTCTCTAAAATTTCCCCTCTTTACTGCTATGAGAATACAGAGTTCACTGAAAATAAACTCAAAGTTACTATGTTCTGCTATAAATGCTTTGATGTTTTCACAGGAAAACACTGTGTAGATAAGAGTTATAAGACCATTGTTTCAGGTTGTAAGTTTACAACCCATGGTTGAAGGTGTAGGGGAAAATTCTGTATCAGGTTATCTCAATATGGTGCAAGTCCGACTGCAAAGTGGCTTAGCCCTCAACCAAAGCCCTTCAAATTTATTTTACTTTTTAGTACTTACAAGCCCTGAAACACATAGAAGAAATAATCTTGTTAAAATTGCAATTTATCATTTCTTCCCCCAATGCAAGTTTTTCTCTGAAAAATTTCTGATAGTTTGGAAAAACAGTCAAAAGAGATTTTGACTGCTAAAATTGCAAATAAACCCCAATAAAATCACTACCACCAATTAAATCACAATTTCCATATTTTTTGGGCAATATTTTCAAGTTTTTGGTAAAATATTTAAGGTTTCTGGGTTTTCCTTATCTGCCCTGTGATTTTTTCCTGATTTGTCCCAACCCTAACCCAAATTTCCCTAGTATTTTCACAATTTGTTCCTGATAAAATGAAACACCTTTGATCTTTTGGTTTGCCAAGTTATTCCCAAATAAACCTTCCATATTTCAGAAGTACCTCTAGATAACCTTTGCGTGACACTTGGATCGTTATTTTTCTTATTCTAAATCCCTTGTAAAGTATCCCAATGTTTCATAAGTTCTTTAAAATGGTTCACGTGGGATGCAGAATTTAACAATCAGTATTCTTATTTTTTCCTAGTAATATCCATCTGTAAAAGGCTTCAGTTTTTCAAGTAATGGTGAACATGTGATAATTTCAAAACTATGGTTTATAATTTGCATATGAAGTCAAGAGGCATACCTTCAATGCATTGTTTTTTTGGGGTGCTGGATTCCTTTAAAGTGTCTTCAAGCATAGAAAATTTTCTGTTAGTTTAGGTCGGAATTGTTATTGCAAACTTTGGAAATGATTGCAGTTTCAAGTTGTGAGATTGTCGTTTTTAATTCTTGAAATGTAGACGTTTACGTATTTGCATCATAAATTTGTAGCTAGTTTCTTTCAAGCATGCAAATCACATTCTCCCATATCTTCTTGTTGGTGTTGCTGCAGGAAAACTTATTATCATTGCTAACAATTGCCCTCCATTACAAAAGTCAGAAATTGAGTATTATGCCATGCTTGCGAAAATTGGAGTGCATCATTTCCATGGAAGTAAGTTTTAAACTTTACAACAAAGCAATAATTTTCATGTGAGAATATAAACAGAGTTCCAATGGAGTAAATATACGGATGCACCAAATGTATTATTCTCAATATGCATGCCGATCCACATCATTTGTTTGTTTGTTACATCTAGTACTCTTTGTATGACTACAACTTTAGTAACCAAAATTTTGGTGCACGAGGATCTAAGTTATCCTTTATAGTTTATATTGAGTTCACCAATGATATATAAGTTGTAAAGTTGAACTTACTTCTGCTAGTATAATTCATTTATCAGCTTGGTTCTCCTCAACTTGATGTTATGAAATTCAAGCATTTGAATGGGAAGTTTACACATTCCAGGAAAACAACTGATTTCAGAGAAGGCTAAAATTTTCAATAACAAATATTTAATGACATGTTCCATTGGCATCTTAATGTCTTTGGCCATTCATTCCCTGAGCTATTCTGTTATTTTTCTCCTAAGATGTCATTTATAGTCAGATCATTAGTTAATGATTTCATGATGTCTTGTAGACAATGTTGATTTGGGAACTGCATGTGGCAAATATTATCGTGTGAGCTGTCTAAGCGTAACAGATCCAGGTAATTATGAATAACATTTGAGGCACTTCTACCGTTAGAATTGTGTTCATTAAAAAATTAACCAAGATTTATTGTCTTTGTTATTGTTTAGCAGATCTTATTTTATATTATGGTTGGTGTCTGTTTTGTTGTATTTGTAATACAGGTGACTCTGACATTATTAAGACAGTGCCTGCTGGTCTGTGAAAATCTCATTAATGTTGAAAAGCAGGGATGGCCACGGTCTTTTCTGGTAATTTAATTTTAAAATTAAAATGTAAGAAGACTGTTGCAGAAATCACCAGTCAATTTCTTGATCAGAAGCAATTCCAGTTCATTGACAATGTTGGATTTTCTTCTTTTTAGAGTGTGTTTAGGTGAGGGATTAATCGTAAAGTTTGTATAGTTCATTTGTTAATGCATATTTGTATTACCTTGCAGAGGCATCAAATTGATGCCTTCTGATTTTGATTTCAAGGTTTGATTTCTTATGATTTGATTGAGCTTCGTATGCAGTAATTTACATTTTGTGTGTTAAGAAGGCTTAAAATTTTGGTATTGTTTCTCCCATGCTTGTAGTTTTTAGGTAACTGTTTAAAGAAGTGCCTTTAATCCTTCCGTTGCCAATGTTTTTGTGGTTCATGAATTTAGAATCTCTTGATATATCATATTGGTTCTAGCACTAATTTCTACGAACTGAATTTTGCAACAACTCACAAATGCAGTCTATTTATTTCTATTGCTATGTGCACTTTGTCATCCCAATATTTTGTATGTTCTTGGTACATTATAAGGATCTCCATGTTAGTTTTAAATTGTTAATCAAATGATCTAAACAGCTAAAAAAAACACAGGATTGCTTCAATACAAAGGCTTCCTTCTATGCTTGCTATTTGAAAGAGGGTAGAGTCTTTACTGGGAAGTTTTATTTCTATATATTTTCATTCTGCTCTAACGTCTTTCCATGCTGCTAATCCTGAGGGCGAATAGTTGATTAGCCTCAATTAGTCTGCTACTTCCTGTAAGCATCTTAAAAGAGTGTATGGATAAGCTACAAATACACATCCACAAACCATAGAAAGCCCCAAATGTATTATGTATTGTAAATGTTGTTCAGTGGCTCATTTATACATTGCTAGAAATTACTCTTCAACCTAATAGGAAATAGAATTTTACACCTTCACTGCCAACAATTCATTTTATCTAATAAGTAGTAAAGGCTGTGCTCCTAAGTGGAAAAAACTAATTGCTTGTAACATACACCACGGTTATCTTACCCTTCAATGTCATCTTCTTCCGCTAGTTTATATAATTGACTGATCCATTTTCAGGATAACAAATGGCTTTGGTCAGGTAAATTCCATTTCAAGCATCCTTCTCCATTAATTCCTATGGGTTTCATTGTTCATTTTAGAACATGATTGTTTATGCATGCACAGTCTGCTTGCTGTCATCTTTGACAGCTATGTGATATCCCTTAAGTAGCCAACTCATTTATTTTTGGGGACAATCTGATTGATGCCGTGGTTGAGAATTTGTGCACTTGATAAATATGGTAATTGGTATTGCAATGAGGATAGAAATGACTGGCATACAGATAGTGGAACACAAATCTTTAAAATAAAGATGCCAATTTGTGTATTGCACGAGTCAGAATGTATATCATTAATTTGAAGAAACTTATAATGTAGACAAATGACATTAGAGTTATAAATTATGACTGTTACCATAGAAAGCCTAATATAACAGGAAGATCAGATCAATTTGGAGCAGTAGCAGACATGAAAAACCCAAGGGAAGACACAATTGTATCGCTCAGAAAGTGCAATGGTCTTGCATTCACTGTTGTCTCATAGTTATTATTCCAAGCGATAGCTCCCAAAATTGAATGTTGTGTTCTCTTCAGCAGATGTATAGGGGGATGGGAGTGCATCAACAGTCCAAGCAATAAACATGGGACTCAAAATTTTTAAGTTTCGGATCTCATCAATTACTGTTTTGCCCATAATAGAAGTGAGAGAAAATTTACCCTCAATAAAAAATTCAGACTTATTTTTCACCCCAAACAGTATTCAAACTTATCAAAATAATGGAAACATAAAATTTGACCATAGCGAGAACTAAAAATCAAAATCATGATAAAAGCTAGAATGCACCTGTCTTACCAAACATTACAATGAGATTTGAAAGTGAAGGAAACATGTTGATGGGAAAGCTGAGACGTCACTGATAATCTCTAAAGGTGTAAGTTTCCACTCATCAAATGGAGAAAGAGTGGACCATACGGTTGGTTGCAAATTATTTCTAAATAAGATTTATAAGTATGGCTGATAAAAAAAAGAGAGCAGTAAAATCAAAATATCCAATATGTTTCTTTTTGAAACAAAATTTGATGTTTTTATGAATGCCATATTAAGTTTCATGCCCATAATTCATTTCCAAACTTTTAAGACTTAATTGGGTTAGTAATACGTCTCTTCCTTTCCATTCATGGAATTTGGATAAGAACTTTAAAATCATGCAAAGAATAATAGAGGCTGGCTGCCCATAGATTTTGTAAGTTAAATTTTGATGGGGATCGTTGTGGTAACTTTGGTCTTGTAGAGTCGGGGAGACTGTCTTTGTGGACTAGAGTCAACAATGAAGTGAAATGTGGGGCGGTGATTGTACATCTTGCCTCGTTTAAGGTAGACGGGTATGAGAAGTTGATTGGGAAACAAGATTCGACAATGTAATCGAAGGCTTGTAAAAACTATATTATCAGAATTGGAAGTTTTGTGGGCTATTAGAAAAAATGATTTATACTTTGTAAGAATTTTGAATCCATTTGTATTGCCCACTGCTTTTGCAAAAGTAATAGGGTATGAGAGAGGCTTGCTAATAGAGGAAGTGATTGAAATCTTTGTCTTGTGTTAGTTCTAGTGTTGCAACGTGGGAATGTTTGGAAGAACTCATAAAACAAGAGAAGTTGATGTGATGATCATTTTTTGACGCTGCTTGTATGTCCTTTTGATTGACTTTTCAAATAGTGAGTACCGACTTTATTTGGCTTATGTCCCAGATTGTGCATTGATGACTATTGGCCCCTCTCCCCTATTTAATGGAAGTTAACCTTGACATGAGTGATGACTAATATCTATAGGATGTCCTCACTCTTGTTACAATAATTGTTTGAAGGGTTTTATTAGGTCCTCAAATGGCAATTCCAAAATCCTAGAGTTGGTTACACCTTCAACACTAGGGAGTGTTGTCAAGAAGGCAAAATGGGGGCTCATCAATAGATTGGGGATGGTTGAAGGCCTACAACAAGAGTGGTTGAACTCTCTTGCTCTTTGGGTTCAACTTAAACTGAGAGAGAGTTTCTTGAGGCCTTCTTAATAGGCATTTTACATAAATTAAAAAGTATGAGTAGAACAATCAACAACCATACCCAATTGCACACCTAACCCCAACTTTTGTCACTCCATCAAGTGTAACTGGTTACAAAGATATCTATATAGCTAATCATACACCTTACACATGCACTTGCAAATAACAAGTGTTTTAATCCCATAAGATGGTTTCCTTTATCAATGCTTACATAGTGGTAAGGTGCAACATTCATGTTTAGACTCTAATAATTTAATAGTTGTATTCTACTTAAGATTTTTCTCTAGTTTGTACAATTTAATGCTAAACAACATACACAAACTTAATCTAAAGTTAACCTAATATTACAATTAAATAGAATAGAGGTGTTGTTAAAATAAAGGTGTTTGATCTTGAACCACTTAGGACTAGTGCTTGTTCCATTGGGTAATCATGAACAACAAAGAGGAAGGGGATGCATAGTATCAACATAACTAAATTACATTTACATGCAATCACGTATTCACATTTTATGCAAAGACTTACTTAATAATCCATAACTAGAACTGCAAAGATCCACATGAAACAAATGAATGATTTTTACACATCACTTGCAATATATTAGGTGTTGTCACATGCACACACACACAACAAACTTTGCTTACATTCATACCAACAAATGTGGTAAGGGGAAAAACCTAACTACAATTAAAATCTTTTTTTAAATCTTGGAAAATAGCCATGGACATGCATGGTTACAAGAATATACATTACACAACCTTTCCTACATTGTTACAAAACACATCCCTTCATTTTCGATTTAGATGTTCAAAGTTTGATGCCTAAAAATCTCTACATTCCATTCTTTCCCTAAAATTGATCTAATGACACATATTAAGCATGAACAATCGGCTAACTAGTTTTTATAGACCTTTTGTTGCATTTAATCCAACCATTGTGGAAGCCTTGAGATGATGAAAAACATTAATAATGCGAAGAAACACACATACACAATGTTCATAACCATCATTTCTTTTATAGTCATATTTCAAAATGTGTGAAAACCATTAGAAAATAATGATATCCACATAAAAACCAATAATACACTCTTGCCTAGACCTATAAAATATCTTTCCATTCATTACACCTCTAGATCTGGCATGTAATGGCATGGGAAAGTTAAAGTTAATTTTTTTTGTTGATGTGTCGCCAAGAGACGACATGAAGAAAATGGCTTGTGGAAAAATCTAACACATTAAATAAAATACATTTAATGCAAGTGAACTTTGTCATTTGGTCCCTTTAAACATGTATTTGCATGAATAAACAATGAATTTCAAGCACAATCCAACTCGTTCTAGTGGTTGCAAAGTTCCGTTGAGTCCATTTTAGGGTTTTCTAGCTCTTTCATCTCTAGCACTACTAATAGTGTGTAAATATACATGCTTTTGGTGAAAAGCAACTTCTTGAGGGGAAAAATCCTAAACAAGAAAAAGAGTATAACATACCGAATCAAAAAGTTTGTTTTTTGGGCCTATAAGGAGGTAGGTGAAGTCAAACGATGGAAAGTGTAGCTATTTCGACTTGTCAACATTTAGGGGTAACTCATACCTCATGCCTTTGAACAAGATAATAGGAGTTGAAGGCTTCAAGGATCTCATGACTTAGAGGTAGGGGTAATGGAGGAAGTTTGAAGGTTTAACTCCAATGAGAAAATATAACATAAATTATCAAGGATTGAAGTTTGTGGATGCCTTGGAATAGGTAACAAGGAGAGAAACGAATACTTGGGGAAATAAATTTTTAATAGGCCAATAACTATAAAGGAAAGTTGGACTTCAGGTGGGAGGCATGATGAGAAAAGGAAGTTTGAAAGTCCAATGAAAAAAAAGGAATTTGGACTTTTAGACCCTAAAGAAAGGCATGTTGGGATGGCCAAGTTGGAAGTGTTTGCAAGGAATAAAGGGAAGCGAAGATGAGCATAAAGGTATGCTTGGCAAAACAACTCTCACAACTCTAATATCTTCCATAGATTTAGACATTTTAATCGACAATATAAACACTTAGATTTTGGAAAATTGACTATTGCAACACATTGTAGGCATGCAGGGAATTACAAAGGCAGCACTTAAGAAAATTTAATAGCTTAGGACCCACACTATAATTTCTCAGATTGATTATTAATAGTGCTAAAAAGGGTTATGACACTCAAAATGGAAGGGGCTCAAGTAAAAATGATATTGTAAGATAGAGTCCCAACAAGCTCTGTTTGGGAACGCATGTCACTTGTTAGCATAATGAGAATCCACCTATCTTTGAGAGTAGAACAAAATGGAGGAGAACAAAAAGAATGACCAAGGCCAACTAATACTTCATCATGAGAAACATGGATCATGACTACACAAAGACACTAAGGTATATACATGACAATGCAAAACAAAATAAGAGATGATATGTACAAGGAAAAACAAACACACATCCAATGACATGGAAGCATATATGATGAGTATATGAAACACAATTGAAAATATGATTATAGGTGAAACCTGCAAGAAGGTCCATAACACAAGGTCAAAAATAAGCTATTACATTCACTTGTCTGTCAAAGATAAACTTGTTGAATGAGATGATCTCCCTTGACCCAACATTAGATCTAAAGCCAAATTGTTTGTATGGGATAGTCCCCTTGTTGGCAACATAAGGGCAAACAACTGAGAGAGGGGGGGGTGAATCAATTGTCACATACAAATTAAACTTATTCTCATATCTGATAAATAAACATGAAAGCATAAACCATCACCACATCAGAAACACACATAACACCAAGATTTTTACATGGAAACCCTGTTAGGGGAAAAACCACGATGGAGGTTACTCCACAAGATTATACCTTGTTAAAAGTATAAAAGAAAATGGGGAATGCACATGCATTCAGACACACTGCCTAGAACTCATTGCTCAAACACAAAAAGGCTTACTGCCCAAGGAAGACACATTGTCTTACAAAAAACTAAAAAAATAGCATTTGCTAATGCCTAATTACAGTTTCAGTTAAACACATAAACTTCTGCTCACTCTTCTTCACACTTTGCTTCTGCCTTTCAAAGATTAGAACATTATTCACACACAAGACTTGCATATCTCTCACACCTCTGCATACACCATGCCTTCAAATGGTATAAACAATCAATTATATATATCTGCAACAAAAAATAACATCATCTCCATGTCGGCTTTAACAAAATATAAAATGTACACAAACTGTCAGCCCAAAACAATAAACAATTTTCAATGTGAATCAACCAATGTTAGCCACAACATAGCGAAGACCCAAAACAACATCCTTGAACACGAAACACCTTCAAAAATGATTCCTCGAATATCCACAACACATTACAATCACCTTGTCGGCCATGAACACGCAAAAGAAAATCACCAATCGTGAGCACAACGATCAATGCAGATGTACAACACAGATAGAGTACGATCTAGAAACATCCATGAGCATCATGAATCACCACAAAAGCATCCACAACAACTCAACTTACTAGAATCACATCATCTTCTTTTAGGAACACAAACTGAAGCAACAAAACAACTACTGGAACATATATACTCATAACTCAATCAAATCTTCATGCAGATCTCTGAAACTTAACGTGGATAAACTAGATATACTCTACAAAAAATCCTTTAATCCACAACCTCTTATCATCAACATACTGAGCTAGCCAATAGCATGAACTCCACTGCATCACTAACAACCTGCAACTTATTTTATTACAATTTTCTCAATATCCTCGACATATACAACCTTAAAGACATTAATGCCAATAGTGTTGACATCAATGACAACCACATATCAACATCCAACGAACTCCCCTTTGGCATTGATGGCAACACATGATGTGAAAAACACCATCAACACAACTTTCTCTTAGCACTTTCTCCCCTTAGATTGACTCTTTTCTCCTCAACTCTTTCATAGTTTTTCACATGACTCTTCTCCCCCTTTGACACCAATGACAAAGATACACATTATCTTTCTCCACACAAGCTCTGAACCACATATCTGAACATATCTGACTACTCCCCTTGAGTAGCAGCCACCACCACATCAATCTGGATCATAAGATATGACTGTGAAATGCATGGACTGATGCAAGTCAATGCATCTCAATTCTAATTAGGAGGGGTAATCACCCCTAGCTTCCCTCTGAGATACTCAAAAGTATCCTTAGGAAAAGGCTTGGTAAAGATATATGCAATATGTTCCTTAGTAGGAACATACTCCAATCTAACTTCCTTTCCACTCACCTTCTCTCTCAAAAGTGAAACTTGATAGATATATGCTTGGTTTTTTAATGCAACACCAGATTCTTAGAAATGTTAATTGCACTTGAATTATCACATAAATATAGCAATAGGTTCATCATACACAACTCTGATATCTTTCAACATCTACTTCATCCACAATACTTGAGTACAATTGCTAGCAGCAACAAGGTATTCTACCTTTGCAGTAGATAAAGAAATGACATTCTGCTTCTTACTTAACCATGAAATCAAGTTCTTTCCCAAGAAAAATGCACCACCACTAGTACTCTTTCTGTCATTCACATCTCCTGCCCAATCAGCATCAGTAAAGGCACTCAAAGTAAGGTCATCATCTTTAGGATACCATAGGCCAAATCAACTATCCCCTTCAAGTATCTGAAAATCCTCTTCATAGTTGTCACATGAGATTCCTTAGGATCAACTTGAAATATTGCAACAATGCATACGACATTCATGATATCAGGTCTAGTTTGAGTCAAATAGAGCAATCCACCAATCATCGATTTGTATCTAATCTGATTTTCTTTAGGTGAATCATCATCTCGTGTTAGCTTACATCTGGTCACCATAGGTGTACCAACTAGTTTTGAATCTTCCATACCAAACTTCTTTAGCAATTCTTTCACATACTTGGACACCTTGGTACACCTATGGTGACCGAATGTAAGCTAACACAAGATGATGATTCACCTCAAGCAAATCAGAATAGATACCAATCAATGATTGGTGGATTGATCTATTTGACTCAAACTAGACCTAATATCATGAATGTCGTATGAATTGTTGCAAGATTTCAAGCTGATCCTAAGGAATCTCATGTGACAACAGTGAAGAGGATTTTCAGATACTTGAAGGGGACAGTTGATTTTGGCCTATGGTATCCTAAAGATAATGAACTTACTTTGAGTGCCTTTATTGATGTTGATTGGGCAGGAGATGTGAATGACAGAAAGAGTACTAGTGGTGGTGCATTTTTATTGGGAAAGAAGTTGATTTCATGGTTTAGTAAGAAGCAAAATGCCATTTCTTTATCTACTGCAAAGGTAAAATACATTGTTGCTGCTAGCGATTTTACTCAAGTATTGTGGATGAAGCAGATGTTGAAAGATATCAGAGCTGTGTATGATGAACCTACTGCTATATTCTGTGATAATTCAAGTGCAATTAACATCTAAGAATCTGGTGTTGCATTCAAAACCAAGCACATATCTATCAAGTTTCACTTTTTGAGAGAGAAGGTGAGTGAAAAGGCAATCCGATTGGAGTATGTGCCTACTAAGGAAAAAATTTGCATATATCTTTACCAAGCCTTTTCCTAAGGATACTTTTGAGTATCTCAAAGGGAAGCTAGGGGTGATCACCCCTCCTAATCAGAATTAAGATGCATTGACTTGCATCAGTCCGTGCATTTCACAGTCATATCTTATGATCCAGATTAATGTTGTGGTGGCTGCTACTCAGGGGGAGTAGTTAGATGTTTAGATATGTGGTTCAGAGCTTGTGTGGAGAAAGATAATGCATATATTTGTCATTGATGTCAAAGGGGGAGAAGTGTCATGTGAAAAACTGTGAAAGAATTGAGGAGAAAAGAGTCAGAATCTAAGGGGGAGAAAGTGCTAAGAGAAATCTGCGTTGATGGTGTTTTTCACATCATGTGCTATCATCAATGCCAAAGGGAGAGATTGTTGGATGTTGCTGATATGTGGTTTTCATTGATGTCAACACTATTGGCATTAATGTCTTTAAGGTTGTATATGTCGAGGATATTGAGAAAATTGTAATAAAATAAGTTGCAGGTTGTTAGTGATGTAGTGGAGTTCATGTTGTTGGCTAGCTCAGTATGTTGATGATAAGAGGTTGCGGATTAAAGGGTTCTTTTGTTTAGTATATCTAGTTTATCCACGTTAAGTTTCAGAGATATGCATGAAGATTTGATCAAGTTATGAGTATATATGTTCTGACAATCGTTATGTTGCTTCAGTTGGTGTTCCTAAAAGAAGATGATGTGATTCTAGTAAGTTGAGTTGTTTTGGATGCTTCTGTGGTGATCCATGATGCTCGTGGATGTTTCTATATATTCTTGACAACAAACCCTTTAATCCACAACCTCTTATCATCAACATACTAAACTAGCCAACAACATGAACTCCATTGCATCACTGACAACCTACAACTTATTTTATTACAATTTTCTCAATATCCTCGACATATACAGTCTTAAAAAAATTAATTCCAATAGTGTTGACATCAATGACAATTGCATATCAACAACATATAACACCCCTACTATCAACCCTAAAATGAAAACCAAGATACAAGAGGATGTGGTGGTTGAGCTTTGCTCTCTAAAACTTTGCACCCCTGTCAAGAAGGATTACAATTTGGGGTCAGTGAAGAGAAAGTAGGAAGGAGAGTCAACTATAAAGAAAGGTAAAAAATCTAAAGCTTCTATTTTTTTGTTGAAGGGAATGTTTAGGAGGGATTAAACCAATTTGTTGGCATGGCTCTGTTTACACTAATCCATAAGAAACCCCAAACCGTGGAATCAAAGAATAAGGAAAAAGCCAAGAAGCGAGACTTTAAAGGAACACATGTAAGAAGATCAACCAAATTGGATTCTATTTAGCATCCTAACATGAAAGATATAGAAATATCTAGTGACTCAACAGGAGGAGGATATTTTGTAGATGATGAAAAAATTGTTGGTAGTTCTCCTAAGCCCTCTCCACTGTGGTTTGAAGGTAACAACTTGCTTAATGAGATGAATGTGCCCGACTATGATTTAGATATTGAGGATACACCTAAGACCCCCTATATGGATACAAAGGATTCCCCTAAATCCCCCCCAAGGCCCACTACATTGTGACTAAGGATTCCCTTAATGCCCCTGCCATAGAACAACAACAGTGTGAGATTTGTTTGCAGACTATGTTGGAGGTGGAGAAGAAGACCAATTGGATGTGATGGAGAAAAGCATAAAGGTCATGATGAAGTCTAGTACCAAAATTATGCATAGGTCTACCGCTATCCTCTTGGTTTTGTAGGGTCTAGAGTTGAAGAAACATGGAAAAGATATTGACAATTTTAGAAAGTTTGAGGATATGTATAATTTCCACTCTAAGGATTGGGGATCTCTTGCCCCTTTAGTTGTTTTTTTCTTTCTTGTTTTTTTGTTTGTTTATGATTAATTTGAACTCTAATACTTCTTCTATTCTGCTAATGTGTTGGTTTTGGCCATTCTTGGGCCGATTTTGCTTTGCCCTTGGGGATCTATTTGTATAGGATTCATGTCCCTTGTTTCCTTCTTATCATAATAAAAAACATTAGATCTACCACCCAACTATAGTAATTCAAGACTTCCATGTGCATACAACCAATCATAAATGCTACCTCAAAAATTAAAGATCTACTCTCCTATCAAACTTGTTATTGTTGGGTAGTCAATAACAATTGTTGGACCTATTCTATGATGCATCAATCATGCATACAACAATAGGGGTAACACTTGAAAACCTAGGTCAACAACCCAAAATCATAGCTATTGATATTTTCACATGAATCAAAGTAAAAGGAAAATTCATCTAACTCATATGGAAAAGAAAAATATATTTGGTTGCACCCTTGTCCAACATAAGGAAGGATACTATCTTGCATTTCAAATCAGAATGCCTCAAGCATAGGAACACTACCAAGTTAGCTGCAACATGTTGATTTTCTTGCTTAGCAATATCTATACACTACACCTCCATCTCAAGTATCTGATATATAGGAGATACAAAACTTGAAACCATCAAATGGTAATTAGAAACCTATGAGCTAAAAACACGTAAAAGTGGCACCCAAATTATCCACCAATGAAAGATTCCTCATGATGTGGCATAATACACATCATAAGTTGGTCAACAGGTGTAACTCCCCTTTACAACTTTTTTATGCCTCCACCAACATTTTATATTTTCTATGCAAACTTTCATAGGCCATAACTTTTGATCTAGTGAGCTAATTGGGCCTATTTCTTTAAAATTGAAGTAACTAAAGAGATTTACACAATGGGAACCTTGTAGGTGGTGGTGGGAAATAAGAATTATTATTTTTATTAAAAACCAACCTTATAGCTCAAAATTTGAGTTTTTTTTAAAATTTATATCAAAAAATCACACCTTTTGTAATTTTAACATTAGGAGCAAGGTTGAGACACCTATCCCAACAAGTGGACCAAGTGAATCCATTCTATTTTCCTCCACACATTTCCATTGGTCAAACACCTATATATATCCTACAAACTCAAGGAAAAACACCAAACATGACAATGAATATCATAAATGATGTAAAATATAATAACCAATGAGGACATGCAATCTAGCAAGGCGTATATCCATCTAGCAAATATACCATATAATAACTAGCACTTGCACCATAAGGGGTGCAAGGGTTACGCCGATTGAAAAGTATATTTTAATTAACTTGCTAAGGAGGCGTATTCTTTATTTTTACTGATGTCATATTCCAACTATATCATATACCAAGTTTTTGAAAAATATGTTATTTCTATATCATGTCTATTGAAATTCATATACATATTAGGGCAATTTAATAGTACATTTATCTAGACCCCAATCCTAAAGATGAATAGTAATCTAGTTTTTTTCAATATCCTGGATGTCTAAAGAACTACTTTCAACAAATATTATTGGTAAGAAACCTTCCACAAATGATTAGATTAATTTAACTGGACATTCCAAGCACCCAATGTTACAACCAAAATAATTCAAATTAGCTTTAGCTCTAGCATTTTCAATTTCCTCTCCTGCTACAAATAACTCAATTTGTTCATATGTTTTGTTTGTGCCTTTAATAATACTAAATTTGTACTCTTGACAAAGCAATGTTGTTGTTTGCTATTAATATCCATTCAAATTCAAACCTTGCATTTATAAAATCTTAGAATTCTTGTCTCGATGGTTAGCTATGTCAAACACCCTTTGGCTATAACAAAATCTAGCACAAATAGTGATAGATATGTGAGACAATGTCCCCTTTGAAAATGGCCTACAAATTGTAGACCTCTTATGCCCATGCCCAACATAAAGGGGTCAACTATTCTTCATTGTGATTAGTGACAAAACTCTTATTCTCTTTTATGATTGGTGATGGCCTCCTTTAAGGGCTACCTTCTTAATTATTGGGTAACAACTTGTATTTAAATCTAATAAATGAACTATTGGTTCTCCAGTTCCATTTTCAGGGATCCCTTGTAATTATCTAGCATATTATTTCTCAATCCAAATTGGCACTAGTTGAATAGACAAGTAAGCTATATACAAATCAACACAATACTCTGTTATTAAATTTATGGCAGTAGCAACTATCCCTGTAATGGCCTGAAAAATAATCCTACAACTAAAATCTTATATTTGATCAACTTTCATAAAGCTTTTATTTAGGACTTGGCAGATGCATGTGGAAGCATTAGTATTGCACCATAACTTTGAGTTGTTTATCTTGCCTCGTGAAGAACATTGTGTGATGGATGGTTCATGTACATTTCTGTGTAAACATAATTTGTTTCTCTCACTATCAAATGCCTATACCTTTAAAGGAAAACTAAAATTCTAATATTGTATGCATACTCCTATACTTCTTATTCTTGGTGGAGATATAGCCAATGCTTATTTAAAAAAATGATTGACATAAATAACTCTTTTCTTTCCAAATTTTGTCTTCATTGTATTCTGATTTAGAAAGAATGGGATGAAGGTAGGTTTTTATTGTTATATTTTTGGAATAGCTTGATGCATTTATTTTTTTGGGCTTCCCCATCTATGTATACCTCTCTCCTCTTACCCCTGTTTCACCAAACAAAAATAGTACATGTTAACCATAACGTAGAAGTAAAAATGTCTAAGGCATTGGGAATCTCAAAGATTAATTGAGGAAAGCATACCTGATTTCACACAATCATACAGTCAATAAAATAGATTATATAGTTTCCCTTTTAAAGACTCCAAAATACGAGAATTTCATTTCCCCTACAGTTAATAATCATTTGAAAATCGAAAAAAAGATTATCAAACTTAAATGTGTCAAATAATTGCACTGTAGTGGGAATTAGGGCAATTTGTGAGAGCATTATCTAGGTTCAAGTCCTCCCTCACTACAATTAGGTGGCCCACAATTCCAATGGACATATGCTAAGGCAAGTTAGATGCGGTGCAGTTAGGGTAACAATTAATAAGGTTTCCCATAACTCCATCAGAGGTATAGAGAGGAAAGTTAGATGTAGTGTAGTTGCTGCGTAGGAACTATGAGGTGCCTTTCTTCCTAGCAAATGTCTGTAAATCTTGGATACGGTGAGGCTGAGATGTTATGATTATACAACACATACCTATGTGACCCATGTTTTTCAATCTTGATAATGTGATTTGAACTAAACCAACATCGTGTTACAAGACTGTTCTTAACTCCACTCAAATATTACTTCAAATCTTTCTTTGAAATGACCTCTATCATATTTACAGCTATTTGATGATTTGAAATGAAATGAACAGAATAACTGATATTTTTCATCATTGAAAAAAAATGAAAAGAATAATCTAAATGAAAATTGTTGTTGATGATTATTACCTGGCTACTGAGACAGCTGCAACAGGCCTGGGTTGCATGATGCCCACCATTCCAGATTTAGTGAAGCCATGCCTGTGCATAATCTGTGAGAGTTGAGTGGTTTTCCCTGAACCAATTTCTCCAATTATAACAACTACTGAGTTGAGACACGGAAGCTGTATAACATTGAATTTGAATTTGATCTTGACAGATACCAACTGGACTTCTTTATTGCTCTTCCACGTTCTCACTTACAATTTCTTATAAGCAAAGAAAATTTATGAGGGTTCAAACCATATCAGATAGTTCTATGATTTTATCTGATTTGAAGGTGTAGAAGTTGTGAAAGCCAACTGGTGCAGGAGCACCTGGGAAAATGTTAGTCTGCCTGGAAGTTTTGGTTAAAGTTATATTTTAGTTGTGTTGTTTTTGGTCATGCTGACCATTTTTTGTAAGCAATTGGTGGAGTAGGAATAAAACTGGATCTTTTATGATCAATGGATTAGGAGGTGAAAATATTGAATGGGTTTTGAAGCTCTAATTTGTCTTGGTTACCAACCTAGTCTAGTGTTTGAAAGCACATTGGGTTTTATAAATTGCATCTTTAGGTCTTCTAAGGGCTCGACCCAAGCTTCTAAATTGTTTTGAAGGCCTATTTAAGGCATGATTTGACCATATGTTAGGGTTGGAGGCATTTTTGTTATGGTGACATTTTGTAAGATGAAGAAAACAGTGTTTGGAGTGACAGTTTCCTGTGTTTTGCTTTGATATTGAGCATTAATGGAGTAGTTTTCTTGTTCTTTTGTTTGTAGAATATAGTGTGGATATTGTGCAGGCTTTGTGTGCTATCTTTCTATCTTTGTAAATCTTTTTCTTTTGTCATTTGTAAATAGTTAGTTCACTGTCATTTTCAGGCTTGTAATAGGTAGTTTGAGAAAAATGGAGTCCTAACTTGCACCTTCCACCGTACAAATTGTACAACCTCTTGGGAATAGTGTCTAGGCTCCCTCCTTGTAAATATGGTAGTTGGTAGAGTTTGTGGCTGTGCAGGAGATGCTTGTAAAGCTTTTCCCTAGGCGAGCCAGTGCAGGTCCAGTTGGGGTAGACTTGGAGAAAAAACTTATAACTTGCAGGGGACGTGAGATCTTGAAGAAATTATTTTTGTAGAATTTTGTTGGAGGTCTTAGCAGTGCATGGTGGTCAGGGGAAGGTTCTAGCAACTCATTTGATAGGAGAACTTCTTGACAGTCTGGAAGCAGCTTTAAAAAGTTTAGAAACCCTAGCTTTTTGACCATTTTAGTGTTTGGACGGTGTACGGCTTGAGCAGACTTGAAACCTTAAGAATCTTGGAGGTGAGGGCATGAGAAACACAAACCCTAAGCAAAGATTCTTGTTCCTTTGGTGGGTGTAGGTTAAAATTGCATTTTGTCTCTGTTGACAGGCCTAATTGGGGGCTCAAGGCTTGTAGCCTTTTCAAACCCTAGGAAGGAATTAATGAAAGCGATGGTTAGAAGGAGTCTTGAGGAAGCACAAGAACCATAGATAGAGTCCCTTGAAGTTCTTTAATTTTGTTACACCTCTGCAAGTTATCAAGTTGAAGGTGGAGATAGTTTGGTCTTAAGGCAGAGTAAGGGCCAATGGAGAATATGTGGCAGCACCAAGGTTGGCTTGGTAGAAGGGAAGCTTGTTGATAGAAGAGGGGTTGAGCAGACAAACCAGGGGCACCTAATCAAGAGTAGGGGCCTATAGGTTAGATTGGTGAAGCAGAACACCAAGGAGGTCTTATAAGGAAAGGCCTAGAGCAGGAATCTATGATTGATTCCTCCAACCCCACTCCCTATCAGATTGGTATCAGAGCAATGAAAGATTTGGGAAGCATCTTATATGTCAGAGGTTGAGTCAAGTGATACTACCGTCATGGTGACAAATGCACAATTGGCCAAGATGGTTGAAGAGCAGGAAGAAGACAATAAACTATTGAGGGAAAGAATAGCCCAACTTGAGGCAATAGTGAGGAGTGCACAGTTTGAGGGTAGAATACCAAAAGAAGAAGAGGTTGCAGAGGAAGATAAGACCCCTGAACCTGACCCTATTTTGAAGGAGGAGCCTTTCTTGAAGGAATTGAAAGCTTTGAGTGGGAAAGCACTTGAAGGTATACCACTTTTTAGTGGAAAGATGGAAGCTGACCTAGTCATGGATTGGATAGAAGGCATGGAGAATCACTTTGAGTGTGATGGAATCACTGAAGCACAGAAGGTGAAGGTTGCTAAGTCAAGATTGAGAGGATTAGCCTTGACATGGTGGAAGTTCATTCAGACAGAGAGGGAAAAAGAAGGAAAACATCCCATATCAACTTGGAAAGGAATGGTTGCTAAAGTGAAGGAAGCCTACATGCCAGATGACTATGAGATCCAATTACACAAGAAGAGGCAAAGTCTAAGGCAGAAAGACTAAGATGTAAACACCTATACTGAAGAGTTCCAAAAGCTTTGTATGAGGTCTAATGTGACAGAGGATGAGAGCCTCAAGGTGGCTAGGCACCTTAATGGTTTGAAATGGAACATTCAAGAGGAGATGGCTCTACTAAGTCCTAAGATAGTACACCAATGTTATCAGTTGGCCATAAAGATTGAGGAAAGGAACAAGAGGAAGCAAGATTAGGCTTCTAAGGGCAGAGGCAAAGGCAAAGATCAAAGAGGACAGCGTGGAGGTTACCAAGGTAGAGGCAATGATCAAAGGAATCATGGAGAATCAAAACTCACTGAGCATGGAGGTGAAACATCTTCAAGAGGAGGATTTAATAGAGGAAGAGGACCTCAAGGAGGTTCAAACAGAGGAAGAGGAGCAGGCAGGAGAAATTCTTATTTTGCCAACATGAAGTGTTATTATTGTAGTCAACTAGGTCACCCTGCTTATAGGTGCCCGAAGAAAGCATCATCATCAAGCAATGAAAAGAGAGTGACCTATGCACAAGAGGACACCATGAGTCCTAAGGCATCTGAAATCAGTCACATAGAATCTGAGGTAGGAGAGAACCTGATGTTTAACAGGGTTTTGATCAGACAGCTAGTCAAGGAGGAACCAAAATAGAGAAGAGCTCTTTTTAGAGTAAGGTGCAAGATACTTGGTAAAGTATGCAAGGTCATTGTAGATTTAGGTTCAACAGATAATATAATCTCAGAGGAGGTAGTAACCAAGCTGAAATTGGATAAGGTACCTCACAATAACCCCTATAAGGTCACATGGCTGAACAAAGGGCAGAGTGTTTTGGTTAATGAGTAGGTAACAGTGGAATTTTCAATTGGAGGATATAAAGATAAATTGGTTTGTGATGTATTACCTATGGATGCATGCCATCTACTACTGGGCAGACCATGGAAATATGACAAAAGTGCCATTTATGATGGGAAAGAGAACACCGTCTCATTTAAGAAGGATGGAATAACCTTCAAACTGTAGTCATTGACAGAGGAAGATGAAGGACAGCCAAAGGTACCAAACATCATGTTGAGCAATGGTAAAGAGTTTATCAGCAACCTACATCAAGGAGGTGAAGGATATGTGGTTTTAATGCAGTCAAAAGATGAAGAAGAGACTAAAAAGACAGTCATACCAGAATCAGTCCATAAGCTGCTAGAAAAGTATAAGGATATTGTCAGTGATGGTACACCTGCAACCTTACCTCCAAAGAGAGCTATAAGTCATCAAATTGACTTTATACCAAGGGCTTCTTTGCCGAACAAAGCAGCATACAAGCTTACACTAGATCAGAACCTAGAGGTAGCTAGGCAAGTGCAAGAATTATTGGATCAAGGATTGATTCAAAAGAGCATCAGCCCTTGTGCAGTACTAGTGGTTTTAGCAACCAAGAAAGGAGATAAGTGGAGACTTTGTACTAATTCTAGGGCAATAAATAGGATCACCATTAGGTATAGGTTTCCTATTCCTAGAATTGAAGACCTGATGGATTGTCTTGGAGGTGCTCAGTTCTTCACAAAGTTGGATCTCAAGAGTGGGTATCATCAAATCAGAATTAAGGATGGTGATGAGTGGAAGACAACTTTTAAGACAAATGATGGGTTATATGAGTGGAAAGTGATGCCATTTGGCCTCTCAAATGCCCCTAGCACGTTCATGAGACTAATGAATGAAGTGCTTAAGGATTTCACAGGGACATTTGTGGTAGTATATCTTGATGACATACTGATTTTCAATAAGACAACAGAAGAACATTTGAAGCATGTGGAGATGGTTCTTAAAAGGTTGCAAGAAGAGAAGTTGGCAATCAATCTTGAGAAATGTGAGTTCTTCAAGCAAGAGCTTGTCTACTTGGGTTTTGTAGTATCCAAAGGCTCATTAAAGTTGGATCCAAGCAAGGTGGAAGCCATCCTAAACTGACCTACACCAACCACAACAACAGAGGTAAGGAGTTTTCATGGATTGGCCCAATTTTATAGAAAATTTATAAGGAATTTTAGTGGTATATGTGCACCAGTCCTAGATACTATCAAAGGTGGTCTGAAAACAAAGTTTAAGTGGACTCAAGAGGCTGATAAAGGGTTTGAGAAACTGAAACAAGAGGTGGCAACTCAACCTATTCTATTATTGCCTAGTTTTAACAAGTTGTTCATAGTTGAGTGTGATGCAAGTGGAGAAGCAGTAGGAGGAGTACTTAGTCAAGAAGGTAGTCCTATGGATTTATTTAGTGAAAATCTCAATAAAGCCAAGAAAAAGTACTCTACCTATGATCTAGAGTTATATGCTTTAGTGCAGTCCCTTAGGAAGTGGAGGCATTATTTGTTACCCAAAGATTTTGTGGTCTTTACTAATAACCAGGCACTTAGTTATATCAACACCCAAGAGAAGTTAAGTAATAGGCATTTGAAATGGATGGAATACATCCAAGCTTTTACCTTTACCATCAAGCACAAGAAAGGACAAATGAACAAGGTGGCAGATGCATTAAGCAGGAGAATGTTGACAGTGCAAGAGCATTGGCATAGAGAGTTTTAAGGATCTATATGGAGAGGACGAAGACTTCTCAGAAGCTTACAAGGTATGTTCTGATTTTGAGAATCATTTTCATAGCTAATATTCTAAGTATACATTGCAAAGTGGGTTGTTGTTTAAGGGAAATCAGTTATGTGTTCCAAGAGGGTCAATGAGGGAAAATCTGATTCAAGAAAAGCATAATGGTAGTCTTAGTGGGAATTTTGGCATCTATAAGACTTTAGAGCTAGTACAAAGATTCTATTATTGGCCTAAGTTGGCAAGAGATGTTAGAAGGTGTGTGGAACAGTGTGTTGTGTGCATGAAAGCTAAGGGAGGAGCTAGCAATGCTGGTTTATATCAACCCCTGCCCATTCCTAACAGACCATGGGAGTGTGTGAGCATGGATTTTGTGGTAGGTCTTCTTAAGACCAAGACTGGTTTTGACAGTGTTTATGTTGTGGTAGACAGATTTAGCAAGATGAGTCATTTTATTCCCTGCAAAACTACTCATGATGCTAGCTACATAGCTCATCTTTTCTTCAAGGAAGTTGTTAGGATCCATGGGCTACCTTTGAGCATTGTTTTAGATAGGGATGTGAAGTTCATGAGTCACTTTTGAAAGACTCTATGGAGCAGATTGGGTACAAATCTGTCTTTTGGATTAGCTTAGCATCCTTAGACCGATGGTCAAACAGAGGTAGTTAACAGGGTGCTAGGTAATCTCCTGAGGTGCTTAACTAAAGAATATGGACAAACATGGGATATGGTGATTTCTCAAGCTGAGTATGCTTATAATGACAGTGTCAATAGAACTACAGGGAAAAGTCCTTTTGAGGTTGTGTATGGGATGCACCCAAGAGGCATTTGTGAACTCAGAGACCTTGGATCTATGGAGAATAGGAGTGGACATGCAGAAGACTTCACTCAGACCATGAAAGAGATTCAAGAGCAGGTCAAGAAAACAATCACAGCAGCAACCCAAAAGTTGAAGGAGAAAGTTGATTTGTCAAGGAAGGATGTACAATTTGTAGTAGGGGACTATGTCATGGTCCACCTTAACAAATCCAGATTGCAGAGGGAATGTCAACCAAAATCCAGATGAAAAGAGTGGGACCATGCAAGGTATTAGCCAAGTATGGACAGAATGCTTACAAGTTGGAATTACCAGCAGACCTAGGCATATCCCCAGTGTTTAATGTGGCTGATCTGATCAAGTATAAAGGGACAGTCAAGGATCTGGATCAGGATAGTAAGGAGATCTTCAAGGACATCAACAACATGTCCATACCTACTCCAGACAAGCTACAAGCAGAGAAGATCTTGGAGTCAAGAGTGAAGAAGGCTACAAGGCACACGGTGTACATGGAGCATCTTGTCAAATGGAAGAACAAGCATGAATCTGAAGCTACCTGGGTAGAAGAAGTAGACTTTAAGAAGCAAGGAATTGACATGTCTCTGATCTCTCCTAAAATTCCTTAGTTGTTTGTGCTGAGAGGGGGAGAATGGTGCAGGAGCACCTGGGAAAATGTTAGTCTGCCTGGAAGTTTTGGTTAAAGTTATATTTTAGTTGTGTTGTTTTTGGTCATGCTGACCATTTTTTGTTAGCAATTGGTGGAGTAGGAATAAAACTTGATCTTTTATGACCAATGGATTAGGAGGTGAAAATCTTGAATGGGTTTTGAAGCTCTAATTTGTCTTGGTTACCAACCTAGTCTAGTGTTTGAAAACACATTGGGTTTTATAAATTGCATCTTTAGGTCTTCTAAGGGCTCGACCCAAGCTTCTAAATTGTTTTGAAGGCCTATTTAAGGCATGATTCAACCATATGTTAGGGTTGGAGGCATTTTTGTTATGGTGACATTTTGTAAGTTGAAGGAAACAACGTTTGGAGTGACAATTTCCTATGTTTTGCTTTGATATTGAGCATTAATGGAGTAGTTTTCCTATTCTTTTGTGTGTAGAATATAGTGTGGATATTGTGCAGGATTTTTGTGCTATCTTTCTATCTTTTTAAATCTTTTTCTTTTGTCATTTGTAAATAGTTAGTTCACTGTCATTTTCAGGCCTGTAACAGGCAATCTGAGAAAAATGGAGTCCTAGTGCACCTTCCCACCGTACAAATTGTATGGCCTCTTTGGAATAGTGTTTAGGCTCCCTCCTTGTAAATATGGTAGTTGGTAGATTTTGTGGCAGTGCAGGAGATGCTTGTAAAGCTTTGCCCTAGGCGAGCCAGTGCAGGTCCGGTTGGGGCAGACTTGGAGAAAAAGACTTATAACTTGCAGGGGACGTGAGATCTTGAATAAATTCTTTTTACAAAATTTTGTTGGAGGTCTTAGCAGTGCATGGTGGTCAGGGGAAGGTTCTATCAACTCATTTGATAGGAGAACTTCTTGACAGTCTGGAAGCAGCTTTAAAAAGATTAGAAACCCTAGCTTTTTGACCATTTTAGTGTTTGGACGATGTACGGCCTGAGCAGACTTGAAACCCTAAGAATCTTGGAGGTGAGGGCATGAGAAACACAAACCCTAAGCAAAGAGTCTTGGTCCTTTGGTGGGTGTAGGTTAAAATTGCATTTTGTCTCTGTTGACAGGCCTAATTGGGGGCTCAAGGCTTGTAGCCTTTTCAAACCCTAGGAAGGAATTAATGAAAGTGATGGTTAAAAGGAGTCTTGAGGAAGCACAAGAACCCTAGATAGAGTCCCTTGAAGCTTTTTAATTGTGTTACACCTTTGCAAGTTATCAATTTGAAGGTGGAGATAGTTTGGTCTTTAAGGGAGAGTAAGGGCCAATGGAGAATATGTGGCAACACCAAGGTTGGCTTGGTAGAAGGGAAGCTTGTTGATAGAAGAGGGGTTGGGCAGACAAACCAGGGGCACCTAGTCAAGAGTAGGGGCCTATAGGTTAGATTGGTGAAGCAGAACACCAAGGAGGTCTTACAAGGAAAGGCCTAGAGTAGGAATCTATGATTGATTCCTCCAACCACACTCCCTATCACCAACCTCATAGATCCCAAAGATCACCTGCATGCAAATAACCTGTCACAGACAAAAGACAAAGGTGTTCTAAAAGCTGAGAATGCATTATTTAGAGAAAAGAGGATAAAATACAATGATCAATCCTTATAAAAGGAGATTGTGGAACCCTAAAGAAACCCTAATAGGTAGACATTTAATAATTAATATTAATTATTAAATGCCACAATATGCAAACTAAGTGAAATCTTAAGAGTAGAATAAAGGTAATTTAATTAACATAATTAGGTTAAAATAATTAGAGAAAGGGAGAAAACCTCATGGGAACAAAAATCCCCCCCAAAAGAGAGAAAATAAAAGAATGAAATGCACTAATGAAAGAAGGATAGGAGTGGATTACATGATACCCCCCATAGACAGATTCTATCATATAAGTACATGTACAATGGTCTTCATAGGAGAGATATAAAGAGACAAGAAGACCCCCCCACAATGAAGAAACTCCTGTCGCAATGGTGAATTCCTGATGTAGAATCCAGAAAGAGATCCTGAAGCAGAAAATAATATTCCTCCCCTTGGGAAGAAATAGATCCAAAGGATGATGTCGAAGAAACCCTGAGAAGAGTGATGAACCAATATGTCTCAAGATGTGTGCCATGATAGGATGTTGAAGAATCTCTCTGTTTGAACTAAAACAAATGATGCCAAATCCAAACTGATGTGGAGAATCCTGAAATGCAACCTTTGAATGCACGAATAATGGTGGGCGTATAGTGATAACCTAACTGTCAAGGTAGAGGAGATGAATGTCCTCAAAATAATCCTCAAGATCTGCAATGTGAGACTCAACAAACAAGAATGTGTCTACAAGATAAGAATCCCATGATGGAGCTCAGATAATGAATGACCAAGATGGTCATGATGTTGAACTGAATCCATAAGGGCCAATGTGGCGATACTGATGTCATCAGGAACAACAAATGATACATGTATAATCTCAGTCTGAAGAGTAGGAATTGTGAGACAAGCCTCTGATGCATCAGAACATGTAAGGGTGTCTAAATACTCAAGCTCCTCTAAAGTATCATGATCAAAGGGTGTATTATCTCTCAAAGTAATGGGTAAGAGACAATCTGAAGCAGGATCCTCTAGGAATGGAGAGAGATTGGGGTCTCCATAGATATTCCAAAGACATGTCCAAAGTGGGTGGGGACAATCAATGTCTGATATAGCCCACACAATGTCATCATCAACACTAGACAATATAAGTTCTACTATGTGATCTCTAATGATATCTCAAGTTAGTTTTCCCTCTGAAGTAGTTGGTTCAAGTATGAGATCATACAAATAAGGAAAAATATTAAGCCACCTACAATGTGTAAGTATGCCCTTTGCCCATGACTCATAATTACCCCATTCTAGAATTACAACTGAAGGGTGAGTAGAAAAAACCATGATAACTCTTCAAATGAAAAAATCAGAGACTAATGACCTCATTACATATAAAGCAGATCAAAATATGCCATCTCACGCAAACAAATCCTTTCCAGGTGCCAAAACGTCCAAGTAATTAACAGAATTGTGAAAACACAAAATACTAATAAAATATACCTGGAGTAGATTATGAAAAAATAAATGATAGATCTGGAAAGAGCACATAACCACCTTTCCAATGCCTGTTTGTTTGCGAAAAATGGAGCTTGGACGCAAACATTACACCCCTTGGAGTGCAAAAACCATGATTTGACTTTGACTGAGGAAAACAACATCAAAAAAGAAAAATCTAGAAACCAAACCTACACCATCAGATCAGTACTAAAGCCAGCTTTTTGAAGATATCTCGTTTTTGAAAAACTGACACCGTATGCTCAAAATACAACCATTTTACTAAATATGCTCATTTAGGCTTTAAACCAAACATTTTATTAAATTAAAGATTAACAAATTAATAAAATATTCAACTGAACCTTCATGGCACCAAAATCGAGGTGGCACAAAAATTGAAAGGGTACAAAAATCGATGCAAAATGGTACAAAAAATTGAGGCAGCTCAAAATTGATGCAGATGCCAAAAAATGATGGTACGAAAATCAAGACATCCATACGAATCCGTACAATCATACGGATTTTTCTGGCAACTGTTTTGAGATTCCCCAAAAACACTAATAAATCAATTTTCAGCAAACCCTATCATATTTTATATGAAAATAGGGGTTTTTGGGCCTTCTGAGTGCACCCATGGGGTCCATTTTGCACTAGCATCCACTATTTGAGAGATCAATGTCAAAATTTCTCACAAAAAAATACCAGGAATGAAACCCTTGCATAGAAAAAAAACTCTGTAAGTTGAAATCTTCAAAAAATGAACAGGCAGCCGCAGATCGGGAGCTCTAATACCATGTAGAAGTTGTGAAAGCCAACCTCATAGACCCTGAAGATCACCTACATGCAAATAACCTATCACAGACAGAAGACATTCCAGACAAAAGACAAAGGTGTTGTAAAAGTTGAGAATGCATTATTTAGAGAAAAGAGGATAAAATACAATGATCAATTCTTATAAAAGGAGATTGTGCAACCCTAAAGAAACCCTAATAGGTAGACATTTAATAATTAATATTAATTATTAAATGTCACAATATGCAAACTAAGTGAAATCTTAAGAGAGGAATAAAGGTAACTTAATTAACATAATTAAGTTAAAACCTTTACTCTAATAGAAGGGACATTGACTACAACTGGAAATTTGATATTTGAATTGATATGATGTGTGACGTATTCTATCGATCAAATCTACGATGTAGGATTCCAGCAGCGAACAAAATCTAGGAAGAAGATACTCTGCATTTATCATATTGCCCAACATTCAATATAATTCAATGCACATATAATCTGCTATTGAATTTCGCATTTCACTAAAACCATTACCAATTTTGTGGGAAATTTTAGTAGTTTGCAGGCGTGAGATAGGGTTCTGGCACAAAGTTCCTACAATATATAGCCTATCGGCTAATAAACTCAATATAACCTTCAATCATAAGAAGCATTAGGACAAGGCAAGAGTTAATGTATCGTTGGGCACTACATGGTCTGTTGAGACAAAAATACTCTTGCTAATGAATGACACATAAGTGGATGTAATATTTCCTTTGGTAGTTAATTCCCCATGCATCAACAACAAGCTTATGCAAAATATTCACAAGCCACAGAAATTCACTAAGAGAAATCCCCACCAAAAGTGTAGTCATATAAATATTGGGCTTCATATTCAAATAAAGGAAGATAGCAAAGTATAAACAAAAATACCAAAAAAGCAACACATACAACATCAAATGCCTTAACGGGCACCAACCCAACATGTAGCATCCCCATCTCCTTTCCAAGTTCTTGTCCAAATTGTGCAAGCCTTCTCTACCTGATCTCCACTTCTTGTGCACTCTCCTATAACTTCTCAACAAGCACTAGTCCAAATAGCTAAAGTCATAAAAAAAATTGAACAAATTGCATCCCATTGACTCTTAAGCACAACCTCCCCCATCTTTTGGCCAAGATCCTCTATCCAAGTAAGCATGTACTACCCACATGCTTATACTTAGACCAAGAGCCCAACTTTTTTAGGATAATTTGGCAAATAGTGTGTCAATGTGTTTATTTTCTACTACCCCTCTTATTCATGCAAAAGTTCATTGCATTCTTACCATTGAAGTTGGAATCACTATTAAGCAACATGTTGATGGAACTAATTGTATCATGGTGGCCTTCAATGCCCTAACAAATGGTAGCATCACTTCCATGTATTTGGCCTTTACTCATGCCATGATATAACACATTCCACAATGCAAACACAATGTTGATGCTACATGTCACGCCACAATGCACAATATGGACAAATACAAAGCTATTGCACATGTTGCACATACCATTGCTAAGATATATGGAAGCGGCCTAGGAGCAAGGTAATGATCCTCAACATGCAATCTCCATCAAGGATGCACATATCTTGTCTTAAGAGAATTAGACTAAAGAATACTAAAAGTGTTGGTATGTGGCGACTAATCATGCTATACTGTATAGCCCATGGTATACTGTATACCTCGACACGTATCCTTGCCGGGGTCTAGGGTCGGGCCAAGCCCAAGGCGGGGGTTCGGGGGCAGTAGCCCCCAAGAAAAATTTTCCTCCTACTTTTTCGCATTGTCACGGAAAAAGGGAAAAATCAACAAAAAAGGAAAAATCCAATTTTGTCGAACCTAAAATTTGGAAGCTTCTAAGCTTGTTAAAAAGGGGGTTCGGATGGGTATTACAGTAACATGAAAAACACAATTATTCGCAAGATTGTAATAAGTTTTATACTGGATAATAAAAATATTGGATGGCTACGGTTTGGTGGATGTAGCCCGGATTGGGTGAACCACGTTAAATTTTTTGTGTTATGATTTATTCTGTGTGTGTTTTAGTTTCTCTGTTTATTAATTAAATTTGCATTTAATTATTAGATATCTGCCATCTCTAACCCTAACAAAAAGTGCCTCCATAATGCTCCAAGATGGCATATCACATGCTACTAGCCACCTTCATCAACCTCAAAAAGATATTCTCATTGCAAATGTAAGTCTTTTGACTACATGGATCTAGCCAAAAATCTAAATGACAATCTAAAAACTTAGGCATGTTTGAAGACATTAGCATGTACCTTGTTTATCTTAACCCCTTTAGATCCATCTAGTGGTGCCTTTGTTCCAATTGATGAAGGTGTTCCAATCTCTGCCACTACTTTAGTGGAAAAAATTCCAATGACCTTTGTCACACAACCTATGCCAATAATTGACTTAACTACTTTGAGGAGTGTGCTTGCCAATCTTTTGGGGTTCATCAAAGTCAACCATAATGATTTTGACAAGGATCTTTCCTTCATATGCTTGGTCCTTCATGTAGCAATCAAATGGAATGCTCTAGTTGATATGCAACTAGCCTTAAAGATAGCCATGTTGGACAAGCTCCCAAAGGAATTTGAACATGAAGACTTAAACCCAACAATGATGGACTCAATCAACACATAGATGGAAAAACTATAGGCCACAATGATGCCTCTTTCTCAACACAATGCACCTCAAAAAACAACTCAAGGAGGAAACACCATAGAATTTATATAGCTAGTTCCAAAATTTGTAGAATTCATATTGTAATTTGGTCAATGGTGATGAAGTCATGAAGAAATATCTCATACCAATGCCAACACCACCAATGCACAATCGTTATTGTATGCACATGATTGCAAAATATCTTGAATATATAAACTAAACAATTATGTCAAAATGTGGTTCCCTGATTCCACCAATTTGGAGATCATATTTGGGTTTTTGCTTTATTTTGTTCTAAGTGTTTGGAGTAGCAAACTCAATATTGTACTAAGAGGATGTTGACACTATGCATCTCTTCTATCCATGATGCACCATTATAATCAATTAATTAAAATCAAGACAATCATCTATAGGTATTTGTCAATTAATTAAGTGTGTGGACATGGTTACAATCTACTTGACTAGAGTGTGCATGTAGTTACATTCTAGTTACTTGGAGCACCCATGCACTTCACTATTGCAAGACTAACTCACTAAAACTTAAAAATCTTGCACATGTAGACTTGAGTCATTCACACTAGGGTCAAACACCTATAAACCTAATAGTTGTAATCATTGTAACAAAGATAATGAATGAATAAAAGTATCTAAAATGTTAAAACAATTTGTCTATTATGCATGTCACTATTAAAATAATGTTGCCTTTGTATTCTTACAATGCATACATTCTAACAAAGGTTTTGAACTTTGTGAGCATGCTTCAAGTGAGAGGTGGTATGTAGGACAACACATAGGCTATAAAGGTGCTAACTATGGTCTAGTTAGCACATTGACAAATGATTAACAATCAAAGCCTAAACTTTGGGCATTCACTAAAGAAGCTCAAAATTCTAGATATACAAGGTGAATAATTTCTAAGGATCTTGAGTGATCTTGAGTGCATCCCCAAGAAGTTTGGAGTAGACATACAATGCCCCTTACATAAGCTTTGACAAGAAATTTGAGCCTCTATATAAGCTTTGGCATGAAATTTGAGCCTCTTTAGACAATTATTAAAACTTTATAACACCTCTTAATTTTAATGAATGGTATCATCTAATAAAAACTATTGATTAATATCAATTGATTTGGGAGACATGACATTGATAAATACTTAAAACAAGGGTAGTTTACTAGTTTTATTATCAAAATTGTTCTTTAATGCGATATTATAAAAATCTTATTAAAAGATAAAACATTTTTTCTTTTTCCATGCTTTCGTATTTTGAATTTTGGTGCTCTATAAAGAGGAAATTTTCCTTCCTTGATTTGACTTAACATGCCTTCAAGGCCCTTGAGTTTGTTGCTAGAGCTATCTAACACGTATATAAACTTTGATTTTCAAGTCACAAGCTAGCAGCTATTATTCCAAAAAGTGGGTGCACCAAAAATAAATCATGCTCTTTTCAATCTAAAAGAATATGAGTGTTTGCCAACTAGCAAGTTTTCTGTTTTTTATTATAAAACTATGTAATAACTGAATTTGAAAGCATAAATCTCTTTATAAATTAAGTATCTAAATAGCTAGATTACGAGCATAACAATAATGCAAATATCAGAAACATACAAGAATAAGTTTTGGCTCGTAGAAGTCAAAATCAATTGATTTGTGAACAGCAAGGTAGACACTCAAATTTAAGCTGCAATTATATGTAATTACATTATATTCTTCAAGTTGACAAGCAAAATTAAGCTTAGCCACCACCTTCCCCTCCTAAAACAGAAACACTCAAAATAGGAATGTTTTGACTTAATATGAATTAACTGCACCCACACTTAATGCCCACTTATTACACTAAACATAGCATGGTGAGAAAGAGAAACAAAGCAGATGACAACATTTCCTTTACAACCACTTTATAGATTCATTTTCTCTTTTGGAAATAGAAATGCTGTTATAAGACAATACAGAAACGAAATTTCAACCTTCAGACCCTTATCCGGTTTGTATATTTGTGGAACATTTGTGGTTTGCCTTCCACTTCTGAAAGAGCAGCAAAGTACCATTAACTGAATTAACTCTATTCAAACTTAGTACAGACCTATAACACTTGGTCAGATAGACAAGAAACAAAGCAGATTAGGACGTTTCCTTACAAACTACATTTATAGCTGTGATTTGGCTTTGTTTCCCAAGTTGAGTTTTTTGGTAGCATTAAGGAAGCACGTAGAGACCAATAGAGCCCAAGTATCTAGTACAAGCTCGGCCATAAACACCAACGACATCTCTTGTTCTTAAATCAAACTCAAAAGTAGCCCAATCTGCTACACCAAATGGACCATATTTTGCAAGATTGGTTTCAAACGATAAACCTTTGATGACTGTACACGTTTCACACACAATTCCACAATATCCGCTTATCTTTTGCAACTTTTCGTTTGGATACTTAAAGTTCTGCACACCACCCAATGTATGTAACAAACAAAAGCGAAATGTGAAGAAATAAAGGAGAATATTTGCAAGAAACAACACTGAAAATGAGAATTACTCATACAAGGCATATTGATTAATTACCGTACAAATTGACTCTCCTGCTCCTCCGTGTCGGTCTGCAGTGTGAGTGGTACCATTTGCAGTAGCATAATTAATCTGAATGGAAACCAAAGATGTTGGATCCATGGTTACAGTAATTCCATTAATTCCTTCAAATGTTCCATCGTTCCAGTATACTCCCCCTCCTCCACCACATGGCCCCAAATTATGTAAGCTAATTGCACCGCTTTTTAGATAACTTCCTTTGTTTCTACCAAATGAAGCCTCCACGCGTAAAGGGAAGAGATCCTGTCTACATGCATCGAGAAAATCATCCTCATTTGCTATAACAATAACATCACCATCTTCGTCTGTATATTTTAATTTAAGCTCATGGGCATCCCCATTCAACTCGAAAATATTGCAAATCTTGGATTTCAGGTCCTCCAAAGATATGTCTGGTCTCCCATCTTCAGCCTTCAGAATAATCCGCCTCATCTCGTCTTCATATTTCACCTGAAAAAAAATTACTATTAAATTAAACGAGGGCAAGATATAAAACATTGCCACAAGACCATCTAAGAAACACCAAATATTAAACCACGAAAAGCATCTAATCAGTCCCCAAAGCTAAGTTATCTAAACTAAAATCTTGAAATAATACGAATCTATTATCTGATTGCTCCCAGATGAGAGACTAAATCCCTTACCTTTATTACTCTTGACATGTATCCTGTCTTTCTGCTTCCCATTGGATCTGGCATTGAAAATTCATTAGAAACTTGCTAAAAACAAAACTTGTAGATGTACATGGACAACCCATGCTCAAGACCTTTTCTAATGAAATATGAATCTGTGTTTAATGCAAATCTTATCAGCATAATTACTTGAGCAGCCAGAAAGATGTTTACACAGGTTAATTGACAAAAAACAGCAATACTGGCAACACTCAGAAACAAATAAATAGCTATAATAATACAAATAGAAATGTGGACTTCTGCAGGGTTACCTAGCTGAAACTTAGATGTGACTATTTTAATTAATAACGTATACCGGTTCATTGCCAAGTTTCCACTTGTGCTCCAATACTTTAACCCTGCATCTCTATGTCAGATTGGAAGGAGCTGCACGAGCATCTCAATAATATTCAGAGCAACTACAGATCAGGGCTCTCAACAATGCTCTGTGCAGAGGAAGCATCAAGCATAGTATGAGCAGACTTCTCAACCACAACGTTGCAACAGCAATGCCAACCACAACGTTGCAACAGCAATTCCAATGACAATGTATGCCTCATCCTATGCAAGAATATGACATGGTTTGACTGCAACGAAATGCAAAGACCCTGGTGAAGACGCATAAAACATAACACACTTCAGTTACATGCAGCAAATGTCAGCACACAAGTCATACAACTGAATAATGTTGGGATATTCATCCTTCTAGTATTTGTGGAAGAAGCAACCATTCTTGATCCACTTGTTGGTTTAAACTTTAGACATTCATGTTCAAAGGAATGTGCATTTGCTGAAACAACATCATGGGTGGGTGGACCATTACAGTTGGGAAAATGGTCACCTTATCTCTACATCATATTTACAAGCACAAAGCTTTCCGTCTGAGTAATATGCTGGTTGTCAACACAGCTTTCTGCAACATACTTACAAGCACAAAGCTTACCACATCAGTAACATACTGGATAACAACACATCCTTTATACATCCATACATACACTGCCATCATCTTAGAGCAACATCACCTCTGTGGTTTTGCACCACTAGCAGGTCACTATCATGCTCACATGGGAAGCTTCATAGTTCTTCTCAGAGCTAGAGCATATGGGGTTTCTCAACTTCACTTCTATATGTAATGGATTAAGACTTGCACATGCAATACAATATTGATTTCAAGAACATTCGTATTGACTTCATAACATGGATAGTTTCTCTATAATCTGCTTTCATGCATAGGAAGCCGTCGCACATACCTTGAGGAGACAACATGTGTATACAATCACCCCTTTTCTCAGTGCTTGAGTATAGGGATATCACCTACACCCCTTGGCATTCATTGCATGCACAACAAAGGCAGTGGCTCAATACGTCGCCCAGAAAACTAACATCAAAGGGCACCATTGCTCTCTAAGGGGTGATAAGGATCTAAGCACAAGGGGTGTCTCTTGAAGCCACTTTCTATTTGCGGTACTCTTAATAGTTCTTGGTGACATTCAAAGTGCTATGCATCAAATAGGCATCCGCTAGATCAATAGACAATTGTAACATAAATTGGTAAATTTGAATGTTACTGATTGTCATTCATGGTGTTACATCCCACCCTAATGACTCATTAACACTCTAAGTTTTGTTGCTTAATGAATGTTGAATGTTGCATACGTTGTGTAAATATGCATAAATGATAGAAATCTTATATTTTGCAATGGAAATGCAATGGATTATGTATCATGTTTATTCCTAAATGTTCATAATGTGGTGAACTTGGAAAGGAAGTTTATATCTTGCAGTAATTGTTTTGATTGAAATATATATCTTAACGTTAATAAGATGGTAATCTAATCCTCCTTCATTGGTTGGAGTTGGATGCAGGAAAACGTTCCGCAATGCTCGAGAGCTGGGAAGTATCATCTGAGTAGAAAGGCAATGTTGTATGTACCCTAGAATCGCCATCTGAGCTAAGGTAGGTCTTGGATCTAGTTAACCCTAGAAGTGGGTAATCTGCACCCTGTCGTCATAAGTTGTCAGGTGAACCCTGAGTATTTGTCATCGGTGTTTTAGGGTTTGGAAACTGGTTCCTTATCTCCTTGGTCGTTGACGTACTTAATTTGGGTTCGTGTCCGGTAATTTTACCGTTGAAGTAATCTTGCTTGGTGAAGTTTATAAATAAATATATTGATATATATATATATATATATATCATAATAATAATATTAGTTTCGCCTTGGCTCGCCCCGCAGCCCGAACGGTCGGTATGGTTGAGCTAAGGCTTTGGGTTCGTCCCATGTAGGTCCAAGGTTCGACTCACGCTGGCCGGGTTAAAATGGAGGCACCCTGTTGCGGGCTCGGGGCTTCTCCCCAGGGGGATTAGTTTCGCCTTGGCTTGCCCCACCAGCACCCCAACTCGGCAGCAAAAGTAAGCCCGAGGCAAGGTATGGTGGGAATCGCTGGGCCTTGGTTGGAGATACCTCCTGAGTATCCAAAAAAAAATAATAATAATAAAATATTATTATTATTATTATTGTTATTTATTATGCGAGGGAAAATCAAATAATGATTATTTTGGAATATAAGAGAATATTTTATTAATACTATGTTGAAAATATTATCAAGTTAAATCTTGATATTGGACGAGTTTTAATTAAATTAACTTGATTATATACATATTGTTATTGTATTTTCGGGGAAATATGAGTTAATCTTCTTTGTTGGAATTCGCATATCTTTGAGGCGAATAAAATTCGAGGCCTCAATGCAATGTCGGGGGTTTTTATCTCCCTGTGTTCATCCGAAATGATATAGTTGGGACGCGTGGAATTTAGGGTAAATCGCGCAACTGGTTAAATTTACCAGTGAATCTCCTTCAATCGCGTGGAGTCGTGCGTTCTTGGGAGGTAATGGCGAACAAGTACCTGAGAAATCTTCTCTTAACCCGTCTTGAAAACCCCTAAAATCGCGTCATGGAGTCGTGGTGGAGAAAAGACGTGAGGGTAGTTTTAGTAACTACCTGGAACGGCCAATCGGGGGGAAGGAGATCTTTTGGTAAAAGAGGGATTTCGGGGAAGAGAAGAGGGGATAGGGAAAAGATACGGGAAGAAAAAGAGAGAAGAAGAGAAGGTTTCGGAGGAAAAGAACTTATCAACTGTAAAAGAGACGGTTCAGAGAGAGCTCGGAAAACCTTTAAAGGAAAGGCAAGCTGAGTAGTGAAGAGAACAGCTGAAGAACGAAATCCACTGGTTCCCTTAGAGCTCGCTGGTGTAGAATCCTGTCGAATTGCTGTGATCTAAGACGTCTTTCATCAGGCATGTAGAGCATCTTTTTCTATCTCTCTTTGTAAGACATGTATTGAATGTCAAGCCATGAAGCTAATGCGAGTATAGCACAAGGATATTGACTGAATTGTTGGCAGTAAGCTTTTGTTCTACTTTTCTGTCTGTGTTTTGCCATGAAAGAAGTTTGTGTCTTGTCATGCAAGAAATCTGTGTCTTTCCATGCAAAGAATCTATGTCTTTATATGAAAGAAATCTGTGTCTTCCCATGCAAAGAATCTATGTCTTTATATGAAAGAAATCTGTGTCTTTCCATGTAAGAAATCTGTGTCTTTCTATGAAAGAAAACTGTGTTTTGCCATGAAAGAAGTTTGTGTCCTGTCATGAAAGAAATCTGTGTCTTTCCATGCAAGGAATCTGTGTCTTTCCACGAAAGGAATCTGAGTCTTTCCATGGAAGAAAATCTGGGAATAATTTAATATAAATCTTATCTCATGCTTAGACTTTATTGTCTGAAATAAGTAAGGAATCTTTTCCTTTAAGTATCTTTTGAAAGTAAAGAGCTTAGTTAATCAAACAGAGACATAATGTTAGGTTTCCTGCAGTGGTCAGGAAGAACAAGGAAAAGAACAGTTTCTGTTTTGTGTGCATTCTGTCAGATGTGTTGTGATAAAAGGGTCTTAAGTCATAAGTACCTAAACACCTTGAAACTGTTGAAGATTTTGTTGAAGTTCAAGTATGATTACAGCAGTAATTTAGAACTTTGTAAAGAATTAAGTGAAGGGAAGTGTATCCCAGAGTCCGGACCTGTTGAACAGCTATGACTAAAAAAAAAAAAATAATATAGGAAACAAACTGTGAACTGAAGGGTGACAAATAAAATACGCTGTTAACAAACAGCAATACCCTAATAAATTATGACAGCTTCAAATATGAAGTCAAGAGTAAGAAGGTATATCTTGTAAGAATTCCTACGTCCTTAACTCTGAAGAGACAGTTGAACATTCATGATGACAATTCTTTCCGAAGCTCTTGGTTCTTTGAAATCCAAGGCTTGTTAACTCTCATTAAGGAAAGTTCGTATCATTAAAGCTATACATGTACAGCAGGCAAGCTAAAGGGTACGCATTACTTGCAGAAAAACCCTAGTCTTGGAAGTTCTTGACACGTGGCAGGTAGCCAAGAAGTGTGAAGATGGGTAGAAAACCCTAGGTAGGTCATTAACTCTATGCCCTAGGACAGGTGTCCAGATTTGAGAAGGTTACGGAGAAGTTTTCTCCAGAAGCCCTAGTTCAAGTAGGCTTTTCCAAGTCGAGCAGGGTGGGTGAGTAGCACAGCAGTGCTAATACTATGGCCATAGTAGGGCAGATGCCGCTGGCTGCCCTAACACTCACATGTAACTCAGATATCTAGCTAGCCAGAAATGCCGGCTTAGTAGGAAGGTATCCTTGGTAGTCAGGCAGTGCCAGTTAGATAGGGTTAAACCACCAGAGCTCAGATGGCTGTTAGAGGGTTAGTCCAACATCGCCTTTCGCAAGAAGGGCAGGGCCCCCTTCCAGTAGGAAGGTGTGCGCGGGGGACTGAATAAGTCCGTGGTTGGAGGTAAAGCACTCAGATGATGCTTCCCTTAATTCTTCAGTTGGCAAGCCGAGTCTTGGAAGACGCTGAACAGATGAGGACTTCTTAACCTTTCTTCTGTACTTGTTTTGTACTTATTATGAAATGATATTGATATCGCACAATTTCTATAATGTAACTTGATTACTGTATCATGGAAAATGTTGTACTGCAATTTTTTTTTTAAAAAAAAATGCTCTCATTGATGCATATATGTTTATTGTTTATTCTTCATTGATTTAGAGTTCTAACATGTGGTATCAGAGCGGGGTTGAACACTAGGGCCTAGGAGTCCGCCATGATGTTTCAACTGATTTAAACTCATAAGCTAATATGTGATGCTTTGTACCAGATATGGTACGTACTAAACAGACTGCACGGAAGTCTATGGCAGGGAACGCCCGTTACCTGCAGTGTAAGAAAGAACGTGAAGCTTTGACCAAAACGGTAGAAGGCAATAACGTAGATGGTGAAGGTTGGTTGCGAGACGACGAAACTTTCTCTCGCGCGATGGAGAGAATCCGAGACGTGAAGGCGGAAATCAAGTGGTCCGAAAGATCCGCAGCTTCTGTCCAAGCTGAATTGGATAAGAAGGCAGCCAAGAAGAACCAGGAACCTTCTCCTTCACGCCATGTTCCCAGTGAGAACAGCTGCACCAACCCAACCAAAAGACTTAAAATGAAGAGGAGCACCTGCATGTGCGTGAACCCCCTGAAATAATCTTTATAAGTTCTGACGAGTCAGAAGACTATACCCCTCTGACTCCCTAAATAAAAACCATCCTTTATATGTAAAGCCGGAGGGCAGATAAATAAAATTGTAAGCAGTATTGCTTAATAAAGGAAATTATATTGTGTGTTTGGTTAAACAAGAACTTATGGAATGTGATTCATGTTTTCCGTTATATGGTAATTAACATGATATGAGATTGTGATTGTGATACTTATTTACGCAAACAAGAGGAGATGAACTCTTAACTAATATAACGTTAAATGAAACTTACAGGTAGTAGATAAACTTAACTATGCGAACTCGCAGTAACCCCGAAGGAAGGCGAGAGGTGGGCCAGTCATCTGGTAACCTTGAGCATAAAATTGATCAGTTACTTGCACTCCTGCAAGACACGAGAGCCAAAGTAACTCACTTGGAAACCGAAAGAGTCAATCAGGAACCCTTGAGAAGGGAAGTCTCAGTGAGCCATGATGGTGAATCCAATCCTCATGAACAGGAGGATGAGACAGTAGGGGAAGGAACCCATAACTTTGAGAAAGAAAGGATGGCGATAGAGTTGTCACGAGACATGAGAAAAGTAGTTCCTCCAAAATTTGATGGAGCGGATTCTGGAGATGCCGCTGAGGCATGGTTAGTAGAGATGGAAAAGTATTTTGAGATCAGGGACTATACTGATGACAAAAAGGCTTTATGGGGAGCCTACCAGCTATCTGGGGAAGCGTCCACTTGGTGGACAAGCAAGAAGCTTGAATTGGGGCCGAGGGTTAAAGGGTTAACTTGGTCAGAATTTGTTTCTATTTTTAGACAAAGGTGGCTTCCTCAGTTATACTATGATCAGAAGCTAACAGAATTCTATCATCTAGCTCAGGGAGAGCTCTCAGTTAACCAATATTGGGAAAAGTTCATCAGATTACTCAAATATGTTCCACAGTATCACGGTGATGAATACCTTCGAGTGCGGAGATTCATCTTGGGATTGAAACCCCAAATCGGAGGACAGGTGGATCTGTTGGGTCCAACTACCATGGACCAGGCTTACGAGAAAGCTATTAAACAGGAACAGAGGCTGCAATCTATGGCAGCGGACAGAGAAAAGAAAAAGAAAGAAAAGTTAGCTGCAAACCCTAAATCATTTAAGAAGAAGGGAGAAAAGCAAGAGAGTCAGCAGAAGAATGACAAGGGGTATAAGGAGCACAAAGGTCGGGATCGAAGAGACAAAAAGTCTGGAAATAATCAAGGCAATAATAATAATAAGAAAAATCATGATGATCGGAGGACTTCCGAGAAAAAGGGCCCACCTGGGGGATGTTATACATGTGGTGGGAATCATTATGCAAATCAGTGCCCCACCAAGTCAGCAGGACCGACTCCTCGAGGGAATCCATTACCTTCCCAGCAAACGGCATTCCAACAACGTATCCATGCTGCAGTTGACAACCGGCAAGCGGAATACCAAATCACCCCCATTGAGACATCAGGTAAGCTGTTTGGGACCCCTGTCACAATTTTAATTGATACTGGAGCCACCGAATGTTTTGTGTCGCCTAGGATCATGAGTAAAATATCTAGAAGAGCAGGCTTTATGCAAAATTCTTGGTCTGTAGAGTATGCTAATCAGTCCAAGGCTCTGGTAGAGCAATGCCTGTTTGAGGCCCAGGTTGAATTACCCAATTTCTCTACGGAGGTGAACCTTTATGTAGCCCCCTTAGGCACATATGATGTTATTCTTGGTATAAATTGGCTATGGAAGCATAGAGCTCGAGTCGATTGCTTTTCCAAAACTGTGGAATGTCTAGATGATCAAGGTCGTAGGGTATTCATTCAGAGGATAGAACGACCAGTCAAAATAAGACAAATTTCTGCAATGCAACTTAAGAGAGCTAGGCGTAAGGGTTGTCGGGTTTTTGCAGTTAAAATGGAAGAGGTCATCGAACCTTGTGAGACTCAAGAGGCAATTTTCTTTGACGACTTGATGTTCTTCGAGTCTCAGAAAACTGCAATAGAGGATTTTGGAAAAGGGGTAAGAATAAAAGATTCAGAATGGGAGAAATACCCCTATTTGAAGGAGTTTGGAGATGTATTTCCAGAAGAGTTACCTGGGTTACCACCTAAAAGGGCATTTGATTTCACAATTGACATACAACCTGGTGCTGAACCGATATCTAAGGCACCATACCGTATGACTACTACTGAGCTGTTAGAGCTGAAGGCTCAATTACAGGAGCTCCTTGAAAAGGGTTTAATTCGACCCAGTGTCTCACCATGGGGAGCCCCAGTTATATTTGTTAAGAAGAAGGATGGAACCCTAAGGTTATGTATTGATTATCGTATGATCAACAAGGTAACTGTTAAGAATAGATATCCTCTACCGCGTATTGATGACCTTTTCGATCAAATGCGTGGGGCAGCGGTATTCTCTAAGATTGATCTCCGGTCTGGATACCATCAGCTGAGACTTAAAGAGGAAGATATCCATAAAACAGCTTTTAGAACAAGATATGGGCATTATGAATTTACGGTTTTACCCTTTGGGTTAACAAATGCCCCAGCCGCCTTTATGAATTTGATGAACGTGTTTCGAGATTGCCTGGATAAGTTTGTTTTGGTGTTTTTGGATGATATTCTGATCTATTCCAAAAACGAAGAGGAGCATCTACGTCATTTACGCTTTGTGTTACAAAGATTGAGAGAAAACAGATTGTATGGCAAGTTGTCTAAGTGCTCATTCTTCCAGAAGGAAGTACAGTATTTAGGGCACATTATCTCCGCCAAGGGTATTGCAGTGGACCCAACTAAAATCAAGGCCATTCTGGAATGGCCAGAGCCGAAAAACGTGCAAGAAGTCCGAAGTTTTATGGGGTTGGCTGGTTATTACCGGAAATTTGTGGCTAATTTCTCTAGGATTGCTTGCCCTATTACCTCACTTCAGCGTAAGGGAAAGAAGTTTGTGTGGACGGACAAATGCCAAGAAGCATTTGAGGTTTTGAAAGAAAAATTGACATCAGCTCCGATTTTACAAGTACCTGATCCAGATGGGCATTTCGTAGTTACCACGGATGTCTCGGGAGAAGGATTAGGTGGAGTGCTCATGCAAAATGAAAAAGTCATTGCGTACGAATCGCGAAAGTTGAAAGATTATGAACTAAATTATGCTCCTCATGACCTTGAATTAGCTGCCATTGTTCACGCACTTCAAGTTTGGAGGCATTAATTATTAGGAAAACCCTTCGAATTAAGATCTGATCACAGAGGATTGCAATATTTATTCACTCAACCCAATCTTAATGCTCGGCAAAGAAGGTGGCTTGAGTTAATTTCTGATTATGATTTTGAGATCAGCTATATCAAAGGAAAGGAAAATCGGGTAGCAGACGCCCTAAGTCGGAGGAGACATATAACCTCCATGTTATCAATTCATACCAATTTTCGGGAACAAGTTCTCCAATTCTCTACAGAAGATGGGTATTATCAGCAAGTTAAGCTAGCCCTATTGAAGGATCCTCAAGATCACGGGTATGATGGATTCCAGTTTGATACTGATGGGATACTTAGATATAAAGGAAGAATGTACGTTCTGGATGCTGGGGAGTTAAGAAAACTAGTTCTTCATGAGATCCATGATGCACCCTATTCTGGACATCCTGGGGTGACTAAGCTAAAGGCAGATATGCGACCCTTATATTTTTGGAAGGGAATGAAGAGAGATGCTGCGAAATATGTGGCAGAATGTTTAGAGTGTCAGAGAGTTAAAGCTGAGCACCTTCACCCAGCAGGCTTACTATATCCGCATGAAGTTCCTGGATGGAAGTGGCAAGTGATTAGTATGGATTTTGTACAAGGACTTCCAATGTCCAGAAATAAGCATAATACCATTTTGGTGGTGGTGGATAAGCTCACCAAGGTTGCACATTTTATTCCAGGAAACCTAACCGATGGAGCACCAACAATAGCAAAGAAATTTGTGCAAGAAATTTTTAGATTGCATGGGGTTCCAGAGAAGATCATCTCAGATAGAGATGCTCGGATGACCTCAAGGTTTTGGCAAACACTATTTGCTTCCCTTGGAACTCAATTGAACATTAGTTCTGCATATCACCCAGAGACAGATGGTCAGACAGAGAGGGTGAACCAAGTACTAGAGGATCTTCTGAGAGTTTATTGTATGGATCAGCAGTATAGATGGGAAGATTATCTTCCGCTTGTTGAGTTTGCTTACAACAATACCTATCATTCTGCCATTAAGATGGCACCATTTGAGGCGTTATATGGGCGCAAGTGCCGCACTCCTATAAGCTGGGATAAGCTAGAAGATAGGATTAGCCTTGGCCCTGAGATGCTTTCAGAAATGGAAGAACAAATCAGAGTGATTAGAAAAAGGTTAGTTGAAGCAAATGACAGGCAGAAAAGCTATGCATATGCTAAGAGAACACCCAGACATTTCGCTACAGGCGATAAAGTGTTGTTAAGGGTTAAACCTCATAAGAGTGCTATCAAATTTGGAAAATCCACCAAACTTGCGCCAAGATATGTGGGACCGTTTGATGTATTGGAGGAAATCAATCCTGTGGCCTATCGGATTGCTCTACCGCCAGCCCTGTCTAGAATGCATAATGTTTTTCATGTTTCTTATTTAAAGAAATATATACCTGGTAGTAACCATATAATTAACTGGAATGCTTTACAGGTGCAGGATCCAGGAGTGGTGTCGATCGAACCCAGCAGGGTACTCGAGATGCGTAAGATCCGCTTACGGAATCGAGAAGTGATTCAATGTAAGGTCCAGTGGGACCAGTATTCTGAGGATGGTGCCACCTGGGAGGATCTCCAGGATATTAGGCAGAGATTTCCTCATCTTTTAGAGGATTATGAGCTTCCTTTTTAGACTCTTTTGTTGTCTTTCATGTTTGTGTAAAAACTTAATATCATCGGGGACGATGACTCTTAAGGGGGGAGAGATGTTACATCCCACCCTAATGACTCATTAACACTCTAAGTTTTGTTGCTTAATGAATGTTGAATGTTGCATACGTTGTGTAAATATGCATAAATGATAGAAATCTTATATTTTGCAATGGAAATGCAATGGATTATGTATCATGTTTATTCCTAGATGTTCATAATGTGGTGAACTTGGAAAGGAAGTTTATATCTTGCAGTAATTGTTTTGATTGAAATATATATCTTAACGTTAATAAGATGGTAATCTAATCCTCCTTCATTGGTTGGAGTTGGATGCAGGAAAACGTTCCGCAATGCTCGAGAGCTGGGAAGTATCATCTGAGTAGAAAGGCAATGTTGTATGTACCCTGGAATCGCCATCTGAGCTAAGGTAGGTCTTGGATCTAGTTAACCCTAGAAGTGGGTAATCTGCACCCTGTCGTCATAAGTTGTCAGGTGAACCCTGAGTATTTGTCATCGGTGTTTTAGGGTTTGGAAACTGGTTCCTTATCTCCTTGGTCGTTGACGTACTTAATTTGGGTTCGTGTCCGGTAATTTTACCGTTGAAGTAATCTTGCTTGGTGAAGTTTATAAATAAATATATTGATATATATATATATCATAATAATAATATTAGTTTCGCCTTGGCTCGCCCCGCAGCCCGAACGGTCGGTATGGTTGAGCTAAGGCTTTGGGTTCGTCCCATGTAGGTCCAAGGTTCGACTCACGCTGGCCGGGTTAAAATGGAGGCACCCTGTTGCGGGCTCGGGGCTTCTCCCCAGGGGGATTAGTTTCGCCTTGGCTTGCCCCACCAGCACCCCAACTCGGCAGCAAAAGTAAGCCCGAGGCAAGGTATGGTGGGAATCGCTGGGCCTTGGTTGGAGATACCTCCTGAGTATCCAAAAAAAAATAATAATAATAAAATATTATTATTATTATTATTATTGTTATTTATTATGCGAGGGAAAATCAAATAATGATTATTTTGGAATATAAGAGAATATTTTATTAATACTATGTTGAAAATATTATCAAGTTAAATCTTGATATTGGACGAGTTTTAATTAAATTAACTTGATTATATACATATTGTTATTGTATTTTCGGGGAAATATGAGTTAATCTTCTTTGTTGGAATTCGCATATCTTTGAGGCGAATAAAATTCGAGGCCTCAATGCAATGTCGGGGGTTTTTATCTCCCTGTGTTCATCCGAAATGATATAGTTGGGACGCGTGGAATTTAGGGTAAATCGCGCAACTGGTTAAATTTACCAGTGAATCTCCTTCAATCGCGTGGAGTCGTGCGTTCTTGGGAGGTAATGGCGAACAAGTACCTGAGAAATCTTCTCTTAACCCGTCTTGAAAACCCCTAAAATCGCGTCATGGAGTCGTGGTGGAGAAAAGACGTGAGGGTAGTTTTAGTAACTACCTGGAACGGCCATTCGGGGGGAAGGAGATCTTTTGGTAAAAGAGGGATTTCGGGGAAGAGAAGAGGGGATAGGGAAAAGATACGGGAAGAAAAAGAGAGAAGAAGAGAAGGTTTCGGAGGAAAAGAACTTATCAACTGTAAAAGAGACGGTTCAGAGAGAGCTCGGAAAACCTTTAAAGGAAAGGCAAGCTGAGTAGTGAAGAGAACAGCTGAAGAACGAAATCCACTGGTTCCCTTAGAGCTCGCTGGTGTAGAATCCTGTCGAATTGCTGTGATCTAAGACGTCTTTCATCAGGCATGTAGAGCATCTTTTTCTATCTCTCTTTGTAAGACATGTATTGAATGTCAAGCCATGAAGCTAATGCGAGTATAGCACAAGGATATTGACTGAATTGTTGGCAGTAAGCTTTTGTTCTACTTTTCTGTCTGTGTTTTGCCATGAAAGAAGTTTGTGTCTTGTCATGCAAGAAATCTGTGTCTTTCCATGCAAAGAATCTATGTCTTTATATGAAAGAAATCTGTGTCTTCCCATGCAAAGAATCTATGTCTTTATATGAAAGAAATCTGTGTCTTTCCATGTAAGAAATCTGTGTCTTTCTATGAAAGAAAACTGTGTTTTGCCATGAAAGAAGTTTGTGTCCTGTCATGAAAGAAATCTGTGTCTTTCCATGCAAGGAATCTGTGTCTTTCCACAAAAGGAATCTGAGTCTTTCCATGGAAGAAAATCTGGGAATAATTTAATATAAATCTTATCTCATGCTTAGACTTTATTGTCTGAAATAAGTAAGGAATCTTTTCCTTTAAGTATCTTTTGAAAGTAAAGAGCTTAGTTAATCAAACAGAGACATAATGTTAGGTTTCCTGCAGTGGTCAGGAAGAACAAGGAAAAGAACAGTTTCTGTTTTGTGTGCATTCTGTCAGATGTGTTGTGATAAAAGGGTCTTAAGTCATAAGTACCTAAACACCTTGAAACTGTTGAAGATTTTGTTGAAGTTCAAGTATGATTACAGCAGTAATTTAGAACTTTGTAAAGAATTAAGTGAAGGGAAGTGTATCCCAGAGTCCGGACCTGTTGAACAGCTATGACTAAAAAAAAAAAAATAATATAGGAAACAAACTGTGAACTGAAGGGTGACAAATAAAATACGCTGTTAACAAACAGCAATACCCTAATAAATTATGACAGCTTCAAATATGAAGTCAAGAGTAAGAAGGTATATCTTGTAAGAATTCCTACGTCCTTAACTCTGAAGAGACAGTTGAACATTCATGATGACAATTCTTTCCGAAGCTCTTGGTTCTTTGAAATCCAAGGCTTGTTAACTCTCATTAAGGAAAGTTCGTATCATTAAAGCTATACATGTACAGCAGGCAAGCTAAAGGGTACGCATTACTTGCAGAAAAACCCTAGTCTTGGAAGTTCTTGACACGTGGCAGGTAGCCAAGAAGTGTGAAGATGGGTAGAAAACCCTAGGTAGGTCATTAACTCTATGCCCTAGGACAGGTGTCCAGATTGAGAAGGTTACGGAGAAGTTTTCTCCAGAAGCCCTAGTTCAAGTAGGCTTTTCCAAGTCGAGCAGGGTGGGTGAGTAGCACAGCAGTGCTAATACTATGGCCATAGTAGGGCAGATGCCGCTGGCTGCCCTAACACTCACATGTAACTCAGATATCTAGCTAGCCAGAAATGCCGGCTTAGTAGGAAGGTATCCTTGGTAGTCAGGCAGTGCCAGTTAGATAGGGTTAAACCACCAGAGCTCAGATGGCTGTTAGAGGGTTAGTCCAACATCGCCTTTCGCAAGAAGGGCAGGGCCCCCTTCCAGTAGGAAGGTGTGCGCGGGGGACTGAATAAGTCCGTGGTTGGAGGTAAAGCACTCAGATGATGCTTCCCTTAATTCTTCAGTTGGCAAGCCGAGTCTTGGAAGACGCTGAACAGATGAGGACTTCTTAACCTTTCTTCTGTACTTGTTTTGTACTTATTATGAAATGATATTGATATCGCACAATTTCTATAATGTAACTTGATTACTGTATCATGGAAAATGTTGTACTGCAATGTTTTAAAAAAAAAAAAAAAAAAAAATGCTCTCATTGATGCATATATGTTTATTGTTTATTCTTCATTGATTTAGAGTTCTAACACATGGATAGCCACAAAAGTCTGACTAGCTCTCCTTGCTTGTTGGAATAGATTAGATAGCAATTTAATAGTTAATTCCTCTTCTCTCAAAATGTTGTTCTTTTTGTTAGGAAAGTGTGATATCAAATTGCAATCCTAATGTATATGTTGATATCTCCAACTTTCATGAAACTAATACTTGGATGTCCATGAGGAGTTATGGGATATTATTTATTAATATTCTTGTGACTTGGACTACTAATTGTATGGCATTGAATAGGGAGGTTATCAATGATAATGGCAGTTATGGAGTGATTTGAATGCATTTATGGCACTTCTTTATTCCTAGACACTAGGGGAGTGAGTGTGTAGCATCTTTTTAATCCCTTCGGAGTTACTGTCTCCATTTTAAAAGTGCCATTTTTGGGAAGTGTGCCATTGATATGTAAGATGTCAAAGATGCTTTTGATTGGTTGCTATCCATGATGCATTGAATAGTTGCTCATGGGGGGCATGGCATTTTGGCCTCTACTGTGGTTTCATGGTTGCCTATAAATTGTATGCACTAGATAGTTGTTTTATGGGTCTTTTGCAGGTGGATACTGTCATGCTGCCAGAATGTTGTCAGATTGAAGGGATAAGTTGATGCATTGATGTAACACACTTTTATTGTGATTAATACAGACTTGTATTCCCCTTGATGGCGGAGCTTTTCCTAAAAGGGTTTCTCCATGTAAACCCGGTGTTATGATTGTTTGCTGACAGTATTGTAGGGAGATGTGTCTCCCACCCCTTGGGATGCGTCTCTAAGATTGGCTCATGTCTTCCATGACCAGAGATGTCCTGCTCACATCTCTGTGCACCTTCCAATTTAAAAAAACTAAAGATGAATGAAAAATGTTAAAATATTTTTAAAACCCTAAGAAAATGTTTAGAAACATTTGTAGTCGTTGTTTCTTTCAGTACAGTCTTCATTCAATCTGTAATACAGAAGTGCTGCGAATCTGTAGAAGCCAAAGTGATGGAGCAGAATAGTGAAGGAGCAATTGCATTATGCCACACTTTTTTTTTTTATTGGAAGTAATAAGTATTATTCAAATACAATCAGCGGTTACAAAAACAAACAGCGGTTACAAAAACAAACCAGTAAAAGACTGGTAACCAAACACAGCAAGTAACTGCAGTCCATAGTCTCTCCACCAAAGAAATCAGAACAGCAATAAGTATAGAATCTGAAAGTTATTCACCAACAGCCCCAACAAGAGTATTGGGATTTATACTGAAAGAGTATTGAGAGCAGCATGATATGTGGTAAGGATGTCTCCCAAAACGCAGTCCACCTGGAATTTGGCAGCTGAGGCAGTCACATGCTGAATGATGCTTCCTCCTGATTTGCAAATTAATCCACCTGGAAGTTGAAGTTGGCACATTGACCATTTGTGAATTTCTGCATAAGCCCCTGATAGAACCTCTGTGCATAATCACCATGAGCCCCTGATAGAACCTCTGGGCATAATCAATAGTGGCACACTGATCACCATTTGAGGGCCAACCCACATCACCCACTAGGATAGTCATATTGAGGACTCCTGCCATAATCAGAGAATTAATGTAACAATTTGCAGCAAACACATTTTAAAATAAACCTCTGAAATTGTTATCTGTAGCAGGCAAACCATGCATGTTGATTGAGCTGGTGTCCTGTAAACTGGCTTTAAAAGAGTTAATTTGCACCTGTAGGTTTGCCAACAAATCTTGAAGATCCGGTTTAGTTTGGACAGTATGCTGAAGAATGGTGGAATGGAGTGAGAAATCTGTATGGATCATCAAGACCTCTATATGAAGCGGGAAAAAGGTGTGAGAGAACGAAGCCAAACACCGAAGTCTCCAAATGAATTTAAGGATAATTTGCCTAAAAGTCTGAAATATAATATTGTGGTGTTGGGAAAGCCCAAGAAGCGCAGATCTCCAAGTCCAATTGTGGGGAACAATAGCAGGAAAAGTGGAGGAGAGACAACACTAGAGGTTACGAGCATGGGGGCAAAGCCAAAATGTGTGCTTATTAGACTCCTGTTTAGAGCAAAATGGGCAAGAAGGGGAGGGAGTGATGAAATGAAGACGATCTCCAATTGGCAGTTTAACATGAAGAATTTTCCATGCCAGCAATTGGGAATGAGCATCAGCTTTGGAATGCCAAATCCAAGAGCTGAGCTTGTTCCACTTAGCACAGTTAAACTTGCAATTCCATTTAAGGTTAAGCCGAGGGGCAAGAAAGAAGGGGGGCAGGAGCTGCTGATAGACAACTTTGAGAGGAAAGTGTCGGACGCTGCGGTTGTTGGGCCATTTCCAATCTTTGCGAAAGTTATCATGGCAAGCTGTAGATAGAAGGCATGATAGCTGTAATGAGCCTTGCTCAAACTGACTTCAAAAAGCTGATAAGAGCTCAAGGTATATCGTCAAACAATTCACTTGCAACCTTCCAGCTTGCTGGTTTATGTGATCAGACTGATATGTTCTTTGGAAAATGATTATAGAATGCTTCCAATGCTTGAAAAACAACTTTACTACGCATAAATTAACACCTAAGAGCATGTATGACTTTACTTAATCATTTATAATGCATAACAATGACTTCTAAGTGTAAAAACATGCATCTATAGCCAACTGGAATTTTGTCAAACAGTTGGTATGCAACCTATATGCTGATAATAATATTTACAGCCATTGCCATTATGTCAAATAGTTGGCATACATCCTCATACCACATTCAAATGCTCATTACAATGATTCATAACTCCAACTGCTGATATTATTATTGATATGCAATCCTTTTACAACGATGATGATGAGAAATGCCAAGACTTCTTGGCTTACATCTAAATGTTTACAATCAGATCTGAAGTAATTGAACATGTACAGCAGCTTCCATGAAATGCATCTAAATGACCAAAAGAGTTCATACAATTCAAGAGGAACCTGGAGTATGAAGTCGCCTTTGATTATTGATGAAGAAGCTAGCAATATCTGATTTAATTCATGACCTTTCAGCTCCAAATCGTGCCTCAGACCCAGCCGCCCCTGTTCGGATATAAATGAATTTTTATAAATAGTTCTCAGCCTCTACGCCCTCCAAAATGCATCCATGTTCATCTCCAAACCCTCCTATGAAGTGCGCCCAAGGAAGAAAGAGGAATCGAACCAAGATAGAGGAGTTACAAGCAAATTCATGGGTCTTCACTAGCTGGTAATGGTGGCTGGTAACAAAAATCAGAATGCTGGTATGATGACTCCAAGCTCAAAAATATCTCCAATTCCCTAGAATTCAAGTGCTCCAAACCAAGACCCAAACCGATGGATATTGTGGCCACAACAAGCAAAATCCTGGCATCATATGCAAACTAAAGATGACTGAAATAACATATCAGAATTCTGGAAATATCTGATATAAAAATCTGAATATACAATAGACCTTCCTGATGCAAATCAACCTCTTGTTATCACCAATTGATGAAAGATGCAATGCTCCAATGATGCCTCCAATGTCTCCAATCGAATCCTCAGTAAAATTTGCCAAAGGCCACAAATTTTGTGCAAATGAAGTAACCTCTCCCTCAGTTGCAATAATTCGGGTGATATTTCACACCCTCAAAAATTGCTATCAATAGGAAGTTTTTGTTTCCTATGATAAGAAGCAATCTGCAGAAACCCTAGGCTCAACAAGATGGATTGACGATCAACAACAACAACATCAAATCTGCCTCCTGATAATGAAGCCCAAGATGTCTTATTTATTCTTTTTCCTCAATTTCTCCAGAAGCTTCTAGAACATTATTTTATTTTTTAATTAAGTGACTTTATAAGATATTTTATAATTCAAGTCACTTTATTAAATTAATTAAATATAAGCTCACCTTTTAATTTTAATTTATTTGATAACCTTATAATTAATTAACTTAATACCACTTAATGATTTAATTAAAATAACTAATTAGTCATCCTCTTGAAAAATCATTATTTTGGACAACTTAATTAATTAAATTAATTAAATCAAATTACCTCCAAACCAGGGACATTACAATCTGCCCCTCCTGAAATTGCTTGTCCTCAAGCAATTCACCACCTGGATCCCACAAGAAGAACAGCATAATGTCCCTGTCATCACCAAACAACTCCTGCAACATTTGCTCAAACTGAATCTATCGTACCAACTCAATACCATCACCAAGTGCCGCAAAAGTATAGGCCTCAAGTGGAAGCAAGCCAAGAGACTGATCATCCTTGCCTCCAAACTTCGCAAAAGATAAACTATCATCCAAACTATCCATCACATGCGCTCCTTAATTGTGCATCCTGAATAGGTCATGTACATGAGAATAAAAAATGAAGCTGTAAACACTCCTCACCATGTACACCTCTGAAATCTCCTCTGTGAGTCCTGTTTGCAATCCCGATGCACTAGTAGGATCACAAATACTATCAACAATGCTCATCTCAAGACTGGAATCAAGAGAGTTATCATCATCCAAGCCATATAGTGGATTGTCATATGACCAAGTGGCTTCCACCTCGAACAATGGATTGGAAATCATCTCATGTTTCTCCTGAATCACCTTCTCCTTTCTCTTTCTGTCCAGCCCTCTGCAGAAAGAGATAGAATGCAAACCTCCTCCTGTAATTCCCCTCAATACATGCCTCTTACCATCAACTTCAAAAGACATCTCCATCTTAGGTACATCGAGGGTAAATACTCCCAAGTCCTGGAGCCACTTCATTCCCAAAACTATATCCATCTCTCCCATGTTGACCACATAAAAATCTGAATGTAACTCATAGTTGTTCAATCTCAAGGTGAGATTAGCAATCCTCCTGGTGCAAGCAAGAGTATATCCATCAGCAATTCGAACTCTGAATCCATCAAAATCCTCGGGTTGAAGTCTACACCTGGCTACAAAATCTCCATTAATAAAGTTATGTGTTGTACCAGTATCAAGTATAGCGATGCAACGCTGTCCATCCACTGTCCCTCTGAACCTGAATGTAGTCTCATCCTGAACATTGGCAAGGAATGCCATGGGAGTAGATGTATTCTCTTCCTGATCAACTCCTGAAGCAATCTGTTGGGCCACATCATTAGAATCGGAGTCCTCAAAGTATGCCCACATGAAACGGTTTGCTTTTCCCTTAGGTCTCAAAGGGCAATCATGATCCTTGTTGTAAGGCTCCTTGCACCAATAACATAATTTCTTCTTCCTCAACTCTTCTCGTGTCTCCTCATCAATCATGGGTGTTGACTTCTTTTTCTTGTCTGATTGTTGAGGAGTCTCATTGCATGTTGAAGGGACTTCCTTATGCGAGCTCTTGCTTTTTGGTGCCGCGAACTCCATACTCCTAGCCTTTTTCATAGCGTCCTGAAGAGTAAGAGGATCAAAGGTTTTTAACCATCCTCTCATAGGCTCCAATAAGCCCTCCATGAATAACACCACCAGTCGTCTCTTTGAAATGTTAGGAACCATTATTGATAATCTTTGGAAGTCTCCAATGTAACTTTCCAAACTACCAACTTGCTTGAGTTGGGCGAAATCTCTGAAGTATGATTCTGGGTCCTTCCTATCAAAATGCTCAACCAATCTATCCACAAACTCCTAATAGGATGTGATCTGACTATGCTGCAATGTAACTAACCCACGATACCACCATTCATGAGTTGCACCCTCCAAATGCAAAGTAGCATACTTGATGGCTTCCTCTTCTATCATGGGTCGAAGAGCCAAGAAAGTATCCAGCTTATGAATCCATGACTGTGCTGTGGATTTGCCACTACCATCAAACATGGGCAATATAAGTTTATTAGTAGCTTGTTTGAGCCCCTTATTCTGGTTCTAAGGTCTCCTCTCCTGTCAAGACCTATAGTAGTCCATCCTTGTTTGTACAAAACGATCAAAATGCATGAGCTCTCGTGCCTCTGGTGTCAATAGACTCCATTCATCATGGGCAGCCATATATGCATCAACAAAGGTGGGCTCCTCAACTTCTTCAACATTCTCTTCCACTGCTCGATCTTCCCTCAAAAAGGTGGGGTGTGTTGGTCTATTCGCAGTGCGGGAGGTTGCTCCTTGGACACGCCTTGACCCTGCTATACTCCTGTCATCATCTTGATCCCAGTTATTCCTTGTTCTGTTTTCTAGGATTGCTTTGTTCTGCTGAATCTGCTGCTGCAAGGAGGCTGAAAATACCTCAAATGCTTGGGCCATTCTTTCGAACAATCCTTCACCCCTATCCACATTCCTTCTTCCATTTCTAGGAGGACTACCTTCTCTTCTTTCCTCCATAGTGCCACCAATCTCTTGGTGTCTTGCTGCAACAACTGCTGATAATGTGTCTGCAATCTGATTTCTTTGTTGATTTGCTCTTTGACGAGTGTAATACCGATGTGGTCCAACTTCACGTGGCTGCATAAAAAACTTTAACCCTCCAGGATGGCAAGATCAAAGCTTTGATACCACTGTAATGAGCCTTGCTCAAACTGACTTCAAAAAGCTAATAAGAGCTCAAGGAATATCGTCAAACAATTCACTTGCAACCTTCCAGCTTGCTGGTTTATGTGATCAGACTGATATGTTCTTTGGAAAATGATTATAGAATGCTTCCAATGCTTGAAAAACAACTTTACTATGCATAAATTAACACCTAAGAGCATGTATGACTTTACTTAATCATTTATAATGCATAACAATGACTTCTAAATGTAAAAACGTGCATCTACAGCCAACTAGAATTTTGTCAAACAGTTGGTATGCAACCTATATGCTGATAATAATATCTACAGCCATTGACATTATGTTAAATAGTTGGCATACATCCTCATACCACATTCAAATGTTCATTACAATGATTTATAACTCCAACTGCTGATATTATTATTGATATGCAATCCTTTTACAATGATGATGATGAGAAATGCCAAGACTTCTTGGCTTACATCTAACTTAATGTTTACAATCAGATCTGAAGTAATTGAACACGTACAGCAGCTACCATGAAATGCATCTAAATGACCAAAAGAGTTCATATAATACAAGAGGAACCTGGAGTCTGAAGTCGCCTTTGATTATTGATGAAGAAGCTAGCAATATCTGATTTAATTCATGACCTTTCAGCTCCAAATCGTGCCTCAGACCCAGCCGCCCCTGTTCTCATATAAATGATTTTTTATAAATAGTTCTCAGCCTCTACGCCCTCCAAAATGCATCCATGTTCATCTCCAAACCCTCCTATGAAGTGCGCCCAAGGAAGCAAGAGGAATTGAACCAAGATAGAGGAGTTACAAGCAAATTCATGGGTCTTCACTAGCTGGTAATGGTGACTGGTAACAAAAATCAGAATGCTGGTATGATGACTCCAAGCTCAAAAATATCTCCAATTCCCTAGAATTCAAGCGCTCCAAACCAAGACCCAAACCGATGGATATTGTGGCCACAACAAGCAAAATCCTGGCATCATATGCAAACTAAAGATGACTGAAATAACATATCAGAATTCTAGAAATATCTGATATAAAAATCTGAATATACAATAGACCTTCCTGATGCAAATCGACCTCTTGTTATCACCAATTGATGAAAGATGCAATGCTCCAATGATGCCTCCAATGTCTCCAATCAAATCCTCAGCAAAATTGGCCAAAGGCCACAAATTTTGTGCAAATGAGAAGTCGGAAGTAACCTCTCCCTCAGCTGCAATAATTCAGGTGATATTTCACACCCTCAAAATTGCTATCAATAGGAAGTTTCCGTTTCCTATGATAAGAAGCAATCTGCAGAAACCCTAGGCTCCACAAGATGGATTGACGATCAACAACAACATCAAATCTGCCTCCTGATAATGAAGCCCAAGATGTCTATTTATTCTTTTTCCTCAATTTCTCCAGAAGCTTCTAGAACATTATTTTATTTTTTAATTAAGTGACTTTATAAGATATTTTATAATTCAAGTCACTTTATTAAATTAATTAACTATAAGGTCACCTTTTAATTTTAATTTATTTGATAACCTTATAATTAATTAACTTAATACCAATTAATGATTTAATTAAAATAACTAATTAGTCATCCTCTTGAAAAATCATTATTTTGGACAATTTAATTAATTAAATTAATTAAATCAAATTACCTCCAAAACGGGGACATTACAATAGCTCAGGGGTAATAAGTTGCTGGATTTTCAGAATAGCATCTTTGGCAGCTGGAGACTTGTATTGGGCTTTGAGAAGTTGCCAAGACTTCCAAATAAAATTATTTGAGTCCAACAAATCACGGAAAACTTAGATGCCTTTTTTAAACAAGTATCTTCCTTTAAGGTTTTTGATCTTAGCAAGAGGAACATTGTCTTGTTGAACCAACCTGTTCCACCAAATGGAAGAAGATGTGAAACTTAAGCCATGACTTAAGGATTGATCATACCAAGATAGTCTTTGCGAAGTAATCTGCCAAGCAGTCCAAATTGTATTAAACGGAGCAGAACCATGAGTCTTGAAGAAAGGGGCCATAAGAAGCTTGTCCTTCCAATTAACTGAGTCCCAAGAGTGACCAGCTGTAGCAGTTTGTATTCTTAGGTGAACCAAATACTTCCAAGGAGCATCCCCATCCAAGGCACTTATAATCCATTTAGTAGTAAGACAAATGCCTTGAGTAAAAGGATCAATTACTCCCAACCCCCCTTTGTCTTTTGGCTGAATGCAATGGGTCCATGAGGAAGTAGGAAACCCTTTCTTATTACCCCAATTAGCCCAAAGGAAACTCCTGATCAGTTGAGTAAGTTGACTATAACAGTTTCTGGAAGGCAGCCAACAAGAAGAGATATAAACATGACTAGCCAAAAGGATTTTGTTGGCAACTTGGATTCTACCAGCTAGAGATAAAAATCAGTTGGTCCAATTAAAAAGCTTGTAAATATGTATACTAACACTTGACAAATGACTGTAAATATGTATAACAACAATTCTATAAAAAAAAAAATGATCGTCTGTTTGAAATCATCACCCATTTTATATCATAAAGTCTTTATAAAATTTTATTATTTTTTTCTGGTAAAAATTGTTAAATACAATCATACATGGTCTGAGTCCTATTTCTCTTCAAACCTTGCAGTCACAACAGCACTCACAACAGGCCAATAGTGAGTAATGTAGCAACAACATTTAACACAGGGCAATCGACAACGCCCACATTTGCGATAGCGACCACCACATCAAGGCTCAACACTAAACACCGGACTGTCAACAAAATGCTAAACATTCTCGCAGGACAAAGACACCCATAAAATAACAGTGAAGCTTGAGAATTTTTATATTTTCTATTTTTTTACATTTGAGTGTTTCTTTTATTATTTAAAAAAAATAAAAAATCCAAAAAAAAATTGAAAATGAATTCTAATTAAAAAACCTTAAACCCTTTTCTATATGAATTTTAGGGCAAATTGAAAGATTTATTTGGGTTTTCTTTAAATTTGCTGGATTTCCAACATTTTGCTCGAAAATTAGTGAACCCTATGACATAAGCTATAAGTACTTTGGATGAATTGTTAAGGATCAAACCAGTTCTTCACATGAAGTTGAGAAGTGTCTGTTGAAAATGGGTCAGGAGCTACCTGAACTACATAAAGTTAATATCTCTTCCAACTAGTGAAATGCAAATTACGAACACTTAAATGGATGTGAGAAAGCTCTAGTACAAGAGGTTCCAGTCACTATGGACCTAGTCATAGGCATAAGCAATGATGCTAACATCATCTATCATGTTAAGGCTCTTACAGATTAATCTTCACTATTATCAATATTAATCCACCCACTGAATTTGGACTGTCATCCCCTGGCTTGCCATTTAATCTGTTCTCAAATGAATAAAGATCCCCATACACTGCATAAGAGATTTCATATAGCTGGCTCTTATGGATTTATGCATTAAGGAGAAATTTAAAGACACAATATTGTTTTGCTGATAATATTTAAACTTAATTTTTTATATATTATTACAATATAAGTCCCTGCATCCCCAAAATCCAGAATATCCTGCTGTCACCAAAACCCAGTCCAGGCATTTCGCTGTTCCCAAAACTCACACTAGCAATTGATCAAACTGAGTACCAAAACCTAAGCTAGGGTCCAACTATACCTATCATAGAACAAATCAGAGATAGCAAGCATTTTCAATGACCAAACCTAAAGTCAAACAGTTCTATAAATACACTACAATATAACAGTTCCATATCATTAAAGAATTTAAGCATCCATAATCAATGATGTTAAAAGAAAAAAGCTTTGCAAAAATAATTGCCTGCACTAGAGTCTTAATAATGGGATGAGCTTGAGTGGTAAATCATATTAGTCAGCTACCATCTCTACCCTTAAATAAATCCTGGATAAATTCAATGGAAGAAGATGATAACATCTAACCCAAAGGACACCCCACAAAAGGTTTTTCCCAAAAAGCCATTACAAACCCTAACAGGGCATTGACAGACTTTAAGACAAGTAGACGGGATAAGGCAACATAATTCATACTACTGAACAAACACAAAAATTAAATTGGAATGAAAATAAAACTTCAATAAACCCTAAGGTTAGATAGAGAAATTTGTCTCGCAAATTTGCACTGTTCACACAACCTATGCAGTGCAATTATTAATACTACTGAAAACAGACAAACCGATGTACTCGAGTTTAGCATGTCGTTCACTCACCGATGCACTGCTTTTTGTCCAGAGATACAATGGTTCGATCTTCTCTGTTCTTCCCGAAACCATGTTCCTTAATGTAATGTTATTAAATGTGGAAGCTTACAGGAAGATTCAGGGCAGAAGGTGAATGAAAAAGTGAAGAGCATTTTTCCACCTCTAAAGACCAGATACCGTGCTAAAAGTGTTTTCTTTATGAAACACCGTTTTAAGTGATTAGTTCAATAATTCATACTAATATATGTTAAGCATTTTAAACATATGCATAAACAGAATTGTTGTCTATAAACAAAAAGTAAAATGGGATATTAAATGAGGGTAGCTATAGGCTATTGGCAGGGAGTAGCTAATTTAATAGAACTTCACATAGATGGAGGACATTGTCATTCGGTTGTTGATAAAGGTATTTTCGAGGGGCAATTATAAGGTAGTGCTTTAGAGTTAATGGTTATAAGATATTTATTTGTAATCATATTCATCAAAAGAATAATAGTGTCTTAATATGAGCACCTACTTCTAGTTATCTATAATAGATTGATGTAACAATACAATTTATAAAACTATAAGAAGTAAGTTGTTCATAATAGGACAATAAATCAAATGCAAATATTTATGAATTCCAAGTAATAATCCTAGAAGGATAAACAAGTATGAGATATCATCATGATAAGTGAACTAAGAAAAACTATAATCGTCATACATCCATGTCACCATAATGTAGACATTCAAATTTTGCTAAGGATATTCTAACACCAAACAAACATATATTAATCTATAAGTACCCATTTAATTAAAATCATTAATCAATTGATCCACTTAGCCAAATTAAATTAACTAAATAATTTTTATTTTTTTAATGTAAATAGTTTATTATATTGATTTCAAAATTTGCAGTACAATATCTGTTGTGGGAAGATAATTAATGACATCCATTCTCCCTATCCTATCAAAACAAACAACGTCGGGACTGACCCAAGACACCACCCAAGCCCTTTACATGCATCCCTACCCATTTGACATAATTCATGGTCGAAGCCCAACAAACACAAACCCATCATTACAATGCATAGATCTGAGTCGACCATGTGCCATCTACCCCAAGATTTTCCAATCTGTTTGCCACACCATTTGCCTCTCTATAGACATGTGTCATTGAGAAAGCTAACAACCCCTTAATAAGGCAGTAGGCCTCATCCAACAAAGCCTGTAACCGCCAATCCACCATCTTTTCTATTTTCAGCACCTGGATAACGACCATCAAATCACCCTCTATCTCAATCTTTCACAGTCTCAACTCCCTACATAGCTTTAGGTCCTCTACCAACGCTCTTAGTTCTGCCACTGAATTGGAGCTCATTGGTAAAGCCTTTGATCTTTTTGCTACCATGTTGCCTTTCTCATTTTGATGCAACACCTAGCCCCAAAGGCTCCTGGATTTCCCCTAGAAGCCCCATCAAAATTAAATTTGTACCACCCCACCGCTGGGGGCTCCCACTCTACTCTATCTTGCTTCACTTTCTTCTTGCTTGCCTCATTTTCACCCAGCTTCGGAAGAGTCGGGCCATACCACATCCTATGCATCTGGCTATCCCAATTAGAGAACACTACACTTTCTAAATTCTTTTGAGTTGCCCTACCATTCACCACTTCTACAATTATAGCTTCCAGTCTATTTACAAAGGCAGGAAACTCCCTCTCCTGATTTAGAAAAACTTTTCTTTTCCTCCCCTTCCATAGCTCCCATACAATCAATGAGGGACTGGTTACCCATAGCTTGTTGTATGTTGACCCTTGCTTCAACATCGGTCAGGAATCAAACAATGACCAAATGTCATTTGGCAGTGCTCCACTCCATCCCAATAAGACGCAGAGCCATTTCCAACAAGCCTATGCAAATGGACACCCCACTAGCAAATGATTAATATCCTCTTTGGCCTTTCTACAAAGAACACACCAGGATGGCCTCATAAAGCCTATCTTCTTGAATTTATTTGCAAAAAGTACCTTGGCTTGTAAGGCTACCCAAGCATATGTGCCCACCTTTAGCAGGTCCACACACTATCACAACATAACTACAGTGGAAATATACAAATTTCCTCATTCTTGACCTATATTTTGTAACCTTCCTTTGAGCTATATTGTCCAAAGGTCGCACTCACCCATACCAATATGTCACTGCCTACCCTGATTGTGATTACTCTTTGCCCCACTTCCATTCTTAGAGAGATTATCACAGCCATGGATATGGGCCCAAATTCAAAGGCTCTCCATTCATAAACTAGGGTGCCATCAACCCATCTCTCCTCCACAGTCATGCACATGATAGCCCCACTCCCTTTGTAGCACAATCCTGGCATTTGTCAAGTCAGCATTGTCCACTAGCCTTGGAAGACTCCCCATGAGTATTCCCAAAATAGGGTCGTCTATTCATCATGTACACCCCATGTCAGTTGCCCTTGTATTAGCAGGAGGTGAGCCTTCATAAAATTCCACACTCTTGACCTATTTGGGAGCCCCTTATCCATTAAAATGATGCTCGTTTCACCATTCACTAAATACTTACTCTGTAGTATTCTTCCCCACTTTTCCTTATTGCACATATACATCTTCCAGATTAGCTTCTCCCCTAGAGCTCTGTTTTTCTTTAACAGATCTCTAATCCCCACACCACCATTTGCTTTCGATTTACAGACCTTCTCCCAAGTGATAAGGAGATATTTATTCTTTTTTGATGTGCCTTGCCAAAAAAAAGTCTCATGTTGCAGTTCAATTATGTAGCCTTACAGGTCAACAAAGCCAAACATGACATTAGATATATAGGTAGTGCTGAAATCATCACCTTCAACAAGTTATAATCTATCCAACCCATGAAAGCCAATGCCCACCCCATGAGGAAAGGCAATTCCTTACCTTCTCTTGCAGTGGATCTCACAATTTACCTGTTCTCACCCCACGATCCAAAGGTAACCCAAGATAGGTTACAGGCATCTTGCCAATCCTAAAATTCAATATTGCAACCACCTCCCTACCAATCTCCATTTCAGTATTGAGGAAAAAGATTTATGACTTTTTCGCACTTACCTTTTGGCTTGAGGCAACAACATAGATAGTAAGTATTCTCTTGAATGTCATGGATTCCATTCTTCTTGGCTCCCCAAACAACAGCGTGTCATCAGCAAATTGTTGGTGAGTGATAGCCGACAAACCATTAGTAATTTGAATTCCCTCAATTCACTGACTTAAGGCTTCATGTGAAGTTGTCCTTCCTAGGGCCTCAACCATGATGACATAGAGAAAGGGAGATAAGGGATCACCTCAGCCCACATGAGGCCTCAAAAAAATTGGCAGGTTCTCCATTCACAAGGACATAGTACCCAGGGTTCAAGATGCAGTTAAAGATCCATGAGATCCAATCTCTGTCAAACCCAAAACCTTCCAAGAATTTGCATAAAAACCTCCAATCCACCATGCATAGGCCTTTTTGATATCCAACTTCACCAACATACCTTGCTTCTTATTAACCTGCAACGAGTGAATTGCCTCTTGGGCAATTATCACTCATTCCAAGATTGATCTCCTGAGTACAAAGCATGTTTTCCCCTCATAGATGATTATCGAGAGAAGTTTCTTCAATCTGTTCACCATCACTTTCATGTAAGGAAGCTAAGGTAGTGAAACAACTTCCTACACTAATCTTGAGAGGAGAATAATGCAAAACTTTTATAGATCTTTAACAGTTGCATAAACTTAAACAAAAATAGACATAAATATCATGCATACCACAACACAATGATTTACATGGGGAAAACCCTTTCGGGAGAAAAACCCCACACTCCAAAAGTTGCCTAATATATTATTTAGCAATCACAAAAATTACAATATACTTGCAGAGCAAGCTTCTCACAAGAGTATCACCACTCAAAGATCTAGAAGCAATACAACCACTATCAGACTCTCAGAATACATCACAATACACAACTATAATACAATTTTGTCTTAAAATAGGGTTGCCTTCTAGGGAAAATCAAGCTAATAAAATATTGGTTGTCGGATATGAGACATAATGATGAATGGTCCAGATTTACAATATTAAAATATAAATAAGAATTTCCTTTCGAGAGTGTTGCCCTCGAATCCCCACTAGGGCGTGTTGCCCCTAGACCCCAGCCAGGGGGACGATCCCCTTGGACCCCTCATGTGGGGGATCTCCCCCATGCCTCCCCCCCATTGTCATTGATTGAACAATACCTTATGTAATTGCAAGGTTGAGACACATTTTCTCAACAAATCTCTCACTTGTCAAACACCTTGCAAGGACAACAGAAGGGAGCCATGCCATCATCTCTTAATTGCTAGGGGCCAAAAGGCCCATAGTCTTTGAACACCATTTGAAGTTCTCTATGATCACATGCTTAGTTAAAAAATCAACAACGTTCATCAAAGTCTCTAGACACCTTAACCAGTTTCACGCTGCCATCTTTGACCATATCTCTAACAAAATAATATTGCACATCAATGTGCTTGGTCTTGACATGAAATGTCGGGTTCTTGGCTAGACATATTACAATCTGACTATCACAATAAATTGTCACTACACCTTGTTTTATTCCAATATCTGAACATAGTCTCTTAAGCCAAATGGCCTCTTTGCAAGCATGAGTAGTTTCCATATAATCTGCTTCAGTAGTGGACAAAGCAACCACAACTTGTTGCTTACTCATCCAACTAATTACACCACCAAATAAAGTAAACATATTTAATTACTAGTGGATCTTTTGCTATCAACATCACCTACCTATTCTGAATCCACATAACCATGAATATCAAGGGAAATATCGTCTTTAGTCATATTATTGTGATAACATAAGGAATAATCTAAAGTACCATGTAAATATCTAAAGACTCTTTTAACTTCATCCCAATGAACTCTACCAGGATTAGACATATATTTGGAAATAACTCCCACTACTTGGGCAATGTTGATCCGGTGGACATTTTTCAGTGAAAATTGAAGTGTCTTATTTTTCTCCAGAATCTGCACCATCAGAAAGAGCTCAGTGTCCTGGTTCCAACGCAACTCGAACGGAGCAAAAAGGAGTCCGTTTGCACGAGTTATGGTCAGTCAAACCTTGGGTCAAACTGGAATTAGAGGGCGTCTAGGAAGCGGAAAAAAATGATGTCGTCAAAAGTTGTCGAAGTCAGCATCATCGGGAAGAGCTCGTCACAAGCTTTCCAACGCAACTCGTTTCGTCGAAATCCGACATCGGAGGCTCAAGATACAGCTGGTCAAAGTTTCAGGTTTGACTTGTGGACTGAAGGTACAGTGATGACGTCATCATCCGTACAGCTGACGTCAGTACGAAGTACGAAATCTGAAGTGGACCAATCGGAAGCTGACACGTGGCAGTCCGTACGGTCTGTACATGTCGACGTGGCACGATGGTGTGGCAGGTGACGTCAGCAAAGATCAGCGAATCAGATGATGACACGTGTCGACCGTGGTCCAGTCAGCAGTTTAGCGAATCGGGCTTGGACACGTGGTGTAATGAGGTGGCAGAAAGTACAGTCAACAATCGAGTCTGTGCCACATCATCATCCGAGTCAGCGCCTCGTCGTCGGCCAGTCAACATCTTAGTCAGCTGTTTCTGCGAATTGTATTTCGCCACGTGGCACCTTCTCGGAAGGCCACGTGGCGCAGATCTCCTCCACCGACGGTTTTCAATTTTGAAGTTGTTTAAAAGATATATGGTGGGGGAGGGATTCGAACCCCCTACCATTCATTCTCCGCAACGACTGCCTACCAACTCTCCTACATGCCCGCTCTAAACATATATGGAGACAGCTTGTTTTTGTTATCTGTCGGCCGAAAATTGGCTAAATAAAGCCAGCGGCCGGGGTTGAACCCCCGACCACCGGCCTAATAAAATATATAGCCACCGGTGCACCAACGAACGCGGCTTAATATAGTATTGAGCGTTGTGCATTTTGTTAAGTATGTCAAGCCGAATGCCTTAAATACAAAACCAACTCCCCTATAATTGAAAATAAAACAAACAAAGATCCCTTTAAGGATTTAAAAATAAATCACCCCAAACTGTAAAAGCCCGAAATGAATCAATGAAAGGGCTAAAATAAATATTATAGGAGATTTATTTTTGATAAGGGGGATTTTTTAAGATTATTATGTTATTAGGGGAGGATTTTTAAATTTTTGTACTAAGTAAAGGAGATTTTTATGTAATTTTGGAGAGATAAGGTGATTTGGAGAATATTTTGTAAATCAATTGGTTAGTAACCAAATTGAGAAAATTCTTTGTATAAAAGGGGGGCTTGAGGTGAGTTAAAGATAAGTTTTTCTTTCAGGTGATGAAGTCCTGATGCTGAAGTGACGGAAGAGGGGTCTTGTTGAAGAGTTTTCAAATCATTCTTGCATATCAGAGCATCGTTATGCTGCCTAATTGCTTGAAGAATGGTGGTGCTATTGTAATCGATTTTGGAGTTAATCGGATCGGTCTCTCTATTGGAGTGGACCCGGAGACGTAGTCACATTCTGTGACGAACTTCGTTATCAAGCGTTGTTTGCACTTCTCTTCTTCTCTCTCTTTCTGTCTCTCATTTCTTTTCATTCTGTTATAATCACCTTGATTACGTTCTTTATGTTATTTCCTTAAGTTAATTTCATTTTAATTAACTTGAAATAAACATTGTAAAGCATTGTAAAAGTTAAGCATTTAAACTGCAATCTAGTCTAGATCCTATACAGATCAAATGTCTAGTCTAGTACAAACCATAGCATACATCAAACTTCCAACTGCACTTTGGTAAGGTACTCTGCTCATGTATTCGATGGAGATGTTGGACAATTTGAAATAGATAACTTTGTTCCAACTGAAATAGGAACACACAATGGTCTACAATCATGCATATCAAACCTCTGTAAAATTGAATTGACATACTTACTTTAGCCAAGCCTTAGCTTTTTGTTCACTCTATCTCTTCTATTTTCCATTCCAAGAATGTGTTTAGCTACACCAAGATCTTTCATTTCAAACTTAGTAGCAAGTTGAAATTCAGTTCTAAAATCATACCTTTCTCTTTACCAATAAATAACATATCATCAACATATCATGCAATAAACAAGAAATTATCACCATTAGTTTTATAATAAACACAATGATTTTATTTAGAATGCTCAAATCCCAAACTTAACACATATGTATCAAATTTCTGGTACCACATCCTAGGACTCTGTTTCAGGCCATACAAATATTTCTTCAATTTGCAAACCAATTTACTTTTACCTTTCACCACATAGTGCTCTAGCTATGTCATATAAATATCCTCCTCCAAGTCACCATGAAGGAAAGTAGTTTTCACATCCATTTTCTCAACCTCTAAATCATAAGAAGCAACAATAGAAAGCAAAAGTCTAATGGATTTCATTTTTGCAACAGGAGAAAATATCTCACCATAATCAACACCCTCAACTTGAGAGTAACATTTTGCAACCAACCTTGCTTTGTATTTCTCAATACTTCCATCTGAACCAATCTTTTTCTTGAACACCCATTTGCAACCAATAGTTTTTCATCCTTTAGGAAATGGTATAAGATCCCATGTATCATTCTTTTTCAAAGTTTCCATTTCTTCATCCATAGCAATCCTCCAGGATTTTGTATCATTCATACCTAATGCCTCTTCTACTGATCTGGGTTCATCCATGTTAGTATTCAAAGCAAAAATACATGTCCAATCATCAGGTGAATACCATTCAGGTGGTTGTCTATGCCTTGTAGACCTACAAACAAGTTGAGTTGGAGATTCTTTCGCCTCTTTTGAAGATTCAAAGCTAGATGAGCTCTCCTCAACTTCTTCTCTATCCATGGGCCTCAATTCAACTTTCTCAAGTGTAGAAGGAAATTGAATCACATATTCCTATTTACTTTGTTCTAGTTGCAATGTAATAGAAGAAGGCTTAGTTTCTCTAAAAATAACACTTCTACTATGTATTACCTTCTATGCAACATGATCCCAAAGCTTGTATCCTTTCACCCCATAACTATATCTAATGAAGATACATTTCATAGCCTTGTTCTCCAACTTTGTTCACTTCTCCTTTGACACATGTGCATATGCCTCACAACCAAAAACTCTAAGACATGTCTTAATGAAGGCTTACAACCTGACCATGCCTCTATAGACATCTTATCAACAAGAGTTGATGTAGGAGACATGTTAATCAAGTAACAAGTAGTGGCAAAAACTTCAACCCAAAACCTTTGTTCTAGACCAGCACCACTCGACATACTCCTAGCCTTCTCCATTAATGTACTGTTCATTCTTTCTACAATTCTATTTTGTTGTGGTGAATATGGAGTCATATTTTGTCTATGAATACCACAATCTTTATAGAAACTATCAAAATCATTAGAGCAAAATTCATTGTCATTATCAGTCATCAAAAATTTTATTTTCTTTCTAGTTTGCAATGCAACCATTGCTTTAAATTCTTTAAATCGACTGAAAACTTTAAATTTACTCTTTAGAAAGTATACCCATGTCCTACTATAGTCATCAATAAATGAAACATAATAAGTGGATTTACCAATTGAAGGAACATCTACATGACCAAACACATCAAAATAAATAAGATCCAATACACCACAAGATTTATGAGAACTCGAGTAAAAATTGAATGCAGTTTTGTTTTCCATAAATGCAATGGTCATAGAAATCAAATTTAAGATTACAATCAAACAAACCTTCAACGAGGTTTTTATTTTTCAAGGTATTTAGACCCTTTTCTCCAATGTGATCAATTCCTTGGTGTCATAACATAGTTTTCTTTGCAAGTAACTTTGTTTTAGAAGAAAGAGCACCCTTGGGTACCCAAAAGCCATGACCATATGTTGAAGGTGAAACCCTCATTTCTTCCATAGACTTTCTTTTCAATGAAGTACTATTGCACTCAACAATGCATGCATCAAGCTTATACAATGTGACATATCTTGCACCTCTAGCAATCACCATAGCACCTTTGACCATCTTGCATCCTGCATAAAAAAAAAATACTTGCACACTCGCATTTATTAGTTTGCTCAAAAATAATAAATTTCATGCTAAACTAAGGATATGCAACACACCATTAATCCTTCTTATTCTACCATCAAGAAATCTAATTTTAACTTTACCATAGCCAACAATGTCTAAATGAGATTCATCACCCAAGTACACCTTACCTCCATCAAATTCTTCATATTCAAAAAACCAATCTCTATTAAAGGTCATATAGAAAGATGCACCTGAGTCAATTAACCATGCATCATTACCTACACGAGTTGCCAATGCTGCAATGAATGTGTCACCATCTTTCTTCTCAGACTTAGAATCATAATCAAATTTCTTCTTTTTCTTCTTCTTTTCTTCTTTGTAGTCCTTATGAAAATGTCTGGGCTTATCACAATTCTAGTAAATAACTTTGGACTTTCTAGGAGACTTAGATCTCCCCTTGGACTTGGATTTGTCACACTTCTCATTCTTCTTGCCTTTTTCCTTAGGTATTCTATGAACATCTAGGACCTCCTTGGCATTGATGGGTACCTTCCTCCTCATCTCTTCAGAAAGCAAAGAACTTACCACATCTTCAATCTTCAATATAACAGATGTACTCCCAATAGCCATGACAAGAGAATCCCACGAATCAGGAAAATAACAAAGAAAGATCTGACATTTCTCTTCTTCATCCATTTTGACACCAACTAATGCCAACTGAGCCACCAACATATTGAATGCTTCCAGGTGGTCTGTAATTCGTCCACCCTCTTCCATTCTCAAGGAATACAATTTCTTCCTCAAGAAAATTTTGTTCACTAAAGATTTATCTTGATACATCTCACCAAGCTTCTTCCATATTTTCTATGTAAAGGTCTCTTTGGAAATTAATTAAAACAAAGTCTACCAAGCATAATCTAATTAGACCCTTGGCTTTACGGTCCATAACATCATATTGAGTAGCTTGAGTAGGATTTGCAAACCTTGAAACATTCTCATCAATAGCATCCCACAGATCTCAATCTATCAACAAATCCTCCATCTTCAACTTCCACATCTCAAAATTATTCAGGCCAAAAAACTTATCCACCTTTATTCTCCTTGATGAGCTTGCCATTTGAAAATTCCTGTAACAAGATCACAAAGTGACTTCTACACAAGCTCCCACTCAAATCTAGATTAGTTCAAAAAACCCAACAACCCACAACTAAAACCAAAGGTGATCAGGCTCTAATACTACTTGTAAGGAAGCTAAGGTAGCGAACAACTTCCTACACTAATCTTGAGAGGAGAATAATTTAAAAAATTTATAGATATTTAACTGTTACAAAAAATTAAACATAAATAGATATAAATATCATGCATACCACAACACAATGATTTATGTGGGGAAAACCATTTTGAGAGAAAAACCCCACACTCCAAAAGCCACCCAATGTATTATTCAGCAATCACAAAGATTACAATTTACTTGTAGAGAAAGCTCCTCATAGGAGTATCACCACTCAAAGATCTTGAGTTAATACAATTGCTATCAAACTCTTAGAATACATCAAAATACATATCCATAATACAACATCCTCATAAAATAGGGTTTCCTTCTAGGGAAAATCAAGCTAATAAAATATCGGTCATTGGATATGAGACATAATGATGAATGGTCCAAATTTAAAATAATAAATATAAATAAAAAATTTCTTTCAAGGGTGCTACCATCGGCCCCTCGCTAGGGTGTGCTAGTTTCAAATGATTCCTTTAAGGAGGGTGACCCTCCCTTAACTGGTTCTCCATTGGTGCTGGAGCCTCCCCAAGCTCCTCGTCCAACTATCCCTTCTATGGAACCTTTGTTGCCTTGATCTGTTGTCGATGTCTAGTCGGAGCCTACCCATCCCTCGTTGAAGAATTTTGTTGGTCCTTTGATTTCTTCGGTTTCATGTTCATCTATATCGACTCCCTTGCTGCGTGGTGGCTCCTTGCCCAGGGTGGCTGTTGTGGATCCACTCCCTTTGCCTCGCTCAATGGATTTCGATTCAGAGCCCTCTTGGTCGATTGTGCTGAGGAAGAAAAAGGGACTCCCTAAATTCATTGCCTCTTCATGGTCTCGGGTTCAGGGAGTCAGATTGGCCCCCTTTGGTTCTAGGGTTGTCTAGTCCTTGTTTGTTATTCTACAACTATTGGCGAATTGTTTATGTTAGTTTTCTTCTAGTTCTTGCTATGGTTTGAACTAGCTTTGCTTTGGCCCTTTGGGCTTTCTATGTAAGGGTACAACACCCTGTAAATGTTGCTTACTTTATCAAAAATAGTAACTTAACCCTAACCCTAATAATAATAATGTTATATAGATTATTTCTAAACTATACAAAAAAGTTAAGTGTAAATCTAGTTCTTAATTACGTTCTTAGTTTTTAATAAATTAATTTTAAAACTTATTTTATGTGTAATAATAAATTTATTATATTTTCTTTGTATTTAATTTTGCAATTTGAAATTGATCTTAGATGTACACTTATTATGAGAAGCTCTTATATTAGACTCTATATTTAAGTTGCTATATTTGTGTAGGATAAAATCTTTAGTGAAATCTTTAATTTATACTCTTTATTTATAAATATATATTAGTTTTGAATAAATAGAATCATAATTAAATCCAAACCTAACCCCAATCAAACCCTAATTTAATTATAAATCTAATTGAATAATAACCCTAACCAAGTCATAATAACCTTATCTCAAACCCAAACCCAAACCCAACCCTAACACCAAGCTTTATTGTAAAACCCTAACTGTAACCCAAATTAAATTTTAATTGAACCCTAACTGTAACCTTAAGTGAACACTAACCTTAAATCTAATTAAACTCTAAGAATACTTGAATCCTAGCCCTAACTTTGACCTTAATTGAATCATAACCCTAATTAAACCATAACAATAATTGAACCCTAACCTTAGCTCGTTATCAAACACTAATGTTTATAAACCCTAATCTAAATCAAACCATCATGTATAACCTTAATTATAATATGAATGATTTTTCTTGTATGAAATGTTTTCAATTGTTAAATATTTTTTAGGTTTTAACCATTTTAATTTAGAAACATATTTTTATATGTAATAGTAAATGTAAGATATTTTCTTTTGATTTAATTTTCTAATTTTAAATACATTAATTTAGAACTTTTAAAAAGATTTTCAATATTTTTTAGCTTTTAAGTTTTTTAATTAACTTACTTTCATATGCAATAGTAAATTTAAGAATGCTCTTTCAAACTCAATTTTCTAAATTTTAGAAATTTCATTTTATGGTAGTAACTTAACATATTTTTTTTAAAAGGGGTAAAAAATTTATTGAATATCAGAAAGCAACATTACATCAAAATCAAGGGCAAGAGCCTGAAGAAACCAAACAACCAAATAGTCGGGGCAAAGATACAATCAATCAACTCCCGTATTGTCCTCATCAAGCACCTTATCCAATCTAGATAGAGGTCTAGGGGAATTTGATCCCTTTCTTCAATCTTCCAGCCATCCAAATCCTTAGAGGCCCATTTTGCCAGACAATCCACTATCCTATTCCATTCCCTTGGAATATGAACAAATACCATCTACTCCATAAAAGAGCTAATCTATAAGATCTGTTGCACCATCACAACCAACTGCCAGCTAACATCAGCCACCTTATGTGCATTAAGCAAGTTGACCAGCACCTGAGAGTCTGATTCACAAATCACCTGACACCATCCCAATTCATAGGCTTGCTTCAAAGCATAAATGATCGCCATACCTTCCATAAGGTTAATGGTCTACACACCTTTATGGATAGAAAAGAGGAAAACCACCAAACCAGAAGAGTCTCTGCCAACCCCACCAACTCCAGCTGACCCTAGATTTCCTTTAGAGGAGCCATCTGTATTGACCTTCAAAGTGCCAACTGGAGGGAGTTGCCAATGTCCCTCTCTTTGAACTCGTTGACTCCCTTGCCTACCTCTTTTACAACAAGCAGAGGTCGAGGAAAACTCGGGAATGCCCAACCTAGCCACCATCTCAACATTCCTTTTCTCCAGTGGCAACACCACACCCCCCTTAGCTTCAATCATCTCCTAAATCATACCAAGGATTCTATACCACACCTGTTGAATCCTCAAGCTCTCCCCTCTAAAAATCCTCCTATTTCTTTCCATCCAAACCTACCAGAGAATGAAGATGGGCCTAGCATTCCACTCATCCTATAGAAAAGGAGCCATCGAGGGAGGTCTCCCCAAGTTGGTCTGGAATTCCAACAAGGAGGAGGCATGAATGTAAGGGCTATTCCACACTCCCCACCAATAGTGCTAGAGCTACAAAGTGAAGGAACACCGAAAAAATAGATGAGAAGCATCCTCCTCACCCTGCCCATAGAGAACACATCTGGAGGGGGCCTAAAAACCCCATTTCTGAATATTGTCCCAAGTCAGACACCTGTTCTAGGCCAAGGTCCACATGAAGTAGTTGCACTTCGACCAAGAAAACTTATTCCACACCTTCTTCCACCAAGCCACTTCCCCCCCTCAAGCTTTTGAGAAAGCAACTATTGGTATCTAGAGGCAACTGTATAATGACCTTTCTGGTTGGGGGACCATGCAAGAACATCCTTATCCATGAGGGAACTACATTGCCTTCTTGCGAGAATACTATGAAGCACTGCACACTCTTCTTCCATACCCTCCACTAGCCACTCATCCAGATTCCTCCACCTGGCACACACACGCTACCCATGGAAGGAAACCAACTTAAAGTCGCTCACCCTCGACTAGCTAGCCTCACTGAATCTCTAGCTTAGGGTCACCAGGTTAGGAAATTAGGAGATAATGGGTGGGTGACCATCCTAAGAGTCAAACCAAAACTGAACATTTGTCCCACGCTTACAGATCCAAAATAAGCCATCTTTGATCATCGCAATGCCTTTTTGTAGAGTAGCCCAAATAGCTGATCCATTTCCCTCCAAAGGGTAACAAGGGATATCCTCCCGAGGAGTATCCCGTAGATACTTATGAGAGAGAAGCCTGGCCCATATCCAGTCCTACTCATTGCACCAATGCTAATAAAGTTTAGCTATCAACACCTCCCCAACCAACAAAGACTACCTCAACCCCAACCCACCATACTTCTTAGGACAACAAACAATATCCCATTTAACTAGACTCCATTTGGAAGACATCAAACTACTAGCCCATAAGAACTATCTAGCTAAGGCATCCATTTCACGAACAAAGCCCATCAAAGCCACATTAAGCATACTTCAATAGATAGGGAGCACTTGAACAAAAAACTTAAGCAACTGAATATGGCCCACAAAGGACAACCAGTGATTGGTCCAATGTGTGACCTTTGCACAAAATTTATCCATAATAGGCTGCCACAACTCCCTAGTTAACCTACCAGGAACAATAGGAATCCCAAGATAAGACAAAGGAAGAGCCCCAATCTGAAACCAAAGAATCTGAGCAAATATCCTTTGAATAGACTCCAGGGTATTGATGAAATAGATGGAAGACTTGTCTTCATTGATTAATTTCCCTTACGCAACCAGATAGATATCCAAAACCTTGCAGATATTCATAGCTTCCTGAATAGTGGTCACACCCATCAGAGTTGTGTCGTCCACAAACTGTAAATGGGATTGGGGGGGTAATTCACCTCCCCATTTCCATCCCTAGACAAGGCCCAACTCCACATGTTTCCTCAGTAAGCGCCCTAGGCCCTCCACTAGTAGAAGGAAAAAATAAGGCGAGAGAGGGTCACCCTGCCTCAATCCATGAGATGTGCTGAAAAGCTCAGAGTGCTCCCCATTAATTAAAATAGAGAACAAGACAGACGTGAAATAGCTCATGACCCAATTAATCATTCATCTCCAAAACCAAAAGCAACCAGAACCTTCTAGAGAAAAGACCATCAAACTCTATCATACGCCTTAGCCATATCAAGCTTGATAAACATAGCCTTTTCTTTGGAATTGGCCACATAATGTATGGTCTCAACAACACTGACAATACCATCTAGAATCTGCTGACCCTCCACAAAACCACTTTGCTCCTCCGAAATGAGCACTTGCAACCACTTTTTTAACCTATTAGCAATTAATTTTGAAATGATCTTATACACTACATTGCTAAGAGATATGGGACAAAATTTGCTAAGTCGATCTACCACCTCACACTTGGGGATGAGCGCAAGGAATGTGGAGTTTAGAGATTTTAACATTTGCTTATTTTGCTGAGATTCTTAAACTATTGCCAATAAGTTTAGCTTGACAATCTCCCAGATTTCTTTAAAGAATTCAATTGGGAAACCATCAAGTCTAGGGGCCTTCCCTTACTTCATCTAAAACACAGTCCCCTCCAACTCCTCTAGAGTGATCTCTCCCATGAGATGATCCCTCATTTCCCTAGTCACCAAGGATGGGATATAAGAAAGGACCCGAGCGACCTCAAAACTCCTCTACAACTCTTCTTGGAATAGTGAAGCAAAGTACTGAACAACTTCATTCGAGATATCTTGAAATGAGGAAAGAGTCTCACCGCTTTCATTGATCAAGACAGGAATAGAATTATCATGCTGCCTAGCCTTTACTAAGATGAAGAAGAATGCAGAATTTATATCCCCCTCCTAGAGCCACTCAACCTAGGCTTTTTACTTCCAAAAAATCTCCTTTTGTAGCTCCCATTCTTCTAGAACTTTCAAGGCCCTTGATTCCTCCCTTAGAAAAGTCTCTGTCACCCCATTCTCCTTGATTATTCTGGTAATACCATCCAATTCAACTTGTACAACAGACCTGGCATTGAAAATACTACCAAATCATTACCGGTTCCAGCGTTTAAGCTGGTACTTAACAAACTGAAGGAGCTTAACAAAGGCATACATCGTCGTGCCATAGAGAGGTCTCCCATCTCGCCACCACTGAGAAACATGGCCATGGAGATTGGGATCACAGAGCTACATCAACTGGAACTTGAAGGAGGAAGTCCAAGGCCATTGGGCAGAAAAAATAGAGAGCTTTATTGGCCAATGGTTCAAACCCCTTCAATCCAATATCCCCGAATTGGAGAACCACATACTACCAACCTAGAAGCTAGAAACCATAAACCTATCCAAACATTTTGCAATGCAGTTGTCGCTGACCCTCCTATTGTTCCAAGTAAATTGCTAGTTGCCTGGCTTGACATCTACCAGATTCAGAGTAGATATCTTATCCTAGAAAAGCAAGGCTGAGGCTTCCAGCCGTGCAGTGCCACCCCTCTTCTTCACAAGATCCATAATAGCATTAAAGTCACCGCCAATAATCCAAGGATGGTAAGGAACCATGCTACAGATAGAATGGATGTTGGACCATAGGAGTTGCTTTCCCTACATCTCCATAGGTGCATACACGTTGGTAAAAAGAACATATTCCTTCGTCTCAAAGCAAGAAGTGACCATGGAAAGAGAAGAATTAAAGTACACCCACCACAAGGGGCATATCCTTCTTGGGTTCCACAAGAAAGCCCACCCCCCAGAAGATCCTTGAGAACCAATGCATTGGCCTTCACCATTTTTCCAAAGCTTAGGCACTAAACTCAACATACTCTCAATAGAAAGCTTGGTTTCCTGCAGAAAAAGGACATCAAGAGACTGATTTCTAACCAAATCTTGAACAAATTTTTGTCTAGGGCCACTATTCAAGCCCCTTGTATTCCATGAAAGAACAATCATTTCAAGGGGCTCGAGAAATGCGAATCCAGAGTCTTGACTGACCCTAACTCCACCAACGTCTCCCCTATCAATTTAATCTTTTCCCCATCTTTCTTCCTACCAAGCTTAGAAGCTTTATCCATCCCCTTTCTTAAGATATTTTTGCAATATGCCCAAATGAGGAGCTAGCTTACCATTCTTTCCCACCTCTGTGCATACTTTTTGTGAGGGGAGAGATAAAGATTCACTTCCTTTATTGCTTGGACAACCTACCCCGACTCCTCCTGAGCCACCATCTATTGATCTATGTCCAAATTCATAGTCCTATCATCCTGTTGAGCAAGAGGGACTCCAACACCAAGCCCTACCTATCTTGGACCACCCCCATCCTGCTCTAAGCTCAATAAAATCCCATCCAACCCCTTCTGGCTAACTTGCACCGTCTCACTAGGGGGTCCTTGTTGTGCATATTCTGTAGTCCCTTTATCCAAATCTATTAATCTAAGATTCACTTCCTGCTGGCTTAGATCATTCAACATCTCGAATCTATTAAATGTCTCATCCTCCTGCCTTTCCTTCCAAGCAATTTTCTACCCCTTAAATCTGTTTTGAGCTCTGACAGGAGTAAAACCATCATCCCCAACATCACCACCCTGAATCTAATCCTTGCCCTTATCCATCCTAGGTGGATTACGAGGAGGATGAGGAGGTTGATTCTCTACGAAATTTTCCTTTGGGCATCTACATTGTAAATGGCCATACTCATGAAAAAAATGACACCAAAAAGGTAGGGCCTCATAGTCTAGCTGTTGCACCCAAGAATACTCTCCTACACACACTTTGATAGAATTTGGCAATGGTTTGCTTAAATCAATTTCTACACAAAATCGAGCATAAGTCATTACATTCTTGAATTGTGTCTGTTGTGATGACCCAACAAGCTTACCCAGCATTGAGGTTGATAAGTACAACACATCCTTGTGCCAACATTCAACTGGGAGCCTCAACAAACAAACCCAAACTAGAACTTGGCTTAGGAGCTCCTCAGCCGGATTAAAACTCACCTGCCAAGGCTTGATAAACAAGCCCACCTAGTTGTAGAAGTAAGGGACCCCTTCAAAAACCTTATTCCGATCAGCCATGTAGTCAAATGTAACTATGAAGTAGTTGTTCGCCAAAAGCTGAATCTCCATCTCCCCTTCCGATAGCCAAGTTCTCTAAGCCTAGACTTCCAAAAATTGTAATGAGATTCTTACACCCAAGAACTTGCAATACAGGGAATGTCTGGAATATTAGTCAATATCCTCCACCAACATCTCCATCAGAATCACAACATTTGGCCTCTCCTTGCACCTTTCTAGACAACCATTTAATTTTGGAATCTAAGGACCACCAGACGAGCCCGATCCAATAAGCCTTGGATCTGACAAAAAAAAATTATTATCATAAACCTTCACGTCATGGGATGATGCCTTAGCACCCAACGCCGATCAAAAATTCAAAGATGGAGGAACTCCATACAAGTCCCCACTAGCCATCAAGCTAGTCACCCCGCGAGATAGGCCTGCAAGCATCAGATCCAATAAAGAAGAACCCTACACAACATGCAAACCCCACACAACACTCCACTCGATACCAAGCCAAAATGGTCCCCTCATGGCACGAACTCAAGCCAAAAAAACACAAGTCACAAGAAAACCCCAATTTGAAGGTCAAATAGACAACACCCGAACACCAAGGAGAGTCGACAAGGACACGAGCCCAGCCCAAGCCCCACCACACTCCACCACCAACCAACCGAACCAAAAGCTCTTCCCTCACATAGAAGAAAAGGAAGCAACGGTACAGAAGCTCCAAACAAGACAAACGAAGAAGAATCCTTGTGGAATGACCCCCCCCCAAAAAAAAAAACTCAACAAACTCCCCACCCTTGAGCCAAGAAAGACCTTGCGCCACTGATCTAGACACAAAAAAATGCATGCACACAGAAGAGCAGTCATGCAGCGTGGGTGCCTACTCAGACGTGCACACAAACGCCATTCCTCCAATTGTCTATATCTTATCTTTATTAATACTAATTATTTTTTATTAAAAAATTGGTTAAATACATTTATATAAAAACATAAGGGATGTGTTGTTTTAAAAATATCTTGAATATTTTTAAAATTTTAAGTATATTAATTTAAAAAACTAATTTTATATGAAATAATAAATTTAAAATATTTCTTTTGTTCTTAATTTTCTAAAATTTAGAAACTTATTTTTTTGTTTATTCAAATTTAGAATATTTTCTTGAACTTAATTTTCTAAAATTTAGAAACTTTTTATTAAGTCTAATTTGAAAACTTCTTTTATATGAAATTATAAATTTAGAATCTTTTTTTGCACTAAATTTTCTAAAATTTAGAAACTTTTTTTATATATCTAATTTAAAAACTACTTTTATATGAAATAGTAAATTAAAAATATTTCTTGTGCACTTAATTTTCTACTTTTATATAAAAGTCAAAACATGCATAATTATTTGTAGGTTAATTTATTTATAAGAACACATCAAAATAGGTCCTCTTATTTAAATATCCCAACAACATGAATGAAAAAACAACCTAGGTTGAAGAGCTCCACTTCTTGAGACGTAAAAGTATGAATGTTGCTTGTTCTATGGTGTAATCGATTGCAACTGCTCCAACCATGGCAACATACAAGCGATCAATCTCATTAGTAGTTTTTCTGCCACTACCCGACAATTGCTAGACAAAACTCACACAAATGCCTCCAACCCTAGCACTCAAGCTTTTTTTTCATACTCTCTCCCTCCAAAGAATTCACTCAAGCTCATTTGTAAGTTTCCTGTTGATATTTTTGGATTCTCCTTCACCAAATGGTAATTCATGCATGTCTACATCACACTTTTTCCAAGCATTTTAAAGATGCAGTGATCATTGTCCCACCCATCTGAGAAGAGATCAAGCATCTTTTTCAGCAGTGCTTCATCCTTAAATTTGTACTTGTGTAAGTACATCCATTTGTAAGGAGAATAATGGGCTCTTGTTATCTTTAAAGGAATTTGTTGACATTTGTGTTTATAGTGATAAGTATGGTGGGTTGTTTTTAAAATGAGCTCTTGTAAGAATGTTATTTCAAGTAACTTACATGTGAAAATATAATTAAACTTACTTACCCTAGTTTATTTTATAGTTCAATCAATCCCTAGGCCTTATTGTTGAAGTTGTCACCTTTGAATCTTTTATTTGGCGATGATGTTCCCTACAACAAAACTCATCTTGTTTACATTTTTGTGAAAGACTTTTGTGCACATTTACTAAAAGGTGGATTATTAAATAGGAAAAGAAAAAGATAAAACAATGAGTATTGATGCATGTTGTCCATTGATTTTCTTTTTGAGGTCCGTCACTAGCTTCAACAACATTTCTACTTGGGTGTTGACATATTCTCACTCTGAAAACTCTCGGAAACCCTGCAATTTCAGAAATTTGAACTCTAAGGGTAAGGTCCCATGAAGGGGGCTTCCTAAAAAATTTCATGGTGCTGTTTAATTTTTTTAGGAATATTTTAAGGTTGGTGGTTTCATGAATTCAATTTTCCAATTCAACTTAAAAGTTTGAGCTCCAAAATTTAAGGAACAAATTGGATTATTTTTGATAAAAAATAATTAATAAATAAAAATTCTCTCATTTTGTTTTAGGTATTTAAAATGAAGTGATAGACAAGTGGCATACATTTTTTCTAAAAAATTCCTAATCTGTAGGGTCAATTTCTAGCCCCACCTCAATTTCACCGGTTGAAATTTGTAGTCCTAAAAGATAGGGGTTGCTATTTTTCAGGAAAAGATTCCAATTAATCCTGTAGCATAATTTTTTTTGTTTCATGGGACCACTTGATCCATGAAAATGGAAGCCCAAGCTCCTCCATGGGACCATATAGTAAGTAGGTCTAAATGATTAAAAAAACAAAAAATAATATGCTCATTATTTTTAATATAAAAAATAAATTCTATTAAATTCATTTAAGACTATAAAAAGTAAATTCTATTTAAATTTTTATTTCAAATATTTTAGTATTAACTATGTAAATATTATATATTATTTATATATTAACAATTTAAAAAATTAAATTAAATTTATTAATTTTAGTATACTAAAAAATAAAATCAAAGTATTAGTATTTAAATTTTATTAAATAAGAAATAGAAGGAAAAAAATAGAGGAAACCTAATTTTAGTCTCATCTCAATTCATTGTTATTAGATCATTCTAATGGTATAGATAAAAAATCAACATGCAAAAATTAATATGCTCATAATTTTTTTACATTAAAAATTAAATTCTATTAAATTCATTTAAGACTATAAAAAGTAAATTCTATTTAAAATTTTATTTCAAATATTTTAGTATTAAATATGTAAATATTATATATTAAATATATTAACAATTAAAAAAATTAAATTAAATTTATTAATTTTAGTATACTAAAAAAATGTAAAATAAAGCATCAATGTATTAGTATTGAAATTTTATTAAATAAGAAAAAGAAAAATAAAAACAAGAGCTCATAGCAGCAAAGTTCCTCCTAAATGTGCAAGAATAGTCTTGTTTTTATTTGTTGTCTGTTATGTTTTAGCAACAGTGTTGATAGAATCAAAATTCTCAAGAAATAAATTAATGTCCATAGAGAATGATATAAATTTAGCTTTCCATAACCAACAGTGTTGAAGCATGATATAATTGAATTTTAGCAAAAAAATTGGTTGATCATGCCAAATTGAAGACTTAAAAAACCTGCTAAAATAAGCTTATGATGTTCAAACATAGCAATCCATTGAGCATAGTTAATTAATTCTAGATATAAAAGAAGAAAGAAAGAAATAAATCATATTGATGTCCACAAAAGAAAGGCTTATAATCAGTAAGGAAAAAAAAATGGTAGATTTTCAACTAGGTTCCTCATCATGTGAATCTCTCTTGCCTTGCCACTAGACAATGAGCCACTGGTTTGGAAAACCAGAGATAATCAATCTATTTTTGAAATTCAGTTTAACAAAATCATATGCACTTTCCATCACTTTACTTAAGTTAGTTTAGCATAGCCATGAGGACAAGGTGGGCTAACCAAAATGATAGTAAAGGCTACATATGCCATAGCCTACATATAAGGGCATGCTTGGAATTTGAAATTTATCTTATTATTGAGTCAAGGCGCCTATTATTCAAATTCAGTTCAACACATATTTAAAACTAACTAATTGGTCATTATTAATGATCATGAGCCATTGTTCTACAACACAAACTAACATTGAAATTTAGTTTTGGCATAACTAGCAGTGCTACAACATGTTGTAATGCATTCCACCTTTAACATGAATACTTGGAAAGTATTGAGTCTTGACTACTGAATTTTGCTTACCATATCAAATTAAAGAATATTTTTTTTCCAAGTATAACTTTCGCCTTTCGACAACCAAACATTACTTTTAACTCAAAAATCATAGATCTAGTATCTCAAAATGGAAAACTAGAGCATAAATAAATAATAAGAAAGAAGCAACACTTAGGCTAGATTTGTAACACCGTAATAACAGTCACTTGCAGACATGAACATATGGATACAAGAATGAGAACACCTTTCAAAGTAGGGTACAATAATGAATGAATGAGGGTATTGCAATATTATATATACATATGTTTGCCAGAAGATACAGGTGTGGGGATGGGCAGGATCCTCATGACTTTGTACTAGAGTTTTGTAATCACCATGTATAATAATAATTTAAATAACTAATTTTTCTTAACATACTCAATTGATGAGCAATGATTACTGACTAATATTCCATAAACTGACATAGCATTTTACATGATAATTAGGGCCTTCTAACTTAGCAAGCACTACAATAGAATAGGAAAATAGTGCTAGATTTCAATGTATTTCAGTTCATGAATTAGGCGATTTGGCTAGTGCTAAACTCAGCACAAATAGACATGGTCATCTTGGTGCCAACTTCGGCACCAAACATTGTGCCAACCTTAGCGTAAAAAAATCATAGCACCCTCGTTAGTGCCTAAAATAGCGTCGGGAAATAGCACCAAAAATAACGTCTCTATTAGTGCCTAAAATAGCATCGAGAAATAGCATCGGAAATAGCACCTAAATTAGCGCCCAATTTGGCTTCCGATTTTGCTTCTATGTCTACTCCCATTTTTGCTTCTAGTTTTGCTTCCGGTTTTGCTTCCAAGTTTGCTTCCAATTTTGCTTCCAATTTTGCTTCCGGTTTTGCTTCCAATTTTGCCTCCAGGTTTGCTTGTATTTTTTCCTCCAATTTTGCTTCTAGGTTTGCTTCCACTTTTGCTTTCGATTTTGCTTCCAATTTTTCTTCTAGTTTTGCTTCCGATTTTGCTTCTAGTTTTTCTTCCGGTTTTGCGTCTAGTTTTGCTTCTAGTTTTGCTTTCAATTTTGCTTCCAATTTTGCTTCCAATTTTGCTTCCAGGTTTGCTTCCAATTTTTTTTCCATTTTTGCTTCTATTTTTGCTTCCAAGTTTGCTTCCAGTTTTTCCTCTAGTTTTTCTTCTAGGTATGCTTTCATTTTTGCTTACAATTTTGCTTCCAAGATTGCTTTTGATTTGCTTCTAGTTTGGCTTCCATTGTCGCTTCCTTTTTTGCTTCTAAAAATGCTTCTTGTTTTGCTTCCATTTATTAATTTAATATGTTTTATTTCAATTTAATTAGTTAAATAAATTGTGCCTCTTAAATAACTCAAGTGATTATAGAGTAAGTAATTTAATTATTTAACTCATATGATTAAATAACAAGATAATTATTTTTTTTGGGTCAGTAACACAAATTTTTTGTATTGCTTGTAAAGATAAAAAGTACATCTATTGTTTAGTGTCATTACCCACCAAAATTCCACAGCAAACGAAAAAAACTAGAGGCACCTTAACATGTAGAGTAAAACATTAAATAAACCCCATAACCCCTATAACTGTTTACCAGTAAAATGATACATGTACAAATGATATAAATAAAATTGATAAATTATGTAACTCAAATTGATACAAGTCAACATGATACATGTCCAAATGATATAGTGAAAATGATACATGTCAATATGATACACTCAATAATATAGTACTATAGGCCATGAAAATGATACATATGATAGTAACCATGAAAAGAGTCATCATAACGATTTATCAAAAATGATCCATGATGCAGTCTATATGATCATGAATTTCACTAGTTACTACCACCAAGTGTCTCATCATCATCATTTTCGTCGTCATCGTCGTCGTCATCATCATTTCTATTGGCCTCAGTGTCTTCCGTATTTGTGTCATCATCATCCTCTTCCATGTGATTTGTACCGACAAAAACAATATTTGTGGATCTATATCATGTTGAGGATTATCTTGATCTTCTGGAAGACCCGTGTTATGCAAAAAGAAACATTTAGAATGAAAAGTTATTATTTATTTCATGCAATAATTTATTTTTTTATTATATATCTAATATTACAACATATGAGATGAAACCATAATCATATTACATCATATCAAAGTGCACCTACCATAATAAAATTTCAAAAAAGTTACAGCTAATATTGGTGAGTCAAGAGAAACTTCAGCTTTCAAAAACAAAGACAATTAGGCAGGCAGACTTGTGGATCAGGCCAACATTTGATGGAAGAGGAAGAAAATGACTGGAACTCTAAAGGCCCACCATAATGGATTTCAGTATTCAACCATGAGAGCAGAAGAGAGAACTCATATCATGTATCAAAACATTAAGCATGCATTCTTCCAACCAGCGAAGAAGGTGATGATTACTTTGCTTCATTTTCATTTGCATAACCATATCACGACATGGGAACCAAGAAGACCAAGGATGTCCAATTTTATGTGGAGGTAATGGATGTGGTCCAAAATTTAGGAGGGGCAAGAAGGTAAATGTATGATCCTAATGGAATTGAGGAAGAACAAGAGAGGGACAAGAAAAATAAAATCAATACAGAGTTTCAAGGATTTTTCAAGTGAGTAAGAGAGCTATGGGAGTAGCCTTATCTAAAATATTTTGAACTAGAGTTTGATATAACATTTAGAGAGCTTGGTTTTCATGGAGTTCCTTTCAAAGCCTCTACTTTTATTGTTCCTACAGTAAACTATTTGGTAGAGTTGGTGGAATTACCTTTCTTATTAATCCCTATTAGTGAGATTGAGATTGTTAACCTTGAGAGAGTAGGACTTGGGAAAAAGGCATTTGATATGGCTATTGTTTTCAAATACTTCAAGCAGGATGTACTTCGCATGTACACCATTCCTTAATCTTCGCTTGATGGCATCAAGGTGTATACACCTAAAAATGGTTTGAATAAATCTGATTAATTAAATACATTTATTTGATTAATTAATCCTTTAATTCTTCTACTATTAAATAAATAGAAATATTTATTTATATAATTCATTATTCTAATTCTTCTATTTCATCGCATTCTTCTAATTCTTTCAGTTTAATTAAATAAACAATTTCATATAGTTGTTTTATTTAATTATTTAAATTTTTCTTCTTAATTAAATAATCAATTGCAATAGTTTGTATTATTTAATTATTTATTTCCTCTTAATTAAATAAACTAAATCACATAGTCTTATTTAATTATCATTATGCCTCTTTTATTAAACAAACAATTTTTTATTTATTTATTTATTTTAATAATTTTAATTTCCTCCAAAATTAAATAATAAACTATTTCACATTGTTAATTTATTTAATATCCCAATTTCCTCCAAAATTGAATAAATCAATTAAGCACATGTTTATAACTTATTCTCAACCAAAATTGAAACTTTCAATTTTGATTTAATTGTGCTTTATCCTTCCAAACCAATTTTGAAACATTCACAAGAGACTTGGCTCTTTTCTTCCTTCTTTTCTTCCTAGTCATTTGGAAGAATTCTTTATCCTTTCCATTTTCTTCTTCAACAAATTCATTTTTCTCCGTCGATTTATCTAGATTCAATCTCAACCATTGCTTGTTGCCACATCACAATTCCTTTTGGAAATCCATAAATACAACCTTTAGCTATAGGAAAAGGATCCCACTTTATGCAAACTTACTCTGCAGAAATACATTTACAACATTCAAGCAATTTGGAATTTAGCATTTTTAGAATTGTTTCAATAATTTAGCTTATAATCATGTCTTTCATTTTAGTATAGCTTTCATTATCATATCACAACATATAGCTTTAATTATCATATCATAGCTTTCATTTTCAATATGATAGCTTTAAATCATTATCATATCATAGCTTGGATTATCAAATCATTCCATCATTTACATCATAGCTTATCATATAGATTCACAATTCTCATTCACCAGGTTGTCACTTTGATAGTCATAGTGCAAAAAAATCTGAGAGCCACATTGATCTATCAAATCCTTGGAGTTAGAGAGCAATGGAATGCTTTTAGAGATTATATTATGCTTTCAATTAGATTTATTTTCATTTGAATTCACTAATAATGTTGTATTGAGAAGTGTTGATGTTTATTCACTCATACTTTTACACCACTTACATTTTGGCGTCCACCGTGGGGCTAAAACCCTAAATTTTAACCTTTTTTGGAAAAAGTGTACTCATAGGCTTTCAACGTGTTCTGTTTTAGCACTATCACTAAAATTTTCAGTGCATATGATAGATACTATAGTGCATCCAAACTCTGTTATAGTGCTTTGATGGAACAACACAACGCATTGGAACTCTGTTATAGCACATTGGTGAAACAACATAACACTTTCAATTTCTGTTATAGTGCATTGAAAAATTTCCTTAGTGCATTGGAATTCTATTTGAGCCCTTTGATTAGTTCTTTTAGCACATTTGAATTTTAGCGCATATGATTAAAAGTTTGGCACATTTGACTGGTTTTATAGGAAATTCAAATTTTCGATACTAATTTATGTCTTCTGTGTTGTAGGTATGAAGAACGCTTGTCAAAGATGGATTTTTGAAAACATTTATGCCAGTCAAAGATCAAATCTCATCAAATTACTAATGGGTTTTGTAAGGTTTTAAATTTAATTGCTTTCCTTTATTTAAGATAGGCATCTAGCTTAAGTAAAAGGATAATTGAACCCCTATTTTTTGTGTTTGGAATGATAGGCCTATGCTCTCCCCTTTACTGGGTGATCAAAATGCCAGAATCATTTTTCATGCTTTATTAAAATCCTTAGAAGGCCTGCCATAGTGGGAAAAAGTACTCACCCTATGGGAACGACCTAAGTGGGAACAACCAAAGCTAGGTTTTCCAATCCACTATAACCAAAAGTGGATTTGGGGAAAGTCTAAATTCGACAGAAGTGTGCAAGATAACCATCCCTAAAATATTTTTTCTAAAGATTGGGAGGTCTCTTGAGGGAGTTTATCTATTGCCACTTCGAACAGATACCCTATCTACGAATCATAAGTTAATATCCAACTATGTCATTTTCCGCACACTTTTTATACCACGGCGCAAGGGGAGGGAAGAATCTGCCCCCAAGACACTCACCATATAACTATCAGAGACCCTGGCCAAAAGTGGAGGATTCAACTTTGGCTAAGACTCGGGAAAGGAAAAAACATGAGCACCCCCTAGGGGGTGATAGGGCTGTGTGAGTTGACATAGTTCCAAGATGCAGGCTGTGGTATTCTAAGTGACTTACTTGAGATGGAAAAGTGCTTGATCTTGTCTTTATTGTTATTAAACCAGTGGAAATTGAAAGGATCAGACCCAATTCTAGTACACTCACTACATGTTTAAAGTGTAGATCTAAACAACTTTTTTACAATCTGGCTTTTGTGTGTGAAGTTATTGTTCAAAAAGAAATCATCCAGATCAAAATTAATTAATTCCTACAATTTCCAAACAAGCAAATAAGTTACCATATCATTAATCACAATGTTATACCCTATAGATCATAAATTTACTAATTGAAACAAAAATAAATAAAAATAGACTATCAAAATACAAAAATACTGCCAGAATACTGAAAAATCTATTTTCAAGAAAATTATCCAATAAAAAGCAATCAAAATTCATAATCCACAGTAAAAATAGTCAATTACCAAATCCTTAATCAATAATTTATATCCTAGAGATACTGAATTCAATGATTAAATCTAGAAAAACAAGTCAGACTATCGGGATCAAAAAACATTTGCTAGAATAGCACTTTCACTACTTGTTTTAGCGCATACACTCTGTTTTACAACACATTGAACTCAAATTTTAGCACTTTGGAGGAACAGTCTAGTGCTTTGAAGTAGCAACCTGGTGCTTTCAAAAAAATTTATGGCACATTGACGCAATAGCATAGCGCATCCACCTAGTTTAATAGCACATCCACACAGACTTTTAGTGCATTGGTAGAACAACATAGCACATCGAAGGACTGTAATAAAACTTCCACAAAACCAAAATCCAGAAAGCATTATTTACTATCTGTCAGACTTTAAACATTAGAATTCACTCTTTTAATAGAACAAAAGTCCTTCCAAAATCAGAACAAAGTCTTAAACCTGCATTAAACTGGACATTGCAATTGAATTTGTTCAAAATCAAACCAAGATCTATCATCCAAAAGTGTCTATATCAAACAAACTTGATTAGCAAGTTAAGTTTCAGGATCAGTCTTCCTAAATCAAAGAAAGAAAGCTTTATAATCAAACTTATCAACTTATTCTAATCAACAAAATCTATCATTTTGTTTGACTTAAGTTAATACCTTGACACTATACCAATTTAAGATTAAAGTTTATTAAAAACAAAGATGTTCATATGCCCATTCAAACAAGGTCACGAAGACTACAATTTGAAGAAAAGGAAGGAGAAATATGAAGAGTAATGGATGATGGTGAAGAAAATCCATTGAGTAGACTAAATCAAATTGAAGGAGATGACTTGATTGATGAAGAATTGCAAGCTATGCAACAAGATCCTAAGTTTAATAAACTCATGGAGAGAATCTTAGAAAGAGATGGGGAAAAGTATCTTCTCATGTTAGCTGACTTAGGAATCAAAGTTCCAAAGGATTTTGATCTTGACAGATTGAAAGAAACAAACACAAATTTTGAAACTGAAATACCAAATACAACACAAAATATGGATGAAGTGGCTGCAATGAGACATCGAATACAAATCTTACAACAACAATTTGAAGACATGCAAATAGGGACTGTTAAGAGATACTTGCTACAGGATATTTGTCCCTATCCTTTTTCTCAAAATGTGAACACAATTCCATTCCCAAAACATTGTGAGTTCCCTAAGTATGACAAGTACAATGGAAAATTAGATCCCCTTGATCATGTGAGGGAATTTAGGGCCATGAGTCTAGAGTTTTCTCATGAGGAGACATACTTGATGAGACTATTTCTAAGGAGCTTAGGTGGACAATGCATGGTGTGGTTTTCCAAATTAACTCCACCTATTAGATCCTTTGAGGATCTTCTTAACAAGTTCATTAATCGATACTCATATAATATACAACATGCAATCACAATAAAAGATCTTTGCAACACCAAATAAAAGAAAGGTGAAACATTTCTCTCATTCTTGCAAAGATGGAGAAAGTTGTTGGCAATTTATCCACATTCCATATCTGAACAAGAAAAGATGGAACTTTTCATTGACAACTTAAATGATGATATGAGTTATAGGCTGGAACTACAATGTCCACCTACATTTGAGAAGATGATAGAAAATGGTCTCATGATCGAAGCAACTTTAATCAAGAGAGGAATCATAAAAATTCGCAATGAACAATCCAACAATGCAAATTCCTCTAATCAAAACAACAACAACGATAATCCCAAGTTTTGGAAAAAATACAAGAATGTTGGAAACAATGATGTTGTAGTTGAAACACAAAACACAAAATCAATCTTCAATTTAATAGCTGCTCCAACTAAAACAAATCAAAATCAAAATCAAGGCAGCAATTCAAGTACAAACCAAAATGACAATTCAAACAATGCTAGAAATAAATCAGCACCATTCCAAAAGCCCTCAAATTGAACGAAATTCACACCATTGGGGAAATCTTTGGAATCAGTGTTGAAGGAACTTATTGAGGCTAAACTTATCACAACATAAGAGCCACAAAATTGGGATCCTCAAGTCAAACCATTTTGGTGGAATGACTCACATTATTGTGATTATCATAACAACAAGGGTCATATGACAAAAGATTGTTGGCAATTGAAACATGCAATACAAGATCTAATTGACAACAAAAAAATATTTATTGAGACACCACAAACAAACAATGATCATGGTGTTTTCAAGAATCCATTGCCTAATTACAAAAAAGGAGAATCATCTAATGCAAATGGTAAAGGAAAAATTTTAAACTATGTTTATCATACTATGATTCTACATAATTCAGTTGTTGAAGATCAATCCAATAACACTCAAATCAATGAAGAACATGATCTTATTGCTACTAGAATTCAAACAAATAATCTTGTTGCTGCTGAGAATCAAATGATTGCAGCTGATTCTTCAACTCAAAAGCATGAATTAATCATGATCATAACATCATTACAACCGATCCTTCAATTACAAACATGTCTACATTTGAAAATCAATTCAGTGACTCCTATATCAACAATGAAACAAATCAAATCACACAATTAAATTTGATTTTAAACACTGTTGTACATGAAAATTAGATAAATGTTATCAAGATCAAATAAAGACAAGAATATCAACTAGTCAACGTCACAACAAGGGGACAAGCAAAAGTGATACTAAAAGGGGCTACATCCAAACAATCTGATAAATATTCTACAATCAAAACAACTGCTGCTCTATCCACTAAATATAACATAATTGATCAACTAAAAAAGATACCAACCCAAATATCGATCTTGGAACTCTTGAAGATATCCCCCGCACATAAAGAGGTTCTTGAACAAGCACTTGTTGCTACAAAGGTACCTAATAACTTGGAAGTTGACCAATTCCAAGCTATGGTGGGACACTTAACTGTGCCTCACTGCTTATCATTCTTTGAGCAAGATGACTTGTCACTAAATCACCCACATGATGTTGCTCTTCACATCAAGGTTCTCATCCATAAACATTGAGTCAAGCGTGTTCTTATAGACAGTGGAGATGGATTGAATATTTTCACTTTGAAACTTGTCCATGCACTAGGGTATTTTGAAAATGCTATTGATCCTAGAATAAAAATAACAATAAAAGCATACGATGATGAAGAGAGATCCTCCAAAGGATTGATTGTACTACCTATCCAAGTGGGACCGATTGTAAGGGATATAGTTTGTCAAGTATTGGATAAAGAGCTGACTTATAACATACTTTTGGGGTGTCCATGGATTCATGACATGCAAGTAATGCCTTCCACCTATCATCAATGTTTAAAATTTTTAGTCAATGAAAGAGAAATAACTATCCCCACTGATTCAAGTAATCCCCAATAGTGTAACATGCTTAAGGCAACACAAGACACTTTTGTGCCTCACAATAGAGAAGCTAATGCTCCAACTTCATCAAACAGTGAAAATCAGTTGAATGTTGTATCCAAATGGGTTGAGAAGAAGGATCAATCAAAGGACAAAGATATTACTGATTCTACACTATCAAACAAGGGAAATCAATTAAATGCTCTATCAAAACAACTTGAAAAGGTTCAATTAATAGATAAGGCTATGGGAGAATATTCCATTAAGCAATCTTTGAATTTTTCTCAATTGTTGCCTTCTCCAAAGACTTATGGGCAGCCATCAATATCAACACTACAATCATTGCAATCCACTACAATTTTTGAGGGTATATTTGTAAGAGAAGGAACTTTAGAGAGAGAATCTGAAGACAAGGCTTTCCTAAATTGGATATACAAAGATGACGAGGCATCTACATCAACAACCCTTAACATTCAAATGGATCAGTATGGAAAAGGAAAGATGATCCTAGAGAAAATGGGGTATGAAGGACAAGGTTCCATAGACAAGAGGAAAGAAGGCATCATAGAACCAATCCAACTTCTCACACTAACTCCAAATGACAAAGTAGGGTTGGGATATAAAGTGGAGACAAAAGAGGAAGCTACTCAGAGGGTTGTTGAGTGGATCTTATAGATAAGAGATAGTAATGACTGTGAGACAGGTTCTAATGAATATGAGTGGGATTCGCTATCTAAGGTATCCTTTGAAGATAAGTAGATTGATAGAATACAAAGGTATACACCTACACATGAGGAGGGATAGAGCTCAGGGACTAGACCTCTTGTGTTTGGATCACAGAACATTGATGACTTGAGTGAAGATGGACAAACTTTGAGTGAACTAAAGGATCTGGAAGAGAGTAATATCATAGATCTTGACCCTGCTATCAAACACCGTGATGACATTGCTATCTTAACCCTCACCACTACTGACCTTAACCAATTCGAGGACCCTTTACCATTGTTACACCCCAAGCTTATAGATTGGGACCAAATGAAACCATCTAATGTCCCTATCTTCATGAATGACAATGCTATTGTTAATTATCTTTGCTTTGACGACCCTAACATGAGTTCTAATCATAAATCTCATAATGCCACTTCAAGTAGGGAGGGTGTCAAATCTTCTAGCTGAAAAATTAAAAATGAGGAAAATAGATCTAATGGTGAAAACCATTCAATGACAGTGTTAGATCTTAAAAAAGTAAAAATAAAGAGTGCATCTGATGGTGAAAACCTCTTTAAGGCATCAAAGGATGGATGATTTGGCACTCTTCCAAAACATTATCATGAGAGATCATCAGTATTGGTGGAGCCAACTCAAGCTATCAACATTGGCACAACTAAAAAGGTGAAGACATTGCATTTGGCAACATCTATGACAGAACATGAAAAGCCTGAATTCATCAAATTATTTGAAGAACACCAAATCAATTTTGTGTGGTCATATTTTGATATGCTAGTCTTGGATCCAGAACTCCTAATGCATCATCTATCTTTACCAATTGGAGTAAAACTTGTCAAGAAAAAGTTAAGAAAAATGAACCCACATATTGCATTATTGGTGAAAGCAAAGCTCAAGAAACTGTTAGATGTTGGGTTCATTCGATCTATCGACTATGCAAAATGGATCTCAAATATTGTACCTATATCAAAACCAGATGGAGGTATTAGGATATGCACCAACTTTAGAGATTTAAACAAGGTGTGTCCCAAAGATGATTTTCCATTACCAAACATTGATATAATTGTAGATTTGACTGTGGGATATGCCATGTTATCATTGATGGATGGATTTTTTGGTTATAACCAAATCAAGATAGCGCTAGAGGATCAGGAAAAGACAACGTTCACATGTCCATGGGGAAATTTTTGCTAGAGCATTATGCCATTCGGGTTAAAAAATGTAGGGGCTACATATTAGAGAGTGATGACCACTATCTTCCACAACATGATGTATACTTTTATGGAAGACTACGTGGATAATCTATTGGATAAATCATCTACCAAAGCAAGACATTTTGAGATTTTGGACAAAATATTCACTTGTCTAGAGAAATTCAATGTTAGATTAAATCCTAAGAAATGTGTCTTTGGTGTTACATCAACTAAGCTTCTTGGATACATAGTTTTAGAAAAAAGCATTGAAGTAGATCTTGCTAAGGTCAAGGCAATAATGGAGATGCCACCTCCGAAGAATATCAGTCAACTCTGGTCTCTACATGGAAGACTATAGTCAATCATAAGGTTTATCTCTCAATTTGTAGACAAGTGTCATCCATTCAATCATTTGTTGCATAAGAAAACCTCTTTTAAGTGGGATGAGACATGTGAAACATCTTTCAATCAATTAAAGCAATATCTAACATCTCCACCAATTTTGGTACCAACAATAGAAGGGAAGCCACTATTACTTTATGTTGCAACAACTGAGATTTCTATGGGAGCTCTACTGGCACAAGAAGATTAAGAAGGAAAAGAACGAGCTATATACTATATCAACAAAACTCAATGGATATGAGATCAATTATTCTTTCATTGAGAAAGCTTGCTTGGCTATAGTCTTTTCTATACAACAACTATGCCATTACATGCTAACACACATAGTTAAGATTATAGCTAAGATTGATCCATTAAAATACTTGCTTAGTAAAGTAGCTCTAATAGGGAGACTGGCTAAATGGGTCATGATATTAAGTGAGTTTGATATACAATATGTAGATCGAAGAGCTATTAAGGTACAAGTGATAGCTAATCAGATGGTAGAAGCACCTCTACAGGATAATCATCCGATGCACATTGAGCTTCCTAATACAAATGTTCTTGCTATCACACTGCAACAATGGATGTTGTACTTTGGTGGGTCATATAGACAACATAGGTTTGGAGCTGGAAGCTTGTTCATCACACAACAGGGACATACCATCCTCAAATCATATAGAATTATGTTTTCATGTACCAAAAATGTAGCAGAATATGAGGCTTTGATCATTGGTATCAAGCTAGCAGTTGAATGGAAAATAACAGAACTACAAGTCTATGGAGACTCACAACTAGTTATAAATCAAGTTAATGATGACTATCAGAGGAAGGATGACAAGTTGCTACCTTACAAGAGAATAGTGGATGATTTCAAATAGTATTTTATTGAAATCATATTTGAACAAATCCCTAGAACAAAAAACAAAGCTACTGATGCAATGGCTATAGTTGCTTCTCTCTTGCAAATACCAAACAAGCGAAGAAATTATGATTTTATGGTAGAACAAGTGTCCAATCCTGCTTATGACGATCCTAAATCTCAAACCATATGCCATATTGTTGACCCTGAAACTTCCATCTATGGAAAAATTTATGCTTACTTAAAGGACAACACCCTTCCAATTGACCTTTCCTGCAATCAAAAACCAAACTTTATCCACCAAGCTGCGCGACATACCTTAATCACTAACATACTTTACCATTGAGGTCCTGATGGAACTCTCTTACAATGTATAGAATGCAATGAAGCTGATACAACCTTACATGAGGTTTATGAAGGTATCTATGGTACTCACTCAAGCGGTTTAACTCTAGTGAAGAAGCTTCTCCGTTTGGGGTATTATTGGCTACATATGGAGGAGTCCTTTCAATATGTCAAGAAATGTCACAAGTGTCAAATACAAGGGAATCTTATACACACACCAACACAAGATTTACAACCCTTTGCATCTACATGGCCCTTTTGTTAGTGGGGGTTAGACTTGGTAAGAAAAATTCACCCGTCTTCATCAAATGGTCACAAGTTTAACATTATAGCCATAGAGTACTTTATGAAGTGGATTGAAGCTGTGCCTCTAACAACTATCACAGGAAAACAAATCTCATCATTTATCTTGAATTACCTTATCTGTTGGTATGGAGTTCCTCAGTCCATTATCACCGACAATGGTAGACCATTTAAGAATTGAGATGTTCAAGAATTATGTGAGAGATTCTGCATCCAACATCGTTTCTCAACTCCGTACTATCCACAAGGAAATGGTTAAGCAGAGGCCTCAAATAAAACTATTCTAAAGATCTTGAAGAAAATGATTAACGATGTTGGACGTGATTGGCATGTTCAATTGAATCCTCCTTTGTGGGACTACAGAACCAGTATCATAACACCTATGGGAGCTACACTATACTCTTTGGCTATTCTACCTATTGAGGTGGAGATACCATCACTCCAGGTGTCACTAAAGGGGTTGATTTTAGATGACTATCGAGTGTCTAGACTTCAAGAGCTAGAATTGTTGGATGAGCATCGCCAAGGAGCTAGGGATCATTTAAAGGCATATCAGTAAGAATGTCAAGAAGCTACAATTATAGGGTGAAACCTAGAGTATTTCAAGTTGGTGATCTGGTCTTAAAGGAAAACTCCCATAAGCAATAAGATCATGAGAAAAAAGGGGAAATTTGAACCCAACTAGTTAGGTCCCTTTGTCATCATATCACTACAGCAGAACAAGAAAATAGCACCTAAAATAGTGCCAAATTTTAGTGTATTTTAATCCATGATTTGGGTGATTTTGCTGGTGCTAAACTCGATGCAAACATGCATGGTCATCCCGGCGTTGACTTTTGTGCCGACTTTGGCGCCGAACGTAATGTCGAAGTTAGTGCTAGAAAATCATAGCACCCACATTAGCACCTAAAAATAGCATCAGAAATACCACCTAAATTAGCGCCCAATTTGACTCCTGGTGTTGCTTCTATGTCTACTCCCATTTTTGCTTCTAGTTTTGCTTTTGATTTTGCTTTCGATTTTGCTTTCGGTTTTGCTTCTGGTTTTGCTTCCAAGTTTGCTTCCAATTTTGCTTCTGATTTTACTTTCGATTTTGCTTCCAATTTTGCTTCCCGTTTTGCTTCCGATTTTGCTTCCAGTTTTGCTTCCAATTTTGCCTCCAATTTTGCTTCTAGTTTTCCTTCCGATTTTCCTTCTAGTTTTTCCTCCAATTTTGCTTCTGATTTTTCTTCCAATTTTGCTTCTAGTTTTTCCTCCAATATTGCTTCCAATTTTGTTTCTAGTTTTGCTTTCGATTTTGCTTCCAGTTTTGCCTCCAATTTTGCTTCTGGTTTTGCTTCCAGTTTTTGCTTCCAATTTTGCTTCTGATTTTTCTTCTAGGTTTTCTTCTCGTTTTGCTTCTAGTTTTTCTTCCAAGTTTGCTTCTAATTTTTCTTCCAACTTTGCTTCCACATTTGCTTCTAAAAATGCTTCTTGTTTTGTTTCCATTTATTAATTTAATATGTTTTATTTCAATTTAATTAGTTAAATATATAGCGCCTCTTAAATAACTCATATGATTATAGACTAAGTAATTTAATTATTTAACTCACATGATTAAATAACAAGATAATTATTATTTTTTGAGTTGGTAACACAATTTTTTTTGTATTGCTTGTAAAGATAAAAAAGTACATCTATTGTTCAGTGTCATTACCCACCAAAATTCCACAACAATCGACAAAAACTAGAGGCACACAAAAAATTGTTACCAAAAATAACCACCATTAAAAATGCAGAGTAAAACATTAAATAAACAGTGTTCAGAGTTACAAAACGTGTAGAGTAAAACATTAAATAATTAGTGTTTAGAGTTACAAAAAGTTGTTACAAAGAAAACCATCATTATTAGTGTTCAGAGTTACACAATTTAATACAACAAAAGCGAAGGGAGAATTCAAAATCAGACACAAACAAACATGACCGATCTTAATGAGCTCCACCCAGACCCAACAACTTCTTCCATTGCTTCCTCAACTTCTTCTTTTGGTGCTTCCTTTTCGCTTCTTCTTCCACCTTTGCTTCGATGAAGAGTTTGGGATTTTTCCATATCAATCATGCTTCCTCATGGAAACAAGCTTTGTATTTTCCTTCGGGCCAATGAATAAAGGGTTTGAGCCTTAGTCTCCCATAAAGCTCCTCAATTATCTACCAGTCCTTTCTAAACCTACACCTGGAACCACCCATTCGAGAATGGACTCCATGCCTACTAGAAAATCTTCATGCATAATTTTCTACATCACCATCTTCACCATTTCCACTGGTTCACCTAAATCCAAGCCCCACACTGTAATTAAGGAGTAAACATCCATGTTGGTTCAGTATCTGTGTTTCAGAGAGCTGAAATCCCTGCCACAAATCATTTTTGCACACTGCACTAGCCGCTCGTCATCTTCAAGGAAAAGGCCCTGTAGTCATTTTTCGGATGCCTCTCCATGAAATGGGCCCAAATATTTTCGTGACTAAAAGGTGAAATTGACTTCCATTTCTCTTGAAAACCAATGTCGCCACCCTTTCCAAATGCAATTAACACATCTTAATCAAGGGCTTGCATTTAAAGATAAGACATCCCCCACCCTTGCCTTCACTTGTCATGTCAAACCTACTCCACTCGATTTTCCACCTTGTTCATTTAGGGTGTTGTCCTCACTTGTGTTTTCACCTAAGTCTGCTAACTTAAAGCCTATTTAAATAAGACATCTGCTTCCACATTACCACCTCTTTTAATGTGGCTCACCGCAAAACTTTTAAAAGAGCTTAACACTTCTCTGATTTGTTCAATTACATTCTGGAGGTGCCAAGAATTAATTTTACCTTTCATCACCACTTGAACTATTATTGTAACATGATCATCATCTATAATTAAAACAAGTGAGTCACATATCTAAAATTTAATTGAATTTGACAACATCCATCCTGAGCAGCAAATTAAAATCATCATATGTAATAAATATCTATCCAAAAATCATCGACCACTTTTAATATATATAAATTGACAAGTCAATACTGATAAGATCATCATCATATATAACTAAAACAAGTGAAAGTCAAATATGCTAGTACATAAAAAACATGTCAAAATGATACATGTCCAACAATCAACATAAGTGAAAATGATACATGTACAAATGATATAAATAAAATTGATAAATTATGTAACTCAAACTGATACAAATCAAGATGATACATGTCCAAATGATATAGTGAAAATGATACATGCCAATATGATACAACTCAATAATATAGTACTGTAGGCCATGAAAATGATACATATGATAGTAACCATGAAAATAGTCATCATAACGATATATTAACAATGATCCATGATGCAGTCTATATGATAATGAATGTCACTGGTTACTACCACCAACTGTCTCATCATCATCATAACCATCATGATAATGATCATGATCATCGTTGTCGTCATTATCATCGGCCTCGGTGTCTTCAGCTTCTATGTCATCATCATCCTCTGCCATGTGATCTATACCAATAGAACCAATATTTTGTGGATCTATATCATGTTGAGGATCATCTTGATCTTCTGGAAGACTCATGTTCTGCAAAAAAAAAAACATTTAGAATGAAAATCTATTATTTATTTCGTGCAATAATTTATTTTTCTATTATATATCTAATATTAAAACATATGAGATGAAACCATAATCATATTACATCACATCAAAGTGCACATACCATAATAAAATTTCAAAAAAGTTACAGCTAATACTGGTGAGTCAGGAGAAACTTCAGCTTTCAAAAACAAAGCCAATTATGTTGGTAGACTTGTGGATTAGGCCAACATTTGGTGGAAGAGGAAGAAAGATGACTGGAACTCTGGAGGCCCACCATATTGAATTTTGATATTTAGCCATGAGAGTAGAAGAGAGAGTTGATATCATGTATCAAAACATTAAGCATACATTCTTCCAACCAGCGGAGAAGGAGATGATTACTTTGCTTCATTTTCATTTGCATAACCATATCATGGCGTGGGAGCCAAGAAGATCAAGGATGTCCAGTTTTATGTGGAAGTAATGGACGTGGTCCAAACTTTAGGAGGGGCAAGAAGGTCAATGTATGATCTTGATGAAATTGAGGAAGAACAAGAGAGGGACAAGAAAAATAAAATCAATACAGAGTTTCAAGGATTTATCAAAGCGAGTAAGAGAGCTATGGGAGCAACCTCATCTAAAATATTTTGAACTAGAGTTTGATATACCATTTAGAGAGCTTGGTTTTCATGGAGTTCCTTTCAAAGTCTCTACTTTTATTGTTCCTACGGTAAACTATTTGGTAGAGTTGGTGGAATTACCTAAATTCTTAGTAATCACTATTAGTGAGATTGAGATTGTTAACCTTGAGAGAGTAGGACTTAGGAAAAAGGAATTTCATATGGCTATTATTTTCAAAGAATTCAAGTGGGATATACTCTGCATGTACGCCATTCCTCAATATTCACTTGATGGAATCAAGGAATGGATGAACTCCATGGATATAAAGTATTATGAAAGAAAAATGAACTTGAATTGGTAGTCAATTTTGAAGAGTATTACTGATGATCCAAATAAATTTATTGAAGATATTGGCTGGGAATGTTTTAATATGGAAGCTAGTGATTCAGATTATGATAATTCAGAAGAGTCAGATCAAGGATATGAACCCTCTGACGTAGAAGATGAATCAAAATTAGATGAAGAAGGTTCAAAAGATGAATCTCTTGTGGAGTCAGAGGAGGACGAAGAAGAAGAAGAAGATTCTTAAGAGAAGGAAGGTAAAACATGGGATGAATTAGAATCCAAAGTTAGAAATGTAGATAAGGAAAAAGGAGACAAGTCTCACAGTGAAGAGGATAGGTGGCAATGAAAGGTAAAAGATACAGGGAAGTCTCAGGCACCTGATATTAGAGATTCAAGAGGAATGCTGGCCAAGAGGCATAAAGTCAGATGAAGTGATTTCATCTACATCCTTCTACTATTTATTCATGCACATAAACAGTCATCTTGTAATCATAATATTTGAGCTCTATTTACTCATCCTATGCATCAATAAACAATTCAACACAAGAGATGCAAATTGACATATTAACTCTTGACAATATCCAACTAAGTTATTGAAGCTCAACTATTGATACCTCGTTCTCCATCTAGATTATAAAATTGTTCCACTTTTTTTTGTAACATATTCTTTTCAAATTGCTTTGGATGGTGACCATATTTCTCCTCCTATCAAAACATGGCATACAGACTAGTTATACTAATCAATATGCAATCATTTACTTTTTCCAACAAAAAAATAAATAAAATCATTTAACATGTTAAATATACTTACAAATGTTCAAATCAAGGCCTGCAAATTTTCTGGCCACTGCGATGCATGACACAAATTTTCTCAAGCCTAGCCTTGGAGGCCTTGTCTTGAACATATACTAATTCAATTTAACTATGCACAAACAAATTTTAAATATTGTTTAATAAATTTGATATAATCTTATGAGAAAATCAAATACATGTGTACTCTCCTCACTGGACTTCCTCCATGCATTAGAATTCTCATATGCTCTTACAAGCTCTCTCCATACTTTCACACTTACATCAATTGGCCTTTTTTTTTCCTTAGCTCAAGAGGGATTTTTTTTATCTTCTTTGTTTGTGTTAGCTCTCAAAAACGTAGGCAAGATGCCTCAAGAGTTTTCCAATCTCTTGATACGCTTTAGGGTAACAGACAAGGTCAAAAGAACTCAACCTTCTACTCTTTAGGTGCTGCTAAACCTGGGTGGGTGTACCTCTTTGAATTAGGCAAACTTATGATTATATCTCAAATCAATTTGTTCACAATGGCAAGTGGAGGTGAACAAATGAAATCCAACTTGAAAACAATCTTCTAATCTAAAATCTAAAATACTGAATTAACAGGTACAAAGAAATTGGATAAGTTCAAAATGATGAAATGCAGAGACTAGTGCTTTATTGGGTATGCAGAGTCGAATGAGATCAAGATAAGCAACACTTTCTGGAGAAATTTCAAATTATCTGGCATACATTCTATTTACAACTTGTATAAACATGCAATTCTGTAACCACTAAGCTCTACTTCAATAATCCAAATGAAACTCTCTGGTTACTATGATCAACTAAAAGGATTTATTCTTTACTTGAAAGAACCAATTGATTAATCACACAGATACATCAAATGTGCATTGATAAACTAAACATAAACTTGTTATGTCAATTTAAACAACCAAAAAGCATCAAGCTTGGAGACAACTTAGCAGTATTTTTATTTAATTCAATAGATAATTGATACCAGAAAAATGCAACAACATTAACTGATTTTCATAAATATCCCCATTCTAAAATCATGCAACAATAGTCTCTGATCTGATAATTTTATTTTACTATATCTACTTGCCGTGTATCAAAATCTAATAATTGGTGGTATTACAATTACCAAAATGCCTATTTATACACAAGCATTTGAAGAAAATATCATATTGAGATCACATGTCAGCCCAACACAAAATTCAAGCTCAAAATATGTCGGCTTGCAATGGTCATCAAGCATTTTACATGTCGGCCACAAGATTTGTAATTCTATTATTATTCGCCAGTGAACAGTTGTCAAGACATAATGCAACGTTCTGCCGAAGGCAATTCAAATGCTGTCAACCCATATGTTCCCCCACTTTAATCACATTTGTTGTAGCTCATATGGGTCGGTAAGACGTCACTTAGACCATTTTGTGTCCTACCGATATGCCTCTTATCACCTGTATATCATTAATTTGTTCGTTACATGAAGCCACAAAGTACCATTATATTCTGTTGTTGTAACATTGCAATATCAGGGAGATAGTATACCAAGATCATTATGTCAAACCAAAATACATTCATCATTTCCAAGTCACCAACACTCTCACCGAGATATAATCTTCAGTCACCCTTGCCAAGACAACACATGGTCAGGGAGAAGTCCCACAGAGCTCATTGAGTTATACTGAAAGCCCCAAGATTACTTTATATCGCCAAGAGAGTTTCGATCTCACATCGACATTCATTTTGTTTTCCATCGGTGAGACAAAAAGATATCGTTATAACCATACACCAAAAACAACCCGTTAGGCCGAAGTGAGTTTCCCATATGCTGTTCGGTGAGACCATGAGAGTTTGCCAAGACAGTATGCCGATGCCACAACTTAGGCCGGTTTAGTGTCTTCCTCTGGTCGGTGTGACACGATGAGTTTGGTAAGAGATTTCACCGAGGACCAAACATACGCCGATATGAGTCAACCTTTGTCAACGAGACCCAGAAGAACTCCTGTCGAATGATACCTACAAGAAAAATGTGATAGCCATGCCAATATAAATGTCTTGCTGATATGCAGCACATACATTTGCAAGCAGAAAAATGGATCGGGGAGACCTAGAAATTGTCACGCCGAAACATACCAGAATGTGAAAAATGCAAGCATGGATGAATCTAATGGGGCAAAATGGGAAAAGTGCAAGAAAAAATACCATGAGATGAGAAAAACATGCATAAGGAAGGACCAGAGGGTATGAAAAACATCAAATTTTGATAGTTCCAACAATGGCTCTGTCTGGGGATGAATGATAGTCAGATCATTGCAAGGATCCAGAATCTTGGGTGAGCAAACCAGACACAAAAATGATGAACCAGTGAGCAAAAATGGAATGAATGGCAATGGAAATGAATGGAAAGTGAATGCAAGATGAAGATGAATGGAAAATGAGAGTGAAATGGAGATGGATGAAGTCCTAAACTACTATGCATGGAAAATAATTTTAAAGAGGATAAACAAGAGTTGTCCATGCACTGGACACCCTCAATCCTCTATGTTTTAAGAGAAGAAAAGCTTCAAGAATTGCCCATAAATAGGCAATTCCTGATCTTCACCAGCCATGTTCTGTAAATAATATGAGTCTTCACCCTTCTTTCCAACAACAACAAAAGGTCCCAGCCAAAGAGCCTCAAATTTACCATGCTTGCCTTTCTCCTAACACCTTGCATTCCCCATCAACACCAAATCATTTTCTTCAAATTTTCTATTCTTTTCCTTTTTGTCAAATAGATACTTCATATGTGCCTGTAACTTCATGTTATGACTTTGGGGCTCTCTCCTTACTTCATCAAGTTCGACAAGTTGCTCCATTCTGTCTTCCATGGGTTCAAGGACTTCCAAATCTTCCTATAAGACAAACTTGTAGACTAGTAATAAATTTTGCAGAGGCATCCTAGCCTGTGCTCCATACACTAATTCAAATGGAGATTTTCCAATTGCCTTTTTCATAGTGATCCTATCAGACCACACAGCTAGTTTTAATATTGAATCCCAAGCCTTCTTGTTCTGTCCTAACACTCTCCTTATAATCTTCAAAAGACTCTTATTGTTGGACTCTGCTTGACCATTGGCTTGTGGATGATAAGGGGCTACATAAGAAATAGTAATACCATACTTACCACAAAAGCTTTTGAATTCATCTGACCTGAAGCACATCCCATTGTCTGTGATTATCCTCAATGGTGTACCAAATCTGGTGATAATATTGTCCATCAAGAAATTTGTTACAACTTTACTTGTAGCCTACTTGGTTGTGATTGCCTCCACCCATTTTGTAAAATAATTAGTGGCAACTAGTATCCATCTATGTCCTCCACTTGACTTCTCTTGTATCTCTCCAATGAAATCAATTCCCCATTGATGAAAAGGGGCATCAGCCTGCAAAGGTCGAAGTGGCAAAGCACCCTGATACTTCAATCTTCCAGAAAACTTTTGGCAAGCTTCACATTTCCTCACATGTGTAAAAGAATCATTAAAAACCTTTGGCCAAAAATACCCAGCCCTGAGAATTTTTTGTGTAGTTGTCTTTGCTGAATAATGACCTCCACAAACTCCTTCATGCATTTCCTTCAAAACATGCTTAGTCTGCGACTCATCCAAACATAACAACAATATGCCATCCCTATTTTTCCAAAATAGATCAGCATCCATAAAAACATATTTGGATGCCTGCAACTTCAAAGTTCTCCTCTTATTGTCATTCAATCCATCTAGACACTTCATGTATTTAAGATAATGCATAACATCAATATACCAAGGAGTATGCTCAATGCTTGCAACTGCAGCTCCTTCTTCTACATTACATACTTGACTTGCTTCAATATTTGATTCTGCCATCAGCTTAGCCAAGCCTTGACCTCTTACTAGCTTAGTGATCTATATCTCCATGTCAAATTCTTGAATCCTGTTGATCCATCTAAATCTTTTCCCTGTAACTTCAGATTGTGTTAAAATGTCTTTGACAACTACATGAGGGACATAAGCAATCACTTTTGCTCCAACAAGATATGGTCTGAATGCTTTAGTAGCCTTCACTAATGCAAATGCCTATTTTTCTATTATGTCATATTTCAATTAAGACCCTTGTAATGATTTACTAAAGAAAGACACAGGCTGTTCATAGCCATCATTATTTTTTTGTAATATAATAGCAGCAATAGTATGCATTGAAGCAAATGAAAATATCTGAAAGGGATTTGTAAAATCTGGAGATTTAAGAATAGGAGCCTCCTTGATAGCTTTTTTGATAGACATGAAAGCATCTAAAGCTTCAACAGTCTAGTCCATTTTTGATATGGGTTTAATGATCTCAGCAAAATTAGAAACAAATCTCCTAACAAAATTAATTTGTCCAAAGAATGACTGTATTGCCTTGACAGTTTTGGGAATAGGAATTTTATCAATAGCTTCAACCCTCTTAGGATCTATTCTGATTCCCTATTTTGAAACAATATGCCCCAAGAGTTTACCTTCTGTGACTACAAAATGACACTTCTTTGGATTTAAACTAATACCGTATTCAAGAGCTTTAATAAATACCTTTTCTAAGTGTTGCACATAATCCTCAACCCTTTTTGAATAAGCAGTCAGGTCATCTTGATACACCACCATGATAGTATTAATCAAATCAACAAATGCTACATCCATAGCCCGTTGAAAAGTGGCTCCAACATTAGTGAGACCAAATGGCATTCTTATGTATACATATGTTCCCCAAGGAGTAGTGAATGTCATCTTGTATTGTTCAGATTCTTTGACTTTGACTTGATTGTATCTATAGAACCCATCCATCATGGACAACAGCTCACACCCTGTCACCTTATGTAATATAGCTTCCATATTGGGTAAAGGATAATTATCTTTGAGAGATGTCATATTTAAATTCCTGAAGTCCACACATAATCTGATATCACCATTCTTCTTTCTCATAGGGACCAGATTTGAAACCCATGTTGAATGTCTGATTGGTTTGATAATTCCTCCATCCTTGAGCTTTATCAATTCCTCTTGCATTTTAGGCTCCAAAGTTGGATTTATAGGTCTTTTCTTTTGTCTGAAAGGCTTGGCATCTAGCTTCAGTTGTATTTCATGCTAAAATAAATCTTCCCTGTATGCTTTCAGATATTCATAGGACCAAGCAAAAACATGCTTGTACTTTCTTAGCAACTCTATCAACATTCTTCTAATTGTAGGGTTGATCTTCTTTCCAATGTATACCTTTCTTGGTGCTATCTCAGTCCCTAAGTTGACTTCTTCAATATATTCTCTTCTGACTGGCATTTTTTTCATTAGAGATCTATCATTTCCATCATACAAACTCTCCAATGCCACTAGACCCTTGGGCAATTTATTTGTTTTGAGCTGCAATATCTCCTTGCCAAACATAGTTTGCTTCCCATCCACTTCTTCAACAAAAGCATTGAAATCAATTTCCTGAGCCTCATACTGATCTATACAATTGAGGAATTTCAAAAGGTTAGCATCATCATTGAAAGCTTGCTAGTTAGAAATGTTATCAGGAACAACATGCCTTGTCTTGAATTCAATCTGTGATACCCTAGCCAATGTGATATCATCTCTTTTCAGCGCCACATTTGCTAAAAAATTAGCCATTATATTCTTTGACCTGTCAATCCACTCAATTGAGAAGGCATCAAACAATTCAATTGTGTCCCATGCAACATTCCTATATTGCTTTAACCTTTTGTGCTTTGTTGCATACTTGGATTTAATTTGTGAAACAACCAACTCAGAATCACCAAGAACAGTTAGCAACTTAATCTTGTGTTTCACAGCTATGTTCAAACCTGTCAATAAAGATTCATAATTTGCCACATTGTTTGTACATTCAAATGCCAACAAGAATGAATATTTAAAAGTAGTACCTTCAGGGGAAACAAAAACAATCCTAGTGCCATTACCTTCTTGGCTGCATGCTCCATCGAAATACCTCTTCCATACTTCATTGCAGCTTTGTGCCACATGCTTTTCAATTGGATCACTATTAGTTAATTCTGGCTAAGCTAGTTCAATCTTAAAACCTCTAAGATCAACATCATAAAAACAATTGATCTGATCTTGAGGCACATAATCAACAAGTTGATTCATTCTTGGCTCTCTATCCAACAACAGCTGTCCATTGCCTTGACAGATCAAATTGAACATTTCCACCAACAGCAGCTGTCCATTGCCTTGACAGAAGCATCCCAAACTGAGGAGGAGTATCAATGATAGTTATATCTATATTATAAGCCACCTATGGATAAGTAGCTAGTTTGAATTCAACACCTCTCATAATGCCTACCGCAGGTACAGGTCTGTTATCCATTGCATAGTACTTCCCTTCATATGTATCAACACATAAGCCCAGCTACTTCATAACACCTACTGGCATAATATTTATAGTAGCACCAGAATATATCATGCAGTTCCTCAACAATTTATTATTTATAAGCAATATGGTGAAAAAATGATCCACTTGTGGGGAAGTTGTTAAAGCATCACCCAAATAGACTTCTGAATTATTTATCTTTTTCTACCTATTGACTTCTTCAGAATTCATATATTTTTCATTCCCATTTGTAATCAATTGAACAACATTATCTCTGTACTCCTTAATTTTCATCAATTCAAGTAGTGGAACATACATTTTTACCTGGGATAACGCCCGTGTGAAGTCAAAAGAAGAGTTCTCTGTCCTAGCAGTCTTCTTCAGTTCTGGCGCTTCTCCTCTGTTTTCTTTTTTTTCTTTTTTACTAGGCTGATCAGAATTTTGCAATTCCTTGTGTAATTCTGCAACTTTCTGCTCTTGGACAGGCTTCTTTTCAATTTTATCATGCTGATTGTTTTCTGGCTTTTTTACAATTTCTTGTGTTGTCTTTTGATCTTTTACAAAAATTCCTCCAGGAACTCCATCTAGCTCATTTACCTTTCTGTTTCTCAACCAGTACTTACTCCTTGCTTCCTCAACTGCAGCAATAGTTATTCTTTCCATTTCATCTTTAGTGAGTCTCCTTATATTGCATTGAACAGGCGCTTAAACAAGATGTGGCTCTGTGTAGTTCTCATCAGAATCATAAAAGGTCTGCTGTTCAGCCATATGGACATTATACTTCTGATTTGAAACATCATACTCATAGCCTTCATCCTTTGAAGATGAGTACCCTTCTTCATCATGGTAAAAGGTATTTGAAGTCAAATAGATTTTGTGATCTTCTCCATTATCCTCCATTAACATTCCCTCTTCTTGCATCTTTTGAGCTGCCACACAATAGTTTGGGGAATGTGGCTGATTACAAACTTCACATAAGTAATTATTACTCACCATATAAGTTCCCCTTTTGCTCAATGGATCAGGAGTCTCTTTGTTTCTAGGCCTGGCATTTACAGGTTTCCCATATTTCCAGTCTGCATTGTAAGGCATATCATGCAACCTTGGCCTTTCATTTTTGTTCTCATTTTTGTATGTATTCTCTTGTCTGTACTGATAATTATTGTTTTGCTGAGGAGGCCTTAGGTTGTCTCTTTTATTAGTTATACCAACAACTTTCCTGTTATTTTCAATTGTCAGTGCTATCTTTTGTGCTTCAGCCAAATCTCTTGGGGATCTACTTCTTAGTTCATACCCTATCTTAGGATCAAATGCATTTAAATACACACTCAATGCAAAAAAATCTAGCAACCTTGATCTAGGAGGTACTTTAATATGCAACTTGTTGAATTTTTGGTTGAAATCATAAATTGAATCATTATGATTTTTCTGAATTCTCATTAATTCATGAAGAGTTGCATCTAGAGCATTTTGATTCCCATATTGCTCTAAGAATTTGTCTTGAAATACCTGGAGAGAATTAATTGAGAATGCTAACAGGCTGTTGAACCAATCCCTGGCATCTTCAAAAGGTGACATCATGAACAACTTCATGTGTAAATCTTCATAAGGTATATCTATGTCTTGGACAAAAACATTAAAAATCCTTAGATGTTCTTTAGCTATGATTGCATTACTCCATGTAAATTTGGGCACCATATTTCTCCAACTGCCATCCATAGGGTAAGGATATAACTGAAAGCCAACTAAATCAAACTGTCTGATCATGGTTGTATGCTGGTGAGGAGGAGGAATAGGTGGATGCTGATACTGATGCATGTGATTATTGTACTGTGCATTAGGCTATGGGATATAATGCTGACCGGGAGGTGGATACATACCTGTATGCCCTGTGGGAATGTGAGGTGGATGATTTGGCTACTTGTAATGATTCCCTATCTGATTGTGAGGAGCGTTTTGTTGATTGGAGGGCCCTGTGCCATGATCACCCTGCTTGTGAGGTGGGACATACTTTGGGCCACTAGCCGTCTGATCAGTAATTTGGGATTTTTTAAATTTAGCCTCTAGTTCCTTTATCCTCTTTTCTTTTAGTTCCAACTGTGCTTTCACTTCATCAGAATTTGAAAGCTCATAGTTTCCTTTAGGAGTTTCGTGATTACCTTCAATCCTCTGATTGTATTCATGTTGAGTTCTGATCCATTCAACCTCTTGTTCAGTTCTAAACTCAGTATGTTTCTTAGCTTCATACTTAGCCAACTTCTAAGAATCATGAAAAGGAAAACGATTTCTCTGATCTTCAGGAGTACAAAGTTTTGCACTTGAATCATCTCTCCATGTATCATACCATTATTCATTTCACAATGTGATCTTGGTGCTTTACCTTTGTTTTTTATGCACATGTCCTCATTTATTCCTTTTCCCTTATCAGTTTTGTTATCTTTGTGTGTCCACTTACTGCTGCTAGCAGGAGCTCCAGTATGACCTCCCCTGTATTGAGATCTTCTTCCATTCATGATGAACAACTGTAAAATTTCTGTCAGAGTCGTCACTCACTTTTATCAAAAAATGAGAAAAATGTTTGATACTTCTAGTTCCCAGTGGAGTTTGTGCAAGATTTCTGACTCTATGATTAAGGCCTTGATTCTGATTAATCCCCAGTAGAGTCGCCAATTTGTTAGCTCTCAAAAAAGCAGGCAAGATGCCTCAAGAGTTTGCCAATCTCTTGATAAGCTTTAGGGTAATAGACAAGGTCAAAAGAACTCAACCTTCTGCTCTTTAGGTGCTGCTAAACCTAGGCAGGTGTACCTCTCTGAATTAGGCAGACTTATGATTATATCTCTCACAATAATTTGTTCACAATGGCAAGTGGAGGTGAACAAATGAAATTCAACTTGAAAACAGTCTTCTAATCTAAAATCTAAAATACTGAATTAGCAGGTACAAAGAAATTGGATGAGTTCAAAATGATGAAATGCAGAGACCAGTGCTTTATTGGGTATGCAGAGTCAAATGAGATCAAGATAAGCAACACTTTCTGGAGAAATTTCAAATTATCTGGCATACATTCTGTTTACAACTTGTATAAACATGCAATTCTGTAACCACTAAGCTCTACTTCAATAATCCAAATGAAACTATCTAGTTACTGTGATCAACTAAAAGGATTTATTCTTTACTTGAAAGAACCAATTGATTAATCACACAAATACAACAAATGTGCATTGATAAAATAAACATAAACTTGTTATGTCAATTTAAACAACCAGAAAGAATCAAGCTTGGAGACAACTTAGCAGTATTTTTATTTAATTCAACAGATAATTGATACCAGAAAAATGTAGCAACATCAATTGATTTTCATAAATACCTCCATTTTGAAATCATTCAACAATAGTCTCTAATCTGATAATTTTATTTTACTATATCTACTTGCTGTGTATCGAAATCTAATAACTGGTGGTATTACAATTACCAAAATGCCTATTTATACACAAGCATTTGAAGAAAATGTCATATTGAGATCACATGTCGGTCCAGCACAAAATTTAGGCTCAAAATATGTCAGCCTGCAACGGTCATCAAGCATTTTACATGTCAGCCACAAGATTTGTAATTCTGTTATTATTCGCCAGTGAATAGTCATCGAGACATAATGCAATGTCCTATCGAAGGCAATTCAAACGCTGTCAACCCATATGCTCCCCCGCTTTAATCGCATTCGCTGTAGCTCATTCGGGTCGGTAAGATGTCACTTAGACAATTTTGTGTCCTACCGCTATGCCTCTTATCACTTGTATATCATTAATCTGTTCGTTACATGAAGCCACAGAGTACCATTATATTATGTCATTGTAATATTGCAATATCGGGGAGACAATATACTGAGATCATTATGTCAAACCGAAAGACATTCATCATTTCCAAGTTGCCAACATTCTCACCGAGATATAATGTTCAGTCACCCTCGCCAAGACAACACATGGTCGGGGAGAAGTCCCATAGAGCTTTTTGAGTTATACCGAAATCCCTAGGATTACTTTATATCGCCAAGAGAGTTACGATCTCACACTGACATTCCTTTTGTTTTCCATTGGCGAGACAAAAAGATATCGTTATAACCATACACCAAAAACAACCTATTAGGCCGAAGTGAGTTTCCCATATGTTGTTCGGTGAGACCATGAGAGTTCGCCAAGACAGTATGCCGATGCCGCAACTTAGGCTAATGTAGCCTCTTCCTCAGGTCGGTGTGACATGATGAGTTTGGTAAGAGCTTTCACTGAGGACCAAACATATGCCAATATGAGTCAACCTTTGTCACCGAGACCCAGAAGAACTCTTGCTAAATGATACCTGCAAGAAAAATGTGATCACTGTGACAATAGAAACGTCTTGCCGATAGGCAACACAGATGTTTGGAAGCAGAAAAATGGATTGGGGAGACCTAGAAATTGTCATGCCGAAACAAACCAGAATGTGAAAAATGCAAGCATGGATGAATCCAATGGGGCAAAATGGGAAAAGTGCAAGAAAAAATACCATGAGATGAGAAAAACATGCATAAGGAAGGACCAGAGGGTATGAAAAACATCAAATTTTGAATGTTCCAACAGTTTGGTTGCACTGAAAGCTCTTGCAATTTTGAGACATTTATAGCTTTATCTTCTTTACAGACCAACCTGTGCCAAAATCAGTCTCCATATCATGGATACCATATTTTTTTAGGTGCATGGGTATCTTTGAGAATGGAAAATGTAGATGTTCTTTGAACCATTGAAGGCATGATTCCTTCAACCTATTCACAAAATTTTTCCCATCATCCGTCATTCGGACTTCCTCTGAAACCACCTCCTATTCTATCTTCGTATTGTAGCTACCAATGCAAGATTGAAAACATGGCCTAGTGGAAGAGGTCTGTGTCCCAGGAGTAGAAGCCTATGCTCCTTGTTCCACATTCTTAGAGTTTACTATCACTAATTTCCCCCTGGATCTTTGGCTCAATCCAGGACTAGTTGGGGAATTAATTGATTCCCTTTGACAAAATTGATTTGTTTGCAATGTTTGAGGGGTGTTAATAGATTGTTTTTCTATGTATCTGGCAAGTGTTGTCCAGTCCACATTAACCAATTTGTTCACTGCCTCTACCCCCAATATGGAAGCCAATTCCTCTTTATCTTTATCAGTCTCATGACCCTATATATATATTTTTAAATTATATTTCTTATAAATTTAGAAAAAAAATTTAAAAAGTAAAATTGAAAGAAACAATGGAAACATTTACAAATTTATAAATTGACAACGAATTACCTCATTGTGGCCGGAGTTTGCTGACAATGCTCACTTCCCTCCACTGCTTGACATTTTGAGGTGACCTAGGGAAAATTATTTTCATCTAGTCTGTGGAGGAAAATAGAGTACACACTATTAGGTATGAATGTTTTCATCCAGTTTGTGGTATGAAAGTTTTGTTTTGTGGGCAAATATGTTCACTTGGTTTGCTTAGTGTTGATAACCTAGGGAAAATATGTTCGCTCAATTTGCTTAGTGTTGATAACCTTATCATGAAAAATCTTTCATAATGCAATCTTGAATGAATTTTTCATGGCATCGATGACTATGGTGCAGTTGCGAAAAACCAAGAGGTTTTTGTGTTTATTTTCATTAGTTGCTTGACAGTGACCTACCCAATTCCTATATTTTCCAAGTAATTCATTATTTCCTTGATACCCAGGTTAGGGAAAGAATACGAAGGCATCCTCACTTTGTGATATAATATTTAGAGGTAAATTTTTTTGTTGGTTTCTCAAAGGTTTTACAATTTTATAATGATGGGACAATTTAGAGGTTGCTTAGACTAGTTAGGCCACGAACCAATATACAATCACGAATTCAAATGCAATAAAAAGAGTAGTAAACAATCACGAATTCAAGCAAGAAAAAAATTTGTAACCTTACCTATGGTGTCACAAACTAAATCAAAATTCTCATCAGTTGTTGGTAGCGCCCTACTCTCTTCCTTCGTGCGACGTTTTTCCCTTTTTTTCATCTGATTTCTTCCTTCATTCGGGAAAGTTTTAAATTTTTGATTTTGATTCATTAGTCAACGCATCCAGGCTCAAATGGGCAGGGTAAAATTTTTTGTTGGTTTCTCAAAGTTTTTACAATTTATAATGATGGGACAATTTAGAGGTTTCCTGGACTTGTTAGGGCATGAACTAGTAAACAATCATGAATTAAAATGCAATACAAAGAGCATCAAACAATCACGAATTCAAGCAAGACAAAAAAAAAATTGTAACCTTACCTATGGTGTCACAAACTAAATTGAATTTCTCATCAGTTGCTGGTAGTGCCTTGTTCTCTTCCTTCACACGACATTTTTCCCTTTTTTTTGTCAGATTTCTTCCTTCTCACGGGAAAGTTTTAAATTTTTGATTTTAATTCAGTAGTCGATGTTAGTTAATGCCAACTTTTGGACATTAATGTAATCTATTTGGGATGTATAAGGTGGTGTCAACTATGCCTAATTTAGCACCTATCATTGTTGTTTAGTGACTACTTTCATTGTTGTGTATCACCGTTGTCCTGTGGCTCCTTCATCAACTCGGTGCAGTAGAGCAATTTATACCATGATCCTGCAAGGTGCTTCATCCTTCTCAACGGTAGTGTAGTGAAAGCTTCTGTGGTGACACACGAGTCTTACTTCTATTCTTGGATGTGTTGCAGTGACTCCCACAGTCCCATAAGTCTTCAACCATTGGTGCATGGTAGTGCGGTGACCACCGTTGTCTCGTGGCTCCTTCATCAGGTCAGTGCGGTAGAGCTGTTTTACTGTGGTCCCGCAAGTTGCTTTTTCCTTCTCGATGGTAGTGCGGTGAAAGATTCTGTGGCAACATTTTTATTCATAGAGGAGGCCATGGAGAGAGGATGTGGACGGTGTAGAAATACTAAATCATTGAGAGGAAAGTGGGTGGAAATAGATGAGACAACGAAATCTGTAGATACAATAGAGGTAAGAAGAAAAAGAAAGTGGGTGGAAATAGATGAGACAACAAAATCTGCAGACACAATAGAGGTAAGAAGATAAAGCAACCTCAACCAAAGGAGGAAGGTGCTTATGAATACACAAATGCTACAACGTAGAGGAGACAAAGTCATTTTTGTCCATGAGGCCTCTAATATCAAACTTATTGGTTGAAAATGCACAGGAATGGTGATTAAATGTGATTCTATGATCAAGGGAAAAGTTTGAAAATTAGGATAGCCAAAACATGATATCAATATTTCAAATATATGACTAAAGTGAGGTTTTGTGTTGGATATCATATTCATTGAAATGATATAATTGGTGTAGTAAACATTATTTACTCTGTTGTGTATTATAGGGGCAAGATGAGGCCATGGCAACAGGTCCTGTCATATCAAATGAGGACACAACAGATGAAGCAGGACATCACGTACTCAAATTTTGACTTAACTAAGGAAAAAATGTTCTAATGGATTTTTGTGATACGTCCATCTTTTTTAACAGTATTATTGAAATTTATAATGAATTCTCCAATCTTGACATAAATTAATGCATATTGTTGATTATTTTAGATGGAGATTGGAGCAAATGCAGAGCCTACGCATTCAACTAGCAAAAGAACAAGATATGTACATGGATGTGGACCTAAAACTATTAAATCAAGTAGACAAAAGTGGGTGGAAGAGGATATGACAATGGATACTGTAGACACAACAAATGATTGCACTGAAGAAGAGGTAGGTTAGGACTATAGTACATGGGATGAATACTTTGAGAAAATTGTTGTTTGTGGATGTTTTGTATGTCGTGGAAAGAAAAAATTCAAACGAGTGATTGTACAAAGACTTACATATAGGATGAACTTCCAGTTGGTAGTATGTATCCTACAATCGATTCAAATCCAATAGGAATTGTGGTGAGGAATTTTCCAATTTGATATAAATAACATGTATACTTCGTTTAAACATTGTTTTATATTATTTAAATAACTAATTTTTTCTTAATGGATACTTGCAGGATAAAGTTCTTGGTTTAAATTTTCCTGGATCACCGACTTCCAGCCTAGAGGGCAATGATCATTTATCAAATGATACATCTAACAAAATAATGTGCCAATCTACCCGCTTAGAAGATGAGGAATTGACGAAAATAAGTAACAAAACAAGAACTGGTGTGAAGATGCATAATTTTCTTAAAGAAAAGGGGAGGGTGGACTACGTACCCTATGAGAATGAATGTGATGGAGATGATGACTTTCCCCCAAGTTTGAGATCAATTTACAAAGATACATTTGATCGTCGACTATATTGTGCTTGGCCTAGTGATCAACAACTACCTAGAGTGTATGAGGTGTTTCAATTTTGGGGATACAACTACATGATATGACCCTCCAATATTCATGGAGAAAATCTAGGCCTCTTTATTGTCCAAAATTTACATGTGGGATCCAAACATAGAAACAATTTAGAACAAACCACTAGGTGATTAATGCCATATTATGGTCCATCATATTACAGTGGTGAATGGAGAAGGCGAGCATAATATAAGCCTAGCATGTTAGCATATGGTCTAAATTTGAATGTGTATACACATTGTGTCCAATTGGAAAGTGGAAAAGAGATGAATAGAGGTAAACTTATGTATATATATGGACGTGCATACACACACAAAAATACTGTAGGATTTATAAATAGTAGTAAGGGAAGGGACCCTACTATAAGACCGAATTGTCAATTTGTTGAAGTTATAAATGATAAAGATGGAGATATGGAAAGAGAGGTTGATATATTGATAATGGTTGAGGCTATTGTGGACCTTACCATTTGGGATGAGTTATTGATTGACTACCCCTTCTTCAAACACACTCCTGCATGAAAGAAGATGGAAGAACAAGGTCTCCCTAAGGATGTTCTTAAGGGCAGAAAAAAAAGAATAATAAATGAGCGTGGACTGATGTTTTATAAACTATGATGATGATAATTTAAAACTAGGCCTTGGTTTCCTATTTATATAGGAAGCAACAAGCTATAGGCCTTTTACAAAAATAAAGGACCTTTCATAACTACTTCTTTTACTAACAACTATTTAATTAGCATAATTAAGGAAATAACAAGACTTAAGACTTTTTGACATATGGTTCCATTATTCAATGTAGAAGACCCATGATCATTGATCTGGAAAATTCTTCCTCTCCATGATGAATGTCCAAATGCTCTCGCCTTAGTGTCCTATTCTTCTGAAACCAACAACTATTTAATTAGCATATTTAAGGAAATAACATGACTTAAGACAATTTGACATATGGTTCCATTATTCAATGTAGAAGACCCATGATCATTGATTTGGAAAAGTCTTCCTCTCCATGATGAACATCCAAATGCTCTCACCTCAGCGTCCTATTCTTCTGAAACCAACAACTATTTAATTAGCATAATTAAGGAAATCATAAGACTTAAGACATTTTGACATATGGTTCCATTATTCAACGTAGAAGACACGTGATCATTGATCTAGAAAAGTCTTCCTCTCCATGATGAACATCCAAATGCTCTCGCCTCAGTGTCCTCATCTTCTGAAACCAGATACTTTTCCTCCCACTGGTACACTATAAAATTTGATGGCCACTTATATTCTTGGATCTTTTTCATGTTTGCAAGATGAGTTTTCCATTGACTATCTAGTAATGCCTTTGTATCATTGCAAAACTTTAGGTATCCCGCATCAAGAACAATCAACCCATCAATGATCTGATTTATCCTAGGAAGACTGGTATCATTATCCTCCTATATATGAGTTACACACTTAAGAACAACCTGACTGAATTATTTCTTCCACTTATCCAAGTCCTTCAACTAATCACCATCTCTCACGATTTAGGGTATATACAACTATTTCTAGGTATGGAATGAATCCATTCATGTTACAATATTTTTATCAAACCCTTGTACATACTGAAATTCATCAATAATCATCTTCACAGTTTGTTTAGTTGGATTTAATGTTTTGGGTGCATCAGGACTTCTTTGTAGAACTTTGCATAACTTAGCCAAAGTGTGTGGTGAATAAGCTACCACCTTTTGAACAAAGGATCTAATACAAGCATATGTGTCTTTATTTGATCCATTTCCTATTGAAGTTTTTTATAACTATCATGCACATTCTCCAGTTTATCAATAACTAATTTTATCCTGTGCTCAAGAATTGTTGGAGTTAACAACCCAAGATCTTCAATCTGAAATACCAAAGAACCTCCACAAGAGATAGAGAGAAGCAACAATGGAAGATGCTATTCCACCAAACAAGGATTGCAATATGATACAATATGATCAATGCAATACAATACAATGCTATATGCAATTCCATAATATGCTAGAGATGCCTTGCTTATAAAGGCAAGGATGAGAGATAGGATAAGACAAGATCATGACAAGTGTCTTAATCCTATCACATGAGACAACTAACTCATAACTACATAGGAAAGTGGAAATTCTAGATAAGACAACTAATACTTATCTAGATATGACAACTAATATCCTAAGTAAACTTAACATGTGAATTAAGTCCCCTAAGTCCCTAGTAAAGGAATAAACTAGGTACAAGACTTATTCACACCAACAAGAATCTTTTCCATAACTTCACAAATTCATCTTTTCACTTCATCCTGGGTTTGATTGTTGGCCTTCTTTGCATCATGCACTTCCTTCTCTGGAGTTTTTACCTGTTCTGCATAAATGTTCTTCACAATATACATTGGAGCAATAGGAGGCTTGCATAACACCATCTCCTTGCTTTGTGAGGGTTCTACTCCTCTTAATTGTTCTTTCAATTTGACATTCTTCATGAATAGTTTATTAACTTCATCATTTAGGAACCTTTGTTTCTTTCATACACCTTTAATCTGTATTCTAATCCCTTAACAGTTGCTCGAGTGAACATGGACGAATGCATGGTCATTGTGGCTTCCTCCAAAGGGGTGGTATCTTGTATTGTATTTACCATCGCTTCCCCTTTCATCCCTTGAATTACATCCAATAATTTTGGCTTTTGTGTATTTTTCTGTTTGATCCATATGGCCAGGTTTCAATTTTTGGGTTATACCCAGTTCCACTCACACCTTCATTGGAGTCAAATTCTGCAACTAGCATTGGATCTTCCTAAGCCTGCACTTGATCAAGCAGAAGCATTTTCTTTAATTCCAAGCCAAGGAAAATGAGCATATTGCTCTTTAAGATCATTTCTCTAGCCTTCTAGGGGCTAATGTCAATGTTGTCAACTCTTAATTCCTGGAAAGCATGTGCTACCATTTCATTTTTCTCTGATTCTTTAATTTTTGCCTCAGCTGATTCCATCCTCTCTTGAAATTATTTTATCTTCACCTTCGTCTAGAAATCCTTAAACTTAGGAGTCTTAATGAATTCATCATCTTCTATAAATCTCATGGCTGCAATTTCCCTTTCATCTTCATGTACCTCTGTACTTTTTTTTCTACATCACCCATCCTTTCCTCATGTTTATGGGCACTGGTCTCAAGGATGGGCTGATCAACTTCAATATCACCTTTTAATGACTACAGTACTATAGCCACTTCCTCATTATCATCGACCTCTTCACTATCCTCATAAGACACTAACTGTTCAATGCTTCCTATCTTCTATCTTTTGGGAGGTAACTGCTCCATGGGAGGCTTAGAGGTTTCACCTTGGGTATGCTTTGTAGTTGCACCACTATCATGTTCTTTGAGATATGCTTCCTTCTTTCTATACAAGTCTTCAAATCTACCACTTATCAAGTCTATCCTCTTGATGGGGTCCTTTTCTGCAACAAAGAATCCTACGAAATCCTTGGACATCCGTTTCATCCTTTCTTCAACCTTCTTCATATATTCCCATTTTCTCCTTCTACTAAATACATCATTATAAGTAATGCAGTTCCTTATGACATCTTCTTCAAAATCCACTTGGTGTGGCACTATCATTTTGGTAAGAAGATTGTGCCTTATGTTGTTTATATGATTTTCAAGGTCAAAGGCTCTTTCTTTTCCAAATTTCAATGCATATCTTGTTTTCAAATAATACTATAACTCCTCTAGTGTGTTTGAGCCTACAGTCCAATCTTCACACTGGGTTTGATTTGGCAGGAAAGCACCTTTCTTCTGCTTGTGCATTACATATTTCTCCATCCACATCATTTTCCACATAAATTCAAGAAATGCTAATCTGAGGGGCACAAATTTTGGTAGTATGTGTGGAGCAACAAGGCATCCATAAACTCTTATTACTGTAACTTCTGGGAGGAAGAACCAATCTCCAAAATTGTGTGTATGACCTTGCTCTGGTCTTAAAGCCAAAGGTCTCAGTAGTTGCAACAGTTTGGTTGACAATATTGATATTGCATACCCAAGAACTTGAAGGATTCTGTGTACAAAGTCTTCGTAGAATACAACAAAGCTTGAATTCTTGCACCGAGTGTCCCAAATATAATACCATTTTTGGACAGGTGTGGGATTCCCTTGCTCATCTACTATAGCCAAGTCCATTATTTTAGTCCATTGGTCCCTATTCTGGTACAATATCAAATGACACAGTGGGGAATAGTATCTAAATGTAATCGATGCTCTATCCTCTATAACTTGGAAGAATTCATCATCTAACGCCTTCTCAAGGTATGAAGCAAAGTCATATTTAATATTAGTTTCAGGGTTTTGAATTCTTATGGCCATCATCATTAGGCCTATTGGCATTTTATCTTGAGCATCTATCCCCAACACTTGGAAAAGAGCTAAATATGTATTCCCAAAGTAATATTGAAAATATATCACATTAAATGGTTTAGTAGTGGTAGTAGAGATGGGGAATGTTCTGTTACCAATGCCTCTTTTCATATATAGGGGTACCTCATCACTTCTATAAGTCTTTTTTAACCTAGCATAATCCTCCTCACTTTTCTATAGGTTTATCTTGGTTAGAGCCTGCTTGTTTAAGCCAAAACACTCAATGATGGATTTTTTGGTTACTTCTACCAATACTGTGCCATTTAGAAACCTTACTATTTTGGTAGCTGGGTGATAGTGTTTGGCTAGCAATCTAATAAATTCTACATCAAAAAACACATTTGGGACAATCAACCTTGCTATATCCAACATCCAAGCGTTTGGCACTAGAATCTTCTCATTTCTCTTGCTGTAAAATTCCAAAATAGGTCCCATCTAGATTTGGAAATGAGGGCATCCCTACAACTTTTTGCAATGTCCACGAGAAACTTCTTATTACCCTCTTTAGTAGACCCTAGAAGTATATTTAATATGGATTGATGGAGTGGTCTCTTCTTTACTTTAGGTTCTTCATCTTTAATTTTAGGGTGACTTTCTTTTACTTGTGATTGTTTTGTTTTAGGACAAAGTGCTTTCTTCTCTACTTTAGGTTCTTCATCTTTAATTTTAGGCTGACTTTCGTTTACTTCTGATTGTTTTCTTTTAGGAGGCATGTTTCAATTTTCTCTATTATGGCTTTAGATGACAAAACCTTGAAAGATTTTTTATATTAACAAAGCTCTTTCAAAGAGTTTTTGTGCACTTACAAGACTTCTTCACTCTTGCATGACTTCTTCTTCTCGTATCCTTAGCTCCTTCCATGCTAGTGCACTGCAATTGAGTGCGATATTGGGAAAACTCACTTATCTTTGGATGGCGCGGTATTCAATCATATTAGTTTTGGCAACTCTTAATAATTTAATAACATTTAATTTTTGCAAATGATGTGATTTTTTTCATTTATTGTTGTAAATTGTAATGATGCCATGATTACCGTACTACCACCATCTCTTATTGTAATGATGCCACGAGTACCACACTACCGCCTTGCTCAAGGCTTCTTGCTACGGGGTTGCGGTGTATACTGCTATACTACATATGTTTCTCACTTTACCGATGGTATAGCAGTGTATGCTTTTGATCATTACTTGAAGAGTGTCGATGAGACAATCTTATTTGTCCTACTGATATCTTAATGTCTCATCGACATTAGATCTTATGTTCCTATGATGTTGGTTGCCGGTGTTGATGAGACACGTTAATATCTCTTGCCGATATGCCACTATCTCATTGATATTTTCCTTCAGTAGTATTTCTTTATATATTGGTGTAACTCTGCCATGTCAAGGAGACTTGTGATTATCGCTGTGGTATAGCAGTATTTTTCCCTTCCCTTTTGCCATTTACCGCACTACTGCCTTGCTCAAGGATTTTTCCTATGGGGTTGCAGTGTATACTTCTCTATCGCATATGTTGCTCACCTTCTTGGCAGTATAGTAGTGTATGCTTTTGATCATTACTTGAAGAGTGTCGATGAGACAATCTTATCTATCTTACCGATATCGCAAAGTCTCATCAACATTACTTCGTTATATCTAAGAGTCGTGTTTCACCGAGCACTCGTCGATGTGACATAAGTGATTCTCTCCTCAATATGGCCGTATCTTGTTGAAATTTCACTATTTTACATCGTCGATGAGACATATAAATAAGTCTCTTCAACATAGGGGTGTCTAAACCAGTGCTAAACCTAAAGCTAAACTCGAAGCTAAATTCAAAGCTAAATGCGGCAATAAACTCAAAGCTAAAGGCGGTGCTCATGGTGGTGCTACACTTGAAGCTAATATTGGCACTAAACGTGACATTACTTTAGGTGCTACGTAGCACCCAAATTAGCATCGACTTGTACTGATCGGTGCAACAAATGCCAAAAATTGCACCATCCCAATAAATAGTGCCGACGTTTTCAAAAAATTGTCAAAAAATACATTAAAATAGTGGGTGAAAGCAAAAAATGGGGCAAAAAATGGAGCAAATCACAAGGATTTGTTGTAGTGTATCAGTCTATGGATCAAGGGCTTATCAACTATCTACACCAGAAGGGGATATGTTTGATGAACCTCTCAATAATGTCCATCTCAGAAGGTTCTATACTTGAATCATCTAGTGCATGGATTAAATCTTGCAAAAATACAAAAAAAAGGTCCTAAAAAAATGGTCACCTTGATGAAAACTTTGCAAACAAGCGTCTTGGTGACAACAAAAAATTAAAAAAAATCAGAAAATACAAAAAAACACAAAATTAAAAAAAGGTGAAAAATCAAAAAGTCAAAACAATCATAAAATCTAGAAAAGTGCAATAAAAACTAGTGAAAATTGGAAAATAGACACCACTTGTGATTAGACTAGTTGTTCCATCTATTTGAGCACATCTTAGCTACTTCATCTTCACCATCACTCTACTTATTATCAAGAATCTCATATCCATATCATGGCAATGCGGTCGTGTCTCATCCTAGCTTGGGGGAAAAATCCTAAACTCATTGGGGGCAACAAACTTTGGGCTTAAACAAACATACAAAAAATAGTATGATAACGTAGCAAAAACAACGATCAAAGAAAATTTCAACATTGAATAATCAATCATTAGTCAACAAGAAGATCAAAAAATCCAAATCAAACAACTAAAATCAATCAATCAGATCACAATCTAAATGGATGATATTATTTTGAATCATGATTTCATTGCTTTAGCTTGGGTGTTTACATTTTGTACTTTTGATTTTTTTTATCATATCTTTGGAGCAACTTGGTGATGTATTGAACTAGAGGAGCAAGGAAAAAGTATGATTTTTCTTTGTTTGTTGTCTTTGAATTAATCATTATTATTGTGTGAATTGTTGTGGGACGTGCTCTACCAAGTATCACTAATGAAATTTCAAATTCACATAGGAAAATGATTGATTTTTGTCTGTTTACACAAGAAATGCTTAGATCATCTTGGTTTAATTATACCTCAATGCTCGCTTGCAATATCAAAAATCATGAAAGAAGTACTCAAGTCATCATGGTCTAACTTATACCATCGGTGCTTGTACTTACTTTCAACATTTTAAAGGCTCAATGATGATAAAAAGCACGCTATATGGATTATCAAAGTGAATTTTTTTGCATGTATAGTTTAGCATGGTGAAAATTAGATTGCATTCATATTAGTTTTTGCATCTACAGAGTAAAATGCTTCAAGTCCGAAAAAGATTTTTAAAAGCAATGTTATCTCTATCATTTAACAAACTGAGTATACTTGATATTAAGCAAAATATCATCATTCTCATGTAGTTGCATATTCATTTTTATAACACATATTTCTACATTGTTGTTATCATTTCATTCATCCATAAATTTGATGATATGTGCATTAGTATATTATTCATTCATTTATTCAAGCATCACATCATATTATTGCATCATAAAATATCAAAAACAAATCATCATATTGTTGCATATTCATTTCTATCCTCATATCATCCAGGAATTAGGTCATACATGTATTTTCATCAGAAAATAACAAAAATAAATATGCATTGCATTCCATTTACATATAATTTGCATATCATTATCCATATGTCATCTCGTTACATAATCATATTCAAGTTATTCATAAAGCATATAAAACTATAATTTGCACATTAACATTTTATCATTGCATTCGTACGATTTCATCTCATATCATACATACATCATTCACAACATTAGATCAATATTGCATCTATATATCATAAAAGTATCAATGCATAATCATCACATCATCATATGAGCATCACATAGCATATAGAATAGGGAAATTAAAATACATAAATCATAGGAATCCATCATAAAATCATATAGAACACATATAGATCATAAAAGCACCACATATCATATAGAATGCTCAAAATCATAATGTCAATGTATACAATGATGTCTGAATAAAAGTCAATAGATACAATGTCAAGATGGCATTAAGTCAAAATCGGGTGTATATCTCAAAATGCATTAAATATCGGAGCTATGTTTTGCTCCCCCCAGATGGTGCTAGCATCTATACACCGTGGTCTCCTCCAGATGGACCTGTGCTAGGATCTCTAGGATCTCATGGAAGTGGCTATGTCACACCCCTGCTGGTAGTCCTAGTGCAGGTATGACTGCCAGACTGAGCATAACTCTCTTGAAACTTTGGTGGAATGGCCTCATGATACTTTAGCTGATACCACTCTACCTCATGTGTTAAGCATCATACCTCTCTAAACTACTTTGTAGATGATGTACCCTCAACAACTCTCTATAATCTCTCAACAATTCCCTTTGTATGTTTAACCCATAATATAAGGCTGTCCCTCTTTCCTGTGAGTACAGTAACCTTTGCTTGCTTCTTAGTGTGCACTTGCCCCTGTGTCTAGGCTACCAAACCCAGCATCTGAGTGAGCTGACCCTGCAGTGTCTGTACTTGTACCTGTACAACTACTATCTTCTGTTACTACTGCTATGAGGGCACCCCAATGTGTGCACACTACTGTGATGCTACTACTAGTGATCACCTCTTGTGAGGCACTAAAAGGTCCAACCCTGGATGTCTACCATCTCTACCATCACCACCCCCATCACCACCCTCATCTCCTTCACCATCTCCATCTCCATCATCACTATCACTCTCATCATCATCACCCCCCTCGCTGCTCTCAACCTCCATCATGGCCTCTGGCTCTGGCTCTGGCTCTGGCTCTACCTCTTGTTGAGCTACTACAACTCTCCTCCATCTGCGTCCACGTACATGAATGACTGCTCTCTCCTCCTCATCCAAAATGGGAGCTTCCTCATTGGGACTTGAGATTTGAGGAAATGGATGATGGATCAGATGTTGTGCATACTCCTCTATCATAGGTGCCTCAATAATCTCTGGATGATAGTCCCAGACCATCAGCTGCATACCTTGATACTCCTGAAATGCTGCATCATAGGAAAGGGTGGCCCCCCACTCATGTGCGTCCATCTATCTACGAGCATAATGTGCAACACCCTGTGGCATACCCTGCACCCGACCATACTGTCTCATGAATCTTCATACTAGGAATCTCTCAATGATAAACTAGGTCCTCCCGATAAATTACATGGACTAGCACAAATAGGGAATCTCTGTATCATCATCTGGGCAATCCTCACACTCATGGTCAGACCACCATACAACTAAATCTAAATCATCAAGGGTGTGGTGCAAAAACTCTAATTTTCCCACCCTATGCTAGACAGATATGCCATTGTACCCATGCACATATGGCCTCCTAGCTGGTTGTGGTACATCTATCTCAGGACAGGTAACGACAATGTGCTCCCATGCCCATACTTGTAATAATGTCACACCTACTTATAAGTTGTGCCCTCTAAGGTACACAACCTGATGTAAATCATGATAAAAATGTGCAAGCATACACATCCCCCAAGCATATCTAGTCTACTACATGATCATTTGCTCCAAAATGCAACCCCAACCGACTGATAGTCCCTTCGACCTATGGTCAGGACATAAGAAACCACAAATAAATCCTACAAGTACACAAGATAATGTGGCATATGCATCAACCATGTCTCTCCACAGAATCTAATATCCACATATCTAATTATCATGAAACACTCTCCTCAAAGCATCTATCCCACCCTGCTAAGTGGAATCATACAATACAAGCTCTCCTATGACCGAAATCCTCAAAATGCGCCATACATCCTCTAGTGTAATTGTCATCTCACTCGTAGGAAGGTGAAAGGTGTTATGATTGCTATGCCACCTCTCTGCGAGTGATGTCAATAGACCCCTGTTGATCCTGATCTGGGGCATATCTAGCAAGTAAGATAAATGACATCGTGCAATCATCACTATCTCAAGCTGTGTCAACTAGGGTATCAAATCAAACGTCCTCAAAAACCGCTCACAAATTTTCAAATTTGTAAAGTGCTCCTATTATCACAAAAAAGTTGCAAATAAGTAATACTCTCAATCCTTTGAAATTAGTCAATCTATCTATCTAATCAGCTCTGGTGAGACTTTGATCAAATCTTGTGAGCATTTATCAATCTGTCAATCAACCTCACCTATCATGAGGTTAATCAATCTCTATCAACCTCACTTATCATTAGGTTTATCTATCATTCTATAATTAATTCTCACCTATGATGAGATTAATTATCATCAAGTCAATCATCAAACATCACCTATCATGAGGTTAATCATCATCTAATCTATCAGGAATCAATAATCAAAATCAAATCACAGGCTGACATGATAAAAAATCATAAAAATCAAGGAGTTATTGATAATTTAGATCTTTTTGGTTTGGAAGCGCTAAAATAGACTTTCAATGCGGTGAAACGATCAAAGCACCATTAAAAATCATCAATATGCTAGAACAAATTTTTCAAGGTGCTAAAAGGATGAAAGCGCCATTTTGCATGGTTGAAGTGCTAAAACAAATTTTCAATGTGCTATTCTGACCAATGCACCATTTCAGGCAGTCATTGCACTATTCTAGGTTATGAAAGTGCCAATCTAATCAATGCACTAACACAATTTGGTTATGTGCTAAAACTACGGGTCAATGTGCTAATCTAGCCTAAGCACTAATCTAACTCATCAAAGCGCTACAAAATCTAACATATGTGCTAATAATTTGAAAGCACTATTACAGAGCTTCAAAGCACTACATTGAAACATCAAAGCACTATAAAATTTAAAATCCAATTTAAACGTTTAAAAAAGAGGGAAAAATCAAAATGCACGAATTGTGAGGAGGTTCTAGGGTACATACCAGAGGTTCGTATGTGGTTGGGATGTTGTGTCGTCACACACACTCGAAATGGTGAGTGTGGTAGGATTTTCATGAGTACGTATACTTGGATGGAAAAGCTATTGGAGCAGGTGTCATGCTCCTTCATTTGTGGGCATGGGAGCATTTCTCTGTTCTTTGGACATGAGTTGTTTTAGTGCTGATGGGGCCTGATGATCTAGCAGTGTGGCAGTATAGGGGTGGTTTGCTATTCACACACACAGGAAAGCACAAGATTCCTCATTGGAGGAGGGTCGTTGATGACATGCAGGTGTTCACAAGGTGCCCATACCTTGGTAGTGTTAGATGGATTGATGATGTACACCAGCTGTTCTTTTCCCGTCAAGACTGCTTTATGCAGGGGCAGGAGCATACGATGATTGAGAGGTATCTGTTAGGGTGAGTCCAACATTAGTTTGGCGAGGTTCAGGATAGGCTAGATGATGACTATGTGGCCATTTTTTCTTGCATAGTATCTCAGGGTGCTTGGGGGTGATACATTCCTACCTCCAAAGTAATGAACAATTTTAGGTAGCTAGTGGCCTGACCATGGGAATATGATTAGGGAACTGCAAATCTAGGGGTCCCATAAGGCTATCGTGATTGGTTCAGACTACCACTAAGACTTATAGTCCCAGGTGCACCCTCCGCTCGACAAAGAGTGAGGGGCAGAGGGGTAAGACAAGGGCAGGGAGAGGGTGAGCATCGGGATCAGCTAGCTAGGGATCCTGCTCATCAGCTCCATTGAGATGTCCATATGTAGGACTAGGACCACGAGCCAGATAGGCATCAGGATCAAGTTGCCACACCGCCATGAGATGGGGGTGAGGATCATCATCATATGCAACCCTGCCAATACAACCAGTAGGACAGTTGGATCCCCGAGATGGATAGATTTTACAACTGCAGGCTCAGATTCAGGTTTTGACGACATAGAGGGATCAGGCTAGGGCCGAGAGAGATTAGGCCATTTTGCAGAGGTAGGACACAAAGCTATAGGCAACCACAGAGATGGGTCACAGACAACAGCTGGAGAGCATGGCTGCCTTGTCCTCTCATAGCAAAGTGCCACTCAGAGCCTATAGAGACGCCGTCCAGAGGCAGATTACTATCAATTGCTTTATCATCAGGCCGTACTGAGAGTAGCCTGGGCCCTAGATTTTTCATAGTGGACCAACCATAGACCGACAAAGGGTCATGGTGACAGAGGCAAGGGTAGAAGGTAGGAGGTTTAGATTTCCTTTTCGATCGAGATGGTTATTCCCTTGTGCCTTATGGGCTCATTTTTGATAGCCCATTGGGCCTTTTGTACTCATACACACATGTATAGTGTTCCTGATTATTATTTTGCACTATGACAGTCTTTTGATGATATATATGAGATGATGTTGGTGTGATATGCTATGCACCATGTTTATTTTTATGCATTTGTGGATGGTTCTATTTCTATATGTGATGCAATGATGTTATGGTACTATGATGCATGTGATGGATATACTAGATGTATGTGTTATGTGATGGTTATGCGACTCATAAATCTATATTATGTAATGATGGATGATAGGGTGTATGTTATTTTTCATGTATGATATGCACTTATTGATGATGTTATATAATAATGTGATGTGATGTTATATATGAAATGATATGTAATGCAAAGTGGTATGATGATGATGATTTATGATATGCAAAATGATATGTGAGAAATGACCTTATGATGTATATGTGATGACATAATGAATGATTTTATGAGATGTTCTATATGATTATGGATGATATGTATGCTTATAATGCGATGGATTGTTTATAATGCTTACGTACCTGTTATGTTTTGCTTGATTTATGCACTGGATGCTAATGATAATATGGGATGATTTATGAAATGTTTATGCAAAATGAATGTAATGTGATTATTTATGAGATGCTTTTAATAACAAATGTATATGATGATGGAGATGCAATGCATATGAGATGATCCATGTTCCCTATATTATATGTTATGCAATATGCTAAAAATTTGTGGATGCAGGATAAATGATGATGATGATTAACTGTCATAGTACCTTGCTAGCGTGAAGAGTGAGAGGGGATGAAAAAAAAGAAGATATTCCAACAAGACATGAGATGATGAATATTTTCCATGGAGTTGGGATTTTCAAAGGGCCAATTATCTTGTTTTTTGATAACACACATAAATATGATGCATCAAGGTATTAAGAACCAAGATGGTGTGGTATCTAGTGTGATGGAATTTGATTCAATAATCAGATAGGAGTATCCTTGTTCACACCTGACATATGAAAACATTACTAGGATGCAATTTAGGTATTTCACACATCTCAGACCAAAAAATAGGAAGGAAAGCCTTCCTATGTGGTCAAAAAGATATCCCAAAACACCCTCCATACATACCTAATAAAGAAAGTATTCACCAAGTTATATTACAAGAACGTCCTACAAGGGCAACATACAAAAGATAATGATCGTTTCCCCATTCCTATCTCTCTAAATCCTTTGTTTGGACATCATCGAGAGGTCCTTGGAATGAGCGAAATAAGATAAATCTAACAAGATAAAAATAAGTAAACACACAAGCTAATGTTCTTCAATATCATTAGCTGAGACTAAACTATAGTGATGCCTGATGTTGATGTCCATTGTAGGAAGGATGCATCCTAGGACATGACGATATTAGATGATTTGATATGGGACTAATTGGATGATAAGCTTTTGGCACAAAGAGTTTTCTAACTTGTTTATTGACTGACTTAGGCTTGAGGCTTTTGACATTTAGGTTTTCATGTTTTGACTGCTATACTTACTTTAGACTGTTTCACCAAAGGTTGAGGGTGACAATGATTTATTATGAGTGATGTTTATTGTGGGTGATAGCAAGATGAGACAGATGGATGGATTTTTTGGGTTTTTTTTAAAAATGTTTTGAGGCTATTTTGGGATTTTTTGAGATTTTTCAAATGTTTTGCTTTTCGAGTTTTTTCAAATTTTAGGTGTTTTCTTAGATTTTGACCAAGACCTAACCCAAAGACCTATCCTAGGGGCCTCAGGGGCTGATCAATAGATTAGCCTTGCCTACGTTATACACTTAGAAACCTCATAGTTTGACTAACGACCTGACTGATTTACAAATGAAGATATGAACATGATGAGATGTCAATTTATTATGATGGAATCCTATAGGACCGACCTAGATGTCTTAGGGGATGATTGAAGATCACCCTTGCCTATGTTCAAAGCTCAGAGACGATGTAGTTTGGCAAGTAGACTCTATTTTTGATCTTTTTGACTTTTTGACCTATTTTTTGGATTTTGATATGTTTTGAATGTTTTTTTTGGATTTTTTTGATGTTTTGATGTTTTTTGGATTTTTTTATTTTTTGATGTTTTTGGATTTCCTTATTTTTCAATGTTTTTGGATTTTTGGATTTTTTGACCTCAAGAATGTACAAGAATCCAATCCAATGCAAGACATCCCCCTAGCGTGATGCAATATACTACTACGATATAGGCAAGACAAACTAACCTTTGGAATGGGCTGAGTAGCTCTAGGAGGGATCATGACACAAACACAGGACCAAGCTATGATGTGGATGGAATGCAAATGAAATGTGATGGATGGGTGGATAAGAATGGGATGGATGGATGGATGCAGAGAAAGTCACGAAGATCAGGATGGATGGAGAGTGCTTATTTACACAAGGCATCTGTTTGCCAAGTTTTCACCAAGGTACTTGTCCAAAGTGCCGCCGAAGTGGTTTTCACTAGAGGATGATTATTTCTTTTTACTATTTTGATTTTTTTTTTATTTTTGATTTTTTTGATTTTTTTTGTTGTCACCAAGATGCCTATTTGCCAGGTTTTCATCAAGGTAACCATTTTTTGAAGACTTTTTTTGATTTTTATGGATTTTTGGTTCTATACCTTGCAGGATTAGGCATAATTTTTTTTGAGATGAGAGCTATTCATTGGCTCCTGTAGGGCTTCCCCTTCAGGTGTTGATAACTAATATGCCCCTTACTTATAGCTCACTATGATAACAAATGGTCCCAACCAGCTAGGTTCAAATTTTCCTTTGCTATTTGGATTTGGGACATTCTTCTGGTTCTCCTTCAGTACCAATTCTCCAACTTGGAAAGTCCTCCTTCTAATCTTCTTGTTATAGCTCCTCTTGAGTCTGTTTGGATAGACTTGCAAATGATTTAATGCCTCCATATGTCACTCATCTAATTTAGCTCCAGCTCATTCAATCTTGAGACTTGGTATTCTTCATCCGTGATGAGGTTTTGCAATGAGATTCTGAGCAATGGGAGATCAATCTCAATAGGCAATATTGCTTATGATCTGTAGACCAGGGAGAATGGGGTGGCGTTGGTGGGTGTACAGATGCTGGTTTGATAGGCCCAAAGGGAAAGATTTAACTGCAGATGCCAGCCATGACCTATGTCATTGACTATTTTCTTAAGTATTTTCAGGATGGTTTTGTTGGTAGCTTCTGCTTGGCCATTGCCTTGGGGATAGTATGGGGTGGAGAAGCGATGTTGGATTTTGAATTTTTCACATAGATCATAGACATCCTGATTCTTTAATAGTGTCCCATTATCTGAAATGATAGCTTAGGGAACACCGTATCGGCATATGAGGTAATTTAGGATGAACTTCGATATCTACTTCCCAGTTATGTATGTCATGGGTATGGCCTCTACCCATTTTGTGAAGTATTCGGTGGCGATAATGATGAATTTGTGGCCGTTGGATGAAGTTGGGGTTATTTTTCCAATGAGATCGAGCCCCCACTATGAAAAGGGCCAAGGTGTAACAATCGGATGGAGCTCTTGAGCTAGAGCATGGATGAGGTCCCCATGCTGCTTACATTGTAGGTACCTTTTGACATAGTCATGTGCCTCTCTTTCCATAGTAGGCCAATAATACCTCGTCCTCAGCAATTTCTTGGCCAAGGTCATACCACTTGAATGGGAGCTATAGATGCTGTTATGCACCTCAGTTAGAGTAGTCAAGGCTTCCTCAGGATTAAGACACCTTAGTAGGGTTTCTTCTATGCTTTTACGATATAGGGTTTCTCCTAGGACAACAAAGCGGGATGCTTTCTTGATGAATGTTCTCTTAAGGCTTGAAGGCAAGTCGACAGGGAGGACTCCTATCCTAAGGTAGGTGTAAATGTCATGATACCAGTGTTCACCAGGACCAACAATTTCACACACAAATTCTGACTCCGATACCTCGAATGATGGTACAAGAAGCTGCTCTACCAAGAATTCATACTTTGGGACATTCCAAGGGATATCCAGGAGGGATCTGATAGTTGCCATGGCATCCGTTGCTCTATTGTTGGTTCTTGGAATCTACTCAAATGTGATGTTGATGAAGGAATCTTTGAGGCTCTCTACCAAATTATTGTAAGGAGTTAGCTTGCCATCCTTTGTTTGGTATTCATCATTGACTTGATTTATGATAAGTTGTGAGTCTCCGTATACCTTGAGAGTCATTATATGCCACTACATTGCTATTCTGAGACCTATGGTTAAGGCCTCATATTTCACTATTTTATTGGTGTAAGGAAAAGCTAGTTTATAGGACCTTGGTATGTAGTCCCCTATGGGGTGATGAAGAAAAATCTAGCTCTGGACCCATGCTGCATGTAAGAACCATCAAAGTAGAGTTTCTAGTGATCGGCTATGTCAATGTTAAAAATGGATTCATTTGGAAATTATGATATGAGTGGATTCTTTGAGTATATGGGTGCCTCTGTAAGCTAATCTGCGATGACTTTTCCTTTCATTGCTTTCTACTCCACATATTCAATGTCATATTTTGATAGTATCATGACCCACTTAGCCATTCTTTCGGTAAGCATTGCTTTTGAGAGAAGATATTTTAGGTGGTCAATTTTGTCAATGAATTTGATTTTGTGTGCCAACATGTAGTGTCTGAATTTTTGGGAAGCAAACACCACAACTAGGCAAGCTTTCTCAGTGAATGTGTAGTTCAACTCATGCCCAACCATTGTTCGACTGATATAATAAATGAACCTCTCTGTTTTTTTCTGTCATGCTATGCTAGGAGAGCACCAAGGGCTACTATTGTCGCTGAGATGTAGAGAATCAAAGGTTTATTTGGAATTGGTGGCATCAAGACTAGAGCTGTTAGCAGGTATTCTTTGATTTTATTAAATTTTTGTTCACACTTTTCATCCCATTTTTATATTACTCCCTTGTGAAGTAAGTGAGAATATGGGATCTGCTTATCTATGAGTTGTGCTATGAATCTGCGAATAGATTGAAGTCTACCTTGGAGACCTCTCAACTATTTTATTGTTTTGGGAGCCTCCACCTCAAGTATTACCTTTACCTTTGTAGGGTCTATTTCAATGCCTCTCATTGACACTATGTACCCTAGGAGTTTTCCTGATTGTACTCCAAAGATGCACTTCTTCAAATTCAAGTGGACTTTATACTCTTCAAGTCTTTCAAAAATGGCATCCAAGGCTAGTATATGATCCTTCCTCTTTCTAGATTTAGCTAGAATGTTATTAACGCAATCCTCCATGGTTTTATGGATCATGTCATGGAAGATTAGTGTCATTTACCTTTGGTAGGTAGCTCTGGCATTCTTCAAGCCGAATGGCATCACATTCCAACAATATGTCCCCCATGGACAAGTGAAAGTAGTCTTGTGTTGATCCTCCTCGACAATAATTATTTGGCTGTACCTTAAAAATCCATCCGTTAGTGAGAGAATTTCATGTCCAAAAGTCATGTCCACAATCATGTCTATGTTGGACAATAGGAAGTCATCTTTTGGACATAATTTGTTCAAGTCCCTAAAGTCTGTGTAGATTCTGATGCCCCCAGTGGGTTTTGAAACATGCACTAGGTTAGACACCCACTCTGGGTAGGCGATTGTCCATATAAATCTTGCATCTAGTAGATTTTTAAGTTCCATTTTGACTAGTAGGGCGATATGGGGATGCATCTTTCTTAGCTTTTGTTTTACTGGTTTAGCTTCAGGGTAAACTGCTAAGTGATGAACCACTATTTCTAGATCAAGTCTAGGCATGTCGACATATGCCCATGCAAAGTTTAACTTGCTCTCTCTCAAGAAGGCAACTAAGAGCTCCTGTTCTTCTGATAGTAGTGATTCTACATAGAAGGTGATGTGTGGAGTTTCTTCTATCCCCAAGTTGATTGGGTTACATTTCTCTGCCAACACTGTTGATTTATCCTAATGTAAGGTTGCGAGAGGAAGATTGAATCCCCCATCTTCAGGTACCTCAGAGAGGTTTTCATCATTAGATGCATCCTTTCTTTTTACTATTTTAGGGTCAGAGAGTGCCATGAGGTGGTTTTCACTCAAGGACATGGAGATTATTCTCAATTTCTCTTTTTTGTGATTGAGGAATTCAATCGTCTCCCCATAATATGCGTGTGTGTCCAAGTCTATGAGGAATCCTACCTTGTGATCACTGCACATAATGTTATGCCTTAGCCCCATGAATTCTAAGAGTACCTCATCATTTTTGAATGTGTCAAGAATCAATGGTCCTCGTTGGTCATAGTCAATAAATTGGGGGTAAACTAGCCTTATTTCATTGGATTGGTTCTCGGATTCGAAGGCTAGGGTGCTCATCATGAAAAGGTCAGAGTCTTCAAACAACATAGGTAGACCTATTTCAGGGGATTAATTGGTTAAGTCTATGGGCATCCCTATGGACATTGATGACTGATTAGCAGTGGTTGACGACTAAGGAGTGGCTATTGGTTCCTGAGGAGGCGTTTGATTTATTCTGACTAGGGCACTCTGACCATGTATGGTTATTCTAGGAGGGGTATGCCCAAGGCCAAGATTTCTCATTCATTTCTTTGACATGATGGGTATTAGAAGCCCATTGCCATTTTCCCCTAGCTTTTGGTTTCTGTCATAGCCCATTGTGAGCATCATTTACAAACCTTTACTGTTGTCATCCATAGGTAAATTAACTACCGGTCTATTGTCTTGATATAAAAGATGGGATAGGTCCTCCTCTATTAATTCTTGACTGAGATCTCCCCCACTTCTGAAGTTGGAATATCCTGCAATGGATGTGTGGGATGTGGAGGCTTCATTTGATTGTGGTAACTCTCCTACCACAAAAGCACTTTTGGGAATTGTATAATTTTCACAACCATTGTCCTGGACGATGACCTTGATATCAAATATGGTGGGGATGGTGGGAGTGGTAGGTGTCTCTGTCGCAGAAGTGGAGGTGAGAGTGGTTGGGTCAATGTATGGTGTTGATGGGCCTTCATCATTTTTAGGCACTTGAGGGATTTTGTAATATTTTGTCTCTAGGTTCTTGCAATAAGAGAATGGTTCGGGATCCCTTTGGATGGTAATTTCTTGGCCTTCATATGTGAACTTGACACATTGATGGAATGTTGATGCTACTGCTTGCATTGCATGGATCCACAGATGTCCCAAGAGAATGTTATAAGTCAAGTCGAGGTCCAGGACTTGACAGGTGGTTTCCATGATAGCTAGCCCTATTTGAATAGGGAGTTGAATTGTGCCTTGAGACATTCTTTCCTAATCATCATATGCTCTGATTGTAATACCCTTTCCTTTGTCGATGGAATCATTTGGAATTTTTAAGTTCTTAATGAGCTTGAGGGAAGAAATGTTCAAACTTGCACCTCCATCCACCAAGAATCACTTCAATTTTTTTTTATGCACTAGGACCTCTAAATGGTTTGCATGGTTGTGAGATGGTTGAGCGGGAAGATCCTGATTGGAGAATGTAAGGAGATTTGGAGTAATGATGTTTCTGACCATAGATTGGAATTGTTCCGCGTCAAGATCCTCGAGGACGGTGGATGAAGCTAATGCTTCCTCCAGTATTTTTTTGTGGGCAGATGAATTTTTTAGTGGGGTTCTCTTTAGCTGATCAAGGACATTATAGCCATTAGGAACAGATCTTGGGTTGGAATTGGGTGCTCTATTTAGCTGTGATGACCCTGCAATGGTGATTTTTCCACCTCTTATGGTGACTCCACAATCAACATTGGCTCCTTTGATGGTGATGGTAGCACAATAATCATCTAGGAATGTGACAACATGGTCGTACACATGATTCACGTTCTTGAATGTACCCTTTCCTTTATCAATGTTATTGTTCCCTTTACTATTATGGTTAGGCATCAGATTCATGTAGATTTTGAGGTTCTAATTTCCTGTCGGTTGCTCCACATCTATAATTTTTTGATCAATAAGGTCTTGGATTAGGTTTTTCAACCTCATGCAATTGTTTGTGGTGTTCCCTTTGATTTTGTGGAAGTCACAGAGCTGATTTTCATTGTACCAGGGTGGTTTGACATCTAATTCCTGGTAGTTCTCATAGGTGGGAGCTTTGATGAGATTTTCACTTATTAGTTTTCTCATGATGACCTCTTGTGGTTCGCTAAGAGCAATGTACTTCCACTTGGTGAATTTTTTGTTTCACTGGGGTGGTCCCCTTTGATCGTTGACATTGTCGATCGCCTGATTGTTTGGCTATTGTGTTGCTGTGTTAGCCTGATGATTGTTTTGATGATGGTTTTGGGTTTGTTGTTGTGGTGCAGGGGTGTTTTGCTGAGGGGAACTGATGACAACTTTGGCATCGATGACACCATCGTTGGTGACATTTTTGTTTCTTGCCCATGTGTGAGGTTTATCATTATAATTGGTGGATGGGTGATTGCTTTTCTATTCAGGATATGCATATGATCCTCCTTGTGGCATAAGGGCTCATTCAATGTTAAGCACCTTGGAGATCAGTTGGTCATATGCGGTGATACCTTACACTTTGAGATGGAATGCTAAGGCTCCGTCGAGGTTGGATATGATAGCGCACACTTTTTGTTCCTCGAGCATGACCCATTTGCTCTGATTGACCTTGGATCACCATCGTTGTAAGAAAGAAGCAAATGATTCATTCTTATCTTGTTTTAGAGCTGATAATTCCTCTAGACTGACATCCATACTGATGTTGAATGCATAATTTTTGATGAATGTGTCTACTATTTCTTGGAATTTTTTTATGCCTGGAGGCAGGCAAGAAAACCATTCCATGGCTAGGCCAGCCAAACTTCTAGGAAAGAGCCACATTAGATAAGTATCGTCATATGCGACTTCCTTGCAATGATCCTAGAATTCCCTGATGTGATCTTTAGGGTTTCCCATTCCATGGTATTTATCAAATTTGGGGATCTCAAATCCATTTGGGAATGGTTTCATTACAAGAGTCCTGTCAAATGGATAAGGACACAAGTTTCTTGGTGCTTTCGTGGTTCTTCCTGGCTGAAGATCAAGCACTTGTTGCAAGAGTAACTTGATTTATGTTATGACATTATTTTGCAAATCAAGGGGTAAGATGAAAGTGTTATGAGGTGGTTCACTTGTCGATGAGATGTACATATTAGATTGTGTTTGCATATTCTGTTGTCCCAAGTATGCTTGCAATTGTTGTTGTACCAACAATGCTTTTTGTTGGTCCTATTGCTATTGTACTAATAGCACCTATTGGTGAGCTTGTTGTTGCTATTGTTCGGCTGCTAATCGACTACTTCTTGCTATTCTTGGTATTGTTTTAGCACTTGCCGATATGATTGCTACTGAGCTACTTGTTTTTGTGCAAGATATTGTGCTTATGCATGTACTTGTGCTTGCTCTTGTGCTTGAGCATGTTGGGATTGGTATTGAGCTTGTGCTTGTGCAATTTGTGCAGCTTGTGTGGCTTGAGCTCAACTTGAGCGGGTTGCGCTGCTTGGGTGGCTTATGCTGCTCTGGTGGCTTGCACTGCTTGGGTGGCTTGTGCTATTTAGGTGGCTTGCACTGCTTGGGTGGCTTGCGCTGCTTGGGTGGCTTGTTGTGCAACTAATTGTGATTGTGCTTGTTGAGCGGCTAACTGTGCAACTTGTTAGTTTTGGATTTGTTGGAGTTCCTTTTGATAGCCCGCTGAGCAGCTTGCAATGCAATACTATATTGGTTTGATGTGTTTGAGTTTGGTGGTAGTGGTGGTGGAGGTGGATTTGGAATGGTGCTTGTTGTGGTAATGAAAGGCACCGTCGTGTTGATGTTCAGGATTTGAGTGGTAGATGGTGTGATTGGTTCTTGAGAGACCATGTTTTGAGATGTTTGGGGATGGTTGATGATGCGATGCTAGTGGTTTGCGTTATTGGGATGGTTGCCATCTGTTGTTGCGATGTCGATGGCGAGATGGAAGTATTTGGTATGATGCTTTGATTGATGCTTGGTGGGTTGATCTAATTTTTTTGATTGATGCTTGGTAAAGGGGGAAGTCCTAAACCAAGAGGTGATGTGGATATTGATGGAAATGGTGGAAGTGGTGGAAATGTGGGGGGTGTAATCTCTTGAGGAAATGTTAGAAATGTAGTATCGAAGATGCCCCTTGGTCCAAATAAGTCACCCTCTCCTTGCAAGGTTATGGGGAGAGAGGTTTGGGGTGTTGCAAATAATGACAACGATGGGTCATTTGGATCATGAAAGGTGAGAGGGACATATGTATGTGATAGATTTTTAGGTACGAATTGTCCCGAGATGGTGTTTGCGTCCAAATACTGATTGTTTATGAGGGGATGTGTTTGTAATGCATTGAGAAATGCACTTCCCTTATTAACAATGGTTTGCATTGGAGCAATAGATGATGTGATTTAGGGGATGTTTTGAGTGATTCTTTTGAATGGAGGTGTAGATGAAATGGGGATGGTGGATGAGATTTGGGGCATTACCCCAAAAGATGGCTAAACAATAGTGGTCAGATCAAAATTGGAGGGGAGTTTAGCCCCTTGTTTTGCTAACTCAAGCATGTATAGTGAAGGATTAAGTCTCATCATGATGTTGATAATTTTATGATTTTCTAGATTTTGAACCATTTCAGTGATTTCCTCATGTGACGATTTGAAGGGGTTGTTGGTAAGATCCTCCACTTGGGCTTCCTCTTGTTGACCTTGTGATGATGAGGGAAAGTTAGTGAGTGGGTTGCTTGACCCAACGGGATTCATTTAGGATTTTTTTTTACTTAGGTCACTTGAAGTAGATGTTTCTTTGGTAGCTTCCATGTTCCTCTTGTGCTGGGATCTAGTTTGCACCATAAAATAGGGATTACTTTTCAAGAATACGGGAGATGAATCTCTAATTCTTTGGAATGATATATCTTTAGGCACAAAGAGAAAATTTAAGGATGTTTTTAAGGATCAAAGATGATATGGTGGAAATGATGTAAAAGATGGATGATGTGGTTGTTTTGAACTTTTGAGAAATCTTGAGGGGATGCTAGAATTTTAGGACTTTTTTGGTTTTGTTTTGGATTTTGAATTGACCTTGATTTGATTTTTGGTTTGCTTTGTTTTTTATGAACAAATAGACCCTAAGATGTTGGATGATTATTTAGGGGGTAGATTTTCTCAAAGGATGATAATTTGAATGTGTAGGGAGAAGGATGCATCTACCCACACCTATTCAAACAAGATGATAATTTAACCAAGCATATGAAGAAGGATGTCTACATATACCTAGCTAAACAAGATGATTTGATAATTTAACTAAGAATATGCAAAAGGATGCATCTACACATACCTAGCCAAAGATGATTTGATGTTTTGATTCAAAGTTTTCAAGGATCTTGCTTCAAGGATTTGATGATTTTTATTTTTTCCAAAAAGCCTAGCATGGAGGATAATTTCAAGATTTTTCAAAAGATGATGGTGAGTTGATTTTGGTTTGATGTTCAAAGATGGATGAAGGTTTGATTTTGATCCTAGGATGTACCTAAAAATAAACTTGTTTACTAGACCTCGGTATTGAAGAACATGCTTTTCTCTAAACAATGTGTTCAAATTCCCAAAAAAGATTTGGATTTTGTTGATAATATAATTCAAACAAATTGGGATTGTTCCTTGATGCACATTTGTAGAAGTTAAAGAGCAATCTTTGTCTAAATTTGTAGAGCATCGAGAGACGCTTTTGGTGATTCTTTTCACTAAGAGGTTTGCGTTTTGGTTTTTGGATTTTGATTTTGCGAGAAATAATTGAGAATTCATGTATGGGATTTCAATTGTTTATTTTTGCTTTAATGACTCCTTTTTACCAAAAGCACACTCTTGATTATGTTTCAAACTGAATTTCCAATGTCTTACCTCTTTTTGTCCCACAAAGTGCTATGTGGAATTTCCAAGAAATCAAAGCAATGGTTGCCTATTGTTGACCTTGGAGGAGCAAATTAGGATATAAATCCAATCACTTAGAGGTCTCTAAGGATATAATCCCTAGGGTAAGCAACAATTTTTGGATTTTTTCAAAGGCATTTGCTTCTACCTAAGGGGTTTGAAGTTTTGATGACAATGTTAAATGTGTGTTTCCCAATGTTCATGAACAAAAAAAGCATTTTGTAACTAAGAACAAGCACAACCCTATGGATATGAAAGACTATATTTGTTGAGTTCCCACTTGGACAAGTCCATCTATGCTTATTTTTAGTGAATGGTTAGATGCTTGATCCCACTGGCTCCCCTCCACAACACTCACTTCTCGGGGAAGCCAAGCATTAATACCCATGAAACTCCCATGGCATACTTTCAATTTCTACTAAAAACCATAAAAGTGTGGGGCGGCTTCAGAACGACCATTCTTGTGCCAACAAATAGATAGGGATTTTGGCCTTTCTACAACAAGGGTTTTAATGCGGGCATTTTCCATACAACAAGATACCATTGTTGGTATTCTTGTTAGAACAATCCATGTGATACTGGCCTTTGTTCTAGTACCCACTTTTATATCCCTGCTAGAAATACTCTTGGATTTAAAGTGTTATCAGTTGGGTCATTCCCTTGGGTGAGTATTTTTTCCCACAAGGTAGGCCCTCTAAGATAAACAATAGTGAGTAACCATATTCATAGTTTGATCAACCTTTGTTTAGAAACAAAAGGAGAACACATGCAATATGCCCACTCACACTCGCACAATTTTTTGTTCAATTTTAGTTCCCAAAATGAAGTGTGGGGGAAATCACTTTATCTCAACCTAAGACCACCAAAAAGCCTTTTGATTCTCAAGATCACTGTGAGGTGTGAGAGAAGTGCATACATCTTTTCAATGGTGTTAGTTTGAGTAAGCAATCACAAAACAAAGTAACACATGTTCTTTTTAATCCCACAAAGTAATTATGACTTCTTTTTAAGCACCAAAATAAGTGTGACAATTTTCCTTGTTCATTTATTAAATCCAAAACAAACTCTAGTAAGTTTGAGTCCTAATGTTCATTTTAAGCCCTTTCGTAACAAGAATTTAAAGAGTTCTTTTTAGAGCCCAAAATGAAAACTAGTAAGTCCCTAAGCATGGAAGATAAAAAGATTTCTTCAAGAGGATTAGTAAATCTTCTAAGAGTGTTAAATAAACACTAGAGTATTCAAAAACACTTGGTATCATGAAATGAGGTCATCATGCTTCTTTTCCTCTTCATCTTTGATCAATCCAACCTACAAGAAAATCAGTTAGGTTCTGTGAAAACAAAGGTCAAGAAAGCAAAAAATAGACCAAATAACCAAAATTTGATAAAAAGCACGTGTCATAAATAATTTTTTACTTTCTACCTCCCTCCAGTGGTGCAACCCATGAAGGCGCCATAGTTTGAACTTACCAGCGGTGCTGTATAGCTCTGCTTACTAGTCAACGTCGCTCTATAGCCAAACTAGTGAGCATAAAGGTATCGCTATTCAGGTCAGCGGTGCATTTTGGAATTTAAAAAGATTCTAGCGAGCCAAAAAGATTCAATGGTGCTGTTTGAAATTTTGAATTCTGGGCGGGAAGTAGGGGTGTCATAGTTTGAAATTTGTAGTGGTGTGACATAGTGACACTGGGTTCCCAATGGTGCTAAGCAGTGACACTGAGCTTCCAACGGTGAAGTTTCCTGTAGGAGTAAAAAAACAAGAAAAACATGAAATTTGATGAAAAAACGTGATTAGATTTTCAATTCCACCCTCCTTCTAGCACCAAAATGTGAACCAAGATTCCCAACCTGCACAAACAAAAGAAGCAAACACTAATTAGATCAAATTCAAGTTAGTATCATGATTCCCCAAGAAATCCATTTAAATTGCAATGAAATGAGATAAAATGAAGAACATAAACAAAACATAAGCAACAGATACTAAATCCTATTCAAATGCAATGCAAACTCTTGATCTCTTCAGGGAATTGGTTCCAATTTGATGTAAAAATTGGCCCTTTCCCAACTCCAATGATGTGATGAAGGATGATTCAATTTGTTGAAGAATCAAATGTACTCCATGATGAAAAACCTGCATAACCTAGCTATGGATTGATAAAATGCTAGAACTTGAGGATGTATTTGAGTATAGTAAGTTTATTCAAATTGTGGATGATGAAACTGAAGGATAACCTCTCAATTTATAGATGAGATTGATGAGAGAAGAGGAAAAAGGGATGAATGTGGGACTAATCTTCAACCAATGAGAAGAAGCCACATGTCATTATGTGAATGGATGAAGGATGTGCAAGTTTTGAAGAATGTGTCAATAAATGCAATTAGGTGATATTTGAAATTGTTGAAATGACATGTAAGAGGGAAAGAAAATGCATTGAATGCCACTTGGCTCAAGGAAAAAGGACCTATTAGGTGGAGTAAATGCCTTGTTGGAAGGACAAAGTCCACTTGAATTTTGAATTCAACTTTGAGGAATATTCCTTTATTATGCCTTTTGAGAGAAAATAGAGATTTAATAAATGAATTAAATCTATTTTCATGTGCAAGTTGCAAAAGCTAGAGGATGGCACATGAGAAGAGATTAAATTAATAAAGGTTAATTAATTTAATGAGAGATTAACTGATGTGAAAAAATTGACTTAAATTTATGGATTGATTTAAATCAAATATGCGAAGAATATGATTTCAAGATTAAATAAATAAATATTTTTTAATTTATTTAACTAAGGAGATGAAATTAGATTAAACTAAATAAGGTTTTAATTTATTTAATTTAATAGATAGACTTTAGGGGTTTAATCAAATAAAATGAATTATTTAATTAAATAGGGACAATTAAATCAGAGTGATTGATTTAATTAATAATAGAGAATGAATTATTTAGATAAGATGATTTATTTAATTAAAAGAGGAAAATTAATGAATTTAATCAAATAAAGATATTTGATTAAATGGTTAGACCGAGGGATGATTTATGATGAAATGGTGTTAGTAGTTGGGATCATATGTGCAATGTCAATCAGTACATTTTATACATCTATAGCTGGCAGACGTGTGGATTAGGCCAACATTTTGTGGAAGAGGAAGAAAGATGACTGGAACTCTGGAGGCCCACCATACTAGATTTCAGTATTCAACCATGAGAGGAAAAGAAAGAGTTGATATGATGTATCAAAACATTAAGCATGCATTCTTTCGGCTAGTAGAGAAGGAGATGGCTACTTTGCTTCATTTTCATTTGCATAACCATATCATGGCATGGGAGCCAAGAAGACCAAGGATGTATAGTTTTATGTGGAGGTAATGGATGTGGTCCAAAATTTAGGAGGGGCAAGAAGGTCAATGTATGATCCTAATGAAATTGAGGAAGAAAAACAAGAGAGGGACAAGAAAAATAAAATAATATAGAGTTTCAAGGATTTGTCAAGCAAGTAAGAGAGCTATGGGAGCAACCTCATCTAAAATATTTTGAACTAGAGTTTGATATACCATTTAGAGCGCTTGGTTTTCATGGAGTTCCTTTCAAAGCCTCTGATTTTATTGTTCCTATGGTAAACTATTTGGTAGAGTTGGTGGAAATACCTTTCTTAGTAATCGCTATTAGTGAGATTGAGATTGTTAACCTTGAGACAATATGACTTGGTGAAAAGGCATTTGATATGGCTATTTTTTTCAAATACTTCAAGCGGGATGTACTCTGCTTGTACGCCATTCCTTAATCTTTGCTTGATGGCATCAAGGAATGGCTGAACTCCATGGATATAAAGTATTATGAAAGTAGAATGAACTTGAATTGGATGCCAATTTTGAAGTCTATTACTAATGATTCAAATAAATTTATTAAAGATGTTGGTTGGGAATTTTTGAAGGAAGCTAGTGATTCTAAATCTAATAATTCATAAGAGTCAGATCAAGGATATGAACCCTCTAATGTAGAAGATGAATCAAAATTAGATTTCATGTTGCCACCATCAAGAGTGTTACAAGCCAATTAACATGATGGAGGAAATTCTTATATAAGGATAATTTTTAATGTTGTAGGTACCGGTTTTAATGCCAACTACAATGGCAACATTGAAATTCCCTAACAGTATTTATGTTAAGGAAATTTCCTTTAGATGCAAGGATTCAAAGCACATCAACCATGTGGTACAAATGACTAAATCCAAGAGACAATTTGTAGCAATGAAAGAGTCTGAAAAGGTAGAGAGAGCTACATTGGTGATTCAGGAGAAACTTTAGCTTTCAAAAACAAAGCCAATCAGGCTGGCAGACGTGTGGATCAAACCAACATTTTGTGGAAGAGGAAGAAAGATGGCTGGAACTATGGAGGCCCACCATAATGGATTTTTTTATTCAACCATGAGAGTAGAAGAGAGAGCTAATATCATGTATCAAAAATTAAAGCATGCATTCTTCCAGCTAATATGAGACGGAGATGTTTACTTTGCTTCATTTTCATTTGCATAACCATATCATGGCATGGGAAACAAGAATACCAAGGATGTCCAATTTTATGTGGAGGTAATGGATGTGGTCCAAAATTTAGGAGGGGCAAGAAGGTCAATGTATGATCCTAATGAAATTGAGGAAGAACAATAAGAGAGGGATAGGAAAAAAATAATAATACGAAGTTTCAAGGATTTGTCAAGCAAGTAAGAGAGCTATGGGAGTAGCCTCATCTAAAATATTTTGAACTAGAGTTTGATATACCATTTAGAGATCTTGGTTTTCATGGAGTTCCTTTCAAAGCCTTTGCTTTTATTGTTCCTACAGTAAACTATTTGGTAGAGTTGGTGGAAATACCTTTCTTAGTAATCGCTATTAGTGAGATTGAGATTGTTAACCTTGAGAGAGTAGGACTTGGGAAAAAGGCATTTGATATGGCTATTGTTTTCAAAGACTTCAAGTGGGATGTACTCCACATGTATTCCATTCCTCAATCTTTGCTGGATGGAATCAAGGAATGGCTGAACTCCATGGATATAAAGTATTATGAAAGCAGAATGAACTTGAAATAGCAACCAATTTTGAAGACTATTACTGATGATCTAGATAAATTTATTGAAGATATTGGTTGGGAATTTTTGAATATGGAAGCTAGTGATTTTGATTCTGATAATTTAGAAGAGTCAGATCAAGGATATGAACCTATGATAGGTCAAATTTGAGTGGTAGAAAATGAGCAGCAAACAAATTAATTCAAAATACCACTAAGAACAACCTACACCTCAAGATTAGCCTAAGTTGGATTCAACACAAAATAAAGGCAACAAATGGAATGTTTTACCTTGTGTCGAATCGATCCTTTGGTTGGCCCTTCGATCTTCAGTGTTGTATGCTCCTTGGATGGAAAGATGCAAGCTAAATGATGATGCGAGGGTGAATGCAAGTGGGTGCAAGCATGAAAATGGCTAAGTATGGATTCTAGGAAAATTTTGCAAGAGTTTGGCTACAATGCACGATCTCTCAAAATGAGAGAAAAGAGGGGGTATTTATAGAGATTTTAGAAACCTCTAGGGAAATGGATGGTCAAGATTGAGCCACCAAGATCAAGATGTAGGGCTAAAGTGAGTTGAAAACTCACAAGCACTCACATCTTGACATGTGGCACATGATATGGCTTAAAAAGGGTGATGTGTGCATGAGTTGGAAGGATAGTACATGACATGGAGGGAGTACAAAGTACCTTGGGATTGGACAAGATCTCCTCATAAAGGAGGTACTTGTCCCCATGTGGGTGAGAGGACAAGTGGGGAATTAAAAATTCTTCAAATATTCTCATGGGGATGAGAGAAGGAATTTAAAATTCCTTAAATGCATTGGGGGATTAAATGTGAATTAAAAATTCACATGGGAAATGGAGATGCCTTGTCCAAAATGAGAAAGCATTTAATGAAGTTGACTTGATTAAGTGATTATGATTGATTAAAGTTGTGCAAGTACTTGATTAGACTAATTAATGACAGATTAGAAGAGGGTTAGATTTTACATGTGACTTGATGTGACAAGTCAAAGATCACATGGGGAAAAAAAAAGGGAATTTAATATTCCTTGGAAGGATAAAAGGAATTAAAAATTCCTTGAGAGGTTGATTAGGCTAGTTAGTGAAGGATTAGAGGAGGGTTAGGTGGCTAAGAGTGATTAGAGGCCAACTTGCAAAAGTTGGAGGATGTGACACATCCTAATCAAGGATTATTAGGCATGTGCACATCCCTAATGATGAGATGAGAAGATGGATTAGGATTAGATAAAAATGATGGAGGATGTGACATATAAGGAATTAAGTAAATGTCATATTTATTTAATTCATTTGATGAAAGGGAGAAGGTATTTAATTATTTAACTAGATACCTTAGGGATTATAAGAACTTTAGAGGGATTAATTAAATAATAGTGATATTACTTAATTAATGCAAATAAGGGATGTTTAGATGAAAGGGAATACATTTTGATAAATTAAGTGTCCAAATTTAGGTGTCTACATTTTGCCCCTCTTTGAGATGGTGTTATGAAGTAGCATCATTTCAAAGAATATTAAAACATAGAACTTAGAAGATGATTAGATTGGGAAAGACGCCCTAGTCATTCAAAGGAGTGACTAGAAAGAGAAAAAGAAAATGATGAAAAATTAGGGATGAAGGATGTCCCCTCGAGAGGATATGCGAGTTCAAGAGAACACGAGTGTGCTCTCAAAATGGATGAGATGATGCAAGGGGAGTTGAAGAAGATGATGCAAAGACAACAAGAGATTGGGAGGGGAGAGTGATGAAGGATGAATGGATGGGAGGGATTTTGATAGATGAGAGGATGAAGATGAAATGCAATCCAAATGTAATTTGCCATAATTGGAGCACTGATTTTTGCTATAGCATAAGACACAAGATGCCAAGGTATGAAGAACCAAAGAAGATTAGTGTCTAAGGCATAAAACAAGCATAACAAACAAGAAGGCTATCCCAACACCCCAAAGTCATGGTGACCTTGGTCAGGCTAGGTATTGGGATAACCACAAGCACACAAGGATGCCCCAGCGTAACACAAGACCTCAGGGATCTTGGTGGGTACTACGTGGGACAACCAAGAAGATAATGAAAAGATCAAGATATGCCCCTATGTTGACTAGTCAAAGAACACCATGATATGATGGATCAAGGCGACCATGACAAGTGATGATAGGGAGCTCAAATGATAAACAAAAGCCAAAAGCATCAAAAGATTGCAATCAATTTCAAACGTCTTTTGCCATAGAATCAAGTGGATGGATGGGATTGACGAGGTCTGTTAGGAAGGATGCATCCTATTGAGACCAATGATGGATACTAAACTAAAAGATTGATATGATGCAGGATATTCAAAACTGATTGGATCTGCTGATACAAGTGGATCTTGTTGGTTAAGAACCAGCTAGATAAGGGCATAGCTCGATGACACGACACAAAGGAGACAATACACAAGATAGGAGACAAACACATCCTAGCGACCTAGGGGATCAGGGGCCGATCAAAGATTAGCCTTGCCTACGTGGAAGTGCAGAGCCCTCATAGTTTGATAAAAGGATAATGACAAACCATGATGGAGACTTCAATGGATGATGAAGATAGGATGGAGAAAAGGAGAAAAGTGGACAATATAGATCAATGACGGAACTGATGGATAGAGCCCTGGGGGCGGATCAAATGATTGACCTTGCCTACGTGAAAGTGCAGGGGCAACGTAGTTCAACGAAAGGACACAGACAAGTGATGGATGAAAGATGATGAGATAACCTTAGATAAGGGGATAAGATGATTGGACTTACACGATGGGACACGATAAACCTATTGGATTGGATTGGAGGATGGTGATCATGAAGCTCAGGGATGGGATAGTTATCCAAATAATCAAAAGATGAATTGGGGGGATGATATGATGGAGAGAGGAGGGATGAAAAAGGAGAGGAGATTGAAAAGATGGCACAAAAGAAGTGGAAGTGATGATGACGAGGTAGATGGCATTGGATTGTGTGGAGAGTAGCCTATAGCTAGATACCAATGACAAGGGATTATAAGATGGGATGAGGGTAGAGGATGGGGGAAGGAAAATGATTGTTTGGATGGATTGGATAGAGGGATAAGGATGGGGAGATGGATATAATGATAAGGAGATGGAGATGGGAAATGGAAGGGATTTCTCTGATGGAATGAATGATGTCTCCAAGGACTATATCACAAAGGAAGATAAATGCCCCCACTCTAGATATGTCATGTATAATGACGCATGAGAGATGGAATATGGGAAAATGAAAGAGATAACTGGAGGATAGGATGGGCGATTAAGGGATATGATAGAACATGTGTGAAGGGAATGTATACCAAGAGGTGTCCAAAGCATGCATAGATAGGTGCCCCTATTTTATTTTATTTTTATCAAGATCACAGAAGGATGGAGGGACGGGATAAATGAGATATGTCAGGTAGGATGGAGGGGATGAATGAAAATGATGTATAACATGAATACAGGCGCACAACAGGAAGCATAGCGGATGGAGGGAATGCATATCAGGAAGCTGCCCCCAAGTGTAGATGGGGATTTATGCATGATGCCTATTTGCCAGGTTTTCATCATGGTACTTATTCAAGGTGCTTGTTTTCCAAGTTTTCACCATTGGACAGATTGTTTCTCTTTACTATTTTATTTTTTGCATTTTTTTGCATTTTTTTGGATTTTTTGGACTTTGTTTGCATTTTTCAACTTTTTTGCATTTTTTGACTTTTTGGATTTTTCGACTTTGTTTACATTTTTTGACTTTTTTTGCATTTTTCAACTTTTTTTTTTTGGATTTTTCGACTTTTTTGGCTTTTTGGATAGCATGCGGAAGGAGATGGATAAGGATAGGGAGGCGAATAAGTGGATTTATAAGACATGCGATAAGGAAATGGTTGAAGGAATCAAGCATCAAGTTCCATATGGGGTATTAAGAGCTCATGTTCGAACCGACTATGGGATGTTGGTACAACCTTATTAGGAGAAATGAATTATGCAAAAGGACGAATTAGAGGGATTTGATGGGGGAGATATGTGGGGTAATGGATGGGATGCTGAAAAGGGGATGGATAGAATGATGGGGTGGATGTGTGGTGGGGAGATGTGTTCAGGACCAACATTGGCACTTATGGGGGTGGATGTGAAAAGATAAGAGGATTAATGGATGGATAATGTGGGGATAATGGAGGAGATGGAATAGTGAATTTTGGGACATAGGGACCCAAAACAGATTTAGGAGTGGGAGGAAGTGTATGATTTGATTTTAGATTAGCAACTTTGGATGTTCTCACAGATTTTTCATTTGATGGCATTGCATCTTTTTTCTTTGGGATCCACATGGTTTTGATTTGGATTGTGGATTTGATTTTTCTTTTCTTCAACATGTCATTTAGAGGGGACATGTGGAGCTTTAGATTCATGTGGATGTTTGGATTTATGTATTTTTACTTTAGCATCCAAAGTTATTTTATTAGCAATGGGATGGGTCTGAGGAGATGGACGATGTGGAGCAATGGAGGTAGGAGCATGGGGATTACATGTAGATGGAGGATGTTTAGGTATGTGCCTTTGTTGATCCTAATTATGGGATATGCGAGAGGGATTTTTATGATGGATGACATGGATAGGTGTTGGATGGATGAAATGATGAGATGGAGGAGGTGATCTTGGGATATACGGACCCAAGATGGATGGAATAGATGAAGGATCAGAGATGGTGGATGGAGGGATGTAAGGACCCAAAATGGATGGAGCAGATGAAGCAGGAATATGGACAGTTATTTTGAGGTGATATGATAGAGGAGGAGGGATGGAAACATATGATCTAGCGGAGCGATGGGAAGAGCTAGAAGTTCTTTTGACAAAGGCTCATTGAGGATATCTAGAGGTTGTACCAACATATTTAGATTGTGAGTCTTGGGAAATAGATCCAAGACTTTGCATGCATATTTGTTCTTTGACTTGGATGGGCTCTAAAATACCTTGCTCATGAAGGCCTAGACCTTTTCCTTGATAGTTCATTTTCTTGAGCATGCAATCCATGATAGGATTTCTGTTATTTTGAAAACATGATGCGAGTCCATGATTAGGTGGAGGATGATGGGTGGTAAATATACTATGATTTTCTTCTACAATGAGGCCGCCATGGAAGAATGTGAGAGTACCCAGGGGATATGTAAGTGATGTGGGGATAGTAGTTTTAGGCGATGATGGGGGATCATAAGAGGGAGATGACGGGGTAGCAAAATTTGGATGGGTGGTATCAAGAGAGGGATTAGGGGATATGATAGGATCTGGATTTGTGGTAGCGGGCTCATGTGATGGAGATGGAGATAGAGCAGTGGAATCTTGAATGACAAGGGGATCATGGGATGGAATGGATGGGGGACTTTGATCTTGAGGTGGACTAGATGGGATGGTATGATCTTGATCTGGAGAAGGGGATACGTTGGCATGCTTTGGATCAGGCTCTTGGCATGACTCATCATGTGCAGGAGGCATGATAATGGTGTCTTGGTGGGACTCTTTAGGTGGGGAGGATGGAGGATTCGATGCAGTCATTAGAATGGATTTTAGTGACACTAGGAGTGGGAGAAGTGAATCGGATTTGGGTGTCGTCAATGGGTTCGACGGCTCTCGGAGTAGGAGGTGGGTGCTCAATGGATTTAGTAGATGTGATGGTAGGAGATGGGGCTCCGTGGATTCAAAGGATGTGATGGTTTCAATAGTTTGAGTGGTGCTAAGGGTGGCATCATCAATGATAGGTGTTGGGTGGGGTAGGGTCTCGTCACTAATGACCGTGGGTGATGGCTTGGGATGGCATGATTCCACAACTTCAAGGTGTGGAGTGGGAGATGTCTTCTTTGTTATAAGTCCTTGGAGAACTTCTAGAGTGAGGAACTTGCATACTCTAGGTTTGGATGGAAAGGTAGGAGTGGATGAAGGATTATGGGTTGGTGGGGGATTAGGACTAGAGATTGGTGGATTAGGATTAGATGGGGGAATGGGATTGGATGTAAAAGTGGGAATAGATGGGGAATTAAGATTAGATGAAGGGTTAAGATAGGGATATTGGGATGGTGAATTAGGACACGAGGATGTGGGTGGTGGGTTGTAGTAAGGATATTGGGATGGTAGATTAGGATGGGGAGATTGAGGAGGTGGATTGAGATAGGGAAATGTGGATGTCGAATTAGGATAAGAAGATGTGGATGTTGGATTAGGGTGAGTTGATGCAAATGTAGGATTAGGATGAGGAGGTTGGTATGGAAGATTAGGGTAGGGGGTATATGCGGATGAAGGATTAAGATAGGAGGATGTGGACGAGGGATTAGGATAGGGGTATTGTGATGGCAGACTAGGATAAGTGGATGATGTAGAGGAAGGATATGATGGATATGATGGGTATCCCTTGTCACAGGTAGCATAGGGAGCATGATTAGGCATGGATGAAGACATAATAGGATAAATCAAAGGGATGATTGGATTTTGGAAAGTGGGTGAAGATAGCTTACTAGCAATGATAGTGTCAAGGGGATCTATGTCACATTCTTTTTTATCAACAAGACTTTCATTATTGTTGTCAACGTAATTGGGGTTTCCCTTGACCACTATTGATGGAGGATAAGAATTCATGATGATGAAAGGATAAAGAAGATGGATCAAAGATTTTGGATGGGAATGGACTAAAGCTCAAATCAAGATTTAGGTTAAGCTCAGATCAGGATTGGATTAAAGCTCAGATCAGGATGATTGGATGATGCGATGGGATTGATTTTGATGATTGGATTGGATTATCAAAGGATGATTACGACACCGAATATATTTCAAGATGGAAGTAGATTGATTGGGTCGAAGGTGATTGGATAAGGATGAAATTGGATTGGATAAGATCAATTGATGATCGAATGATGGATTGGATAGGATGATGGAAGGGACTCTAAACCCCGTTCAGAGATTACCGTAGGTGATGTAGGATACTGATTGATCGGATTAAAGGATAAATGTATGATTGCAGCACCGAATCCACTTTGAGATTGAAAATGGATTGATTGGGCTGACGATGATGATTAACTTAGGATGGATGACAATCCTAAGAGGATGTTGATGATGATGATCATATCAGATACTTTGGTCAATTTGGATAATAACCTGAGATGAAGTTCTAGGGATTTGGATGATTTGATTGGAGGAACGAATGATAAAAATGGATGAACAAATACTCAAAATGAGTAAATGATTGATCGCAATGAGTAAACAGATGATCAAACTGATAGAATGAGAGTTCAAAATGATGAAAGGATGTGTTAAATGGATGAATGTTTACTCGGAATGAGTAAACGGATGATCAGAATGATAGAACGAGAGTTTGGAATGATGAAAGGATGTGTTAAATGGATGAACGTTTACTTAGAACGAGTAAACGAATGATCAGAATGATAGAACAAGAGTTTGGAATAATGAAAGGATGTGTTAAATGGATGAATGTTTACTCAGAATGAGTAAATGGATGATCAAAATGATAGAACGAGAGTTCAGAATGATGAAAGGATGTGTTAAATGGATGAACGTTTACTTGAAACGAGTAAATAATTGACTAGAATGGATGAATGACTACTTGGAACGAGTAAATGACTACCCACAATGGATGAATGATTCTCGAAATGAGAAGATGAAGGCCCAAAATGAATGATAGATTACTTAGAACAAGTAGATGATTGATCGGGACTATTGAGGAGGGAAGGTATGGCTCTGGAGGAGGTCGGGTATGGTTGTTTGGAGGGTTGTCTAGAGGGGATTCCCTAGTCTTGTAAGGGAAGGTTTATGACAGAAGATTGAGAGAGAATGGTAGGGTATGCCCCCCTTGAGAAGGCAGATGGGGAAGGAAAAGGTTCCCTTGGAAACTTCTCAAAAGTATGAAGTGGTATATGTCATTGGAAAGAGCACAAAAAATTGAGAAGATTGGCGTTTGAATGGAGGAAAACGGGTTAGCAATGTGAAAATGGCGGGGCATATATGGTTGTCTGTTAGGTTAGGTCCACCCAAGGAGAAAAAGTTGGTCAAATCTGACTGAGTAGAGGTTAGGTCTGCCCCTGCATAGGTCAGGTCTACCCAAGGATGGGTCAGGTCCGCCCAAGGAGCAAAAACTGATGATCCTAGGTCCAAAATAGGCTGCAAAAGACCAATTTTTAGGGCAAGTCCACCCCTGGATGAGGGCAGGTTTGCCCAAGGATGAAAAAATGATGATCCTAGGTCTAAATTAGGCTCCAAGGGACCAATTTTTAGGGCAAGTCTGCCCCTGGATGAGGGTAGGTCTGCCCAAGGATGAAAAACTAATGATCTTAGGTCCAAATCAGGCTCCAAGGGACCGGTTTTTAGGGCAAGTCCACCCAAGGATGAGGACAAGTCTACCCAAGGATGAAAAATTGATGATCCTAGGTCCAAATCAGGCTCCAAAAGACCAGATTTTAGGGCAAGTCTTCCCAAGGATCAGGGCAAGTCCGCCCAAGGATGAAAAACTGATGATCCTAGGTCCAAATCAGGCTCCAAGGGACCAATTTTTAGGGAAAGTTCACCCAAGGATGAAAAAATGATGATCCTAGGTCAAAATTAGGCTCTAAGAGACCATTTTTTAGGGAAAGTACACCCAAGGATGAAAAAATGATGATCCTAGGTCCAAATCAGGCTCCAAAAGACTAGTTTTTAGGGAAAATCCACCCAAGGATGAGGGAAAGTCCACCCAAGGATGAAAAAATAATGATCCTAGGTCCAAATCAGGCTCTAAGGGACCAGTTTTTAGGGCAAGTCCACCCAAGGATGAGGGCAAGTCTGCCCAAGGATGAAAAACTGATGATCCTAGGTCCAAATCAGGCTCCAAGGGACCAGTTTTTAGGGCAAGTTCGCCCCTGGATGAGGGAAAGTCTACCCAAGGATGAAAAAATGATGATCCTAGGTCCAAACTAGGCAATGGAAAAGGATTCAAAATACAAGAATCATCAATCAAAAGACTATGGCTGAGTGAAATAAATTAGATAATAACTAGTTTCGCACAAAGAAGACAATTCAGTCAGCACAAGGCTAAGTCTAGTAAAGGGGTATAGCCGACAAAGTCCTCTAATCTAGGATGAACATGGTTACTAGGGAGTCCTCGATATACACCCGATACATGAGGCCCAAACCGTGAACACCAACCCATTACAAGCATGAGTTGGGAACGAAAAAGGCTCAGACCAACTCTTCACATCATCCCGATGCTTCGCCAATTAAAATGTGGTTGGATTGGGGTACAACTTTCACTCTCCCCCCTTTATATACCCCACCGATACGTGTGGTTGGAATCATCCCTTGGGGTGATGAAATACCCAAGCAAGTCCCACTAAGAAAGATAAAATGGGTAGACTCAAAGGACGTGGTAAGCTACGATTTCTCGTCACCTAGGATCACCAATTGGTGCAAGGGGATTGGATACGTCAAATAGCTTATCTAAAATACATCATACAAGGTTGATTGAAACCTCTTAATTAAACTATGTTCCTAATTAGGGGTTAAGAACCCTTAAAATTTCCAAAAAGTTAATAAAAAACCAAAATTTCACCTTTTGAAAAAAGCTGTCTAGGGCAAATCCGCCCAAGGAGAGTGCAGATTTGGTTGTTTGGGGCAAATCCGGCTATCTGTTAGGTCAGGTCCACCTGTGGAGGGCGGGTCCAACTATGGAGGGTGGGTCTACCTATCTGTGATTTTTTTTTTTCAAAACCACAATCTGCAATCTGGGGAGGGCAGGTCTGCCCCTGGAGAGGGTCAGGTCTACCTGTGGGGGTGCGGGTCCACCCCTCTATAACCTATACATGCAAAAAGTCAAAAAATAGAAAATGTGAAAGCAAAATACCTGTTTGTGGGTCCCATCGAGCATGCTAGAAATGTGATAGGTCAAATTTGAGTGGTAGAAAATGAGCAGCAAACAAAGTAATGCAAAATACCACTAAGAACAACCTACACCTCAAGATTAGCCTAAGTTGGATTCAATACAAAATAAAGGCAACAAATGGAACGTTTTACCTTGTGTTGAATCAATCCTTTGGTTGGCCCTTTGATCTTCGGTGCTGTATGCTCCTTGGATGGCAAGATGCAAGCTAAATGATGATGTGAGGGTGAATGCAAGTGGGTGCAAGCATGAAAATGGCTAAGTATGAATTCTAGGAAAATTTTGCAAGAGTTTGGCTACAATGCATGATCTCTCAAAATGAGAGAAAAGAGGGGGTATTTATAGAGATTATAGAAACCTCTAGGGAAATGGACTGTCAAGATTGAGCCACCAAGATCAAGATGTAGGGCTAAAGTGAGTTAAAAACTCACAAGCCCTCACATCTTGACATGTGGCATGTGATATGGCTTAAAAAGGGTGATGTGCGCATGAGGTGGAAGGATAGTACATGACATGGAGGGAGTACAAAGTACCTTGGGATTGGACAAGATCTCCTCATAAAGGAGGTACTTGTCCCCATGTGGGTGAGAGGACAAGTGGGGAATTAAAAATTCTTCAAATATTCTCATGGGGATGAGAGAAGGAATTTAAAATTCCTTAAATGCATTGGGGGATTAAATGTGAATTAAAAATTCACATGGGAAATGGAGATGCCTTGTCCAAAAGGAGAAAGCATTTAATGAAGTTGACTTGATTAAGTGATTAGGATCGATTAAAGTTGTGCAAGTACTTGATTAGAGTAATTCATGACAGATTAGAAGAGGGTTAGATTTCACATGTGACTTGATGTGACAAGTCAAAGATCACATGGGGAAGAGAAAAGGGAATTTAATATTCCTTGGAAGGATAAAAGGAATTAAAAATTCCTTGAGAGGTTGATTAGGCTAGTTAGTGAAGGATTAGAGGAGGGTTAGGTGGCTAAGAGTGATTAGAGGCCAACTTGCAAAAGTTGGAGGATGTGACACATCCTAATCAAGGATTAGGCATGTGCACATCCCTAATGATGAGATTAGAAGATGGATTATGATTAGATAAAAATGATGGAGGATGTGACATATGAGGAATTAAATAAATTTCATATTTATTTAATTCATTTGATGAAAGGGAGAAGGTATTTAATTATTTAACTAGATACCTTAGGGATTAGAAGAACTTTATAGAGATTAATTAAATAATAGTGATATTACTTAATTAATGCAGATAAGGGATGTTTAGATGAAAAGGGATAAATTTGGATAAATTAAGTGTCCAAATTTAGGTGTCTACAGAATCCTCTGATGTAGAAGAGGAATTAGAATTAGATGAGGAAGGTTCAAAAGATGAATCTCTTGTGGAGTTAGAGGAGGACGAAGAAGAAGAAGAATATTTTGAAGAGGAGAAAGGTAAAATATGGGATGAACTAGAAGTTGAAGCCAAAAATGCAAATAAGGAAAAAGGAGACAAGTTTAGTAGTAAAGAGGAAATGAAGCAACAAAAGGTAAAAGCTATAGGGAAGTCTTAGGCACCTGATATTAGAGATTCAAGAGGAATGTCTACCAAGAGGCATAAAGCAGATGAATTAAGTTCATCTCGATCCTTCTACTATTTATTCATGCACATAAATGGTGATCTTGTAATCATAAGATTTGAGGTGTATTTATTCATCGTATGCATCAATAAACAACTCAACACAAGAGATACAAATTGACATATTAACACAACAATATCCAACTAAGTTATTGAAACTCAACTATTGATACCTCTTTCTCCATCTAGATTACAAAATCATTCCACTTTTTTTTTGTAGCATATTCTTTTAAAATTGCTTTGGATGGCGGCCATATTTCTCCTCCTATCAAAACATGGCACATGGACTAGTTAAACTAATTAATATGCAATCATTTACTTTTCCAACGAAATAAAAAAATATATCATTTAACATATTAAATATGCTTACAAATGTATAGATCAAGATCTGTAAACCTTTCTGGCCACTGCGATGCATGGCAAGAAGTTTCTCAAGCCTAGCCTTCGAGTCCTTGTCTTGAAACATATACTAATTCAATTTAACTATGCACTCGTAAATAAAATTTAAATATCATTTAATAAATTTGATATAATCTTATGAGAAAATTCAAATAACTGCATACTCTCCACACCAGAATTCCTCCGTGCATTAGACTTCTCATATTCTTTTACAATCTCTTTCCATACTTTCACACTTACATCAATTGGCCTTTTTTTCTGCCTTAGCTCAAGAGGGATTTTTTTTATCTTCTTTGTTTGGTTGCATCAAAATCTCTTGCAGTATTGAGACATTCATAGCTTTATCTTCTTTACAAACCAACCTATGCCAAATTCATTCTCCATATCATGGATAACTACTTTTTTCAGGTGCATGGGTATCTTTGAGAATGAAAAATGTAGATGGTCTTTGAACCATTGAAGGCATGATTCCTTCAACCTATTCACAAATGTTTTCCTAGCATCCATCATTCAGAATTCTCCTAAAAATGCCTCGTATTCTATCTTTGTATTGTAGCTACCAATGCAAGATTCGAAAACATGGTGTGGTGGAAGAATTCTATGTCCCAAAAGTGGAAGTCTATGCTCCCTGTTCCACATTATTAGAGTTTACTGTCACTGATTTCCTCCTAGATCTTTTGCTCAATCTAGGACTGGTTGGGGAATCAATTGATTCCCTTCGACACAATCGATTTGTTTTCAATGTTTGAGGGGAATTACCAAATTGTATTTCTATGTATCTGGCAAGTGTTGTCCAGTCCACATTAACCAATTTGTTCACTGCCTCTACCCCCAATATGGAAGCCAATTCCTCTTTATCTTTGTTAGTCTCATGTGCATATATATATATTTAAATTATATTTCTTATTTTAAATTTAGAAATAAAAAACTAAAAAGTAAAATTCAAAGAAATAATGGAAACATTTACAAATCTATAAATTGACAATGAATTACCTCATTGTGGCTAGAGTTTTCTAAAAATGCTCGCTTCCCTCCATTGCTTGAAATTTTGGGGTGACCTAGGGAAAATTATTTTCATCCAGTCTATGGAGGAAAAAGAGTTACACACTGTCAGGTATTAAAGTTTTTGTCTAGTTTGTGGTATAAAAGTTTTGTTTTGTGGGAAAATATGTTCACTAGGTGTGCTTAGTGTTGATAACCTAGGGAAAATATGATCACCCGGTTTGCTTAGTGTTGATAAAATTATCATGAAAACTCTTTCATAATGCAATCTTGCATGAATTTGTCATGGCATCGGTGACTATGGTGCAACTAGGAAAAACCAAGCAGTTTCTGCATTTATTTTCAGTAGTTGCTCAGTAGTGACCAACCCAATTCCCATATTCTCCAAGTATTTCATTATTTCCTTGATACCTAGGTTAGGGAAAGAATACAGAGGAATCCTCGCTTTGTGCTATAATATTTTGAGCGAAAGCTCAAATGGGTAGGGTAATTTTTTTTGTTGGTTTCTCAAAGGTTTTACAATTTATAATGATGGGACAATTTAGAGGTTGCCTAGATTGGTTAGGCCACAAACCAGTAAACAATCACGAATTCAAATGCAATACAAAGAGCAGCAAACATTCAAAAATTCAACCAAGAAAAAAAAATTGTAACCTTACCTATGTGTTGCAAACTAAATTGAATTTCTCATCAGTTGTTGGTAGCACCCTGCTCTCTTCCTTCATGCAAATTTTTTCCCTTTTTGTCGTATGATTTCTTCCTTCACTTGGGAAAGTTTTAAATTTTCAAATTTGATTCATTAGTTGACGTTAGTTAACTCAAACTTTAGCGTCGAATTTTGGCTGTTAATGTAATCTGTTTGGGACATATAAGTGACATCAAGTGCGCCTAATTTAGCACCTATCATTTTTGTATAGTGATTATTTTCATTGTTGTGTATCATAGGATCCAAAGTGTTGGAAATAATTCCAACTCCTACCTTGTCTTTGTGACCACCGCTGTTCTGTGGATCCTTCATCAGCTTGGTGTGGTAGAGCAATTTTTACCACGGTCCCACAAGGTGCTTCATCTTTCTTGGTGGTAGTGTGGTGAAAGCTTCTGTGGTGACACACGAGTCTTCCTTTTGTTCCTGGCAGTGTTGAGGTGACTCTTGTAGTCCTGCAAGTCTTCTACCATTGGCATCCAGTAGTGTGGTGACCACTGCTGTCCCATGGCTCCTTCATCAGCTCGGTGTGGTAGAGCAGCTTTTAAAGTGGTCTTGCAAGTTGCTTTTTCCTTCTCGACAGTAGTGTAGTGAATGCTTTTGTGGTGGAATTTTTATTCACAGAGGAGGCCATGAAGAGAGGATATGGATGGCATAGAAATACTAAATCACTAAGAGGAAAGTGGGTGGAAATAGATGAGACAATGGAATCTGCAGATACAATAGAGGTAAGAAGAGAAAGTAACCTCAACCAAAGGAGGAAGGTGTTTATGAATTCACAAATGCTACAACTTAGAGGAGATAAAGTCATTTTTTTTTTCCATGAGGCGTCTGAGGTCAAACTTATTGGTTGAAAATGCAAAGGAATGGTGATTAAATGTGATTCTATGATCAAAAGGACAAGTTTGAAAATTAGGATAGCCAAAACATGATATCAATATGTCAAATATGTGACTAAAGTGAGGTTTTTGTGTTGGAGTTAACAACCCAAGATCTTCAATCTGCAAAGGAACCTCCACAAGAGATAGAGAGAAGCAACAATGGAAGATGCTATTCCACCAAACAAGGATTGCAATATGATACAATATGATCAATGACAATATACAATGCTATATGCCATCTATTAACCAATATGCTAGAGATGCCTGCTTATAAAGGCAAGGATGATGAGATAGGATAAGACAAGATCATGACAAGTGTCTTAATCCTATCACATGAGACAAACTAACTCATAACTACCTAGGAAAGTGGAAATTCTAGATAAGACAACTAATACTTATCTGGATATGACAACTAATATCCTAAGTAAACTTAACATGTGAATTAAGTCCCTAGTCCCTAGTAAAGGGAATAAACTAGGTACAAGACTTATTCACACCAACACCCCCCCTTAAGTGCAACTTAGGGAGGTACAAACCAATGCAAACATGCAAAAGATGGGTCCTTCTACCTGATGAGGTACCCATGTACAAAACAAAAAACTCTCACAGGAAAAAGGAGAAAAACCCTGTGGGAGAAAACTCCTCTCCAAAGAGAAAAGAAACTAATGAAGGAAGGAGGACTCCTCAAGACTAAGGACAACTTCCTTCACCCAAACATGGATGCATGGCGAAGATAGCGAGGAGGTGGCGCCAAGGTTTAGTGAAGATGTGCAACACAGCGATGCGTGAGCAAATACTCAAGAACACCATCACGGATGAGGAGTATGCGATAAAGTGCGTGTGGATCTCAATGTGCTTGAGTCTTATTTGATGCTCCACTTTGGGTTGCGTGAAAATATGAATGGCACTCTGATTGTCACACCAGAGAGTAGTGGGCTGAGTGGAAGGGAATCCGAACTCAGTCATCAACTGTCGAAGCCACAAAACCTCCTGACTAGCCAACACAACACCTCGATACTCAGCCTCTGTCGATGATAATGCAATAGCAGTCTACTTCTTGCATGACCATGCAATCGAACCAGAACCAAGGCAAAAAACAAATCCATAAGTAGACTTTCGATCATTGACATCACCAGCCCAATCTGAGTCAGTGAAGCCCACAATCTGAGATGCACCTGAAATGTAGTGAATGCCAAAATGAGTAGTGCCCTGAATGTATCTCAAGATACGCTTGGCGGCTTTCCAATGACTCTCATGAGGCTCCTGTGAGAAGCGAGAGACAAGTCCAACCACAAAGGAAATATCAGGACGACTATGTGTCAAGTACAAAAGACTGCCAACCAACTGCCGATACAAGGTAGGATCAACTGTAGGAGTAGTGCAACTGGAAGACAGTACAACACTGAAGCTGGGGAGATAAGGTAGAGGCGGGGCGCCACACCAATCCGGCTTCCTTGCCAAAAATCTCTGAAGCAAATCAAGAGCATACTTCTGCTGGAAAATGAAGATCCCCTCAGAAGTTTGATGAATCTGAAGACCAAGGAAGTAATGCAAAAGACCAAGGTTGGTCATATCAAATCGCTCCATCAATGCTCGCTGTGTACTCTGAATCATGGAAGTAGAATTTCCTGTGAGAATCAAATCATCCACGTAGAGCACAAGTATAAGTAGATCCTCTCCATGTCTCTGTGTATAAACTGTGGGATCGGAATGGCAGCGAGTGTAACCGGAAGCAAGCAAGAAACTATCCATCTTCTCATACCAAGCCCTAGGGGCTTTTTTGAGACCATACAATGAACGTCGAAGCCTGCAAACAAGTGAAGAGTCTTGCACAAAACCTGGTGGCTACTCCATATAGATCTCCTCATGAAGATCCCCATGCAAGAAAGCACTCTTCACATCCATCTGATATACTGACCATCCCTGAGATGTAGCTATAGCAAGGACAAGGCGAATAGAATCCATCTTGGCAACAGGAGCAAAGGTCTCAGAATAGTCAATCCCTTCAACCTGAGAAAACCCCTTTGCAACAAGACGAGCCTTGTACTTGTCAATGGAACCATCTACTGCATACTTGGTACGATACACCCACTTGCATCGAACCAACTTTCTTCCCTTAGGAAGAGGCACAAGATCCCAAGTATGATTCTTCATCAAAGAAGAATACTCATCAGCCATAGCACTATCCCACTCTGGAATACCTGAAGCATCTGAAAACTTCTGAGGATCATCTGAAACTGCATGACTCAAAAGACTGATTCCAGAAGTCTGAGAACGAGTGCGGCGAGTGTCTGTGGGATCACCAACAAGAGGACCAGCCTCCTCAAGAGTAACTCGAGCCCATCATGGCCTAGTGGGTGAGTGAGGAGGAGGTTCATCAAGACCATCATCAAAATCTTCCTCAAGTAGCAAAGTATCATCAACTGAAGAAGACTGAGTAGGTTGTGATGAAGAAGAAGTCGAAGGAGGAGCTAGCTGGGTGAAGGTCTCAGAAAATTGAACATCACGTCGGAAATGAACCTCTCGTGTGTCAAGATCAAACAATCTGTATGCCTTCACATCCTCACAATAGCCAACAAAGATATAACGCTGACTCTTCTTCTCCATGGATTTACGTCGACCATTCGGAATGAATGCCCAAGCCTCACTACCGAATACTCTGAAGAAGGAAACATTTGGCTTGCGATGAGACCAAGCCTCCTCAGGGGTCATATTTCGCACTGCCTTGTGGGGCATACGATTCTGAATATAGTTGGCACAATTGACAGCTTCGGCCCAAAAGGTGGGAGCCATGGACCTAGACTGAATCATACAATTGGCCATTTCCCTGAGAGTCCTGTTCTTTCTCTCAGCCACACCATTCTGCTGAGGAGTGTAAGGAACTGTGTGCTGATGAAGAATACCTTTCGCACTGCAAAAATCCTGAAATGCCTGGTTGACATACTCTCCCCCATTATCTGTGCGTATCTGTCGAAGAGAAAAACCTGACTGCTTCTCCACAAAGGTTTTGAAGGTCTTGAAGTTGGTGAGGACTTCACTCTTGAGCTTCAGAAAGTAGACCCATGTCCGGCGGGAAAAATCATCAATGAATGTTAGCACATACTTGGCCCCTGAAAAAGAAGGAGTTGGGAATGACATAAGATCACTATGGACCAACTCAAGGGGTGTGGTTGCACGTGTAGCGTGACCCTTAGGAAAAGGATCTTGATGTTGCTTGCCAAGAACACATCCTTGACAATCACCATCTGTGCAAGTGATCTTTGGAAGACCAACCACTAAGTTATGTGCTTTCATTTGCTGAAGATATCTATAATTCAAGTGGCCAAATCTCTCATGCCAAAGCTTGCTCATTGAATCAACATGAGCAAAAAAACATGACCCTGATGAAGACTCAAATCCATCAAATCGATACAAATGATTCTCATGATCAACTACTCCTGTAGCAACAACCTTCTCAGGATCTTGTAACTGTCTAATAGTCACATTTTGTGGAGAAAACTCAACTAACTTCCCATCTCCAGAATGACAAATCTGATATACGGAAAGAAGATTCGCTGAAATATCAGGAACAAGTAAAACATCCTCAATGCACCCATCTAGCATCTGAACGGAGCCTGTCCCCAAAACTGGAAT
>VDFB02058242.1:349105859-349161348 GCA_007258455.2 Sequoia sempervirens | reverse complement strand
AGAACTTTATAGAGATTAATTAAATAATAGTGATATTACTTAATTAATGCAGATAAGGGATGTTTAGATGAAAAGGGATAAATTTGGATAAATTAAGTGTCCAAATTTAGGTGTCTACAGAATCCTCTGATGTAGAAGAGGAATTAGAATTAGATGAGGAAGGTTCAAAAGATGAATCTCTTGTGGAGTTAGAGGAGGACGAAGAAGAAGAAGAATATTTTGAAGAGGAGAAAGGTAAAATATGGGATGAACTAGAAGTTGAAGCCAAAAATGCAAATAAGGAAAAAGGAGACAAGTTTAGTAGTAAAGAGGAAATGAAGCAACAAAAGGTAAAAGCTATAGGGAAGTCTTAGGCACCTGATATTAGAGATTCAAGAGGAATGTCTACCAAGAGGCATAAAGCAGATGAATTAAGTTCATCTCGATCCTTCTACTATTTATTCATGCACATAAATGGTGATCTTGTAATCATAAGATTTGAGGTGTATTTATTCATCGTATGCATCAATAAACAACTCAACACAAGAGATACAAATTGACATATTAACACAACAATATCCAACTAAGTTATTGAAACTCAACTATTGATACCTCTTTCTCCATCTAGATTACAAAATCATTCCACTTTTTTTTTGTAGCATATTCTTTTAAAATTGCTTTGGATGGCGGCCATATTTCTCCTCCTATCAAAACATGGCACATGGACTAGTTAAACTAATTAATATGCAATCATTTACTTTTCCAACGAAATAAAAAAATATATCATTTAACATATTAAATATGCTTACAAATGTATAGATCAAGATCTGTAAACCTTTCTGGCCACTGCGATGCATGGCAAGAAGTTTCTCAAGCCTAGCCTTCGAGTCCTTGTCTTGAAACATATACTAATTCAATTTAACTATGCACTCGTAAATAAAATTTAAATATCATTTAATAAATTTGATATAATCTTATGAGAAAATTCAAATAACTGCATACTCTCCACACCAGAATTCCTCCGTGCATTAGACTTCTCATATTCTTTTACAATCTCTTTCCATACTTTCACACTTACATCAATTGGCCTTTTTTTCTGCCTTAGCTCAAGAGGGATTTTTTTTATCTTCTTTGTTTGGTTGCATCAAAATCTCTTGCAGTATTGAGACATTCATAGCTTTATCTTCTTTACAAACCAACCTATGCCAAATTCATTCTCCATATCATGGATAACTACTTTTTTCAGGTGCATGGGTATCTTTGAGAATGAAAAATGTAGATGGTCTTTGAACCATTGAAGGCATGATTCCTTCAACCTATTCACAAATGTTTTCCTAGCATCCATCATTCAGAATTCTCCTAAAAATGCCTCGTATTCTATCTTTGTATTGTAGCTACCAATGCAAGATTCGAAAACATGGTGTGGTGGAAGAATTCTATGTCCCAAAAGTGGAAGTCTATGCTCCCTGTTCCACATTATTAGAGTTTACTGTCACTGATTTCCTCCTAGATCTTTTGCTCAATCTAGGACTGGTTGGGGAATCAATTGATTCCCTTCGACACAATCGATTTGTTTTCAATGTTTGAGGGGAATTACCAAATTGTATTTCTATGTATCTGGCAAGTGTTGTCCAGTCCACATTAACCAATTTGTTCACTGCCTCTACCCCCAATATGGAAGCCAATTCCTCTTTATCTTTGTTAGTCTCATGTGCATATATATATATTTAAATTATATTTCTTATTTTAAATTTAGAAATAAAAAACTAAAAAGTAAAATTCAAAGAAATAATGGAAACATTTACAAATCTATAAATTGACAATGAATTACCTCATTGTGGCTAGAGTTTTCTAAAAATGCTCGCTTCCCTCCATTGCTTGAAATTTTGGGGTGACCTAGGGAAAATTATTTTCATCCAGTCTATGGAGGAAAAAGAGTTACACACTGTCAGGTATTAAAGTTTTTGTCTAGTTTGTGGTATAAAAGTTTTGTTTTGTGGGAAAATATGTTCACTAGGTGTGCTTAGTGTTGATAACCTAGGGAAAATATGATCACCCGGTTTGCTTAGTGTTGATAAAATTATCATGAAAACTCTTTCATAATGCAATCTTGCATGAATTTGTCATGGCATCGGTGACTATGGTGCAACTAGGAAAAACCAAGCAGTTTCTGCATTTATTTTCAGTAGTTGCTCAGTAGTGACCAACCCAATTCCCATATTCTCCAAGTATTTCATTATTTCCTTGATACCTAGGTTAGGGAAAGAATACAGAGGAATCCTCGCTTTGTGCTATAATATTTTGAGCGAAAGCTCAAATGGGTAGGGTAATTTTTTTTGTTGGTTTCTCAAAGGTTTTACAATTTATAATGATGGGACAATTTAGAGGTTGCCTAGATTGGTTAGGCCACAAACCAGTAAACAATCACGAATTCAAATGCAATACAAAGAGCAGCAAACATTCAAAAATTCAACCAAGAAAAAAAAATTGTAACCTTACCTATGTGTTGCAAACTAAATTGAATTTCTCATCAGTTGTTGGTAGCACCCTGCTCTCTTCCTTCATGCAAATTTTTTCCCTTTTTGTCGTATGATTTCTTCCTTCACTTGGGAAAGTTTTAAATTTTCAAATTTGATTCATTAGTTGACGTTAGTTAACTCAAACTTTAGCGTCGAATTTTGGCTGTTAATGTAATCTGTTTGGGACATATAAGTGACATCAAGTGCGCCTAATTTAGCACCTATCATTTTTGTATAGTGATTATTTTCATTGTTGTGTATCATAGGATCCAAAGTGTTGGAAATAATTCCAACTCCTACCTTGTCTTTGTGACCACCGCTGTTCTGTGGATCCTTCATCAGCTTGGTGTGGTAGAGCAATTTTTACCACGGTCCCACAAGGTGCTTCATCTTTCTTGGTGGTAGTGTGGTGAAAGCTTCTGTGGTGACACACGAGTCTTCCTTTTGTTCCTGGCAGTGTTGAGGTGACTCTTGTAGTCCTGCAAGTCTTCTACCATTGGCATCCAGTAGTGTGGTGACCACTGCTGTCCCATGGCTCCTTCATCAGCTCGGTGTGGTAGAGCAGCTTTTAAAGTGGTCTTGCAAGTTGCTTTTTCCTTCTCGACAGTAGTGTAGTGAATGCTTTTGTGGTGGAATTTTTATTCACAGAGGAGGCCATGAAGAGAGGATATGGATGGCATAGAAATACTAAATCACTAAGAGGAAAGTGGGTGGAAATAGATGAGACAATGGAATCTGCAGATACAATAGAGGTAAGAAGAGAAAGTAACCTCAACCAAAGGAGGAAGGTGTTTATGAATTCACAAATGCTACAACTTAGAGGAGATAAAGTCATTTTTTTTTTCCATGAGGCGTCTGAGGTCAAACTTATTGGTTGAAAATGCAAAGGAATGGTGATTAAATGTGATTCTATGATCAAGGGACAAGTTTGAAAATTAGGATAGCCAAAACATGATATCAATATGTCAAATATGTGACTAAAGTGAGGTTTTTTGTGTTGGAGTTAACAACCCAAGATCTTCAATCTGCAACGCCAAAGAACCTCCACAAGAGATAGAGAGAAGCAACAATGGAAGATGCTATTCCACCAAACAAGGATTGCAATATGATACAATATGATCAATGCAATACTATACAATGCTATATGCCATCTTAACAAATATGCTAGAGATGCCTTGTTTATAAAGGCAAGGATGAGAGATAGGATAAGACAAGATCATGACAAGTGTCTTAATCCTATCACATGAGACAACTAACTCATAACTACCTAGGAAAGTGGAAATTCTAGATAAGACAACTAATACTTATCTAGATATGACAACTAATATCCTAAGTAAACTTAACATGTGAATTAAGTCCCCTAAGTCCCTAGTAAAGGAATAAACCAGGTACAAGACTTATTCACACCAACACCCCAAGTGCAAACTGGGAAAATAAAACCAATGCAACATGCAAAAGATGGGTCCCGCTACTAAAACCGATGAGGTTCTGTACAAACAAAACTCCTACAAGCGTAAAAGGAGAACCCCTGCGGAGAAAACTCTCCAAAAGAGAGAAAAGAAAGAAAACTAATGAAGGAAGGAGGACTCCTCAAGACCCCCAAGGACAACTTCCTTCACCCCAAGCATCGATCGCAACTGAAGATAACGAGGTGACGCCAAAGGTTTAGTGAAGATGTCTGCAACCTGCTGATCTGTAGGCAAATACTCCAAGCTGAGAACACCATCCTGGATGAGCTGCCTGATGAAGTGCATGTGGATCTCAATATGCTTAGTCCGCTGATGCTCCAATGGGTTGCGTGAAATATGAATGGCACTCTGATTGTCACACCAAAGAGTAGTGGGCTGAGTGGAAGGGAATCCGAACTCAGTCATCAACTGTCGAAGCCACAAAACCTCTTGACTAGCCAACACAACACCTCGATACTCAGCCTCTGTCGATGATAATGCAATAGCAGTCTGCTTCTTGCATGACCATGCAATCGGACCAGAACCAAGGCAAAAGACAAAGCCAGAAGTAGACTTCCGATCATTGACATCACCAGCCCAATCTGAGTCAGTGAAGCCCACAATCTGAGATGCACCTAAAGTGTAGTGAATGCCAAAATGAGTAGTGCCCTGAATGTATCTCAAGATACGCTTGGCGGCTTTCCAATGACTCTCATGAGGCTCTTGTGAGAAGCGAGAGACAAGTCCAACCGCAAAGGAAATATCGACTAATTATGTGTCAAGTACAAAAGACTCACAACCAACTGCTGTAGGATCAACTCAGAGAGGTGCAACCGAAGACAAGACAACACCTTCGACCGAATGGGAGAGGGCAAGTTTTGCAATCAGCCATGCCAAATCTCCTGGCACCGAGCATATCATTGAAATGAAGATCCCTCGTGGTTTGATGAATTCAAGACCAAGGAAGTAATGCAAAAGACCAAGGTTGGTCATATCAAATCGCCCATCAATGCTCGGGCTGTGGTACTCCGAATCATGGAAGTAGAATTTCCCTTGTGAGAATCAACCATCCAATGAGCACAAGTATAAGTAGATTCCTCTCCATGTCTCCGTGGTATAAACCGTGGATCTAATGGCAATGGTAACCGAAGCAAGTAAGAAACTATCCATCTTCTCATACCAAGCCTTAGGGGCTTGTTTGAGACCATACAATGAACGCCGAAGCCTACAAACAAGTGAAGAGTCTTGCACAAAACCTGGTGGCTGCTCCATATAGATCTCCTCATGAAGATCCCCATGCAAGAAAGCACTCTTCACATCCATCTGATATACTGACCATCCCTGTGATGTAGCTATAGCAAGGACAAGGCGAATAGAATCCATCTTGGCAACAGGAGCAAAGGTCTCGGAATAGTCAATCCCTTCAACCTGAGAAAAACCCTTTGCAACAAGACGAGCCTTGTACTTGTCAATGGAACCATCTGCTGCATACTTGGTACGATACACCCACTTGCACCGAACCAACTTTCTTCCCTTGGGAAGAGGCACAAGATCCCAAGTATGATTCTTCATCAAAGAAGAATACTCATCAGCCATAGCACTATCCCACTCTGGAATACCTGAAGCATCTGAAAAACTTTTGAGGATCATCTGAAACTGCATGACTCAAAAGACTAATTCCAGAAGTCTGAGAACGAGTGCGGCGAGTGTCTGTGGGATCACCAACAAGAGGACCAGCCTCCTCAAGAGTAACTCGAGCCCATCGTGGCCTAGTGGGTGAGTGAGGAGGAGGTTCATCAAGACCATCATCAAAATCTTCCTCAAGTAGCAAAGTATCATCAACTGAAGAAGAATGAGTAGGTTGTGATGAAGAAGAAGTTGAAGGAGGATCTGGCTGGGTGAAGGTCTCAGAAAACTGAACATCACGTCGGAAATGAACCTCTCGTGTGTCAGGATCAAACAATCTGTATGCCTTCACATCCTCACAATAGCCAACAAAGATATAACGCTGACTCTTCTTCTCCATGGATTTACGCCGACCATTCGAAATGAATGCCCAAGCCTCACTACCAAATACTTTGAAGAAGGAAACATTTGGCTTGCGATGAGACCAAGCCTCCTCAGGGGTCATATTTCGCACTGCCTTGTGGGGCATACGATTCTGAATATAGTTGGCACAATTGATAGCTTCGGCCCAAAAAGCGGGAGCCATGGACCTAGACTGAATCATACAATTGGCCATTTCCCTGAGAGTCCTGTTCTTTCTCTCTGCCACACCATTCTGCTGAGGAGTGTAAGGAACTGTGTGCTGATGAAGAATACCATTCGCACTGCAAAAATCCTGAAATGCCTGGTTGACATACTCCCCCCCATTATCTGTGCGTATCTGTCGAAGAGAAAAACCTGACTGCTTCTCCACAAATGATTTGAAGGTCTTGAAGTTGGTGAGGACATCACTCTTGAGCTTCAGAAAGTAGACCCATGTCCGGCGAGAAAAATCATCAATGAATGTTAGCACATACTTGGCCCCTGAAAAAGAAGGAGTTGGGAATGACATAAGATCACTATGGACCAACTCAAGGGGTGTGGTTGCACGTGTAGCGTGACCCTTAGGAAAAGGATCTTGATGTTGCTTGCCAAGAACACATCCTTGACAAACACCATCTGTGCAAGTGATCTTTGGAAGACCAACCACTAAGTTATGTACTTTCATTTGCTGAAGATATCTATAATTCAAGTGGCCAAATCTCTCATGCCAAAGCTTGCTCATTGAATCAGCATGAGCAACAAAACATGAACCTGATGTAGACTCAAATCCATCAAATCGATACAAATGATTCTCATGATCAACTACTCCTGTTGCGACAACCTTCGCAGGATCTTGTAACTGTCTAATAGTCACATTTTGTGGAGAAAACTCAACTAACTTCCCATCTCCAGAATGACAAATCTGATATACGGAAAGAAGATTCGCTGAAATATCAGGAACAAGTAAAACATCCTCAATGCACCCATCTAGCATCTGAACGGAGCCTGTCCCCAAAACTGGAATCTGTGAAGAGTTCCCAACTGTAATCTGAGAAGTAGAAGTATGAACTATGGAATCAAGTAGATCTCGTGAATTTGTCATGTGATGTGAGGCACCTGAATCAAGAATCCAACTATCTGAAGGTGAATGCATAGCTCGTGCAGAAAGAGCTTGCCCTTTGCCCATGGAAGAAGGCTTAGCCACTGAAATATTGTGCTTCTTCATAGCTTCCTCTAAGGCTTCTAATCTCTTAAAGCAATGAGATGCATCATGTCCAGTTTTGCCACAAAATGAACAAGGATCTCCGTTCTTTTTCTTGGACTTGGAGGAAGAATCTCCAGAGGTAGAAGAAGAAGGAGATTGAGTGGACTTCTGATTGTTCTTTGGCTTCGGTTTGGAGGGATTCTCACTACCAGAAGATGATTCTGCTTTGGGCTTCTTCTTGTTCTTTCCTTTACCCTTGGATGATTGAGCCATTAGAGCATGATTCTTAGAATTAGGTAAGGCATCCAACTAAATTAATTTGGCCTCTTCCCTAGTAAGACGCTCACAAAACAACTCAAATGTAGGCATTTTGTAATCTTTCCCCATTGCATCCATGGTTGAATAGAAAGTAGAAGAAAACACTTGATAAGGGCCCTTTAACTTAGACAGAATCAAGAAGATACATTCATCACTAGATACATCATGTCCACATCCTTTCAACTGTGACAAAATCATCTTGAATTGAGCAAGAAAATCCTGCATTGAAGGAAACGTATCTGGAGAGAGGGATTGAAGTTCTGCTTGAAGTTGCAAGGTTCTGAAATGATTTACTTTACCATACAATTCTTCAAGTTTGTCCCAAACATTCTTAGGTGTCTTGCACTCTGAAATATGAAACAACAGATTATCAGAAACATGTAAGCCAATGAGCCCTTTTGCTTCATCCATTTTACATCTATGGACAAACTTTTCATAATCCCTTGTAAATTCAGGTTGTTCTGCATCTAACATTACCCATAGACCTTTAGATTGCAACAATTGTGTCATTTTTAGCTTCCATGTATGATAATTGTGTGGAGTGAGTGGTTCAATTTGCCTTAGATCCGCCATGAATCACCAAAAGAAAAGGACAATGTGGCACTTAAATTGTGCCTTTCACCCCCCCAGAATGTATTAAAACTGATTTTGCAACCCCCCAGCAAATTACAATGAACAAATTCTTGCAATTTTACAAGTGACAAGCTCAAATCAACCGTTTATAACATACGGTGATTTTTACAAATTTTCAGAAAAAAGAGCTTGCAAAGCTAAAAACAGAGGTTACAAACAGATTCCTTGCGATTTTCTGATCAATTTCAAAAAAAAGTTTGCCAAATTTCGACTTCGTTGATAAAAGTTACATAAAAAACGAGCAATAAATGCACTTGTACCTTCAAGCTGAAAAATCTGGCAAAAAATGGAAAAATATGGAAAATTCACCTGCACCACTACGAAGTTCGTCGAGCCAGCTTTCCGACGATATCTTGTTTGTGAAAATTTGACTTCGTGGCGAAAAGTTATGATGAAATGAAAAAAAGGCCTATTTTAGGCACTGTCAACACTAAACAGGTGCAAAAATTCGGCCCTCGGGGGCTGGCTCCTGGTCACCCACATGACCGCGTGCTGGGTGGCTGCAAAAAAAATTCCGCCGGCGGTTAGGAGAAACCGGGCGGTTTACTGACCGCCCTCCTGGCAGTTAGCGGGCGGTCGACGGAGCTTCCGGCTGCTGGCGGTCTCCGGGCGGTCGGCGATCGGTGGTAGCGGCTTGCAAGCGGTCGGCGGTAGCGACTGGCGGGCGGTCGGCGGTAGAGGAGGCCGCTGGCGGGTAAAACAAACCCTGCGGCCGGCGGTTAACCAGGGGGCGCAGGCACAAAAAAAATCCGCAGACTTTAAAGTCTGCAGCTTAAAGAAAGCCGACAGCGCTGAAAAACGCTTTACAAATATTTTATTTTTTTTGAAATTTTTCAAAAAATAAAAATGCCGACCAGAAAAAATAAATTAAAATATAATAATTTTTTTGAAAAAATTTTCTGACGACGTCGTACCTGCGCAGGGGGGCCGTACGGCTGCCTCTGCTAAAAAAATTTTGCCCCGAAGACAACTTTTGCCGAATATAGGCAAATTATATATCAAAAAACTCGGAAACGGCCACCCGGACGCAATGGAAGACTTATTTTTGGCTCAAAGTGCACCTGTAAAAAGTTGTTCACCAGATCTGAGCTCGAAACCCTTCTTTGCCACAGCTGCAAATGGTGACGAAATTAAGTGAAACAAAAGCCAGATCTGACTTTTTCGAGCCTCCTGGATGCAATGGGACAGCCTAAAATGCTGCCTCTATAGCCAAAAGCGCTGCAATCACCAGATCTCACCAAAATGCAAGCATGCAATATAGGATACAAGAACTCAAAAAATGACAATAGAAATTGATGGAAACTCTCTAATAAAGAAATGGAAGGGGCTTGCCAGATTCAAAGCTCTGATACCATGTTGGAGTTAACAACCCAAGATCTTCAATCTGCAACGCCAAAGAACCTCCACAAGAGATAGAGAGAAGCAACAATGGAAGATGCTATTCCACCAAACAAGGATTGCAATATGATACAATATGATCAATGCAATACTATACAATGCTATATGCCATCTATTAACCAATATGCTAGAGATGCCTTGCTTATAAAGGCAAGGATGAGAGATAGGATAAGACAAGATCATGACAAGTGTCTTAATCCTATCACATGAGACAACTAACTCATAACTACCTAGGAAAGTGGAAATTCTAGATAAGACAACTAATACTTATCTAGATATGACAACTAATATCCTAAGTAAACTTAACATGTGAATTAAGTCCCCTAAGTCCCTAGTAAAGGAATAAACTAGGTACAAGACTTATTCACACCAACATTTTGTTGGATAGCATATTCTTTGAAATGATATAATTGGTGTACTAAACATTATTTACTATGTTTTGTATTATAGGGGCGAGACGAGGCCATGGAAACAGATCGTGTCATATCAAATGAGGATACAACGGATGAAGCAGGACAATAGGTACTCAAATTTTGACGTAACTTAGGAAAAAATGATCTGATGGCATTTTGTGATACGTCCATATTTTTTCATAGTATTATTGAAATTTATAATGTATTATCCAATCTTGACATAAATTAGTGCATGTTGTTGATTATTTTAGATGGAGATTGGAGCAAATGCAGAGCCTAAGCATTCAATTAGCAAAAGAACAAGATATGTACGTGGACGTGGACATAAAACTATTAAATCACGTAGATGACAGTGGGTGGAAGAGGATATGAAAATGGATAATGCAAAAACAACAAATGATTGGACTGAAGAAGAGGTAGGTTAGGACTATAGTACATGGGATGAATACTTTGAGAAAATTGTTGTTTGTGGATGTTCTATATGTCATGGAAAGAAAAAATTCAAACGAGTGATTGTACAAAGACATTACATATACGATGAGCTTCTAGTGGGTAGTATGCCTCCTATAATCGATTCAAATCCAATAGGAATTGTGGTGATGAATTTTCCAATTTGATATAAATAACAAGTATACTTTGTTTAAACATTGTTTTATATTATTTAAATAACTAGTTTTTTCTTAATGGATACTTGCAAGATAAAGTTATTGGTTTAAAGTTTCCTGGATCACTAACTTCCAACCTAGAGGGAAATGATCGTTTATCAGATGATATGTATCTAACGAAAATATGTGCCATTATACCAGCTCGAAAGATGAGGAATTGACGAAAACAAGTAACAAAACAAGAACCAGTGTGAAGATGCATAATTTTCTTAAAGACAAGGGGAAGGTGGACTACATACCCTATGAGAATGAATGTGATGGAGATGATGACTTGTGCTTGAGTTTGAGATCAATTTATAAAGAGACATTTGATTGTTGACTATATTGCGCTTGGCCTAGTGATCAACAACTACCTAGAGTGTACAAGGTGTTTCAATTTTGGGGATATAGCTACATGATACAACCCTCCAATATTCATGGAGCGAATGTAGGCCTCCTTATTTTCCAATATTTACATGTGGGATCCAAACATAGAAACAATTTAGAACAAACCACTAGAATATTAATGCCATATTATGGTCTATCATATTATAGTGGTGAATGGAGAAGGCTAGCAGAATATAAGCTTAGCATGTCAGCATATGGTCTAAATTCAAATATGTATACACATCATCTCCAATTGGAAATTGGAAAAGAAATGAATAGAGGTCATCTTATGTATATAGATGGACGTGCATACACACACAAAAAATATTACAGGATTTATAAATAGTAGTAAGGGAAGGGACCCTATTGTAAGACAAAATTGTCAATTTGTTGAGGTTATAAATGATAAAGATGGAGATATGGAAAGAGAGGTTGATAGATTGATAATGGTTGAGGCTATTATGGAACTTACCATTGGAGATGAGTTATTGATTGATTACCCCTTCTTAAAATACACTCCTGTGCAAAGTAAGAGGGAAGAACAAGGTCTCCCTAAGGATGTTCTTAAGGGTAGAAAACCAAAGAATAATAAATGAGAGTGGACTGATTTTTTATAAACTATGTTGTCAAAACTGTGTTTTATAGCAATTATTGAATAAAAAAGGTACTCTATAAAATAATGTTCCATTATTCAATTGATGTATATATGTTCAATTTTTTTTATATAATGTCTAATATATGTATGTCGTTCATGTGCATGTATTTTTCTATGAAGATATTTTGGACTCGAAATGGATACTTTTCATACATTATGATCAAAGATTAAGGCATGTATTTGATGATGCATTAGTGGATACTGAGCAAAACAATGATGGACAACAAAATGAGAGAGAGGGATTAGAGAAGATCGAAGAAATTGACATCCTTGATGATGTTGAAGATGGTTATGTTTAGGCACAAGAAGACAAAAATCTAGAGTTAGATGATGTTATGGAAGAGAACAATATGGATGGTATTGTTGTCAATTAGATTTGCACCCTACTGAATACAAGATTCAGCAATCTATTGAAACATGGAAACCTTCTTCAACTGTGGGTGATCTGAACGAAGAAGGAATCTCCAGAGTGAGCTGGTTCTCCGAATGATGAATTTTATTCTAAGTGTTTTTTTGAAGGAAAGAGTTAGAGGAATAACTTTGAAAATAAAACCTGTGACTTAAAATGATCCACAAAACTTAACAATGACTTTAATATTTCTCTCACAAAAAAATATTCACAAAATCAACAATGAATTCACAATCTCTCATGAACACCAGTGCAAAATTGATTTGCATGAAGGTTTAGATTAAACACAACATGCAACTTGCAACAATGAACCTTCTGCATTGATGATCTGCAATACTAGGACATAAAGAGGATCTGTAAACAGAATCACAACATCAACATCATACTAAAATTTCAAGTTGAGACAAAAATTGGAGATAGGAAAGCTATTTTTAATTAGATGGAGTGAAACTCTCAAAAAACTAAGTACAAAAAGTTTACAAGCTCCAAAGTGTTAAGAGCCAGAAACTAAAATCTGAATTGAGAAGAGAGAAAAGACTAAGTCTTTTCAAAAATATATCTCTCAAGAAACCCTAATCCTAGCTCACAAAGAAGCTCAAGGAAAAAAGCTTCAAACTATCCCAAAAAACTGCATAAAAGAAGAAAAAAAGCACACTACTTTTATGATCAAACTGTAAAGCCTCTAAAAATAGGCTGAATTTGCTTTAAAAGCCAGAAAAACACCTTATCTCTCCAAGATAAAGCTCAAACTCGACGAAGAGGAAAAATTCGATATGATTTGCTAAAAATAGCAAGAAATCATAAAACAATTTATAAAAGATTGCTTTATGTTTTTGCTTTACATGATTGCAGATTGTACAATTTTTCTATTTTTGCAATTAAAGATTGCAAAATCTTTTGCAAAAAGAATTACAACCTTATCTCTCCATTCACAATGCTTGATTTTTCTTTTAAAAAATCATAAAAATATCAAAGTATATCACTCTCACAAGACTCTAATTGATATTTCAAAAATCAATTGTAAATAAAATAAACCCTAGATATGAAAACTCATCTCCAAGGTAAAACCAATTATATCATACTTATTTTAAATGATCTTCTCCTAAATCAATAAAAACCCTAAGTCAAAATAAAAAGTCAACATAAAATCTCATTATAGTTTCTTCTGTGATATCTTGACTTAGGAATGATTATCTTCTAAACACAAGGAATTCGACCACCATCATTTGATTTAGACATTGATACTTTTAATACTAAGGGAAAAATCCCTAAGTCGACCTAGGGTAAAATCAAACCCTAATGAACAAAATGTGAAAAAGCCCTATCTTTTCACATCATTTTCAAAATGAACCTTTTGAAGAAAGTAGCTCTGCTGTGGGTGTCGCCATGAGCTAGGGTTTTGGTTGTTTGAAGAAAATTCAAACTCCATGCTTGTTGCTACTGTTGAATCTCCATACTTTCTGATGGTAAGAACTCTTTGTGAGCCTCCTGTGAGCTTCCTAAAACTCATTTCTTTGCTTTTTTAAGCTATTTTTCAGCCTTAAGGTCACAGCATAAACATAACTTCTGACGTGCTTTTATTTCCTATGTCTATTTGTTTATACCATGCCATTTGGCCGCCATACACAAGCTCGACCTGGGCGTTTTGTTTTGATTTTGCAAGAGAGAAAATGAAGCCTCCACTCAGCTTCATGGGTAAGAATTACTATCTATTCATTTGACTCATTCTTTGAGCTCTTTGGTTAGAGTAAAAGCCTCACTAGCCGCGGCCATGAGATACAAATCTGATAATTTCTTTACTTGTGTGCTTGTTGTTTTGTTATTTGGATCTTTCTATGTTCCTTTATACGAGCTCAACTCCTATTCTTGAAGGCTTAGTGTGAGCTCGAACGAGGATCCTTTGATCTTATACAAGCAAACAATGGTAAGCCATTATTCTTCCTTGCTATTTTCATTCAAATAGGCTTACAAATGTAAGAAAACTATGACAGGCCACAGGCTTGATATGAGTCTTTGATGGAATTTATAGAAGAACCCTTCTTTCACATTTAAGTTGATCTCTAAGATCTAATGGAAACTCAAGAGGGTTTATCTTTGGGAGTTAATGAACATTCATGAGCCAAAGGTCTCCTCCAGGCCATGGCCATTGCATATTAATCTGGGTATTTGAAGCTTTCCTGGGCTCGGCCCAAAAGACCATTTGTCTATTTCACACTTCTGAAACAAAAAGAACCATATGGGTATTTGTAATTTTTAAAGAAAATATATCTATTATGTTATTTCTCTTAAGAAGCTCAACCACCATTACCTTGCATTACTTCCTATTACTTTGTTAACAAACCCTCTCATGGGTATTACTGCAAGTTGTAGTATTCACGATTTTCATAAAAACCCTATCATGGGTGTCACTGGAATTTGTAAAATCCGCACTTTTTGTTCAAACCCCCAATGTGGGTGTATGAAAAAAAAAAATGCACATTTTTTTGGTATCTGTGTAGAATATGAGCTCGACTCATGATTGTTTTTGCATTTCCTTACATGTTCTAAAATTTTGAATCTCCTACATATGGAATTTTAAATTTTTGAAGGATATATGTAGCTAGACGCATTCTCTACTATAGTTCAGCTTGACCATGAGAGCACTGTGTAGATCTCACTTTCTGATAAAAAATCTACCTAATTGTATAACATTATTTAGAATACATATTCCTTACTTTTCTATTCAAAAACCTTCATTCAGGTATATGAGATTCTGGAAATGTGTCTTTTGTTTGTATTACTTTACTATCCTCCATGTTGTTTCCTTCTTGCACACAAAATTCTTCTTGATTGAGTTTGTAGATTAGTTGGTGTCTCAACTCTATTTCAATTTTGATCCAGAGGACATTTTTCAGTGTCTCCAATACTCTAGAATTCAGCACCATCAAAAAGAGAACGACGTCCTGATTCCAATGCAACTTGAATGGGGCAAAAAGGACTCCGTTTGTGCAAGTTACGATCGGTCAAACTTCCAGTCAAACTGGCTTCAGGGGCATTCAGAAGGTGAAAAAATAATCATCTCAAAAATTGATGGAACTAGCATCATCATGAAGAGCTCGTCGAGATGATTCCGATGGCATTCGTTTTGTCAAAATCTGACATCGTATGCTCAAGTTACAAGCAGTCAAAGTTCGGTTGACTTGAGGGTATAGATGATGACGTCATCATGCTGACATGTCAGTCCGTCCCGTATGGAATCCACATTGATGAATTTGATCAAGACATGTGGCAGCTAAGTTAGATCATACGGACCAATCAACGATTGACACATGCCCATCCGTACTGCTAACATGGCACTCCGTAGCCAGGCATGGCAGACAGTTGGCATCCAGTTGGTTGGTGACTTGGCATCGTCGACGAATTAAACCCTACCACGTGGCATGCTCTCGGTGGTCTGCAGGGTTGTTTTGTTTGTTTCAACAAAATGAAAAGCTGGTCGGGCTCGACCCCGTGATCTCCGGAGAGGAGGGCGAGCCATTTGCCATTGCGCCCGCCACGGGCTTTTAACAATATATTGACTGCGGTTTGTTTTGTTAAGATTTTCGGTGGATAACATTGTTAAAAAATGGTTGGCGGGGTTGGAACCCCCGACCAACAATATGCCAAAAACATAACGGGCCATTGCACCGGCAAGCTCGTGCTCACCCCATGAAAGGCAAAGTTTGTTTTTATTGTTTGGATGTTGCGGGCTAGTGGTAAAACGTGGCTGGCAGGGTTGGAACCGCTGACCACTCAACTAGAAAAAGGATAGTCCACCGGTAGACCACCAAACAACTCCGAAATATATATGGAGTTTTTTTTCTTTTGTTAAATAACTGTTTTCCGAACTCATAACAAATGGCTTTTTAAGCCATAAACATGTAAAACTACCTCTAACCACCTAAACCAGAAGCTAAATGGAGACATCAAAGGAGTTGTACGAGATGTAGAAGGTAGTTATTCATTTAATTTGGTGGTTAAGCCTAATTAGGAAAATTTTATGTATAAAAAGAGAGGTAGTAGGCCTTATTTTTCCAAGTCTAGGTGGTGAGAACGAGAGAATGCTCAGGAGATTTTGTAGACATTTCCGCACATCAGAGGAACGCTATGCTCCTGTGCTTGAAGGAGATAGTCCATGAAGCAATTGTAACTATTTTTGGAGTATAATCAGATCAGTCACTCTGTTGGAGAGGGGCCCAGAGATGTAGTCCTTAGGGATGAACTCCGTTATCAATTGCGTTTTCTCTCCTCTTTATCTTCTCTCTTTCTTTTTCGTTCATTATCTTGGCAATTATATTATGTTAATTTATTCAATTAAGCATTGTATTAAGTTATCTTTTATGTTACGCATTCTAAAAGCAATTGTCCTAGATCCTAAATAGATCAAGTTGGTATCAGAGCTGTGTGTGTGGCTAGTATTGCATAAATTGAATGCTAACGAGATCCAAGTTTCAACGAGGCGAAGGAGAACTCGAAGAATATAATCCTAAGATCGGAAGATGAAGAGCTAATCCACCGTCACAGATGGAAGAAAAAGAAGGTGGAAAAAGTTCAGAGCTCAGTGACAAGGATTTCCAGAAGATATTTCTTGACATGAAGGCGATGGTGGACGAACTTTATGCAGAAAAGAAGAAGTGCAAAAAGGGAGGTTCTTCAAAGCACAAGAAGCAGGAAGATCAGAAAGACATGGAGGAGAAAGCTCCAGAAACTCCTTCTCCTCCATCTTCTCCCTCTTCTTCTTCTCCCCCTTCTCCTCCTTCTCCTTCTCCTTCTTCTAATGTAAATCCATTTAAGAGCAAATCAAAGCCTGTTATTAAGCTAGATGTAAAATTTGAGTTACCTAAATACTGTGGGGAGTTAAATGCTGAGAAGTTAGATGATTGGGTCCAACAAGTAGAAGTATACTATAGGATTCAAGGCCTAGGAGAAGATGCTTCTAGGATTCAATTAGCCACTCTCTGGTTGGGAGGTACAACTCTCACCTAGTGGGAGAGTAAGACTCGGGAAGAAATTGCTTGCCATGGTCAGGTTAATATGTCTTGGATGGAGTTTGTTGCTGCCCTTAGGAAACAATTCTATCCTTTAGGTTACATGCAACAATTAACCATGAATTGGCAAACCTTTAGGAAAGGTAAGGGGCAGTCCGTCCAGGATTATACTCATGAGTTTAGAAAATGGGCTATTGCTTTAAATGTTCCCTTGTATACCCAAGACACATTACTTAAGTACATAGGTGGTTTGCATTCTTACCTTAGGCACACTATTTTGATGTTGAGTCCCAACAATCTAGACGAGGTGTCTGTTCAAGCTACTCATTTAGAGTCAAGGGGTAAGAACACTTTTAATGATAACTTTTCCAAGAAGCCATCTAATTTCGAAGGTAAGTCTAAAGGGAAAGAAAAAGACAAAGATAAAGGCAAAGGGAAGAAAACAGCTACAACTAAGAAAGAGGGTGAAAAACCCACGTGCTCCCATTGCAAGAAAGAGGGGCATGATGATTCAAGATGTTGGAAGCTTCATCTTGAGTTGAGGCCAAAAAGATATGGAGGTAATAAAGGCAAGCAAAAGACTACTGCAGTGATTCAACAGGATCTTGGTTCTGACTTCGGAGATGAGACAAAGATTGTTGCTACCAGAATCCAAGGTAAAGGGAAAGGTATATCTCTCTTATGATGCAAGTTTTTCTAATTTCAGTGCAAGTACAAGTAAAGAATCTTCTCCTAAGGTTGATAAGCAAAGAAATGAATTGTTTCACATTTGTGTTGTAACAAAACACACTAAGGTTGATACATTGTTTGATACGGGTTCCCAAGTCAATTTAATATCTGAAGAAGTTATAAAGAAACTTAATTTGACTACAACACCTCATCTGAAGCCATATCCACTCGGATGGGTTTGCAATGATGCTCAACTACAAGTAACTAAATAGTGTAAATTGAGATTTTCTATCATTGCAAACTTTGTTGATGAGGTAGAAGTAGATGTGGTCCCTTTGGATATTTGTGGGCTTGTGTTAGGGAGTCCTTATCTTTATGACAGAAAAGCAATCTTTTATAGGGGGGAGAATAAGTATCATCTTTTTAAAGATGGGGTAGAATACATTGTATGGGCACATAAGGTGAAGACTAATCTTACACTAGTTAATGCTGGTCAAATGAAGAGGTTGGTCAACTCAAGTAAGAACTTTGTATTAATGCTTGTAAAAGCCAAAGAAGATGATAAATCTGAGGCATTCAAGGGGTGTGACCCAAAACATAAAACTAAAATGGTCAAAATTATTTCTGCTTATGATGACATGTTTCAGGAACCGAAGGGGTTGCCATCCAAGAGAGAGATACAACATGAAATCCAGTTACAGCAGGATGTGCCACTTCCTAATATCGGCATGTACCATTTATCAATTATGCAGAATGAGGAAATTAAAAAGCAGGTTCAAGAGTTGGTGGAAAAAGGAGTTATTTGTCCTAGTACATCTCCTTGTGGTTCTCCAATTGTCTTGGTTCCAAAGAAAGATGGAACTTGGAGGATGTGCATCGACTACCGCACCTTGAACAAGATAACGGTAAAGAACAAGTATCCTCTTCCCAGAATTGATGATTTACTTGATCAGTTAAAACATGCAGTTTATTTCACTAAGTTTGATTTGCGAAGTGGTTATCATCAGATAAGAATTGCAGAAGATGATATTTGGAAGATTGCATTTAAGACAAAACAGGGACTGTTTGAGTGGTTGGTTATGCCTTTTGGGCTTTGTAATGCACCAGCTACCTTTATGAGAGTCATGAATGATGTCTTTCGTCCTTTTATTGATGATTTTGTCACAGTCTATCTAGATGATATTCTTGTATTTAGTCAAACTTGGGAAGATCATGTAAGTCATGTAAAGAAAGTCTTTGATGTATTGAGAAAAGAAAAATTATATGTAAAGATGTCTAAATGTGAATTTGCTAAGACATCCTTAGTGTACTTAGGCTATGTCGTAGGGGGTGGTCAATTGAAAGTAGACCCTGCGAAGGTCGAAGTTATTGTAAACTGGCCTAAGCCAAGTATAGTCACAGAGGTCAGAAGTTTCCTAGGTGTAGTTCAGTACTGGAGAAATTTTATTGCAAAATTTTCTTATATAGCATCACCATTACATGCATTAACCAGTACAAGAGCAACTTTTCAGTGGGGAGGTCCACAACAGAAAGCTTTTGACACTTTGAAGGGAAAGTTGAGCACCGCACCAGTTTTGGCCTTACCAGATCTACATCAACCATTTTAGATCGAGACAAATGCGAGTGGATTTTCCATGGGAGCAGTACTCATGCAAGGAGGTAAACTAGTTTGCTACCACTCTGAAACTTTTCCAGGAGCAGTAAGTAACTATCCCACTTATGATAAAGAACTCTATGCTTTAGTTCAGAGTGTTAAAAAATGGAAACATCACATAATGGGGAAAGAAACTATAATCCACACTGATCACCAGCCACTTCAATATTTGCACTCACAATCTAAACTGCAACAAAGTAGGCACTTTCGGTGGATGGGTTTTTTGCAACAGTTTCATTTAGTTATTAAGTATAAGAAAGGTACCCATAACAAAGTAGCAGACATGCTCTCTAGACCTCCTATGATGAATGCTTTGATAATCCTTCAGAATAGTTCTATGGTTCATGAAAGTTTTTAAGAACAATATGCTAATGATGAGAACTTTAAGGATATCTATGCTGCTTTAATGAAAGGTAAACATGTAGAAGAGAAAGATTATTATGTGCAGGATAAACTTTTATATCACTTGGGAAAATTATGTGTTCCAAAGGATGAACAAGCACAGTTTATTAGAGAAGCACATACCTCGTTGATTGCAGGACACTTTGGGGTAAACAAGACATTGACTCAGCTACAAAAATATTGTTATTGGCCTCGTATGCAAGAAACTGTAACTAAGTATATTAGAGGTTGTGTTGTGTGTGCAACTAGTAAGCCTAGTAATAGGAAGTTGGGATTGTACACACCTCTACCTGTACCTTCTCGTCCATGGGAAAGTGTGTCAATGGACTTTGTTGGGGGGTTACCTATGTCTAGGAAGGGACATGATTATTTGTATGTAGTAGTTGATCGGTTCAGCAAAATGTGTATTTTGATGCCTTGTAAAAAATAGGTCACTGCTAAACGGACAACTCAGTTGTACTTTCAATTTGTATGGGTTCATTTTGGGTTACCTACTTCTATTGTATCAGATCGAGATTCTTGATTCTTGGGGGAATTTTGGTCAGCTTTGTGGGGACTCATGGACACAAGACTGAAGAAGAGTACAGCCTTCCATCCATAGACCAACGGACAGATAGAGGTTATAAACAGGACAGTTGTACATATACTCAGAGGGTATTGCAGTAAGCATCCTAAGTTGTGGGATGAGAGTCTTCATTATGTGCAGCATGCCTACAACCATGCAGTATACTCTTCTACTAAGAGGTCTCCTTTTGAGACATGCTTTGGTTATGTGCCCAAGACACTGATGGATTTTGCTTTTGGAAAAGATGATGTTGAAGATGGACGCCATGATGCAGAGGAGGCTTTGAAGTTCATCCAGAAAGTCCAAGCAATTCATCAGGTAGTGGAAGCATGGTTGGAATAGAGCCAAGCAAAATACAAGGTTCGCCATGACAAGCATCGCACTGATCATCATTTTCAGGTTGGAGATAGAGTTTGGTTACACATCAGCAAGGAAAGGATGCAAGGTGAAGGTAAAAAGCTTAAGCCAATTAGGTATGGTCCTTTTGAAATCCTTGAGAAGATTGGTACCAATGCCTTCTGCCTCAATCTTCCTCCATACATGCATATTTACTCAGTTGTCAATGTTGAGAACTTGAAACTGTATGAACCTCCAATGATCCTAGATGACGCCATAGACATTCAAGTTCCATTAGTTGATGACCTTTCACCAGAATAAATGTTAGAGTTTCCAGAAGATGTTATTCTCGATAGGAATGTGAGAAATTCACGAAGAGGAGATGTTGAGTACCTCAGAGTGGGCCTGAAGGGGATGCATCCAAGCAAAGCAAGATGGATGGAGATTGGTAAAGTGAGGGAACTTTACCCTCACTTACTTTTCAAGTAATCAAGCTTTCAGAGGTCCAAAAGCTCTCCAGTGGGGAGGCCTGATCCAGGAGACACTTTTCAGTGTCTCTAATACTCCAAAATTCAGCACCATCAGAAATAGAATGACGTCCTGATTCCAACGCAACTTGAATAGGGCAAAAAGGACTCTGTTTGTGCAAGTTACGGCCGGTCAAACTTCTAGTCAAACTAGCTTCAGGGGCATTCAGAAGGTGAAAATATAATCACCTCAAAAATTGATGGAACTAGCATCATCATGAAGAGCTCGTTGAGACAATTCTGACAGTGTTCGTTTCATCAAAATCCGACATCGTATGGTCAAGTTACAAGCAGTCAAAGTTTGGTTGACTTGAGGGTACAAATGATGAAATCATCATGCTGATGTGTCAGTCCATACCGTATGGAATCCACATGGACGAATTCAGCTGAGACACGTGGTAGCTAAGTCAGATCATACAGACCAATCAGTGATTGACACGTGCCCATCTCTACTGCTAACATGGCACTCCGTACCCAGGCATGGCAGACAGTTGGCATCCAATTGGCTGGTGACTTGGCATCGTCGATGAATTAAACCTTGCCACATGGCATGCTCTCAGTGGTCTGCAGGGTTGTTTTGTTTGTTTCAACAAAATGAAAAGCTGGTCGGGCTCGACCCCGTGATCTCCGAAGAGGAGGGCGAGCCGTTTGTCATTGCGCCCGCCACGGGCTTTTAATAGTATATTGATTGTGGTTTGTTTTGTTAATATTTTCAGTGAATAAAATTGTTAAAAAATGGTTGGCGGGGTTGGAACCCCCGACCAACAATATGCCAAAAACATAATGGGCCGTTACACCGGCGAGCTCGTGCTCACCCCATGAAAGGCAAAGTTTGTTTTTATTGTTTGGATGTTGTGGGCTAGTGGTAAAACGTGGCTGGAGGGGTTGGAACCGCTGACCACTCAACTAGCAAAAGGATAGTCCACCGGTAGACCACCAAACAACTCTGAAATATATATGGAGTTTGTTTTCTTTTGTTAAATAACTGTTAGCCGAACTCATAACAAATGGCTTTTTAAGCCATAAACATGTAAAACTACCTCTAACCACCTAAACCAGAAGCTAAATGGAGACATCAAAGGAGTTGTACGAGATGTAGAAGGGAGTTATGCATTTAATTTGGTGGTTAAGCCTAATTAGGCAAATTTTATGTATAAAAAGAGAGGTAGTAGGTCTTGTTTTTCCAAGTCCAGGTGGTGAGAATGAGAGAATGCTCAGGAGATTTTGCAGACATTTCTGCACATCAGAGGAACGCTATGCTCCTGTGCTTGAAGGAGATAGTCCATGAAGCAATTGTAACTATTTTTGGAGTATAATCAGATCAGTCACTCAATTGGAGAGGGGCCCAGAGACGTAGTCCTTAGGGATGAACTCCGTTATCAATTGCGTTTGCTCTCCTCTTTATCTTCTCTCTTTCTTTTCTGTTCATTATCTTGGCAATTATATTATGTTAATTTATTCAATTAAGCATTGTATTAAGTTATCTTTTATGTTACGCATTCTAAAAGAAATCGTCCTAGATCCTAAATAGATCAGATTTCATGCAACGATTTTGATTAAAGCATTGTAGTTCCATAGATTGTGTTCTCTCTTACAGTTGAACTAGAACTTTTAAAAGCACTTTTGTCACTTCCTTATGCTTTGTCACCTATTTGAATATTCTGAAATGACCCTTCACCTACTGTATCTCCATAGATTCAATTGATAAATGATGAAACAAAACTTAAGAAATATTGTACCTTGGATTATTACATTCCACTGTCAAAGAAAAGATTGAGTCTTGATTGCTCCACCACATGAATGACTGAACTGCATTTTTATGCTCTATTCGATAAACTGTCTCGTGAATCTGCTCTCATCTAAAAATGAAAATTTGAATCAACTCTCTTCGTTAAGGCATTATGTATGCCTGTTAACAATCTTTGATTTGAGAAAATAAAACTGAAGAATTGAACCTTGCATGACATATGATCATGATGAACAAATAAAACTTTAGCAAAAGAAAATGAACCATACAACAATGTTTGAGATGAATGTACTCAGTTAAGTGATTGAGTGGATTAAACTGACTACTCACCTATAACTTTTAGAAAGCATCTACTTGATTGTTATGAATGCACAGTTGGTTTAATAGCTTAATATATAGCTCTGTTTAACTCTTTTAGTTGTATGTCACTTGTTTTCTTGATGAATATAATGATGTAATCTCCTATTATCCCACTTGTAATGAATAAGGGCAACATGCCGAGCTCGAACCTTGCGGGAGCTCATTTTTCTCCACATGCTTGGTCTTCAAATAATAATCAACATCGTGATTTTTGCTATACCTGCACAAGGAAACAAATGATGTTAGCATAAAAAACAAGATATGGTGATCATACCGATGTTTTTCCTTTAGCTTATGTCTTTGCAATTTACTTGGTTGTTTCAGCGTATGATTAGTAGCAGGCTGCAGTATTGTTGGTGATTCATATAGGAATCTTCATGATCAGAGCCTATGACATCCCTCTCTTTTCTCTTACAAGTCAACGAAGCCTGAGAAGACAAAAGGTGCACCATTTCAGCATCGACCATCAGCCAATCAGGAAATGATGATTATGTTGTTACTTAAATGATTTCTTCTTTTACATCTTCCATAGTGTAGTGTGCTATTAATGATGCACTATGACAGTCCCATCCACAGCTTGTGTTGATATTTGATTTCATTTTATGCTTTTCATTTGAAAAGAAAATGCATCTCAACGCAATGTTGTATTATCATTTGCAATCAAATGAAGCTATGTAAATATGAATTATTCCATGAAATAAATGAAAGCATTTAAAATGCTCTATTGCTTATATACTCAATTCTATACTTCATTTAATTCTGGAACATTTGAATAGCACTTATGAAATTTTGATTCTTAAAACATGACTATCCTTTAAAGAATAATGAACAAAGTTCAAAAAACACTTAAGCATAATGAAGAAATAACTACAATTTCACCTTAAGATATAACAATGTTTAATCTAGCTCCACAAATTGAGCTGTGGCAAAAAATTGGTAACATTTTGGCGATTTCCGCTAAATGCTCCCCTACTAAGCATAGACCAGTGGCCTTAAAACACTCCATTGGGTGCAGATTCAAATCTGCCCCTTCTTGAAACTCAGAAACTCGAACAACAAAAATTCCAAACAACAGTAAAAGAAAAAAAATAGAACTGAAAGCAATCTAACAGGCCTTGATGGCCAACAAAATATACGTAGCAGTGTTTAGGGAAAGAAAAACTACTGAAAGTAAATGTGCGGAAGACACTTATTTGCAAAACTACTCTACTTGACTATGAGATAACCTATCTCAGAGGCAATGCTTGAGGTGGATCCCATTAATTAGGATAGACAACACCTCTCCAGTCAACCTGGAGAGTTGGAACGCATTATGTTCCTTGTACTCTATGATCACATAAGGCCCATCCCAAATTGCATCAAACTTGGAATGTCATCCATGTCTACTTTTAAATTCATTCCACTTGAAAACTAGATCCTCAATAATGAAATCACGTGGTCTTGCCCTCTTATCAAAATAATTCTTCATCTGAGTTTGATGTATCTCCAGCTACCTTAGAGCTTCTTTCCTAGTTTCTTCCAGCTCTACCAGTTGTGCAAATCTCACCTCAAGAGGCTATTCATTCAACAATTCCAGCTCCTTAACATAACTTAAAGTTGGCAACTCAATTGAAACAGGTAACTTAGCCTCTTTACCGTAAGTTAAAAAAAAAGGGGAGCAACCAGTGGCCCTTTTAGGAGTTATTCTATCATCCCATAGAGCTAACTTCAGCTTTTCATGCCATGTCCTTTGATTATCTTTGGTTGTCTTCTTGATTATCCGAATTAGATTCTTATTTGTAGATTCTGACTGAACATTGCCCTGTGGATAATAATTGGAAGACGTGTTCAAATAAATATTATTTATAACTGACCAGTCAAAAATCCTCAAACCAATAAAAGCCAAACCATTGTTAGAAATGATTGAATCTAGGACCCCAAATCTTGATACAAGATCTTGATATAAATTAAGCACTGAAGTCTCATTTCCTTCCTTTAAAGCAGTAGCTTCAGTCCATTTTGTAAAAGAATTTGTGGCAGTAAGAATCCACTTATGACCCACACTTGAAGGTGGATTAATAGGGCCAATAAAATATAAGCCCTACTTGGCAAAGGGTCGTTCCACCTGGATCGGATGCAGGGGCAGCAGTGCAAGCTTATGTTTTCTAGAAAATAAAGCACATTTCTCACATCTTCTGACCCAAGCAATAGCGTCTTTAAACAAATCTAGCCAATAATAATCAGCTCGCATAATTTTTAGGGTTGTTGTTCTTGCAGCAAAATGACCTCCTAAAGGTCCATCATGAAACTCTACTAAAAGCTTGTCAACTTGATTAGGATAAATACAACACAATAAAATACCTTGGAAATCTCTCCTATAAAGAATGTCATCAATGATTGCATATGGAATGGTTTGTAATCGGTAATACCTTCACTTTGCTTTGTCTAAGCCTTCGGGGCACTCACCAATTTTCAAATAATGCATCATTTGCTACAACCATGTAGCAGGAGACGCTGGAACAACACCTGCAACATCATTATTTAGCACTATTCATGTATTTGCAGCTTCCTTTAAGTTGTTGTCCTCATTTCTAGCAATCTGTTCACACAAACCTTTGCCTCTAACGAGCTTGGTTACTTTTATATCAACGTCAAATTCCATTACTTTGGTAATCCAACCAGCACGCTTATCATTAATATCTTTGTTAAGCAAAAAATACTTAATAGTTGAATGAGCTACCAACAAATGAATCTTGCTGTTGGATAGCATATGCCTAAATTTCTTTAAACTCCTCACAATAGCAAAAACATGTTTCTCAACAAAAGAATATTTTACCTTGTAATCATGCAATACTTGGCTGAAAAATGTAACAGGCTGCTCCAAGGCTTCCTCAGTTTGCTGGCATAACATAGTTGAAACTGTATCTACTCCTCCAAAAGCATACAGAATAAAGTCTTTGTCAAAATTTGGATTAATGAGAGTAGGAGTGGCTGCGAGGGCTTCCTTTATCTACTCAAAGCTCCTCTTACCTTCCTTGGTCCAACTGAATGGCATATTCTTCTTAAGCATAGGAGTGAGAGGTTGCAACAAAGCTGTAATATTCGATATGAATCTCCTCATGAAATTTATCCTTCCAAGAAAGTTTTGCAAGCCTTTCTTATGAGCTGGTAATGGCAACTCAAGAATTGCAAAAACTCTTTAAGAATCTATAGAAATACCTTGCTTTGAAAAATGTGTCCAAGCAATTTGCCTTCGTGCACTGAAAATATACACTTCTTCAGATTAAGAGACACTATGAACTCTTTGCATTTCTGAAAAATCTACTCCAAATGATCAAGGTGTTCATTAGCATTTTTGGAAAAAATAGTAATATCATCTAAGTAGACCAAAACGAACTTGTTCACGAGTCCGTGAAAGGCCATATCCATCACACACTGAAAAGTTGTTCCAACATTAGATAAGCTGAAAGGAATCTTCTTGTAGGCCATCATGCCCCACTTAGTTGGAAATGTTGTCTTGAATTAATCTTCTTGCTTCACTAGAATCTGGTTGTAACCTGATAAACCATCTAGCAAAGAAAATCTGTTAGAACCAGAAACTACCTATAAAATTTTCTCCATGGAAGGGAGTGGGTAATAGTCTTTCAATGATGCTTTATTTAAATCTCAGAAATTGACACATAATATGATTTCTCCACTTTTCTTCCTAATTGGTACTAAATTTGACACCCAAGAGGTGTGTTTGATAGGAAAAATAATACTACTCTCAACTAGCTTATTCAGTTCAGCCTTCATAATGTGCTCTAATTTGGGGTTAACTGGCCTCTATTTTTTCCTTACTAGTTTCGCATTGGGTTCAAGTTCAATGGTATGCTAGGCTAGTTCTGGGTTAAAACATCTCAAATTCTTGTACTCCCAAGCAAAAACATCACTAAATTTCTGACATAACAAAACAAATGCTTGCTATTCATCTTGACTACATACCTTTCCCAGCTTGAGAAGCATGCCTTTGAAGATTTCAATGGCTACATAATGTTCTTCTTTAACAATCAAGCTAAATTTGTCTTTACGCACTTGGTCATCTAAGTTTAACATAGATTCCAAGGTCACCAATCCTTTTGGCAGCTTGTTGGTCTTCAATTGCACAATTTGATCGTCATATTGCTGTTGCCATTTTTGTTGGTTTCCATCTACAAACTCAGCTTCAACAATTAGGAAATTTACAATTTTCTCATCATTGTCAAAAACCTGCTAGCTCACGTTATTGTCAAGTACAGAAGGTTTGACCACTATTTTCATGTATTGATGTGCCTCTACTTTATGAATTTCCTTGGGAATATCAAACTGGGCTCCTATGGCAACGAGCCTATCAGCATGCTTATTTTGATTATGAGGAATTGACATGATATTAAAAGCATCAAAATCCTCCATTAAATCCCATACACGATGCTTGTATTTCTTAAGCAAATCATTCTTGGTAGCATTTAAATTTTTGACCTGATTTACAATCAATTATGAATCACCATAAACTTGTAAACATTTAATACCTCATTTGTGGGCCCATTCAAGGCCATGTACCAATGCTTCATACTCAGCTGTGTTATTAGAATACCTGAAAACAAATTTGCAAGCTAAAAATTATATATCTCCTTCGGTTGATATCAACATAACTCCACCCCGACACCAACACTACTTCTTGAACCATCAAAGTAAAGCTTCCAAAGCTCATTCCCTGTTCCTAGAGATGGTTCTTCCTCTTTACAAAGATTAGGCATATCACAATCAGGCTCTTGAATCATATAGACTCCTAATCCCATCTCATCTGTGTGCTAAAACGGATCAAGCTTGTGATCTTTGGCTGTGCATTTATCTAGATTGATATTGTCTACACGGGTGCTATAGTCTAAGGTCATGGTTTGCTCCTCTAGTGCAGAGGTGGTGTAGAGGTTAGCGTTTATGAGATTTGGTGAGTATGGTTTGATATGGTCTTTGGCGAGAGGCTCAGACTTTATGGTCACTTTCGTACCATACCTTGTTCTAAAAAACAAATGAGACCAATTAGAAGATAGAAACCCTCCCAACTTGGCTGTAAAATCCCTCGAGAGACAAATGGAAAAGTGTGGTGGTAAGTCAATGATATGTATGTCTTGATGAATAGCAAAACTCAGGGATGCGTGCAAAGTAAGAGCTAAATTTTTGATAATACCAGCAATTTTAATAGCAGACCCATCTAATTGCACTACACCTTTCTGAGGATTAGGCTCATAAACCAGACCTAACTTATCAGCTAAACTCTTAGGCATGACTGAACTACTGGCACCAGAATCAACCATACAATTATGAACGATTTTATTGCTAATGATCAGACTAAAATAGAACGGAAGAGGCTTTACCTCTTTAGTTTTCTATTCATTTCTATTATCCAGATCATTAGCAAGCACGACCTTCACAAATCCTTGATTAGCATTGTTAGCAATATACAACTCAACCAAAGCTTCCTGTAGTAAAATTTTCTACCCTGAAAGGTGTAAAGCATCTAATACCGACATACTGACAATGGTTTTCTTGAGATGCTCAACAATATTGAATGATGAAGAGTTTACCTTCTGCTAGTTATTTGTGACAACATCATTTTGCCTCTACAAAGGCTACAAATGCATTCTTGACTGCTCCTTGCCAGGTATCTCTTATCCTCTTTGTAGAATCTGCATTTTAGGCTGCTTGACAACGTTAACATTTGATGACATAGGCTGCTTATTATTTGCAGGCTACTGCTGTGAACTTCCAGCCTGCTGTCCTAGCTCCATAGCTCTCTTTTTTGACCTGGTATTAGCTGAAATAGGAGAATTTTGCTGACTTTGGCCATTCATGCCACAAAATTCAGAGCTCTTCTAGTTAGGCAAGGCAACTTCCATGCTATCTTGCTGTTCTTGATTCTGATCTGTAACATTTTCTTAACCAACATAGTTATTTTGAACCATTAAAGCTTGATTTCTCATTCCATTGGCACACGCTGATTGATTATGGGGCTAATTGCACAGATAACACCAATCACAATCTTGGGAAACATTATTTTGAGACACAAATTCCTTTGACGAACTGGCTGTGTTCAGATTGTATGGCTGGAATGGCCTAGGTTTAAAATTCCTTCTTTGGGCTTGATAATCATTTTGAAAGGTAGGTCTATTTTGCTGATTTTGTTGATAAGGGGCTTGATAAGGCTTATGTTCTTGGTCAACATGATTTTTAATAGTCATGAGATCATTTCCAAAGGTCTTTAATATGCTTTTAATCTCTCGCATCTCCTGATTTGGGACTGGGACAACAACTTCTTGGGTTGTGTTATGATATCCTATCATTGGAATAGGTGAGATAGCAGTGAAGGGAGGTACAACAGCAAGGATAGGTGGCTATATTTCTAGAAACAAAGGCATAAGAGGTCTAGGAGCTATGTCTCCAGCTTGGATGAGACAATTTTCAATGTTAATGGATATATCGTAGGTGTTAGGGAGTGTAAGCCCGCCCATAGACTGAGTCATGACTACAATTTTACTATTCAGAGCTTTTAAGTAAAATAGAAAAATGTGTGCTGGTAAAGGCTTTACCATTTTAGGAATCCTATCCCAGGTTCTCTAAAATTGGTAGTTGAAATCGGCTAGGTGCTCGTGTGGTACCCTTTGAATGGTGCTCAGCTGCTCTAATAAAGATAGGTTGTCATATTTATCAACAAAATGTTGATATAAACCATTACCTAACGTATCCTATGTCGTGATTGAGTTGGGTGCGAGGCCTCTAAACCATTGTAACACTTTGCCTTTGAGTGACACAACCAACAACCTTAGCACGACATTTTCCTGTGTGATATTATGCACTGAGCATAACGTGGCTACGCCACGAATGTGCTCAACCGGTGTAGTGAAGTCCTCCTCAGTGAAGTATGGCAGACCTCTAAGGGCTACAACTGGTATGTCGTCATGCTGAAGGATGTTTAATGGGGTACCTCCATTGAAAGGCTCTAACGAGTGCTGCCTTGGTGCTGCCATTGGCAGTGCTTGTGAAATTGGGATAAGTACTCTTGGTGATAACACCAAGGAACTAAAAATAGGAGGTGTTGACTTTGATCTTGTCGGTACTTCAAAAAGACTCCTTGTTGTTCTACCTCTTCTTTGTGATGGGGACAACTCTTGATACTTGAAGGGTGCAAAACTTGATCTTGTCTGTATCTTTCTCATGCGTAGGCTGCACTAGCATGCAAAAAATAGAATCAAAGTTGCTAGGTATATTGTAATGAGCCTCTAGAAGGCTGGAAAATCTGCTGCATACACCAAACAACAAAATAAAAATATTAAAATTTATTTGAAAATGGCTTTCAGAGTCCCACTGGGCGTGTCAAAAATTGTTGTCAATTAGATTTGCACCCTGTTGAATACAAGATTCAACAATCTACTAAAACATGGAAACCTTCTTCAGATGTGGGTGATCTAAATAAAGAAGGAATCTCCAGAGTGAGTTGGTTCTCTGAATGATGAATTTTAATCTAAGTGTTTTTTTGAAGGAAAGAGTTAGAGGGATAACTTTGAAAATAAAAACTCTAACTTAAAATGATCCACAAAACTTAACAATGACTTTGATATTTCTCTCACAAAACAATCTTCAGAAAGGCAGCAATGAATTCACAATCTCTCATGAACAACAATGCAAAATTGATTTGCATGAAGGTTTAGATGTAAACACAGCATGCAACCTGCAACAATGAACCTTCTACATCAATGATCTACAATACTAGGACATAAAGAGGATCTGTAAACAGAATCACAACATCAAAATCATACTAAAATTGCAAGTTGAGATAGAAATTGGAGATAGGAAAGTTGTTTTTAATTAGATGGAGTGACTCTCAAAAAATTGAGTACAAAAAGTTTACAAGCTCCAAAGTGTTAAGAGCCAAAAACTGAAATTTGAACTGAGAAGAGAGAAAAGACTCAGTCTTTTCAAAAATATATCTCAAGAAACCCTAATCCGAGCTCACAAAGAAGCTCAAGGAAAAAAGCTTCAAACTGTCCCAAAAAACTACATAAAAGAAGAAAAAAAGCACACTGCTTTTATGATCAAACTATAAAGCCTCTAAAAATAGGCTGAATCTACTTTAAAAGCCAAAAAAACACCTTATCTCTCCAAGATAAAGCTCAAACTCGATGAAGAGGAAAAAGTCGATATGATCTGCTAAAAATAGCAAGAAATCATAAAACAATTTATACAAGATTGCTTTATGCTTCTGCTTTACATGATTGTAGATTGTACAATTTGTCTATTTTTGCAATTAAAGATTGCAAAATCTTTTGCAAAAAGAATTACAACCTTATCTCTCCATTCATAATGATTGATTTTTCTTTTAAAAATCATAAAAATATCAAAGTATATCACTCTCACAAGACTCTAATTGATATTTCAAAAATCAATTGTAAATAAAATAAACCCTAGATATGAAAACTCATCTCCAAGGTAAAACCAATTATATCATACTTATTTTAAATGATCTTCTCCTAAATCAATAAAAACCCTAAGTCAAAATAAAAAGTCAAAATAAAATTTCATTATAGTTTTTTTTGTGATATCTTGACTTAGGAATGATTATCTTCTAAACACAAGGAATTCAACCACCATCATTTGATTTAGACATTGATAATTTTAATACTAAGGGAAAAATCCCTAAGTCGACCTAGGGTAAAAGTAAACCCTAATGAACAAAATGTGAAAAAGCCCTATCTTTTCACATCATTTGCAAAATGAACCTTTTGAAGCAAGTAGCTTTGTTGAGGGTGTGGCCATGAGCAAGGGTTTCAGTTGTTTGAAGAAAATTCAAACTCCATGCTCACTGCTACTGTTGGATCTCCATACTTTATGATGGTAAGAACTCTTTGTGAGCCTCCTGTGAGCTTCTTGAAACTTATTTCTTTGATTTTTTAAGTCGATTCTTGGCCTTGGGGCCACGGCATAAACATAACTTCTGATGTGCTTTCACTTCCAGTGTCTTTTTTTTATACCATGCCATTTGGACGCCATACACAAGCTCGACCTAGGAATTTTATTTTGATTTTACAAGAGAGAAAATGAAGCCTCCACTCAACTTCATGGGTAAGAATTACTGTCTGTTCATTTGACTCATTCTTTGAGCTCTTTGGTAAGAGTAAAAGCCTCACTAGCCATGGCCATGAGATACAAATATGATAATTTCTTTGCTTGTGTGCTTGTTGTTTTGTTATCTGGATCTTTCTATGTTTCTTTATATGAGCTCGACTCCTGATCTTGAAGGCTTAGTGTGAGCTCGAACGAGGCTCCTTTGATCTTATACATGAAAACAATGGTAAGCCATTATTCTTCCTTGCTATTTTCATTCAAATAGGCTTACAAATGTAAGAAAACTATGATAGGCCGTGGGCTTGATATGAGTCTTTGATGGCATTTATAGAACAACCCTTCTTTCACATTTAAGTTGATCTCTAAGATCTGATGGAAACTCAAGAGGGTTTATCTTTGGGAGTTAATGAACATTCATGAGCCAAAGGTCTCCTCGAGGCTGCGGCCATTACATATTATTAATCTGGGCATTTGAAGCTTTCCTGGGCTCGACCCAAAAGACCATTTGTCTATTTCACTCTTCTGAAACAAAAAGAACCATATGGGTATTTGTAATTTTTAAAGAAAATGTATCTATTATGTGATTTCTCTTACGAAGCTCGACCACCATCACCTTGCATTACTTCCTATTACTTTCTTAACAAACCCTCTCATGGGTATCAATGCAAGTTTAATATTCATGGTTTTCATAAAAATCCTATCATGGGTGTCACTGGAAATTGTAAAAGCCATACTTTCTATTCAAATCCCTAATGTGGGTGTATGAAAAATAAACAAAACGGCAAATTTTTTTGGTATCTGTGTAAAACCTGAGCTCGACTCATGATTGTTTTTGCATTTCCTTACATGTTTTGAAATTCTGAATCTCTTGCATATGGAATTTTAAAATTTTGAAGGATATATGTAGCCAGATGCATTCTCTGTTGTAGTTCAGCTTGACCATGAGAGCACTTTGTAGATCTCACTTTTTGACAAAAAATCTACCTGATTGTATAACATTATGAAGAATACATATTCCTTACTTTTTTGTTGAAAAAACCTCATTCGGGTATATGAGATTCTGGAAATGTGTCTTTTGTTTGTATTACTTTACTATCCTCCATGTTGTGTCCTTCTTGAACACATAATTCTTCTTGACTGAGTCTGTAGAATAGTTGGTATCTCAACTCTATTTTGATTTCATGCAAAGATTTTGATTAAAGTATTATAGTTCCATAGACTGTGTTCTCTCTTACAGCTGAACTGGAACTTTCAGAAGCACTTTTGTCACTTCCTTATGCTTTGTCACCTATTTGAATATTTTGAAATAACCCTTCACCTGCTGTATCTCCACAGATTCACATTATGAATGATGAAACAAAACTTAAGAAATAGTGTACCTTAGATTATTACATTCCACTGTCAGCCAAAAGATTGAGTCTTGATTGCTCCACCACATGAACGACTGAACTACTTATGTTTGGCACTCTTCATGCATTTTTATGCTCTATTCGATAAACTGTCTCGTGAATATGCTCTCATCTAAAAATGAAAATCTGAATCAACTCTTTTCGTTAAGGCGTTATGTATGCCTGTTCACTATCTTTGATTTGAGAAAAGAAGACTGAAGAATTGAACCTTGCACAACATATGATCATGATGAACAAATAACACTATACCAAAAGAACATGAACCATACAACAATGTTTGAGATGAATGTACTTAGTTAAGTGATTGAGTGGATTAAACTCACTGTTCACCTATAGCTTTTAGAAAGCATCTACCTGATTGTTATGAATGCACAGTTGGTTTAATATCTTAATAGATAGCTCTGTTTAACTCTTTTAGTTGTATGTCACTTGTTTTCTTGATGAATATAATGATGTAATCTCCTATCAGCCCACTTTTAATGAATAAGGGCAGCATGCCTAGCTCGACCCTTGTGGGAGCCCTTTTTTCTCCACATGCTTGGTCTTCAAATAATAATCAACATCGTGATTTTCCCTATACCTGCATAAGGAAACAAATGATGTTAGAATAAAAAACAAGATATGATGATCATACCAATGTTTTTCCTTTAGCTTATCTCTTTGCACTTTACTTGGTTGTTTCAGCATATGATTAGTAGCAGGTTGCACTATTGTTGGTGATTCACATAGGTATCTTCATGATCAGAGCCTTTGACATCCCCGTCTTTTCGCTTACAGGTCAATGGAGCTCTAGAAGAGAAAAGGTGCACAATTTCAGCATTAATCATCAACTAATCAGGAAATGATGATTATGTTGTTACTTATATTATTTCTTCTTTTACATCTTCCATAGTGTAGTGTTCTATTAATGGTGTAGTGTGACAGTCCCATCCACAGCTTGTGTGGATATTTGATTTCATCTTATGCTTTTCATTTGAAAAGAAAATGCATCTCAATGCAATGTTGTATGATCATTTGCAATGAAATGAAGCTATGTAAATATGAATTATTCCATGAAATAAATGAAATCATTTAAAATGCTATATTGCTTATGTGCTCAATTTCGTACTTCATTTAATTCTGGAACATTTGAATAAAACTTCTAAAATTACAATTCTTAAAACATGACTATCCTTTAAAGAATAATGAACAAAGTGCAAACAACACTTAAGCATAATGAAGAAGTAACTACAATTTTACCTTAAGATATAACAATGTGTAATCTAGCTCCACCAATTGAGTTGTGGCAAAATATTGGTAACAGGTATAGAAAATGATGATCCAAATACATCTGGTAACAATATAGACGGTCTACAGTAAAATTTCAATGATGATGAAGATGATACAGGTCAAGATGAGGATGATGATAATATTAAATACTTGAAAGAACATATGAAAATTGACAATGATACACTGGATGACATGTAGCAAACAATAATGTTAATGACGAGCGAGTGCGTGAAGTTGGTTTACACTTTTATGGCCAACTTCAAAAAAAGTTTGGAAATGACATAATGTGAGCGTGTTATAACGCACTCGCGTTATTTCATTTTAAAAGCAAACAAAAAAGTGAAAGTTAATCATTTTCTCTTTTTTGTTTTTCTGCTCTGCCTGCGGCCAAAAACCCTCATTTTTGCGCTCGTGTTGTAGGAGGAGGTATTCTTCAAAATTCATCAACAATAGTTTCTTTTTGTTCACAAAGATGGCACCACGATGATGAAGAGGTGCAAGAGGTAAGTATTGTTTGCTATTTTTTTTGAATTTCTTAGTTACAAGTTGATTTTGTTTGTTTTAGGTTAGATTTGATTTTTTTTTTAAAATTTGTAGGAGATGCAATTAATCCTGAAAATCCTCAACAAGAAGAATAGGAAAATCCTCCTCAACAAAATCAACCTCCCCCACCAATCACTCAACACCCTCCTGGCACTCAACAAAATTTGAGGAGTGAAATTGAAAAAATAAAAATAAAAATTGAGGATCTTATCATTAGGTTGAGTGATCCAAATGCTTCAACCGTAGAAAGAATGACACTAGAAAATTTAATGAAAGAGATGTTAAAAAATGTAGATTCAATAACCCAACAAATAATGAAATGGCAAGATAGGAGGCAAGAAGCTAAGGCATATTATGTAGATAAACTATCATATAAACAAGTAAAAGATTTAAAAATTACTAAAGGTAATTTGTGCTCTCTATTCACTGACCCTAGAACAAATCAAAATCTTAGCCTCAATGCAAAGAGGTTTCCTATTCATTGGTGCCACCACCAAGAGTTTAGGAACGATTTTTATGATAGGTGGTACTTGGTCTTTGATTACCCATCGTGCAATAATTGTGAAGTCCTCCAATATTTTCTTAGGAAACTATACAGTGAGTTCGTATTGAACCAAATCCCAGATTATTTTGATATGAGGGAGTTCTAGGGGAGAGGTGGGGGGTCGGCTTAGGATAGGCCCGGTGCACAGCCGGATCCTACATGGCAAGGGAGATTACCTCTCGCTAGGCCGCCTCGTGAGCACATTGTTATGCCTGCCGTTGCGAAGGAGAGTGCTGACGTAGAGACATTGCAGGTGATCAAAACTTTGACCTGGAGTGTCATCCATCATACTAGCCCTATTATACAACACCATGTAGGGGAGTCTTTGAGTGGTGGCCTTTGAACCAATGTGTGTCAATCTTGTGGGGCGAATTGTTCATATGACCCCACTGACACATAGGAGGCTGCTACACATGATCCGTATGCTGCTACGCAAGATCCGTATGTTGCTACACATGATCCACATGCTGCTACGGGGATGGAGAGGATGACTGACATTTTGCATCGTGCATATGGCATTGATAGTTAGGTAAAAGTCAACATGTTCATTGAATTTAATTTATTAAATTTCGATTCTGAAATGCAGATTAACTAATTTAGTTTTATTATTTTAATAAAATTGTAGGGTCACAGTGTTGAGACTGGATACACCGGTCCTCCACCTACTTATTTCAACAATACACCTATTAGTGGGGTATGTAACTAGTAAACAATTATAAATTTATTACATGTTAATAGCATTGTTTTACGAATGGTATTTTAATACATGTGATTTTGGATGTTGAATAGGCTAATATTGTTGGTTTCAAGCAAACACCTCGTAGTGCTTGTGGATTCACTCAAACGTACACAGAGGTAATAAAATAAAGAGAACTTAACTAATGAATTCTACTTAATAGATTTGTGTAGTTTATATTCATATTGTTGGTTACGTTGCATTACACATCATTCAAACTCAAAGCATTACTTCAAATTCCATAACTAATAACTAGATGTTGATAGATGAAAAAATTTCAACTGTATAATATAGTTGTTTAGAAAGTCAACATAAGCAACACGATGCAATTACTTCACATGGAGGCATGTGCTTGCAAAGGTGCACCCCACGACAAACTATGGATGCTTGGAAAAAATCTATGAAACCATAATAGTAAGCAATAGCATAGACAAGGCAGTTAGTGATGTAGAGCATCATATCAAAACACTCAATCATTAGGGTACATCTGATGCAGAGCATCCAAAAAACACCATCAACATCATTTCTTCAAGGGATTTCAATCCCAAATAGAATCAGGAGAAGATCAAATATAATTTCATTAGAAATCCACTTTTCATTCAACCAAAATCCACTCAAATTCTCTTAGCCATTCCATAGGCCATCATTCATCATTCCACTAATCAGTATTCCAATTGATTCACTCAAAGAAAAAACCATATTAAAGAAAACTTTGACTTAATCAATTATATTCACATCATTCTCAACCACCATAAAAACAACATAAACCTGATTATTGACACTTGAACAATTCATCCTTTCATTTATTCACCAAGGCAACAAATCAATTAAACCATACCTCACTGTTATTAGTCCATTATCAAGCACTGTACTCACCATATTTTGACTACAACAATCTATTTACAGGTTACAAACTCCTGCTACAACAAAATCTTGATTATCATCTTGTGGTTAATCACCAATTTGCTCAAAATGCTTCATAATAGTCACCCATCCAACCATCAAAGTCACCAAACCTGTCTTATACACCTTAACCAAATTTAGTAACATCAATCATATCATTAGTTTGATAGTAACCAAGCACTCAATCATATCAAAAAAGCTTTGAAAGGATACAAGTCATAAATGTTGAAGATAGGAGAGATTGCCACCCTAGGAGGTAGCTCTATTTCATAAGCATTTTGGCCAAACTTGTAGACCACCTTGTAAGGTCCTATCTTCTTCATCATGAGTTTGGTATACTTTCCTTTTGGAAGTCTCTCCTTCTTCAAGTGTGCCATCACCAAGTCTCCAACCTTGAATTGGATATTCCTCTTCTTTAAATCTACCTTTTGCTTATACTTCTCAACATTCTTTTGAAGGGTTTCCTTCACTTGTTGATGAATATCCCTGATTGTAACAACAAAGTCCTCACCTTGAGAAATTCTCCTAGCAACTCCTTGTAGATCTCTTAGTTTGTAGACCCCTCTAGGGTGTATGCCATAGACTACCTCAAAAGGGCTTCTACCAATGCTCCTATTCATGGAGTCATTATATGCAAATTCAGCCTAAGGTAAAATCAGATCCCAAGCTTGTCCATGCTCCTTGGCAAGGCATCTTAAGAGGTTTCCCAATGATCTATTCACCACTTTAGTTTTTCCATCCATTTGTGGATGATATGCTGAACTAAAGGACATATTTTTTCCTAGAGTTTCTTCCACAAGGTCCTCCAAAAGTGACCAATGAATTTAGAATCCCTGTCAGAAACAATGCTTAAAGGCAGTCCATGTATCCTAAAAACCTCCTTAAAGAAGAGACCTGCTATATGAGATGCATCATTGGTGCATTTTCAAGGAAGAAAATGTGCCATCTTACTAAATCTATCAACTACCACAAAGATACTATCAAAACCTTTTTGGGTTCTAGGCAACCCCAAGACAAAGTTGATACTTACACACTCCCAAGGCCTATTGGGAATGGGAAGCGGTTGATAGATTCCTGCATTTGATGAAGTTCCCTTTTCCCTTTGACATATTGTGCAACCTTCCACATACCTTCTCACATCCACCTGCAACTTTGGCCAATAGTAAAATATCCTAACTTGTTCTAAGTTCTTGTCAAGGCCAAAGTGACCTCCAAGACTCCCACTGTGTTTCTCCTTTATGATATTCTCCCTCATTGAGCATTTACACACACAATTGGATTCCTTTGAAGAGAAAACCATTTTGCAATAAAAATTCAGAGAATTTACCATGAAAACAATTCAAATGCTACTCACAAACATTGTATACCTCCTTTAAATCTGAATCTTCATGATACATATCCTTCAATGCTTTAACCCCCATCCTTTGGAGTTGGATCTCTTGAGCTACAAGCGCCCTTCTACTGACAACATCTGCCACCTTATTTTCTTGGCCCTTCTTATGCTTTATTGTGAAAGTATAGGCTTGCAAAGACTCTACTCACTTCATGTGCCTATGACTGAGTTTGTCCTATGCATTTTAAAAAGTGAATGCATGATTATCAATATAAACAAAAAATTCTTTAGGTAACAAGTAGTGCCTCCACTTTTTGAGGGATTGGACCATAGCATACAATTCCAAATCATAGGAAGAATACTTCCTCTTTGCTTCATTTAGCCTCTCACTGTAAAATGCAACTGGTCTTCCTTCTTGGCTCAAAATAGCCCCTATTTCTTGATTGCTAGCATCACACTCAATGGTAAAATTTTTATCAAAATCAGGGAGCACAATTATAGGCTGTTGTGATACTCTCATTTTTAGATATTCAAACCCTTTATCAGTCTCATTGGTCCAAGAAAACTTACCTTTGTTACCTCCTTTGATGGTGTCCAAGATTGGTGCACAAATTTGGATAAAGTTCTTGATGAACTTTCTATAAAAGCTTGCAAGTCCATGGAAGCTTCTCACATCTCCCATGGATTTTGGTTTTGGTCTTGAGTAAGAATAGCATGCACCTTTGAAGGATCCATCTTCAAACTTCCCTTGGAGATGACAAAACCAAGGTAGACTAGTTCTTCCTTCATGAATTCACACTTTTCAATGTTAATCAACAACTTATCCTCTTGTAACCTCCTTAGTACCATGTCACGGTGCTTCAAATGTTCTTCTTTAGACCTACTAAACACAAGGATTTTATCTAAATAAACTACAAAAAAATTTCCAATGAAAGGTCCCAATACCTCATTCATAAGGTGCATAAATGTACTAGGGGAATTTGATAGCCCAAAGGGCATCACCAACCAATCATAGAGGCCTTCATTAGTCTTAAAAGCTGTCTTCCATTCATCCCCCCCTCTGATCCTTATTTGATGGTACCCGCTCTTTAGATCAATCTTTGAAAATTAAGATGCTCTTGATAGACAATCCATGAGGTCCTCCATTCTTGGCATCGAGAACCTATATATGATTGCACGATCCTATTAATGGCTCTTGAATTAGTGCAAAGCATCCAATTCCCATCCTTCCTTTGTGCTAGGATAGTAGGAACAACACATGGGCTCAAACTCTTCCTCACTATCTCTTTATCCATCAACTCTTGCACTTGTCTTGCAATCTCCTCATTTTGAGGAGGTGTCATCTTGTATGCAGCCTTACTGGGAAATATAGCCCCTAGAATCAGATCAATATGGTTCCTTATATCTCTAATGGGAGGTAGGGAACTAGGTAATTCATTCATCGTTATGTCCTTGTACCTTTCCAACAACTCTTGGACTTCCTTTGGTGCATCTTCCTTCTTCTTTGTGGGCAGATCTGCTTCACCTTTTGGCTTCATAATCAGGAAGAATCCTCTTCCTCCTCCTTCATTCAATGTCTTCATGAACTCCTTCTCACCCACCATCAAAACACTAGGCCCTTCATGCTTTGCCTTGTCTTCTTCTAGGAGAGTTGGAAGGTTGTAAGTCTTCCCATCCTTCACAATGGAGTATGTGTTCTTCTCCCCATCATGCTTGGTCTTCCTATCAAACTACCAAGGCCTACCAGAAATATATAGCTTAATACTTGTACTCAATTTTTTTTTCATTAGATCTCATACATTATAAGTCATGATGTGGATCTCGCTATTGTAACTTTTTTGTGATTGAATAATTTGTTGTTTTATTTTAAAATGTTGGTTGTGGGAACACCTCCAAATGTTACAAGGGAAATGGATATCGATGTTTCATCCGCTATACAATCCTCCATGGATCTGATAGAGGAGGTATGAGGAAAATTACTAAATTTCAATTTACATTTGTTGTTATAGATGTTAGTTCTAGTGAAAAATCAAACCATTATTGATTCATAGTTTAATTCCTATTTGGATGGTTTATACAGGGCTTGAGCACGCCTGAGCATCGACGTACAAATATTTCCATCGTGGAGAGTGATCATGAGATGGCAGTAAGTGATTATTCTGTTAAATATATCATTTCTTATAATGTAATTTCTATATATTAATGTCTTTACTTCTTATTGTAATAGTTAAGTCTTCACCAGGAGCTAAACTATAGGAGGAGCAGTAGGAGCACTCCTCGAGCACAACAAAAATGACAGATGGACTTATAGCCATTAGATCGCCAAACAAAGGGAAATAATTTATTTCTAGAGCATGGAGAGAAATGAATTTTGATTCTAGAGCCCTTTTGAACTGTATGCCTAGACATGGAAATTTTGTACATATCTTGTATTGGATATATTTGACATTGTATGCCTATATGGCATTCAAGCGTAAGCCTATATATCTATTTTGTAACTATATTTTATACTTATATCGACATATATTGATGTATGTGTACATTGCTATTTGGTTAATACAAATATTTTTTATTAATGGTGTCCATATTTTCTCTTTTTGACAATGTCAAAAGCATGGCTGCATACAGATTAGGAAAAAGACTTTTCCTTTTAGATTAGCAATGCATGGAAGTTTCAAAAAGTATCCTTGATATTAAAAAAAGATATGTGTTTATACCATAGCAGAAAAAATATTTTGGGGAAAAAATCGGCAAACCAATTTAAGTATAAGATTTTTTGAAAAAATCGAGAAAAAGTCTAGAAAAATTGGAAAAAAATCAGATTTAAAAAAAAAAGGTAAAAAAGGTAGAACAAGAGATAAATTTTTTTTAAAAATTTGAAGAAGCATTTCCATAACATAGAGATATAATTAAATAATAAAGAGTTTAACTAATAAATTATAAAAATAGATTTTGTAGTTTATATTCATATATTGATTACATTCTTCACTTTTTATCAACAAACTCAAGCATTGCTTCACATTGCATAACTAATAACTAGATGTTGATAGATGACAAAATTTCAATTACAATATGAACTTTCAAAGTCAACCTAGCGGTTATGCAGTACTTCACATTGCATAACTAATAACTAGGAGCAGCTCCCAATTGCATTTGCTTGTCATGGAATTCTATGAGACCACATTTCTTTGAGGCATTTTTTCAAACAATTCATTGCCTTGTCTATACTACCACATTTTTGATACATGTCTACCAAAGAATTTTGTCAAATAGTTCACTACCTTGTTGCTATGGCTGAAAGCCTCAAACAAGTACTTTCGAACAAGCTATGGATGCTTCAAAAAAATCTATCAAAAGCATAATAGTAAGCAATATCATAGACAAGGCAGTGAACTCTTTGAAAAAATGCCTCAAAGAAATGATGTCTCATGGTGATGGAATGCCATGACAATCAAATCATTTGATTGTCATGGCATTTGAAAAAATGCCTCAAAGAAATGATGTCTCATGGTGATGGAATGCCATGACAATCAAATCATTTGATTGTCATGGCATTTGAAAAAATGCCTCAAAGAAATGATGTCTCATGGTGATGGAATGCCATGAAAATCAAATCATTTGATTGTCATGGCATTCCATCACCATGAGACCTCATTTCTTTGAGGCATTTTTTCAAAGAGTTCACTGCCTTGTCTATGCTAACACATTTTTCATACATGTCTATCAAAGCATTTTATAAAATAGTTCATTGCCTTGCTGCTATGGATAAAAGCCTAAAACATGTGCTTTCAAACAAGCTATGGATTGTCATGGCATTCCATCACCATGAGACCACATTTCTTTGAGGCATTTTTTCAAACAGTTCACTGCCTTGTCTATGCTACTACATTTTTCATACATGTTTACTAAAGCATTTTATCAAACAATTTACCTCCTTGTTGCTGTAAGCTAAAAGCCTAAAATAGGTGCTTCAAAACAAGCTGTGGATGCTGGAAAAACTATTTAAAGCATAATTTAATAAGCAATAGCATAGACAAGGTAGTGAATTGTTTGAATAAAAGCCTCAAAGAAATGGTCTCAATAGTGGTGGAATGCCATGAAATCCATATCAATTTTTCTTGTCATGGCATTAAATCGCAGCATTCCATCACCTTGGGATACATTTATTTATGAGGCATTTTCAACAGATTCACTACCTTATCTATACTACCACATTTTTCCTCTATCATTACCAAAGCATTTTATCAAATAGTTCACCTCCTTGTTATTATAGCTAAAAGCCTAGAAATAGGTGCTTCAAGGCTCAAACTGGATGCTTGGAAAAAAATCTATCAAAGAATAATTTAATAAGCAATAGCATAGACAAGGTAGCGAACTATTAGAATAAAAGCCTCAAAGAAATGTGGTCTCAATGGTGGTGGAATGCCATGACAATCCATAGCAATTTTCTTGTCATAGCATTCATCATGGCATTCCATCACCATGAGACCACATTTCTTTGAGGCATTTTTTCAAATAGTTCTCTGCCTTGTCTATGCTACCACATTTTTCATACGTGTTTACCAAAGCATTTTATCAAACAGTTCACCTCCCATTGCTATGGCACAAAGCTAAAATGGGTAACTTCCAAACAAGTTGTGGATGTTTAAGAAAAATCTATAGAAAACATTTAATAAACAATAGACAAGGCAACAAGTTGTTTGAATAAAAGCCTCAAGGAAATGTGGTCTCAATGGTGGTGGAATGCCATGAAAATCCATAGCAATTTGCTTGTCATGGCATTTGTCATGTCATTCCATCACCATGAGACCACATTTCTTTGAGGCATTTTTTCAAATAGTTTGCTGCCTTGTCTATGCTACCACATTTTTCATACATGATTACCAAATCATTTTATCAAATAGTTCACCTCCTTGCTACTATGGATAAAAGCCTAAAATAGGTGCTTCCAAACAAGCTATGGATGCTTGGAAAAAATCTATCAAAGCATAATAATAAGCAATAGCATAGACAAGGCATCAAAATGTTTGAATAAAAGCCTCAAAGAAATGTGGTCTCAATGGTAGTGGAATTCCATGAAAATCCATAGCAATTTGTTTGTCATGGCATTCATCATGCCATTCTATTGCCATGAGACCACATTTCTTTGAGGCATTTTTTCAAAAAGTTCGTTGCCTTGTCTATGCTACCACATTTTTCATACATATTTACCAAAGCATTTTATCAAACAGTTCACCTCCTTGAAGCTATCGCTAAAAGCCTAAAATAGGTGCTTTCAAACAAGCTATGGATGCTTGGAAAAAATATATCAAAGCATAATTTAATAAACAATAGCATAGATAAGGAAAATAACTATTTGAATAAAAGCCTCAAATAAATGTGGTCTCAATGGTGGTGGAATGCCATGACCATCCATAGAAATTTGCTTGTCATGGAATTCATCATGACATTCCATCACCATGAGACCACATTTCTTTAAGGAATTTTTTCAAATAGTTCATTGCCTTGTCTATGCTACCACATTTTTCATACATGTTTACCAGAGCATTTTATCAAATAGTTCACCTCCTTGCTGCTATGGCTAAAAGCCTAAAATAGGTGCTTCCAAACAAGCTATGGATGCTTGGAAAAAATCTATCAAAGCATAATGATAAGCAATAATATAGACAAGGTAGTGAACTATTCGAATAAAAGCCTCAAAGATATGTGGTATCAATGGTGGTGGAATGCCATGACAATCCATAGCAATTTTCTTGTCATGGAATTTTTCATGCCATTCCATCACCATGAGACCACATTTCTTTGAGGCATCTTTTCAAACAGTTCGCTGCCTTGTCTATGCTACCACAATTTTCATACATGTCTACCAAAGCATTTTATCAAACAATTCACTGCCTTGTTGCTATGGCTAAAATCCTAAAAAAAGTACTTTCGAACAAGCTATGGATGCTTGGAAAAAATCTATCAAAGCATAATAGTAAGCAACAAGCTATGGTCTCATGGTTTTTTTTCACGCGAAAATCAATGTGATTTTATTCACATTTTTTTGCAGGTTATAAACACTTGTTTTTTTTGCCAATTTTGTTGTTTTAAATGAAATTCAAGTTTATGGTGATTTTTTTGTTTATATGATGATATGTGATATTCTAATCCTAATTCATGCTTCTAGGTTGCATAGATATATATTTTGTTTTTACATGTTTTTTGTACCAACGAACCCAAAACAAATTGAACCCCCCTCCAATTTTTTTTGGCCAAACCAGTGTGTTTGCGTGAGAAAGATGACCATTCCTAGCATGAACATGCCTATTTGAATGCATTGGAACAGTCTATTTGGTCACATGAGTTGGAGAACGAAAGTTGCACCACTTTGCAACTTTCCACTACTTCCATTTGACACTTTTTCCATCAACTAAAATATGGACACCAGGGGAAAACCACTCTAAGATAATGAAAACCGAGAGAGATTATTGTAGAGGGACCCAACATGATCCCATAGGATCATACAAGAAGTTTCTGAGCATCACACTGTCCAAGTAACCTCATGCTGAAGTTTGCAATGATTTTTCCCTATGGACCCTTAAGGGATCGATCCAGTTGAACATATCTTGGAGCGATTCCACGTGTTTGGGTGTGAAAGAAGACCATGCCTATTCAGATGCGTTGGAATAGTTCGTTTAGTCACACGAGTTGCAGAACGAAAGTTGCACCACTTTGCAACTTTCCACTACTTCCATTTGACACTTTTTTCATCAACTGAAACTTCGACACCACAGGAAAACCACTCTGAGATAATGTAAACCAAGAGAGGTTATTTTAGAGGGGCCCAACATGATCCCATAGGATTAGACGAGAAGTTTCTAAGCATCACGGTGTCCGAGTAACCTCATGCTGAAGTTTGCAGCCATTTTTTCCTTTGGACCCTAAGGGATCGATCCAGTTGAACGTAGTTCAGAGTGATTCCACATGTTTGGGTGTGAAAGAGGACCAGGCCTAGCATAAAAATTCCTATTCAGATGTGTTGGAATAGTCCGTTTGGTCACACGAGTTGCAGAATAAAAGTTGCACCACTTGTAAACTTTTCACTGCTTCCATTTGACACTTTTTCCATCAATTGAAATCTGGACACCACGGGAAAACCACTCTGAGATAACAAAAACTGAGAGAGGTTATTGTAGAGGGGCCCAACACGATCCCATGGGATTAGACAAGAAGTTTCTAAGCATCATGGTGTCTGAATAACCTCATGCTGAGTTTTGCAACCATTTTTCCCTTTGGACCCTTAAGGGATTGATTTGGTTGAACATAGCTCAAAGTGATTCTGCGTGTTTGGGTGTGAAAGAGGACCATGTGTAGCATAAAAATTCCTATTCGAATGCATTGGAATAGTCTGTTTGGTCACACGAGTTGCAGAACGAAAGTTGCACCACTTTGCAACTTTCCACTACTTGCATTTGACACTTTTTTCATACACTGAAACTTTGACACCATAGGAAAACCACTCTGAGATAACATAAGCCAAGATAAGTTATTGTAGAGGGTCCCAACAAAATCCCATAGGATCAGATGAGAAGTTTATAAGCATCACGATGTCCAAGTAACCTCATGTTGAAGTTTGCAGCCATTTTGCCCTTTGGACCAATAAGGGATCGATTCGGTTGAACGTAGTTCAGAGCAATTCCGCATGTTTGGGTAAAAATAGGACCATTTCTAGCGTAAAAATGCCTATTCAGACGCATTGGAATAGTCCATTTGGTCACACGAGTTGCAGAATGAAAGTTGCACCACTTTGCAACTTTTCACTGCTTTCATTTGACACCTTTTTTATCAACTGAAAACTGGACACCATGGGAAAACCACTCCTAGATAACAAAAACTGAGAGAGGTTATTGTAGAGGGTCCCAACATGATACCATCAGATTATATGAGAAGTTTCTAAGTGTCACGGTGTCCGAGTAACCTCATGTTGAAGTTTTCAGCCATTTTTCCCTTTAGACCCTTAAGGGATCGATCCAGTTGAACAAAGGGTCTATACTCTAAACTTATCCAAACCTTACTAACTCTTGGGGAAGAAATTATAAGGTGTCAAAACTTCAAATTCCACAATTAGATCTCAGTTATACCACTGTACAATGGGTAAACCACAAAACCCTCTATTGTAGCCTAAACCCTAGGGGTTTATTGAAAATGATACTTCCAAAGCTAACCACAACCTATAAATTACTCAAACAAGTTTGTGATACCCTACACAAGCTCAAATAATCATAAAATAACACTGCCTTACACAAAAACACAATTTAACTCTTCAAAACCACCATTTTTCTTAAAGAAAACTCACTTTTACACACATGGGTTTCACACCCATCTCACTTTCAGACCTCCCCAACACAAAAACATCATTCCCACACCTTAATAATGTTAGTGAAAACAAATTACTCAAGTTACAAAGGCTATAGAAAGAGGAATGCGTCAAAAATCCATTTTTATTGACTCAAAACCTTCAAATGTGCAAGTTCAGGCTGATTTTAGTAAATTGATGATATTCTACTCCTTATTTTCCTTGATGAAAAAACCTAGCTGAATGGTTCTCCTGCACCAATCATACATCAACCTTATTGTCCCTCCTAAATTTTGGACCACATCCATTACCTCCACATAAAACTTGGCATCCTTGGTCTTCTTGGTTCCCATGCCTTGATATGGTTATGCAAATGAAAATGAAGCAAAGTAATCATCTCCTTCTCCGCTGGCTGGAAGAATGCATGCTTAATGTTTTGATACATGATATTAGCTCTCTCATCTACTCTCATGGTTGAATACCGAAATCCAATATGGTGGGCCTCCAGAGTTCCAGTCATCTTTCTTCCTCTTCCACCAAATGTTGGCCTAATCCACACGTCTGCTAGCCTAATTGACTTTGTTTTTGAAAGTTGAAGTTTCTCCTAAGTCACCAGTGTTATTTTGTCTTCCTTTTAAGACTCTTTCATTGCTACAAATTGTCTATGAGATTTAATCATTTGTACCACACGTGGTTGATGTGCTTTGAATCCTTGCATCTAAAGGAAATTTCCTCAACATAAATACTCTCTCAAGGTTAACAATCATACATCAACCTTCTTGCCCATCTTAAAGTTTGGACCACATCCATTACCTCCACATAAAACTCAACATCCTTGGTCTTCTTGGTTCCCATGCCTTGATATGGTTATGCAAATGAAAATGAAACAAAGTAATCACCTCCTTCTCCGTTGGCTGGAAGAATGCATGCTTAATGTTTTGATACATGATATCAACTCTCTCTTCTGCTTTGATGATTGAATATCAAAATCTAGTATGGTGGGCCTCCAGAGTTCCAATCATCTTTCTTCCTCTTCCACCAAATGCTTGCCTGATCCACATATCTCCTAGCCTAATTGGATTTGTTTTTTGAAAGCTAAACTTTCTCTTGAGTCACCAATGTAGCTCTCTCCACCTTTTCAAACTATTTCATTGCTACAAATCATCTTTGGGATTTAATCATTTGTACCACATGGTTGATGTGCTTTGAATCATCAGTAATAGTCTTCAAAATTGGCTGCTAGTACAAGTTCATTCTACTTTCATAATACTTTATAACCATGGAGTTCATCCATTCCTTGATGCCATCAAGTGAAGATTGAGGAATGGCATCAACGTAGAGTACATCCCACTTGAAGTCTTTGAAAGCAATAGCCATAACAAATTCCTTTTTCCCAAGTCATACTCTCTCAAGGTTAACTCCATGAAAACCAAGCTCTCTAAATGGTACATATCAAAGTCTAGTTCAAAATCTTTTAGATGAGGTTGCTCCCATAGCTCTCTTACTCGATTGAAAAAACCTTGAAACTTTGTATTGATTTTATTTTTCTTGTCCCTCTCTTGCTGTTCTTCCTCAATTTCATCAAGATCATACATTGACCTTCTTGACCCTCCTAAATTTTGGACCACATCCATTACCTCCACATAAAATTGGACATCCTTGGTCTTCTTGGTTCCCATGCCTTGATATGATTATGCAAATGAAAATGAAGCAAAGTAATCATCTCCTTCTATGTTGGTTGGAATGATGCATGCTTAATGTTTTGATACATGATATCAGATCTCTCTTCTACTCTCATGGTTCAATACAAAAATCTAGTATGGTGGGCCTCTAGAGTTCCAGTCATCTTTCTTCCTCTTCCACCAAATGCTAGCTCGATCCAAACGTCTGCTAGCCTAATTAACTTTGTTTTTGAAAGTTGAATGGTGCGGGAGCACCCACACCTCACCCTCAATTTGTGATTGTTTGATGGTAAATTGGGAGGACAGTTGGTAAATGTTAGTATGTTGAGGTCTTTTTGTCTTGAATAAGGTCTAATAGACCAATCTATTTTGATACACCTTTGGTTGTTTTAGTGAAAGGAAAATCCATTTTTCTTTATTCAACCTGTACAGACCAGTAGTGTCTGAGTTTACTTTAATTTTGTGATGGAGCCCTTCCTCCTATTGTGGTGAATTGTGACTTAGAGGAAAGGTTTACAATGTGTTTTTTTCAAGTTTCCTTAACTCTTTTAATAATGGTAAGGCATTTATAGGGATGGTGATGTTGTTTTAGGTTGAGAATGTCAAATTTTGGCTTGAAATGGAGGAACCAAAGTGATGTTTTTGAGATCTACTGAGTCTAAAGGCTAGGTGAAGGTTTATTATGTGTGTTCAGACCTTAAAAATCTTGTTTGATGATTTGGTGAGGTTTGGAAGGCCTTGGAGTTGTGAGATTCTAAAAACCCTATGTATTTGTTAGAAAATTGAGGGTTTTAATCAATTATGGCTTAGAGTTTGAGTGATTATATAAAACCTATGGAATTGGGAGTTTTGTTATCTATTTGATGACTTTCCAAGAGCTTGTGGGGTTACAAGAAGTGTAAAGAGTAGTTTGTTTGTAAAATAGGGCTAATTTTCTAGCCTTTTTGCAGGGAAGTTTGAAGGATCTCTAAGAAATTGCAAAGAAACCTTGTATGTTTGGCTTGGGAATGGTGTTGGGGGTTTGATTAGATGGTATATTGATGATGAGATGGTCCTTGAGAGGCATTCTCTAAAATTTAAGCCAAATTGTTCAGTTTCGAAGCTTTTTTGTTGGTAGTTGTTCCAACATGGCTAAATGAAATAACAAAGTTTGTTGATTTACTAAAATATGATATGTTTGAGTCTTCTCCACCTTCACTCTGCATCACTAAAGTTTCTCCTGAGTCACCATTGTAGCTCTCTCTTCCTTTTCAGACTCTTTCATTGCTACAGATCGTCTCTGGGATTTAATCATTTGTACCACATGGTTGATGTGCTTTGAATCCTTGCATCTAAAGGAAATTTCATCAACATAAATACTGCTACTCTTGAAGGTTAACAATCTCAATATCACTAATAGTACATTTAAAACCATATTCAAGCATTTTCCTTCAAAAGGCTACAAATTCAAATATTGACTTAAATAGCCTTCAAGAGGCTTTAAATAGCCTTTACAAATGATTCTACATCTTTCCAATCATGCCTAACTGTTCTTTTTGTAACTAACATGACTTATTACATTATAAATCAATTGTGGATGCGTTATGATCTTATTCAATTGACAAAACTCATAACAAAAAACTAACTTAAAAGATTTTCGTGAACCAAATTTTCTCAATAACCTTGCTGCCCCTACACCAAATTTCATTATTTAAGTAAATGTCATTACAAGTAAATCTCATTACAATGCCTGAGGTACTCTATTCTCATAGATATTTTACAAGGTCACTCATACATTCAAGATTCTCTTATAATTTATACATCATAGGTTCTCATTTAGAGGTTAACTTCAAATGAGAAACTTGAGATTCCCTCACAAAGCTTCGCACACTCTTTTATAATGGATTGAAATCAAAATTGAGATTTGTCGAGATCATCAAAATAAGGATGTTGCATTGCTTTTTTGGCTGAGATTCTCTTCAATGGCTCCAAAATCAGCATTTTCTGCAAGAAGAGACCAATCAATTTTTACTAGTTTAGTTACAAATAGGAAAAGTAAAAGAATAAAAAGAAACAACTCATGTCCAAAATGGAAATGAAATGAAAATAGATGGAAGGAACTTACAGATAGACATGGAAGTCTATCAACTTAGTCACTCATGCTCATACATCTTCATTGCGAGTTCCAAGATACCTATTGCACACAACACCTGTCATGGATCTAAAATATCTTTAAATTCGAGATGCTCCTATAATGTCTTCATCATAGGTGCTCACAATAAGGTTAAATTCAAATGAATAACTTGAAATTCCCTCACCAAGATTCGTACACACTTTTGTAATGGCTGAAAATCATAATTGAGATTTGGCTTGATAATCAAAATAGGGATGTTGCATTGCTTTTATGCTTGAGATTCTCTTAGATGGATCATAAATCTGCATTTTCTGCAAGGAGACACCATTCAATGTTTTCTGGGTTACTTACAGATACACAAAGTAAAATAAGACATGATAGCATTGGCATCAAACAAATTAACGTGGATACAAGTATAAATTAATGAGAACCATTGTGCATATACTTACAAATTAATCTAATGAACCATCTGGATCCAATCTACTCTTTATTGTGTCAAGTATTGCCTCATGGTTAGACTCACGGACCTTCCACAAGGTCTTGTTCAAAGGTCTGCCCCCATATTTTCGCAAATGAACATTGGATGCCACAACAAGGTTTGAGTAATGAAGAATCTTACGATGCGTGTCAAAGTCCTCAAACAACCAATGTTTAACACTCTTATGTGGGTACCTTCTAAGCCACGTTCTAGTAACAAAACTGATCCTGTAGGGTATTCGATGTTTTCTCCATCTATAACTGGGGCTTCCAATTTATTTTTAGCCTCAACACAACAACACAAGTAATAGTTTATTCCCTCTTCATTTTCTTCATATGCAATAATTGCATAAACATGCCCTGCATTGATATGTGCATAAAATCACTCGAAATTAGTCAACATTATGAATACAGTACCAAGTAAGATAACAATATGGAATTTGAAAAACTAAGCAAGTAGATATATTACTTGGTTGAACTAGATCTGATACGTGGTCAAAGTCAACTGATGATTCCATCTGTGTTAGTTCCAATGCCGTCGGAGGGAGATATGTGTGAAGTGGGGTAAGATAACTTGTTAACCATTTGTCAACCCACTCCCCTGACTCACAATCATTCCAAGCTTGCATTGTACATGAAGAACAAAATCATGCCATCTTAAATGTATCAATACTCCATGAACCTATTTTTGAGCTAAGGAAAGAGTGTATCTCACTCGGTCCTATTAGTGTACAACAATCCTCATATGGTGCAATGTTAATATTATCCATCAACCAAAAAAATCTATGAACTGAAGAAGTACCTTCATTACCTGGACCCATCAAAGCATTACACCACTCGACGATTGAACTTGCATTTGTCAACTTTGCACTATCTTTATACTTTAACTCTTCTTGTGCTAATGCTCTTTTCATGCATGCTCCTGCACCATCATGCTCCCCCTTTCCATTCCCGGCCTCACAAAAGTTCCACATATGCTGAACACCTATATTAAGATGCATCCTGCACAACCAGTAGAACATGCACGCATTCTTGAATTGTGCTGCACAGTTATTCGACCATATTATATGCTGATCGTATGCTATGCCCCTCTGAGCCAAATCACTATAGAACATCTAGAAGCAACCTTGCACTAGCTTTGGAGATTGTGTGCGATCATCACTAATATAAAAGTGATACTCCCTCAATACCTTCCTTTGGTCCTTTATACTATCAGCTACATGAATGAATGCTATGTGCACAAATATAGAAACCTGTGTGGAGTTGTAATACTATGACTGCACCTCACACTGTGGCTGTAGAGTAAATTTCTCTACAAATTCAACCACTGATACTATACTTCCAACTGGAAAGGTGTCCTTGCATAGCTTGAATTGTGTGTCCAACCATCAGGCTCTATGGGTATGCCTTGCATACTCATACACTAGATTCTCATGAAACATGGACATAAACTGATACACTAGAATCTTCTCAATAACCAAATCACATATTTTTTGCTTGAGAGCCATATTTTGTAGCATATGCCACTATTTTATACTTCCCAAAATCTACTAGTTTATGCCCCACCTCATCTTTGCTTTCCATATGTTGACATACTCACATTCATTGCAAGCCACTGTAACACTCACATGAACCATCCAAGCATGTTCTCCTGTAGAATATTTGGCCATCCTCTATTTGACATAATTTTTTTGATAAGAACTCTCTTGAAGATTTTGGTGGGGCTTCTATGCCACAATCCTGCAAAACATCATTAGTATACAAATCTAAACATATTAGAATGATAAACATCATAATGGTTAGTGAATTCAATATGTAGTCTACAACAACAAGTAGTGTGTGTGTGATTTATCTTGACATAAAAAGGTTTAAGAATTTCAAAGAATCTTTGAGAAATACAAATTTTAGGATAAGCATTTTGAAATTTATGAAAAAATTGGGTTTGAGTCGTATCCAAAAAATACTTTGGATGTGGCTCACGGTTCTGACTACCGATTCTCCTTCTTACGACATCCCTTTGATTCAAAGATGGCCTTGTATTATTCTTCCAATAATATTCAATTAGTTTTCTCAATGCTTCAACAACTTTTCTATCTTTATGTGGCAGTCTTCCCAAGAATTCCCATAATTCATTTGAATTGGTGCCCTCAATTCTTTACTGCCTTTGAACGACTCTTGATAAATTTTTTCTACTAATTCCCATTTGTTCACTTGCCTTTTTAATGAGACAAGATCTCTTTGTTTGATAGCTTACTAAAGTCGATGTAATGACATGTCAGGTGACATTACTATCCTTTGAGCGTGAGATCTTACCCACACTCTCATAAGCATCCATTAGATTCTTCACAATAGTGTTTTCACTTGATGCATTCGATGTTCTCAACCCAAGAGTCTTCATGATGTTTCTGTACTTTAAACCCCACATCATTTGAAAAAATAGTTGACATCTTCTAGTCTCATTTAGCCTTTCAAAGAAAATTTTCCAAATCTTATCAGTATATCTTCTACAAGTGTGTTCTAGAATCTTACCTTCCATGTGCTGCAAAATATCCTCATCAATATTAATATAAAACTTTGTCTTTCTATGCAAAATTCTAGGTGGTGTTCTTTTAGGTGCATACATCTCAAAATTAGCAATTTCATCAATATTTAATTGAGGTGGGCTAGATTGCGTACCTTCGACTGAGGGTGGAATGGAATACATACTTTGAGGTTCACATGGGGATGATGGCATACCTTGTTCATCAAAGCTGAGTGATGATGTACTCTCAACTTTAGATGTGGTGGATGGTGTCCAACCATACTCACTTGTGGTAGATGGTGTCCCTCCATATTCACTTGTGCTTAATGGTGTCCCTTCATATTCACTTGTGGTAGAGGGTGTGTCTCCAACTATGGTATCTGCATCTCCCCTAGCATGACTCTTTTGCATTCGTGCCCTTTGTGCTGCCAATTTATTTTCTCTTTTTGACGGTTGAGGTTCCTCTTCATGTGGCTTGTTTTTGTCAATCATTCCCAATTTCTATTTTTCACGATATTCCCTCATCCATTTTTTCTCTTCATCTCTGAAGGCTTGGAGCTGATCATCTGATAGTTTTTTCCTTTTAACAGTTCATTTCTTCAGCATGACGAATAATTTTACTTGTGCAAAAAGTGCTAAGTCAAGTCAAATTAACTAATAGTGAAGGGTTGTAAAAGTCTATTAAAGAGGGAGACCAACGGTCACCTCTTTCAAATGTTAGTTTTCGAAGTTGAAGTGGTTTGTTTTCGATTATGATATTGTGAAAGATGGAATCAAGTTCAAGCTAACCCCATTGCAGGGAGATGACAGGGAACAAGACAAAATGGCAAGGATAGTGATGATGGGAAGGAAGGAGTTCCTCAAGCATGAGGAAGATAAACATGGTGAAGGTGCAACTACTTACACAAAGAAAAGAGTTGAGGTAGAAAAAGTAGACAAAGGAGTAATGTTAGAAAGGAAAAAGGATGGAGAAATAGCGATAAGAGAAAGGGAATCCTTTATACAAGATCTAGACATGTTTGCAAAGCAGGTTGGAGACAAGAAAAGGACTGATTTTAGTCAAGAAAAGGAAGGAACAGGTGTAGGACAGTCTAATACTATCAAAACAGAGGTATGCAAACTTGATGAAAATAAATGTGAGGTGAAGAACCTTGGGGCAAAGACCCTAATGCAAGGAAAAGGCAAGATAAGTGGAGACAAGAT
>VDFB02058242.1:349081102-349105759 GCA_007258455.2 Sequoia sempervirens | reverse complement strand
GCTTCCTCCCTCTCTCTCCCACTCTCTCCCATGCCCTCACACCCTAAATCCTCTCCCACCCTCTCCCACACTCTCCAACTCTCTCCCACTCTCTTCCACTCTCTCTTCCCTCCCTTCCACCCTATCTCCCACTCTCCCACACTCTCTCCCACTCTCTCCCACTCTCTCTCCAACTCTACCACCCTCTCCCACTCTCCCACTCTCTCACACTCTCCCACCCTCCCACACTCTCTCCCACTCCCACCCTCTCTCGTCCTCTCTCCCATAAGCATAAATACATACATATAGGCATACATACATGACACACCAACATACATATACATACAAAAATATGAACAAACATTAAAAAAAGTGGCACTTAACTAAAGGAAGAAATAATGTGAGTGCGTTATGTGTTGCTAGATATGTTCCATAGAGAAGGAAAAAGTGAAAACTAATAAATAACGTGAGCACGTTATAAAGCGAGCACGTTATAGTTTGATTTGGGAATCCCCAAGCCTTAGCTTTGGTATTTTCCTTAGAATACCAACCCAACAACCAGAGACATGTTTTTTCCAAATTCTACAAATTTTCACATAATCAGGTTTTTGCTCACTGTCAGGATTGCATTTGGCTCAATATCGACAAAATCGAACACATGGGTAATGTTAAGTTCTGTCTTAGCTTTCCAACGATATAATTTTTTTCACTTTCTGACAGTGTTAGGCCTTCCATCCATAATTTCTTTTGTTTGTATGTCTCTTTTTTGTCAAAAAATAGTGTTTGTTTTTTTTTTCGTTATAAATTAACCGTTCATCAAAATTTAAAATAAATTACATTTTTAGAAACTAGACTCCATTCTACAAATTTTAAAAAATAAAAATTAAAATCTATTACTTTCCAAAATTTGTAGGGGGAGCACGGCCAAAATTCTGCTTTTTAGGAAGTATCCACTTAGAAAATTAGTAAAAAATCAAATATTCATTAAAAAATTATTAGAAAAATTGTGCATCAACTAGATGCTCTTAGCTAACTTTTGACCATAGCGATTTTAAAAATACTAAAAAAAATTTCACCGTGCTCAGGTCGTACAAGAGTTTCTATGTTATGTTTTTCTGACAAAAACAACACCAATTTGTGTACATCCCTCTTTTGAACCCCTTAATCTCAACCATTTTCAAAATAAATGAGTAGTTTATCAAGTAGTCTCATAGCACTTCAATCCTTGTTTTTGTTCCATCTCAAAATTTTGAGTGTAACTATCCTCAATTTCACGTCCAAGGTCAACATTTCCTAATTTTAGAAAAAAAAGTGGCCACTTAAGCCCCCTTTTTGGGAACCATCTTGGTGCACTTACCCTGAAAAAGACTTCTAAATTTTTAGAATTATTTGCAATCCATGTTTAAAAAAGGATGATTCTTATGGCCTAAACTTTGAAATGTTTTAGTAATATTAGGTTGTACTTGGACAATTGAAAACCTATTTTATTCTCCTAGCAAGCTTTTTTTATTTTCCATTATAATTCTAGACCAAATGAAGTTCACAAACTTGTTGTCAAGTAGTAAATTCCTTTCATATAAAGGAAATGTAAATGCTTAATTTAAGAAAAGATAAGTAGTCTCTTTCTGAGGGTAATCCATATGCAAAAAGTAAAAAGTGCATAAAAAAAACAATTGTATAGTAGAAAATTAGATTCAATCAGTTATGTCTTATTTCACTTGCACACTTATCTAAAAGACATAGGGTATTTACCATACATTTCCCTTGACAAAGCAAACATGTGCTTTCATTTTTACTATATATTTTAGAACTGAAATTGTTGTTACATAATGATGCACTGAGAAAATAATATATACAAAAAAATGGAAAGAAAATGTTTGAAATTTAACATGCAAGCTATTGTGTTGTGTTGAAAGGAATCAAGATTAACTGGGACAAGAAATAAAAAATAAAAATTTGGATGATTGTACTTAAAAGTGAACAAGATATGAAAAGTATGGACAATGATGGTGCTGAAATTGGAAACCCTGATTCTCATGATATTACTATTTTATGTCATTCAAGATAAAGAGCACATACAATTTTATATACATAGAAAATGAAGATTTGAAACTAGTAAATTGAAAATGTAAACACTGCAATATTTTTCCTTAAACAATAATTCGCATACTCACTTACAAAAAAGGGTGAAGCATTTTTTATTCATATGTACTTTGTTTTATTTAATAGAAATAACAATAAAAGAATATTTACAAGTACAAGAATATATACACTGTTTCATAGAAAATAAGGAATAAGGAATGTTTCATAGAATATACAAGTACAAGAATATATCATCATCGTCATATCCTTAATTACCTATTGCAATATCCTTAAATTGTTCAATATTTGGTATGAATTGTTGGCAAAAAAAAAAGGATTACTTAGATGCTTCTTCCATTCATTTTGTATGAACATATATTCATGAAGACACAAAAGTTAATAAAATATTAATGCACGTAACTCACAATTATTTAAATAAGAAATTTTGTTAACTTTATTATTTTTAAATAGTTTCCATTTTTATGTTGAACATGTAACAAGGCAAAATAAGCTCAAATTTTCAAAAAATTTAGCATCTCTACTAACATCCACAATAAATGCTTTACTATATCAACATATTCATTCACATAAGCACAGTATTGAGGCTCAATAACTGATACTCATTCGAATATAAGAAGAAATAAGTATGAAAAAGATTAAAAAATTACAGAATGATAACACAGTCATGAAGAATCTCTGATAATAAGATGTTATCCATTATATTGCTTCAATTGATATATATTAATAATAAAAGTCTTCAAAATGGAAATGATATATGATGATGATAATTTAAAACTAGGCCTTGGTTTCCTATTTATATAGAAAGCAACAAGCTACATTCCTTTTACAAAAAGAAACGACCTTTCATAACTACTTCTTTTACTAACAACTATTTAATTAGCATAATTAAGGAAATAACAAGACTTAAGACATTTTGACATATGGTTCCATTATTCAATGTAGAAGACCCGTGATCATTGATCTAGCAAAGTCTTCCTCTCCATGATGAATGTCCAAATGCTCTCGCCTTAGTGTCCTATTCTTTTGAAACCAACAACTATTTAATTTGCATAATTACTTGGAAATAACAAGACTTAAGACATTTTGACATATGGTTCCATTATTCAATGTAGAAGACCTGTTATCATTGATCTAGAAAAGTCTTCCTCTCCATGATGAATGTCCAAATTCTCTCACCTTAGTGTCCTATCATTTGAAACCAAATACTTTTCCTCCCACTGATACACCATAAAATCTAATGGCCACTTATATTCCTGGACCTTTTGCATGTTTGCAAGATTTGTTTGCCATCGACTATCTAGTAATGCCTTTGTATCATTGAAAAACTTTAGGCATCCCGCATCAAGAACAATCAACGCATCCATGATCTGATTTAGCCTGGGAAGACTGGTATCATCATCCTCATGTATATGAGTTACACACTTATGAACAACTCGACTGAATTCTTTCTTCCACTTATCCAAGTCCTTCAACTGATCACCATGTCTCACAATTTCAGGTATATACCACTGTTTCCAGGTATGGAATAAATCCATTTGTGTTGCAATCTTTTTATCAAACCCTTGTACATACTGAAATTAATCAATAATCATCTTCATAGTTTGTTTAGTTCGCTTTAATGTTGTGGGTGCATCAAGACTTCTTTGTAGAACTTTGCATAGCTTAGCCAAAGTGTGGTGAATAGGCTGCCACCTTTTGAACAAAGGATATAATACAAGCATATGTGTCTTTATTTGATCCATTTCCTGTTGAAGTGTTTTATAACTATCATGCACAATCTACAATTTATCCATAACTAATTTTATCCTGTGCTCAAGAATCTTTTCCATAACTTCACAAATTCATCTTTTCACTTCATCCTGGGTTTGATTGTTGGCATTCTTTACATCAACCACTTCCTTCTCTGGAGTTTTTACCTATTTTGTAGAAATGTTCTTCACAATATCCATTAGAGCAATAGGAGGCCTATATCACACCATCTCCTTTGCTTTGTGAGGGTCCTACTCCTCTTAATTGTTATTTTAGTTTGACATTCTCCATGAATAGTTTATTAACTTCATCATTTAGGAACCTTTGTTCCTTTTCATACTCCTTCAATATATCTTCTAATCCCTTAACAGTTGCTCGAGTGAACATGGTTGAATGCATGGTCATTGTAGCTGCCTCCAAAGGGGTGGTATCTTGTATTGTCCTTACCATCATTGCCCCTTTCACCCCTTGAATTACATCCAATAATTTTGGATTCTGTCTATTTTTCTGTTTGATCCATATGGCCAAGGTTTCAATCTTTTGGTTATACCTAGTTCTACTCACACCTTCATCGGAGTCAAATTCTACAACTAGCATTGGATCTTCCTAAACCCACACTTGATCAAGAAGAAACATTTCCTTTAATTCCAAGCTAGGGAAAATGAGCATATTGCTCTTCAAGACCATTTCTCTAGCCTTCTAGGGGCTAATGTCAATGTTGTCAACTCTTAATTCCTGGAAAGTCTATGCTACCATTTTATTTTTCTCTAATTCTTCAATTCCTACTTCAGCTGATTCCATCCTCTCTTGAAATTATTTTATCTTCATCTTTGATCTAGAAATCCTTAAACTCAAGAGTCTTAATGAATTCATCATCTTCTATGAATCTCCTGGCTGTAATTTCCCTTTCATCTTCATGTACCTCTGTACTTGTTTTTTCTACATCACCTATCCTTTCCTCATATTTATGGGCACTGGTCTCAAGGATGGGCTGATCAACTTCAATATCACCTTTCAATGATTGCAGTAATGTAGCCACTTCCTTAGTATCGCCCACCTCTTCAATATCCTCATAAGGTACTAATTGTTCAATGCTTCCTGTCTTTTGTCTTTTGGGAGGTAACTGCTCCATGGGAGGCTCAAAGGTTTCACCTAGGGTACATGCTTTGCAATTGCACCACTATCATGTTCTTTGAGGTATGCTTCCTTCTTTCTGTACAAGTCTTCAAATCTACCAATTATCAATTCTATCCTCTTGATGGGGTCCTTTTCCTCAACAAAGTAGCCTAGGAAATCCTTGGACCTTCGCTTCATCCTTTCTTCAAGCTTCTTCATATATTCCCATTTTTTCCTTCTACTAAATACATCATTATAAGTAATGCAGTTCCTTATGACATCTTCTTCAAAATCCACATGGTGTGGCACTATCATTTTGGTAAGAAGATTGTGCCTTATGTTGTTCATATGATTTTCAGGGTCAAAGGATCTTTCTTTTCCAGATTTCAATGCATATCTTGTCTTTAAATAATACTATAACTCCTCTAGTGTGTCTGAGCCTATAGTCCAATCTTCACACTTGGTTTTGTTTGGCAAGAAAGTTCCTTTCTTCTACTTGTGCATTACATATTTCTCTATCCACATCATTTTCCACATAAATTTAAGAAATGATAAACTGAGGGGCACAAATTTTGGTAGTATGTGTGGAGCAACAGGGCATCCATAAACTCTTATTATTATAACTTCCAGGAGGAAGAACCAATCTCCAAAATTGTGTGTATGACCCTACTCTGGTCTTAAAGCCAAAGGTCTCACTAGTTGCAACATTTTCGTTGACAATCTTGGTATTGCATACCCAAGAACTCAAAGGAATCTGTATAAATTCTTCATAGAATACAACAAAGCTTGAATTCTTGCACCGACTATCCCAAATATAGCACCATTTCTGGATAGGTGTGGGATTCCCTTGCTCATCTACCATAGCCAAGTCCATTCTTTTAGTCCAATGGTTCCTATTTTGGTATAATATCAGATGACATAGTAGGGAATAGTGTCTGAATGTACTTAGTGCTCTATCCTCTATAACTTGGGAGAATTCATCATCTAACGCCTTCTCAAGGTATGAAGCAAAGTCATATTCAATATTAGTTTTAGGGTTTTGAATTCTCATGGCCATCATGATTAGGCCTATTGGCATTTTATCTTGAGCATCTATCCCCAACACTTGACAAAGAGCTAAATATGTATTCACAAAGTAATATTGAAAATCCGTCACATTAAATGGTTCAATAGTGGTAGTAGAAATGGGGAATGTTCTGTTACCAATGCCTCTTTTCATATATAGAGGTACCTCATCACTTATATAAGTCTTTTTTAACCTAACATAATCCTCCTCACTTTTCTGCAAGTTTAGCCTTGTCAGAGATTGCTTGTTTAAGCCAAAAAACTCAATGATGGCTTTTCTGGTTACTTCTACCAATACTGTGCCATTTGGAAACCTTACTATTTTGGTAGCTGAGTGATAGTGTTTGGCTAGTAGTCTAATAAATTCTACATCAACAAACACATTCGAGACAATTAACCTTGCTATATCCAACATCCAAGTGTTTGACACTGGAATCTTCTCATTTCTCTTACTGTAAAAATACCAAATAGGCCCCATCTAGATTTGGAAATGAGGGCATCCCTACAACTTTGTGCGATCTCCTGAGAAACTTCTTTTTACTCTGTTTAATAGACCTTGGAAGTATATATAATATGGACTGATGGAGTGGTCTCTTCTTTACTTTAGGTTCTTCATCTTTAATTTTAGGCTGATTTTCTTTTACTTCTGATCGTTTTCTTTTAGGAGGCATGTTTCAATTTTCTCTACTATGGCTTCAGATGATAAAATCTTGAAATATTTTTTATATTAACAGAGCTCTTTTAGAGAGTTTTCGTGCACTTACCCGAGTATTTCACGCTTGCAGGACTTCTTGTATCCTTAGCTCCTTCCATGTTAGTGCACTGCAATTGAGTGCGATATTGGGAAAGCTCACTTATCTTTGTATGGCGCGATATTCAGTCACATTAGTTTTAGAAACTCTTAATAATTTAATAGCATTTAATTTTGGCAACTGATGTGATTTTTTGCATTTATTGCTGTAAATTGTAATGATGCCATGATTACTATACTAATGTCATCTCTTATTATACCCGCTGTGGTATGCCAGTGTTTTTCCCTTCTCTTCTGCTATTTACCACACTACCACCATGCTCAAGGCTTCTTGCTGTGAGGTTGCGGTGTATACCACTCTACCACATATGTTGCTCACCTTCTTAGCAGTATAATGGTGTATGCTTTTGCTCATTACTTGAAGAGTATCGATGAGAGAATCTTATTTGTCTTACCGATATCTAAATGTCTCATCGACATTAGATTTTATGTTCCTCTAATGTTGGTTGCCAGTGTCGATGAGACAAGTTACTATATCTTGCTGATATGCCACTCTCTCATCAATATTTTCCTTTGGCGGTATTTCTTTATATATCGGTGTAACTCTACCATGTCAGGGAGACTTGTGATTATCACTATGGTATAGTGGTGTTTTTCCCTTCCTTCTACTGTTTACTACACTATCACCTTGATCAAGGCTTCTTGCTATGGGGATGCAGTGTATACCACTCTATTGCATATGTTGCGCACCTTCCCAATGATATAGTGGTGTATGCTTTTGATCATTACTTGAAGAGTGTCGATGAGAAAATCTTATCTATCTTACCAATATCTCAATGTCTCATCAACATTACTTCGTTATATCCAAAAGTTGTGTTTCACCGAGCACTTGTAGATATACCTTGTCAATGTGACATAAGTGATTCTCTCCTCGATATGCCCGTATCTTGTTGACATTTCATTATTTTACGTCATCAATGAAAAATATAAATAAGTATCTTTGAGATAAGGGTGTCTAAACTGGCACTAAACCCGAAGATAAACTCGAAGCGAAATTCGGAGCTAAACGCGATGCTAAACTCGAAGCTAAACTCAGAGCTAAAGGCGGCACTACACTTGAAACTAATATCAATGCTAAAGGTGACATTACTTTAGGTGCTAATTAGCGCCGACTTGTACTGATCGGCGCAATAAATGCCAAAACTTGTGTCATTCCGATAATAGCATTGACATTTTCAAAAAATTGCCAAAAAATACATTAAAACAGTGGGTGGAAGCAAAAAATGAAGCAAAAAATGTAGCAAATCACAAGGATTTGTTGTAGTGAAGGAAAAGCTTGAGGGAAAATGAATGAGAATAATAAGAAAATAATAATTTAGCTAAAATATAATAAGAATAAACAAAATAAATAATCTAGATTAACGTGCTTCATTAAAAGAGAAATATTGTTGTTTAAATTTCCATAGGGAGACAAAACATTCTCTCATTAGTTAGAGACCTATTGACTCAAAAGAGCAAACTGATAACAAGTAAATAAGAATAATGTGTAAATAATAATTTAGCTAAATTCTTGTCAAATGGTACGAGCTCAAGTGCCAAAACCATTGGGATTTCCAAAGCAATTCATTGGTGTGACATACCCCAACAAATGGCACTTGTTGATATTCATGAATTTGACAAAATAAATATCTCTTAGCCATGGTATCTAAGCCAAAGGTAAACCTGCAAGTGAAAAATATGATTTAACATATCAAAAAAAAATTAAAAGAAGCTAAACTGTCAACAAAATAGAAATAAACTATATATGGATTAACAAAATCAATTAAAAGACAAATATTATTTAACATACCAAATTTAACTGGCCACTACCAGATATAGCAAACTAGTTAATAGCATAATTGAAGGGTAAAACAAGAGACCAAATAAATCTTAATAAATAAATAATAATTTACCTAACCATTGATCATAATAATAAATAGTGACAACAATATAGGTTCATGCCAGGGGTGCAATGGTGATGCATTGCCTCAATATGGTAAGGTGGTTGATCCAGACCCTACAGAAACCATCATGTCTGGATTGTGGAGAAAAGGGTGGAAGCGCCAGATACAGTGCAAACGAGCAACATAAAGGAAAATAATTCAAAAGGAGACACAGTGGGAGCCAACAACACATGTGAAAATAATTTCAACAGAGAAAGTAGAATTAATTTTTATGGGAGATGTAGTGTGAGACAAAGGCATAAGTGGAAAAAAACTGAAGGGAGAAACAATATGAGCACAGTGGAAATGTAAAGAATTTCAAAGGGAGAAACAGTGCAAGCGGGCAACAGAAGTAGAAATAATTTCAATGGGCGAAACAATGAGAGTAGGTAGTAAAAGTGAAAATAGTTCCAAAGGGAGACATGGTGCGAGTAAGCAGCGCAAGTTACTCCCAACCTGCATTGCGTTGTTAATTTCTGTTCTCAAGTCAAATAAAGTAATATGTACCAAATGAATTCTACAATTTCAACACATTTCATACTCCCAACCTGCATTGTGTTGTTAATTTTGTTAATTTCTGTTTCTAGGTCAAATAAAGTAATATGTACCAAATGAATTCTGCAATTTCAACACATTCTGGCTCAGTAGTCTCCTGCAGGCGTCCTAATGCAATCAATTATTGAGCTATGCTTCAGTAATGTCTTTTAAAAGCTAGAGCATAATAGTTACGATAAGGATTTTCCAAGCTCATTTAGTACAAAGAATGCCTCAATATTCAATAATAATTTATTATAAAATTAATCAATATTTTTAAATATAAATGTACCTTTAACTAAATAGATTAATATATTATGATGTAATCATTAGAATTATGAATCATTAAGAATTCATTTCATTAGATAGAAAAGAAATATACTAAGGGGTGTCTTATTATTTGATTGGCATCATTTGAGTATATTTCAAAGTTCAAATTTGGCTATTGAATAAAGTGTTTCAAATCAATAAGGGGTTTTTTCTATTTAATGATAAATACACTTCACAAAAATTAAATTTATACATTGTTTCAATAAATAATCTAGTAATATATCTCTAAATCATTTAACAACTAGCTAATGTTATTCATGTTTAAATTGGCTATTGATAAAAGTGTTAGGGATTTTTTCTATTTAATGATAAATATACTTTCACAAAATTAAATTTATACGACTGTTTCAATATATAATCTAGTAATATATGTCTAAAAAATTTAACAACTAGCTAATGTTATTCATGTTTAAATTGGCTATTGATAAAAGTGTTTTAGGCCAATTAGGGATCTTTCTATTTAATGATAAATACTCTTCATAAAGATCAAACTTATACTATAGTTTCAATTTATAATCTGGTAACATGTGTCTAAACAATTTAACAATTAACTAATCTTGTTAAAATCCATAATGTGAGTGAAATTACTAGTGAAAGAAAATCTAGCTAAGCAATTCAAACAATCCTCTTAAATAACACCTTAACACTTCAACAACAAGAAACTTAACTTTGATACAATTTTAAAAAATGTTTATATATGAATCATTATTCCAACAAAATGATTTGAATGTGCCCTATCAAAACTATAAAAATATAGAAAAGAATAAGATCTATCTAAATAAAAATAAAAACATTATATAAAAATAATTAGGGTAATTCATCACCAGATTCACCGCGTTGGAAAATTCACCACCAACAATTCACGACAAGAAAATTCAGCGCCATAACAAATTCACTGCAAGAAAAATTCACCAGCTACAAACTTTCTTGACGTTGAATTTTCTTGTCGTGAATTGTTGACGGTGAATTTTTAATATATATTTTCAAGACTTTGAATTTTCCTTGAGTGAATTTTCCATTTTCATGGAACAAAATAATTTGTACTAAAAATCAAAGTAACAACTTATAAATTCACCCCATGATCTTACTTTTACCTCAACAGACTCTCCAAGCCTCTTTTAATAATTTATATTACCTCCAAAAATGTCCAAAGACTTATAATATCTTAAGATTTATGATATAATAGTCTCTAATTTATTTTCAAATTTGGAAAATTTTAGATATCTAAACATCGAGGGGAGGGGCCCATAGTGGAGCGGGGTCCAATAGTAGGGATAGAAGTAGTCCTTAGTGGGCCCAATAGTGGAGCACCCTTATATCCAATTGCAAAACACTTTTTATCCATAAAGTACACAAACTCACAAATCATGTAATGCCACATCAACACACCAATAAAACATGACTTAGGAGAGAGGGGCCCATAGTGGAGAGGGGTCCAATAGTGGGGATAGAAGTAGTCCTTAGTGGGCCCAATAGTGGAGCACCTTTATATCCAATTGCAAAACACTTTTTATCCATAAAGTACACAAACTGACAAATCATGTGATGTCACACACACCAATAAAACGTGACCTAGTGCACCACTATAAGTCTCACTTTGTTTTTTGACTTTTTTGGATACCTCAACAAAAAGCATGTTGATGTGGCATCATATTTGATGATGTAGCCCTAAAACTAAATATATAAGTAGGCGAGTTGCCAAATATACTGTTGTACAGAATTGGGAGTGATTTGAAATTTTCACATAGAATTTTGAGAAATGCGAAGTTCCACTATGGGCCTCTCCTCTAGTGCACCGCTATCAGTCTCACTTTTTTTTTGGCCTTTTTGGATACCTCAACAAAAAGCATGTTGATATGGCATCATATTTGATGATGTAACCCTAAAACGAAATATAGAAGTAGGTGAGTTGTGATCTGAAATTTTCACATAGAATTTTGAGAAACGCAAAATTAAAGTGCTCCACTATGAACTCCTCTCCCCTAAATATATATAGAATAAACAACTTACCCAAGTTTCGATTACTGTTGTTTTAACCAGCAGCATGTGCCCTAGTCCGGGCCTGAAGTCCGTCCCAATTCTGTATCGATAGCCGGGACCATCTACCCATCCATCCAAAAGGCGTGCACTATCACACCAGTTAAGGATTTTCTTTGACCTAATTGTTTCCATATCACTGCTCACTTCCTCCACAGACGCCAAGCGCCACTCGTCTGCTAAAAATAGCTCCTCATCTGTTTTGCGCTTTTGGAATTCCGTACAACCGCTTTGCAAATATATTGCAACCAAATCTCAAACAAACTCATTGCTGAATGAAGCTGATTCAATTTATAGAAATTAATAATAATGAAGCTAATTACAGGCCAGCTTTTACAAAGTCAAAACTCTAACAGCTAGGTAAATGTCATATAATTAAAAAAAAAAATGTTCTCTATTTTTCGATTGGAATGAAATAGATTAGAAGGCATCTTTTACCACCGGGGTCTGTACGACAGCTAATACTTAAGTTGCAAGCAATGGCAACTCATTTATTATCACCGAATTTAATAGCTTTAATTCTCTATAAATTTCAAATAGGGAGAGGGTCCAGTAGTTGTGCGGGGTCCAATAGTCATAAAGAAGTGAAATAAGTATTTTTTTTGTCTCAAATAAAATATCATAACTATCCACTATAGTGTATCATTTAAAAAATAAAATACTCATTTAATAAAATAAGACACTCATTTAAACAAGTATTGTTATCATAATGAAAAAATATTGTTCTTATGTGTACAACTATTGGGGTAGCAATGTACAAGCATTGGAGTATTTTATATTAATAGTTTCTCCTATCACAAATATAAAAGGTGAACACAATAAATAACATGTATTTTTCCATTAAATGGGAAGGATTTTCAAAAGTTTTAGTGTTCAACTATTGGTCAATTTTTGTTTGATATAAGTTGTATTTTAAATAATTATTTGTTATTTTTATAACAACAAATAGTATTTTTTGCGTTCAACTATTGGTCAATATGTGTTGAATATAAAAGCTAGAGATATCAAAGATTTATGCCCATCAATAGGTATTTGGTCCATTTAGGTTGTATATTAATTTTTTAAAATAAAAATATGATATTCTACAAGCAACAAATGATATTTTTTTGTATGACTATTGGGGTTCGATGATTAAGTTTTGGTCAAACCTTTAAAAAGTCAAATTTTAGACACTTCTCAATAGATTTGCTGATGTGGCGAGTTGCATGATGAGTCACACCTCCAAACCTTAGTTATAGATAAATAAGAGGCTAGCCTACATTTAAAAAAATACCGAAGATTCTACGATAGTCAATGGCTACATGCTAACAAAGTTAGCCGGCACGACGGGCCCTCTCCCCTAACTGGGTCCATAATGGTCCCAACCTGCATTGTGCTATCTCAAGTCAAATAAAGTAATCTGTACCAAATGAATTCGACAATTTCAACACATTCTGACCCTAATGTAATCAATTATTGAGCTACGTTTCCAGAGGAAAAATTTACCAGACTTGGTGATTCATGTATACTTGCATTTTTTTTGCAGATCTTTGCTTCTTTGGGAACCACCCAATACCTGTGAAAATTTGTAATATCATTTTCAGTTATAATGGTACTACTACATATTGTATCCACTGGGGTAAAATTCAGCAAAGATCATTTGAAGAGGTGAAAAGAAAGGTTAGTCAAGCACTAGGCTTAACCTTAAGTAATTTAAAATAAACTTTTGAGGTTGAAATGAATGTAAAGTGGGTATACCATGAGAGAAGTCCTCACGGAAGGAGGTAAACTGGTAATCTATCATGCCAAAATGTTCAATGCGGCTGTTTTAAATTATCCCCACATGACAAAGAAATCTGGATGCTCGTGCAAGTAGTTAAAATGTTGAAGCATTTTTTGTTGGGGAAAGAGACAATTATCTTTATCGATCATAAGCCTCTCTATTATTTATAAACTCAAAGTAGATCTAATGAAGCAAGGTATTTCATATGGAGGGTATTCTTGCAACAATTACTTTTAGTAATTTATATAAGAAGTGCAATACAAAAAAAAGGTATGATATGTTGTCAAGCCCACCCACAACAATGAGTCTGTTAGACATGCACCATTTTGCAAGTTCTACCTCTTACCCATGAGGTTTGTAGAAAGGAATATGCCAAGGATGCTAGTTTTGGGAAATTGATTCAGCAATTACAAGAACTAAGGATGTTGTTTTGGAGTAAAGATCATTATCACATTAAGTAAAGACTACAAGTTGGACAAGTTGGGTGTACTTAGGATGAAGAAGACAACTCATAAGGTTGGCCCACACTTCCAAGGTTGGTAGTTTTTTTGGCTTGGAGAATGCACTCTATATTGCACAAGAAAAATAATCAGTGGTAAATATGGGCATTATACTCCATTGCCGATTCCTTCTAGGTTATGGGAATCATCTTTGATAAGGTCATGTCTCTCACTTCATGGTATTCGGTAAATTTAGAAAAGGTGTATGCTTCCATGCCATGTAAGAAGATAATCAAAGGCCACAAATTAGTAAATTTGTTCTATGCACATGTTTGGGTTCTCTAGACTTCCTAGAAGCATTATTTCAAATAGAGATCAAAGATTTCTAAACCCATTTTTAACCATATTGTTAAGAAAGATGGGCATTGAGTTGAAGAGGAGAGGCCTATTGCTTTCCATCCACAAATAGATGGCTTAACCAAAGCATTGAATAGGATCCAATGGTTCAACTCTTGAGAGGTGGTAAATGGAAGTGTCTTAGATCTTGGGATGGAATCTTTGACATTCAATATTAACAAAAGCATCCTAAGATTTGGGATGGGAATCTTAACTTTCACCTCTAATACCATAGGGATGTCCATTTTTTTGGAATAAGTTTGTCATTGATGTCAAGGGTGAGCTGTGTGCCTAAGTGCTTGAGCTGCTTGACTTGCTTGAACTGCTTGAGCTGCTTGAACTGCTTGAGCTGTCCATCTGCTTGCTTCAGCTACCTAGTTGTCTGCATCGGCAGCATATGTGTTGAGTCATCTTGATATGTCAGTTAGCCAAGTCAGCATTTTGAAAAGTTTTTCATTACCTTTTATGAGGTTTGTTTCTTTATTTGAAAGGCCTTGTGAATATTCTTATGGCAGCTAATATTGATGTGGTTGAATATTCTTTGGCTACATGGACTCCATTCTCTTATCAAGTTTAATGGCAATTGTCTAAAAATGATATGCTGTTTGAGTGCTTTGACATCCTTTGAATTTTCAAAGGACTCTTAATGTGGCAAGATATATTTTATTGGAATTTTACTAAGTGCCACAAATTGGCTAAAGGTGTCAATCTTCCTTTGAGTTGCAATTTGTTGCCTGCCATAGTTATGCTATTTGTTTTCTAGTGATATCGACCTCTTTTAGATAACGACTTTCAGAGTAGTGAATTCTTTGTTGATGAGGCAGCTTAGGAAGCTTCATTCGTTACAATGTTATGTTGGCGGTTCTCTTTATTATTTATGATAGTTGGCGTCTTGATTCCTGGCTCTGTTCTCTTCACTTCTGGCAACGACAGCTAAATAAAATTTGTGTCTTCTTTATGCCAATTTTGGCCAACTCTAGGCAGCAATGATATTCCATTTTCTGAAGACATATGTAGTTTTATTGAAGTATATGAGGTGGTTATGAAGTATGGACTGTCATGATTGTGAAGATGATTTTGGGACTCTCCAAAGTACGTTTTTGGTGTATCGTTCCTCCTTATGATGACGGCTTATTCATTCAAAGCCATATAATTTGACTTCAGGTGTTGGAGTGACATTCATTTATGTGCTTAGAGGACGTGCTTTCTATGATTCAATGAATCAACTCATTTGAAACAAACCATTATGACTGCCAACGCATATTCTTCAAGGGATACTTGGCAGATTTTGGAGTTTCTTTTTTGAAGATGTGTTACGTGGAAGGATTATTATTAAGACGTGTCTTAGCAAATTCTGGGTGATTCCTTCTGACAAGTCTTCCCTTGATTGCAACCGTTTCTGAAAATGGGAGTGGTCTTTGTGAAATGTATATTAATTCAAATGATATTTGAGTCATTATTTTTGTTCTTTAGAGCGGCTAGATTAATTACTTCAAAGAATATATTCAACCGACTTTATGAATAGCATGGAAATTAAAGTTTGACGGTTTCACATATTATTTCTAAGTGGGTGGCTCTTTTTGTTAGAAGTTTCTAACTTTTGGGCGGCTTCTTGTTATTGGCAACAAAGGCAAAGTCATATATTGGAGGACGACTTTTCTATTTGTTAGTAATGGCTTCAGGCTTTTCATGAGACGACAACCGATTGAAATCTCTATGAAGTGTTACCTGACTTGGTAATGACTTCAGTTATCTAAGGCGACTGCTTGCTAAGTTTGGCGATTTCTGTATTGGTGATGGTTGGAGAAGTTAGAGGCATTTTTATTTAAAAATATGGTATGCGTGGGGAGGTAGGTGTGATGGGAGTTGAACAGTATGAAAGATAGAGGGGTCAGGTGTCTTTGCTAGCTATGTTAGCTTTTCTTTTAATGGTAGTTTCAACAGGGATGAAATGAAATGAAAGATATGGGCTGTGTTTTTAGCGCTTAGAATATTTTGATATTGTGGACTGTAAGAGGTGTCGGGTATTTAATTACTGGCGGCTTTAGTAATTTTGGCTAGATGACTTCTTTTGGGAACATATATAATCTTCTTCTGTGACCGCGACTTGGAGTTTTTTGGTCTGTCTTTTGATTGAGTGAATGGAATGTATTGAGCTAGTGGTGAAAGTAAATTCATGAAGGCATGAATTGATATGATGTGAGTAGCAAATTATACTGTTGCTAAAAATGCGGTTGAAGTTTTGGAATTATGCTAAGTATGGTGAGTGTAGTGCCTTTAGATTTATGATGAATCGATTTTTTTTGTAAGGAGGTTTATGATTAAAAGTGTAAGGGAAGTGTGTAGGAGCTGCTTCAAAGAGTGATTATTTAGTCTGATGACATGAAGGTTTTTATGGTTTAAAATTTATATAGTGATGTTTAGAAGTGAATAGTAAAGATTGCTCATTTGACATAAGACATGGCCAGATATATGATTTCATATCCTCATCAAATTTGTTTGAAGTTGTAGTTTGTCTGTGTGTATTCGGGGTGCTTTGATCACTTTTCGATGCTCTATCAAATTTGAGGGGTGATGTTTCTTGCTTCACATTAGCTCTACAAACTTCTTTTGAGTATGGTGTAATGTGTGATTCTAGCTACAAAGTGCAGTAGAGAGTTGTTTGAAATTTCCAAGTGCAGTTAATTGTTTTGCAAATCATATTAGAAGTATTGTACATGGTGTTTGTATTTGAGCCCAGTTATGAGAGTGTAAAGCTGTGTTGGATTGAAGAAGTGCATGTGTTTGAAGAGCCTCACAGTTCATGTGGTGGCATTGATTGAAACAGTGTTTTGCAGCCTTGTATTTGAAGTTTGGAGTTGGTGCTCTCGGTGGGTTGGTGCTCACTAAATGAAATTGAAGTTGGTGCTTCTAGTGAGTTGGTGCTCACTTATGTAACAGGGTTGGTGCCCTTTGGAGATAAATAAAAGCAATATTTTGCCGTGGTTTTTTACCCGAAAGGGTTTTCCACGTAATCTTGGTGTTTATCTCGTTTATGGTGTTTGTTAATGCTCTCAATGTTCTGATTTGTGATTTACTTGATTAATCTAGTTTAAAGTTGTAAAAAGTTTTGAAATATTGATTCACCCCCACCCCAGCCCCCTTTCCCCCCCTCTTAGTTTTTCTTGTGTGCTCTTCACATTTTTCAATACAAAAGTATCTATTTGAGACTCGTTTTGGCTATTTGTCAATGCCACCTATGCTTCTTGATCTTGTGTGTGAAATCAAGGGGATAGGGAAAATGCATCAATAAAGCAAATAGAACTAAAAAAATCATCATTAGGTTTAGGAAATCCATTTAAAAGTTCAATAGAGGTCGGAATAATTTAAAGTAAAGCATGAGTCAAGGCATGATCGACATTGGAAAACAGGAAATTTGATGTCGGAGTTAGATATGAATGTTAACAAGGAAAGGTCCTACATACAAGCGGGAAATCTAAATAAGAAATGGATCATTTAGGGTTGTTGGCAATGTTGTCATTGATGTCAAAGATGCATACAGATGTTGTCATTGAGATTAAGAAAATAGTCATGAACAAACGAGACTATCAAAACATGTTATCATTGATGTCAAAGATTCATATAGATGTTGTCATTGAGATTAAGAAAATATTCATGAACAAATGAGAGTATAAGAACATGTTAATATTGATGTCAAGAAGGTGCATGAACAAGAAATGGTGTCACTAATGTCAAAGACATAAGACCGAGATTGTTGGCAAGATTAACGTCTAAAAGATGTTGTGTGGAGATTGATTGGATTGATTGTACAAGATATATGGACAAAATTGTCGAAGATTGTCATTGGTGTTGTCAAAGAAGTATGAATGAGATTGATGTCAAAGGCACTGTCATGTTCCTGAAGTAGAACACTAAAGTATAAAAATAACCAAGCATTTGGAATGCAAATAAACGAATAGAATAAATAATAAAGTACATATTAAAAAATATATACAAGTATTAACAATTATCATAATATAATATTATAAAATATATTTATAAAACTAATATAAAATAAAATAACCATATATATATTAAATTAAGAATTATATTACAATCCCATTTTAGCCAGCGCTCATAACTAATCTGCAGTGATTTCATGTTATGAAAGGCTGCAGTGATTCCTAGAGATGTTGATGGCAGCGATTAAGAAATATGGGGATAAAAAAGGAGAAGTGGAGGACAGCAAGGGGGAGATATGGAAGAGCAGCGAATATGTTTGTAAAAAAGGAAGAAATGGAAGTGCCTGAAAAGGCAGTGATCAGGTGTATAAAAGGATATGAATTAGTTTAGAGCAGCAATGGATATAAAAAGGTTGCTAAATAAATAGTCATGTCTTTATAAAGGTTGTGTTTCTTAGAGATGCACCATTTCATGGAAATTAAAGATATAAGATGATTAGGAATAGAGGGGGGAATGATTATTAGGAATCGGGATAAATCAGGTAGAGATTAAGACAGCAGATTTCTATTCATAAGGAGAGATAGAGCAATATGCAGATCTAAAGAGATATATACAGATCTAAAAGAGGCTGATGCAGATTTTAAGAGGTATAAAAGGAAGGGATTACTTCTGATAAAAAGAGGAGATATATGTGACTAGGGAAAGGTCTCAATGAGAGGCATATGAAGATAAATGATAAATCAATAAGGGAAGTAAGTTGAATATATATATATATTTATGATTAAGCAATAATAATGATTGCAGCAATTATCAAGCCTTACAAGTAATTATGGTACTTTAATATGAATGATAGATTCTTATCTGCTTGATCTACACTAACGATATACTCTGAGTGTTAAGAACAGATCATTGATCAAGGGGATGAAACATACAGACCCAAAAACAAACAAGAATTAGTCTAGTTCATCACCATAGATTGCTGTTACCTTATATACCCTATAGTCAAGTGTATTTTTCTGCAAATCATTGTTTACACATGTATGCATATTGCCTATATGATAATAAGAATATTTAATGAATGATTTTGTGTGATAGAATAGGTGACGTGCTTGATTGTTTGAAACCCATCTTGTAGGATGGCCTTGGGTGGAGTGGTAGATAGGCTAAGTAAGGACGCTTACGCAGATAGCCGACAGAGCCCACTTACAACCCTCGCCTAATTCCACAAGATGGCAAGTGTCTTCCTACAGTTGAGACATTGATGTGGAAAGCAGGTACAAGTCGCCAAGGGGGAGTGCTGTGGTATACACCCTCTTAGGCTTTGTATATGGCTTTAGGTAGACCCATCATGGCCCTTCTCCCAAAATTTAATATGTTTGCATTGTTGATAATCATGGATGTGATGTAATTGTCTAACTTTCATAAGTATATATATATGTATATATTTGCATATCTTGTTCATATGGTGTTTGCAAAATTCAAACCTGAGATTGCATTATTAAAGAGATATTTTAATTGGTAAGACGAATCCTAACCCTAGTTGTTGCAATTTATGTTCAGTAGGCAAATTCTAGGGCAAATTAGGGTAGGGGACAATACAATGGCATCAAAGCATCTTTCTTGCCATCCTATGTATATTTCATATATTATGTGTATTCATTTGCATGCTTCATGCTTCTTGCATATACTTCATGGATTATGTGTGGTCATGTCTATGCTTCATGGTTCCTGCGTATACTTCATGTATTACGTGTATTCACGTGTATGCTTTGTGCTTCCTGCGTATACTTCATGTATTATGTGTATTCATGTGTATGCTTCATGCTTCCTATGTATACTTCATGTATTATGTGTATTCATGTGTATACTTAATGTATTACGTGTGTTCATGTGTATGCTTTACATGTATTCACATGTATACTTTATGTATTACGTGTATTCATGTGAATACTTTGCATACCTTGTATTCAAGTGTATACCTTGTGGCTTACGTGTATTCAAGTGTATACTTTGTGGCTTATGTGTATTCAAGTGTATACCTTCTGGCTTACATGTATTCAAGTGTATACTTTGTGATTTATGTGTAATCATGTGTATACCTTGTGTCTTGTATTCATGTGTATATCTTGCGACTTACGTGCATTCACACTTTGCAACTTATATGTATTTATGGTTATACTTTGTGACCCGCATGTATTCTGGCATATACTTCATGACTTACGTGTATTTATGTGCGTGCTTCATATATTTTATGTATTTATGTGTCTTTCACATGCATGCTACATGTATCAAGTATATCCATGTGTTTGCTTCATACCAAAGGCATCTTCAATAAAGGTGTTTATGATTATCTTATGAAAATGTTAAAACTTTGTCTGTCAAAATGCTTCTTGAGTGAGAAACACTAACAAATTAACTTATCTAAAACTGAATTATTATTAGTATCCAAATGCAATAATGAAGAGTTGTAACTATTGAAATGAAAAGGTGTGTCTCCCTGAAACTTGCGATATAAAAGGGAGAGCACTTCATCCATACCAACATTTGAAGGATCCAATTAAGGATAGAACCTTAAGTAATTTTGCAAGAGACTTAAATTAGGTGAAGATGGGTGAAAAGGTGAAAAGTTGTGACCCTTCAAATATGAAAGACTATGACTCCCTCAACAATAAGATATAAAAAAAGGGGAATCACCTACTTGTAAAGAAACCATTAATAGGAAATACATCTAATAATCAACTTGGAAGTAAAGTATTGATATCAAGGGCAGCCATGAAGGGTGGTGATTCATTAACTATGAAGGGAGGTGACTTCTTCAAGGAATGAATATAAGAGATGAACCAATTCTTTGACATTCAATAAGTAATCATCACCCATCTATCCCTCAAATAATCAAGCAATCATCGCTTATCAAGGACTCAAGTCATCAAAATATCAAAAGGTTTCCCAAAGCAAGAACACAACTACTCTAATAAAGAGTAAGTTGTTTTGAACAAGATTAAATGTACAATCAACCTACCTTGTAACCTTCAAATTGATCTAGTGAACTTTGCCTTGTGGACCAAATTCACCCCTATGTTTAATATCTAGGGTAGATCATTTCATCCAAGGGTCTTCTTCTCCTAAGCTCTTCTCCTCGAGGAGCTCTACATTCATACAAATCAAACTACAACAAAAATATTACCCAAACCCATGGTGAGTTACATTATGGGTCCATAACCAACAAATCCCAGGATCATTCTACCTTTCAAAAACTGTTTAGATGAATCCGGTGAAATAAAACAATATTCCCCAAGATATGAAAAGGAGTGATATACTCCAATTGTTTGGAAGATGGGACAAGAACAAGATATTAGGGTAAACCTGTAAATCTACGTCTTTCTATTGTTTACGAGGAATGCTTATACAAAACGAAACACACCTTATCTAAGGGAAATGTAATGTCCATAATGCATCCTAGATAGAAAGAATATTATTGCATTGCGCACTACACCATGGGTCCTATCTTTCTCTTGGTCTTCTACATCATTGAGCCAGGGGACGAGGATTCGATGCATCTCATACTACATCGTGGGTCCATCCTCAACCCCACAAGGCTAAGTATACAGTTTGACAACTGAGAAGGGGATTCGGTGCATCCCATACTACACCGTAGGTCTGTCCGCCATCCCAAGGTCACCCAGTACACATGAGCACACAATATACACTTGAAGTCACAAAGTATATGTAAGGTATACACATAGTTGCATAAATACATGTAGGGCACAAAGTATACACATGAAAGGTACACACATATAGAGATACATTAACACAGGCTGGCAAGAACATGCTCTAATACCACTTGTAATGTCCCCTTTTTGGGAGAACCCTAAATCTGCCCTAATTTATCAATTTCAAATAATCAATTCGGGTTTGGGAATATCTATGACTTGGTTACATCCTTGCAAGACAAAATTAGAAAATATTTACAGGATAATATTAATTGGAATACATATAAGGAAATAAAGAGAATATGGTTAGGGATACAACTACCTGTTTAGACCTGCAAATATGTTTGTAGACATTTATAAATAAAGACATCATATTATAAGTATATTGAATTTTCTTTAGATTTTCTAATTCATTCTTCCTTGAACATAATGGTCTGATAGGGTGCCCAAGAAACCCTCTACCCTAGGCCCAAGAGCAGTACACCCCTCTTGGCCCCATGTGGCCCTTGCCATCCATATGGGGTGGTGTGCCTACCATTGTTCCTCTGTACCAGAACCATTATTGCTTAATCATATTGAGAGGTTGAGGGTGCAACTACAACAGGGTGTCCTAGATAGTCATTCCCTCTAAGCCCAAGAGCAGTACACCCCTCTTGGCCCACATGTGGCATGCCTCAGCCATCCATCATGGGGTGGTGTACTTAGAGGGCGACCCCAACGCTGTTTCCCTGAAATAATCCCCTTACAATTTTTTCAAAATTTTCCACAACACTTCACTCGTTAGCATTAGCAAATCTAATAAAACTAGCTGAAGGGAACCCTTTCACTTTCTGATCACCTAGATCCCAGTGTGGGCAAGGTGAGAGCATACGGTAGAAAGGGGATCGTTAGCATATAAATCTGAAACTACCGGAAAAGTACAATGCAAATGCAACTCAACCACTTGTTCAACGGGAGTAGTTTGATAGCTCAGCTGATCGACATGATGATGAATTACAAAGTACTGAAAGTAAAGTATGGGCGGCTTGTTGACCCCTTTTGCTTGTTCAACGGGCAATACAGAAAAGTAAATGCTGAAAATAAATGAACGGTAAGGCCTATCCCTTCCACTAAATTTGGGAATTACAAAGTAAAGAGCAGAAATATAAAGTGACTGAATCAGTACTACTGATTTCAGCCTTAATGAGAATAGTCTGCAAGTTACAAAGAGTTATAGTTGTCCAATCCACCGCAAAATGATATTAGATGATTTTCCAAACTTCTCAAGCTTCTCAACTATGAAAAACAAGCCAAAATCAGAACTTCTAACAATCTGATATGAAAGACTGGAGTACAGAAAACTCAAACCAGCAAGCATAAAACACACTAAAATGCTCATAACTCGATGTAGACTCCTCCGAATGACATGAGATCAAGTGCAAACAAATCTTTGGAGGTAGGCGACCAGGTACAAGCCACAAAACATCAACAAATTGCCTTGAAATAATAAACACGCTTCGCAATGCACCATAGGACAAGGTACGATTTTCAAGGAGAAGGGTGACCAGCTTATAAAATCAACCCCTTCATATTAAAATTTGGAAACTTGTAGAAAGGGGCGTCCAAGGTAAAAGAAAGCATTGGAAGAATACCCAGAACCACCAAAAAATCATTCAAGGAGATACGAGCCAAAACATGCTACAACTAGCAACAAATCAGCACACAAAAAACTGATAAAAACTAACCAAAACTCAGAAAACATCAATAATAAACTTCTCCATTATGCTCAATCTGTTCTTTAGTGTTCTTTATAGTCTAAGGCTTAGCTAGGTGCTATCTTGCAAGCACGAAACTAAGTTTGCTAGGAGGTATGCATTCCTCGAAGTGAGTGAGTAGCAATTTCGGCAGCACTTTGTTATAATTTTCAATGGATACCAACAATGAAGCCCAACACTCTTATTTATTACTTCTCCACAAATTCAAAATGCTTTTCCCTCTAATTAGGGTGCCCAAACTAAAATTCACATTCACCTCATGAAAATGTATTTGCATTTCATTTGAAACTTCATTAGCCACCTAGACATGGCGTCCAAATAAAAGGGAGAGATGACTTTGTTAAAAATTAAAAATGCAAATAAAGCTTAAGTTGGCGTCCCACTTTATTAAGTGAAAAATACATTAGAAGTAACTTAAATATCTCCCTTATGAAGTCCATTTTAGCATAGGAAATATTTTTCACTTAAACATTATCTCTTCAAATATTAAGCTTGCCAAATTAAATACCTCAAATGTTGGAGACCAAACTGCTCAACAAACCTGCCAAAAATAGCCTCTAAACTGAATTGTTGAAACCTTGCCAAAAATAGCATTGCCAAAAATAACACTTACTATAAATAGCATACTGCTAAAAATAGTAAGTGTGTCCAAATGCATTTTAACCACATTTTGAGCAGCCATCGCTACTTACTAAAATTAGTAAGTCTGGAAAAGTTGCCTGTTTCAATTGCGTGTCACACCACTGCGAAGCTCTTTGAAAACCTAGAAGTTATCTAGAATCCAAACTGCAAAACTTCAACATGCAAACCCCCAAAACTGCCAAAACATCCTCCTAGAAAATAGGAAACCCTAATTTTTGCTTCTGACTAGCCTATGGGCCTCCGGGATAGGCTAACGGTCAACTACACTGATTACTGTTGAGAAGGGGACATTACAGTCCCCTCCTCGCATGCCCACAACTCCCTTATCACTACAATTGGATTATCAAAGTGTAGCCCATACTTTA
>VDFB02058242.1:348822871-349070045 GCA_007258455.2 Sequoia sempervirens | reverse complement strand
TATGCACCTGAGACGTTGGGTCAACAAGAACACCTGCTACAGTGTTCTTGTGATTCGCACAGGGATATAAAGAGGAGATGGTTCTCTATTAAAACCCATCGACAGATCTTGTGAGGTGAAGGTTATACCTAGACCACTACTCGCAAGCTGCACAAAGGGGATAGGAAAATGTAGAAAAGAGGCCATCACACACACTAAACGATACTCTCACAAAGCCCCCAAAAGGTTTACAATCAGACCATGACCCAACTAAGGATTCATTATGCAACACTTAAAGAACTTTCTAGCTACACCTACTAGGGGTTGTAGGTTGGGTTGTAAGGTGAAATTCCTCCCAACACTCACACCTACAATGCTCCTAGAACACGAGGAAATGAGCCTTTAGCACTGCAAAATGGAACCAAAATGGTTCACGTCAGGTTCACCAAAAATGTAAGAGAGGGGGACCAACCATGTCAAGGCTCCAGGTCATGGAGAGCCAAGAGCGGAGGGCTTCCCTAACTTACCTCACTCTAAAATATTCCTTGGGGTAAGGATTAAGAATGATGAGCACTATAACATACTTCTACCACTTTACAAATCTTGGAATTAGGTTTGGGCTAGGCGAGTTGGTTTTTGGAGTTGGTACTGTGTCTCAGACAACTCTATGTCCGAGGACGATAGCGTAGTTATGGGATGACAACGCAGTACGCTGGCGTCTCTCGAGTGTGCTGGCATTCGTACAGTCAAAAAATAGAAAACACAACCAAAAAAACCAAAAAAACTTACTAACGGCCTAGCTAGTTAATATAGATGGTAAAAATAAAATAAGAAAGTATAGGAAATAGATACTAAAATGATAAAGCAAGTAAATAAGAACTAAGGTGATGAAGATGATCTCACAGAAGTGCCAGTTCGCCAGCTTGCTCCACACGAACATTCACCTACACACACAAGAAGGGGAAAAATTTTGGGGTTGTATAGGGGCATGCCTCAGTTAGACCCCCATTTTGGTGTTTCCACCTCCACGGACAGCCAGAAAGCAACGAAGTAGAATATGCGATAAAGAAAAGAAAAGAGAACAATACACACTACAAAACAATACAATGCTACTCAACCAAATCATGAAGGAGAGGAGTGAAATGTTACCACCTCCACCCAAAAGCTCACTATCCAATAGAGGAGATATGGACTTGGAAAAGTCACCATAGTCGCAACTGTGATGAAGGGAGGTCTCACAAGACTCCAAGCCCACACTTCTATGGCTTGTTTCACACTTGCAATGTGGAGTTGATGGTGTTTTGTTGCAATGGAGTGTTGAAATTTTGCTTGAGAGTGAAGTGAATGCTTAGAATGCTCAAGAGAATTGCTAGAGAATACAAGAGGATGGTTAGAAGATGAAATGAAGTGAGAATGAATGAATTTGAAGGAAGAATGAGGAAGAATCTTCCATTTTCTAGTTAGTTGGTCGAAGAGGGACGTTACAATTTGGCCCCAATCAGGTGTGTAATGCCTCAGCCAACTTCAGACACAGGAATCCGTCAGGGACAACAGCATGTCGCACAAAAATTTGCGTGGTGTGTGTGCGTCCCCAACAAATATTCTCTCACTAACACAAAGGACAAATTCCAAGTGGATGAAAGGCAGTTGGGTGATGTGGAATTTCTCCTTCGGATTTGATTTTCTAAAGTGAGGGTGTGTAAAAGGGGAATTTGCATAGGGGGTGCAAATTCGCTCCTATACAGAGATATATAGGGTTTTTAACTAGTTCGGTTCATAAGGATTTTTTCCTTTTATTATGTTCTTACAACCTAGTCCTTGTGTATTATGCCTTCATGTTCTCAACTACTATTGCATTATTCTTTGATGTTGATTGGTTGCCTAGGTTATTTCACTTAGGGTTATCGCTTGGTCCTTACATATGTGGTTAGTCTATCGGCCCCTCATTTTTTCAACTTGTTTCCTACACTTGTTATGATCTCATAATGAGAAAACTACACTCTATGGGGATTCATGTGGAAATATGGTCTAGATTCAATCATACATTCATCATCATATGCATGTATAGTCAAGGATACAATAAACAAATCACTAGTGCCTTCCTAAGAAGCTCTCAAATTGAAATCAACATCTAATTCTTTCTTTCTCTTCTTCTCCTTGTATTCCTTATCTATGTTGCTTTTCTTACCATAGTTCCAACACTTAATTTTGGATTTAATAGTTGACTTGTATATCACTTTAGATTTGGATATTTATCCCTTTTCTTATTCTTTCCCTTCTCATTTGATCTACCTATAGCAACCAATACATTTTTGGTAGACTGGACAAAAAAAATCATATCAACTCCTCCAAGAGTAAAGAATGCACCACTTCCTCAAGCATATGTGTAGTGCAAGTATTATTGATTTCCATCACCAATTTATCCTGCTAATCTAGAAAAAGAACAAAATAGCGTAATGCACTAATCCTCGTCATTTATTTACATACCTATGGATTGCAATTGGCTCACAATGATATCAAATGTATTCAAATTATTTCAAATTGAATCCTCATTACTCATTATCAAAGAATAAGCTTCTTCCATTAAAAACATCAAGTATTTATCAAAGATATAGTTTGGTACGGGTTTCTCAACTTCTTTCAAAGGCTCTCCAAAAAAAATTCAAAGCACTAAATTTATCAAATAAATCTAACCAATATTCCATCTTTATAATCCAACACCACCTAGTCTTCAACCTTCATAGATGTAGAATTATTTCTAGAAATTGTAACCAATAAATATCAGTCTATGATCATATATTTTGTTTTAAGCTTTAATAGCTCAAAAAGTGTCATTGAATTTATCCATCTCCAACTATGGTGTTCTTATTATCTTTTAACTAAAACAAAATCACCACTATGCATAACTCACACTTAAACTAATATTAAGAGAAAATAATCTTATTTTCTTAACCAATGATCTTACATGCTAGACAAGATTTGATGCTAAATGAAAGGAAGCAAAATAAAATAGATCTACTTCCTAATTAATATTTTAGAGAAAAATACAAAAGAGGATAGTATCTAATAATTTTATCAAGAATATTCAACATGTAACCTTCCTACAATTACATACAAGCAACGTGCATTGGCATGCAACACATAAAATATCACATGTGACATAGTATGTACCTTGGGAATATCCTTTTGAAAAAAAACCAACAACAAATGAGCACTCAATATATATTTAGTGAACACCAATACCATGGTTACAATACAATAAAAAAGTGCCACACCTTAGTCCTAATTACCAATAATGTCTAGAGAAAACCTAGCAACATAACCCCCTACAAAATACAAGTGCATTACCATCTCCATTCCCATAATATTATTTATATAAAAAAATCCCAAACAAGAAACCATGTGCTAGATCTTTGGGCAAGTTAGGTGCCCAAATCAAGGAAGAAAAATCCAATGCCCATATTGCATAGTGAGTCAATAATATCTTCTCCACCAATTTTGGGGTCTCCAAGTTGGACTTTTCTTTATTTTGGAAATATTTGTTTTCTTTTCATGTGGTGGCAATAGATCTTCCAATATTTTCTAGTTCAATTACTCCCTCTTTACATCATCTTAATACATATACATGTGAAATTAATTACCACATCAAGTGTAATTCCCTTCTACATGGGGACACATAAATAATACAGAGAAATTAATTAAATCAATTGTTAGGCTTTATGGTGTATGACTCCTAACCTTAACATGGAAGATGTTATGTGGCCACCTATAGGCCCTTCCACACAACCACTACTAGACGTTATCCCTATACTAGCACATTATCCATTTTATGTCATGTGTATTTCACGCAAGTCCATGTGTTATGTCATCTCTACATGTCATATCATCATATGAAAAATATCCAATAGCCTTGTTAGACTAATTTACAACCCACATAATTAGTCTATACATCCATGCATGTTGTTTATATACACAATCACTTGGCCAATACCCTAGCAACATGATGATGTTACTATCCTTCTTAGAAGACCCTTTCCTTCACTATTAAAGTTTTTTATTTTTTGAATCCCAACTTCAAGATGCCATGGCTTGCTCATATAAACTGTGATTGGGATCAATTTTTAAAATTGCATATTTTTTTATAGTTGCATAGTGGTATGGCCTTTTTCGAATTTAATGACCTTTGTTAGTATAAATTAACTATTTCAAACTTATTCTTGTATAGTTCTCATTTTTATAACTCCAATAGCCCATAACTTGTGCGTACAAACTCCTTTTTAAGACTCATTTTTAAAAGTGCATTTTGCATTCTTTAAAGTGATGCTCTTATTTCATTCTCATTATATGTTAAAATTATACTTTCAACATATTTTCATTTTGGAAACTATAAAGTATTGTAGAGTTCTATAAAAAAGGCATTAAAAATGCACTAAGTATAGAGTGTTAATCTTGTACATTTCTAGTGGGTTCTTACATAATAGAGGGTGTATGTGTGTGGTTGCTTGAATTTTTGGTTCTCTCTTTTATTTTAGCATCATGGATCGGTAAATGATGTTAATTTTTACACATTAAAACTAATTTACTGAAAATGAAGATAAAAATTTAGTTAAGAGAGAGATTATACAAAATAACACATGGTACTAAAATCAAACCTAAGGGAGAGACTTATAAGACTAAGTGGCTCAATAAATGTGATGGAGCCTCTAATTTCATGTGTCTTGTTGTATCATTTAATTTATTTTTTGATGTTGACGCATTATGGTATCAACTTCAAATTTTATTTGGATAGATAGATAAGCTCATGGATCATCAATTGGAGAATGGCCTAATTAGTGTTAATCCATGTAATTTTGACAAAATTGGGACTTCATCACATAGTTTAAGTTAGCAATAACAAAATTAAAATATTTTTAAATTGAGGACTCTCAATTAGTGCTACGTATACTTTCTAATCTCACACTTTGATTATTTAGTGTTTGTTTCTAGCTTCTATGCTAGAAAAGCTACCATAAGAGGACCTTAAAATGGTCTCTTTTGATAGCTTTGTTAATGCACTAACTAGAGTGTAGGAAAATTTTATTTAGATGGGAACCTTGAAATATTCTAAGTCTCATTATTTGTGGCCAATCAAAGCATTAAGGATAAGAAAGGTTTTGGTAGCAAGGTTAAGAAGCATAACAAGTCAAATATCAATCAAGATGATGAGCTACAAATAATCAATATAAGTCCTCATCTACTTCCAAAACTAAATTTGAGACCCCATATTCACAAGATGATTCACCAAAGAAAGAGAAGGCTAAGTGCGACTACTACAAAAATTGGGACTTGAAGAATCAAAGTGCATAAAGAAAGAAATTGATTGACTAGCTAGTATTTTATAGCCTCCTAAATTCCTTCTCCATAAATTTTTCTTCATCTCCTTCTAAGTTAGAAAATGGAAAGGTCAAGGCTCTTTTAGTTGTTGTAGTTTCTAATACAAGGACATGGATTCTTGATTTAGGAACTTCACGACAAATGGCTTTGTCACATAATGTATTTTTCTTATTAGAGCCATCTTTTATGACTCAAATTCTAATGTGGGAGAGGGTCTATTGACATGGTTGAAGGAATATTTTATGATATTCTTTGTACGCCCTCTATCTCAACAAATTCCCCCATCCATCTAATTGATCACTCACAATGGTGGAGATAAGAGTTGAAATTTCTTTTGAATTTATGGTAATTTGAGAACTATAGATTAATGGCATAGTTGTAGTTAAAAAGGTAAATCACAAGTCTAGACTTTAAGCCTTCTCCTTTTTTTCACCTAATTCCCCTTCTACAGAACTTCATACTCACATAGTTGATGTGAGAAAATTTTGGGATAAATGATAGTCATCTAAACAATCAAATCTTTAATTTGACTAAAGTTACTAACACGTGCACCAAGATTCCTTTAGCTTCTACTACTACAAATTTTAGTGTTACCCCTCTAACAGAATCCAATGGTTATTTTTGGAAAAATCATTCATGCAACAAATATATTGTGTATGTTTGTTGAGTGTTGCCTTTGAGATATGGAAGACACCATTGAAGACCCAGTTTTCTTCTCTTGGGATAGTACTCCAACAACTATGGCATCATCTTCTTTATCTCTTTATCTCTCTCCTACTATGCATGCTTTTATGATGTCACTTTTATAGTTGTACATGGGACTCTTGATCAAATATTGACACATCTTAGTACTAACACATGGACCAATAAATATTTTCCACATTTTGTAAACCTAATTTTCTTCCCTTGTATCCCTTCATGGATTAGAAATACCTTTAGCATAGACCTTTGGACCTATCTCTTCTTAAGGGAAGAAGTGTTGTTCAACAATAGTTGATATTATTTAGTATTTACTACTATCTATCTATTTCTAGTGTAGAAGGCTACACATTAGGAAGTTACCTACTCCTCTCTTACTTCATACTCACTCTTATGGGGGTTCTCTCTCTTTCTTTTGGGGGATAATTTCTCTCATTTTGGGGGGTTCTTTCTTTGTATTGAGTACTTAACATGGCCTCATTGTTACAATAGATTTTTTTTTACCTAAGTTACACTTAAGGTGGGGTGTTAGTGTAAATTATATTTCACCTAGGATAATCTATGCTATGGTGTAACATTTCATTTATTTTATTGAATTTACTTAGGATAATTATTTTTCACCCAATCTAATAATTACATGTATCATCATTGATTTGATGTACTCAAGTGTCACCACTACTCACCAATTCTTGATGGTGGTAGTTAGTTGTCACCTCCATCTAATCAAGGTCCACACCTATCTCACTTGATTAGAAGTTAATTTGTGACCTCTTGGACATGTGTCACCATGATATATATATATAATTTTTAATTGTATAATGTAATGAATAGAATAGCACTATTCTATATTTTTGGTTTGTGGCTAATTCATAGGTATTAAGTCTTGGTTAGTATTTGTTTATAGTATCTAGTTATCAATAGGTGATAAGATTTACCTTTGCTATAAATATTTAGTGGTTGTGTTTGTGCTTACTTTGAATGCTTTATGGACCATGCTACTTATTTGATTTTTTATTATGTGCTTATAATTTTTCAAGTGGGGCACTTATCACAAGGGAACATGAACTCAAGCAATGTCTTCTTCCATATGTATAATTTAATGGGTATATGAATATTTTATTTCCCATTGGTTGCATGTGCTTTTTACTTTTCCATTCACTCTCATAGTAATTCAAATGCATGTCAAAGTGGGAGAAAAATATAATTGTAAAAATCATATATCTTGCATGTTTCCCCTTCATTTTGAACTCACATTAGCTAGGATATTCTTTAATGCAATGACATGTGTATATGTGGTACATAACTCAAACCTATTGTGCTCCCATGTTGCACTCATTCCCAAGGTCTTGAATTGATTCTTAGCTTATCCTTTTCTTATCTCAAACAATATTCAATATTATAGAAGTCATATAGGTCACTTTTGCACTCATTGAAATGGCCTTTTTTGTTCTAAAATTCAAATTCCATTTTTCCATTAAAAAAGAGGGGGCCTACTTATTTTGCCTTTGCCTAGCTATTATATGATGACTTGATGGAAAAAAAAAAATCATTTGATACTTGGTAAGTTATATAAAATAATTGACCCTAATTCATTTGAAACATCAAGTGAAAACATTGAATGAACACCTTTTAGCACACATCATAGAGCCCCTAAAAAGAATCATCTAATGATATCAACATTGTATCATCATTCTATGGCATATTACCTAACTACTTGTTATCCTCAATCTTCGTTGAATCTATTGATTTGATATGCTTTTCAAAGGTTAACATAGGGGAATTATCCTTGTCATGTACAAACTTCCAAGCACACAAACCGAGTTTTTATGTAAAGATTGAACTAGGAACTTTGAGGCGAGCCAAAAGTCAACATTTAAAATTAGCAAAGGTCATATTTGTGAGCCTATTTTAGATCCATACTCATGAGATCATTTTACTAGTCATGGTAATGCCCTGGACCAAAAAAATACTTCTATAGATTCTAACTTAGTCATGTGACAAAACCCTATTTTTTTATATTAACAAATCACCTTGGGATACTAGACAAAGTCATTCCACATTGAGTGAAGAGCTAAGTACTTACATTTATTATATAATTTTTTAATATTAATTTCAACATGTTTATCATTCCAACTCTTAACCCTAAAATATGTGTATATGAATACTTATTTAATTGATTTTATTTTTAATTTTTTATTTATGAATATTATAATTAGTATTTATAAAATCATATCTCAAACATTCTTTAACAAATTATAAGATTTTTAAAAAATAATATTAAAAAATAAGTCAACATTAAATTTTAATTTCATTTATTAAAAAATAATAATATTAAAAAACAAGTTGACATTAAATTTAGTTTAATTTATTAATTGAAAATTAATAATATTGCAAAACAAATTGACATTTTCTTATCAATATTAATCGAAATAAATGATTATTTATTATTGAAAGGAATTAAAATCAACCAAATCAAAAACTAATCTAGATAAAGGAGCTGGAACATTTTATTATACATTATGGAATCATAAAATTCATAATTTTAAATTATTGCTATATTAAAAAGGTAAATTTTACAATAGTGTGCCTCAAAGAATACATAATAGTTTAGGTATTCTGCACCAACATCACAATTACTACATGTGTCATGCTTAAAAAAAACATGGCATAGAAACTATTCTAAAGACAAGTCTATTTTTACTACATCAAATCAGAGCTCTTTGTCTAATGATAGCATTGAAGCACTCAAAATCTGCCTACTACTTTGATATCTTTATTGTTGATACAGTGCTTACTAAATCAATCATTTGATGATCTAGAATATTAACTTCTTTTGATTAAAATGAATAGCGCATCACATGTTTTCCCTATGGCTGAAGAATGAATAGTGCGTCACATGTATTTAAAGACTTTTTCGAGCCCTAAAAGCCCTTATCAAACTTGAAAATCTAATTTTTTTCTTCTGGTCACTGTAAGGCACAACAAATTAAAATGGGTGTTTGAATAAGAAGACTTAATTTATTGTCTTGTGAGCACTTTACAGTACGATAAATTGATATTGAATAAATGAATGAGAGCTTTTAATATCATCCACGAGATCAATCAGTCTAAGGGACCGAGAACCACAAAGAAAGAAACTATGGCAACTACAAATTATTTTCGATGTTGGACCTTCTATTATAGATTTTGACCAAAAAACTATCAGTCTTGTTGATCTCCTCCTCAAATAGCTCATGCAGATTGTCAATCTTTAGGTTGTCTGCATACTGAGTAAGGATATCCTCATAAGCTATGTACTCTTTGATAAAGTGACATTCTGTCTCTAGCGCCCCTTTGCTACAAAACTTGCAAATTTTGTCCTCCCATGCTTCCTTAGGAATAGTCCACCTTCCGATCTCACACCTAAGATGATGAGACCCAGTCCTCAACTGAGCAATTAACAACCTTGCTTTCCCTATAATAGCTACCCCTAAATAAGTTTTTTCACCGTGTTCCCAAGTTGGGTTGAACTCTTTGACATAGTGTGTTTTTTTCCGCCCTATCTGCTTTGACCACATGACACTCATGAATTTTCTTGTGACAATTTTTAATTTCTTCATTGGTGTTAAGACACTCATGCAAGTTGATATCCCATTTACTCAACCCTATTGTAACTTTAACATTTGACAATTTTTATTTCCCAAGGTAGTACAAAACAGGTGGGTGCGACAAGGAGGACTATTTTAAATCCGACCTCCATTGCATTGCAATGTTACAAAACCTTGCCTTAACGAGCGAAGGATAGAGTTTGATATTGGAGTTCACCATAAGGTGCTGTCATATCTATTTGTGTGTACTTTTTATCAGCGTTTATTGCATGTTGTATTACAAAGTATCTTTTTGGCAGTCCTTTCGTAGTCTCCTAACTTCGTAGAAGTGGTTGATATCCAACGAGAAAATTATTCAAACAAGGTCCAAGTTAAATAGCAAGCCCCTTGGGGTGGGGGCCTAGCTCAATTGGCTAAAGCATCCTGTTGCAGGCAAGAGGTCACGAGGTCTAGTCCCCCCCAAACCTGTGGTACTGGAGGGAGTGTCAGGCCAACACCACCAGTCACGTGAAAAAAGTTTACCAAACGCACTGCAGTTTTATAAAGGAGACGAATACCCGACCGATTCCTGCAGTCTTAAACGTAATGAAATGAAAAAAAGCAGCAAGCCCCACCAGTAATTAATTTTAATTTCTATCTTTACAATGTCAATTATCTTTTCCCATAATTTGAATATCTTCTTAAACAACATTTCCTAAATTTTATTGTTCCTCTTTTTATCATTTGAACTCTGCCGATGAAATGCTGCCTATGTTTGATTGTCACATCTAATCAATATAATAGTTTCCATCACGCAGTTTAATATTTTCAATTAAAGAACTAAATCTTTTATTCAAACTAATTATTTCTATCAAAATTTTAACTTTGATAATCAATGCTTTTAAGATCTCTGTTTTATTGAGTGCAAACACTGTAATTCCAATCAGTCATGGTCTAATGAGTTGATTTAATATTTTAAATAAAAAATAAGGAACTAGATTTTTTATTTAAATTAGCTCCATTCACTTTTCTCTTTAATTCTGTGCAAACATTGTAATTCTAATCAGTCATGGTCTAATGAGTTAATTTAATATTTTAAATTCAAACTAAGGAACTAGATTTTTTTATTTTATTCAAATTAGCTCCATTTACTTTCCTCTTTAATTCTGTTTGCACTCTATTACACAAGTTCTCTGTGTTTAGAGCGTTGAAACAAAGGATTTACACTGTAAGGCAATATTTTTAGAGAAGGAAGAGTGCTGCAATAAATATTTGCATGAACCTTGCCAATTATCAAGATCAATTACATGGACTTGAAAAATAGTTAGCACCGTCCACACTGGTGGATGGAACCCAGCCAGAAAAAAATCTTTACAAAATACTTGCTCCATCATGCAAGCTTCTAAATTCTGAACAGGAAGCATTCATAATTCATGCAAATCAAAAAAACTTAAGAGACCAGAGACTCCATTTACACTATTTGAACCAGAACAATCTGCAAAGTAACTCCTAGCAATTTCGCCTTGCAGTTGTTGTAGAAACCACAACATTCAAGGTACAAGACATTCATGCAAGAACTACATGTATCCACAACACATGCTCCAGCCAGTTATACTGTCTGTCTTGCAGCATCTTTTACATACAGCCTTACTTTACAAATTTGTTCCTGATTCAGTAAGCCCAGAACAGCCGCTTTATAAAAACTTCAGACATGGACAAAATCATTCTCACAAAACAATTCCACACCGGCTTGTCATTGACAAGGCAGTCTAATGCAACTGTCCTGTCAGTGACAAGTCAGTGGCTGCCACAGGACGTAAGAAAATGCAAGCAAACTGGAACTGATAGACGTGATTGAAGGACATTGTTGGCATCTCGCCATCCTATGTGCATGCAGGTGATCATATAGAAGCTTCTATAAATTTATGACCGTGCTTGAGCCTCAGCAAGTGAAATAGCCAACGCTAGCATCATCTGTTCCTCATAACTCTCCGGGACCACATAAGGCTGTGCACTAAGGGAAGGTGGATCAGCAGAAACATCCACATTTTGAGGAACATCAGGGGCTTCCCAAGGTAGATCTGAAGCAGACGGAATACTACTAGAAAAACTAGTCCCAACTTCAACAACTTCAGAGCTGTGGTCAAACATCCAGTCTGACACGGAGCTTCGGCTTCCTTCCCTTAAACACTGTGAAAGTGCACGTCCACTTTCTGGGGAAACTTCTATCCAATTCTCTGGAGCATGAGCCTCAGGTTCTCTCTCATCCTCTAGTTCACTATTATTGGCAGGTTCCTCAGGGAATACCTGCTGTTCATGCTCATCTGTCTCTAGGTGGTCACATGCTTGGTCACAAATATTAGATGGTGATAAATCTTGCTGGCCAGATGTACTATCTTGTGAAACATCCTGACTCTCTATCATGCCAGTTTCAGTGAGGTCTCCATCAATTTGTTGACTTTGTGATCTTTGCCTTACAGCCATTGAGTCGACATTTAATAATTGTCTTTCAGCAAGTGCAGCAATTGCACAAGCAAGTCCTCCTGTAACAGAGCTGTTAGGAATCACCTCTCTTGAATCGCCCAATACAGTGTTTGAAATGGTAGACCCACGACTCTCTACCAGTCTAGGGGCTTGACCGAGTCTTCTAGGAATAGTGTTTTCAAACCCAGATAAAGAAGGTCCAGGGATTCTATTGGAACCATGCTCCTGTAAACAGAAAATTACAATTTAATTATGCTTAATGCCATAAAGTGTTGTATTCACCACCACATAATCTTTTCCAGAAGGAAAATTTATTTCAATCCATCCCCCTTCCATACATGTCTGCATGCATGGAGTGGACAAGCCTACCTGGCACCTGCATTTGTGAATGTAAACAAAACTGTACGCTGTTTTGCATAAACTGCTTACCTGTGATGATACATTCCAACAGTTATCTACATAATATGAAACATTAAAGAACAGATGATATACCTGCAGAGAGAGCCAGATTGCTTCCATAATCATAATGTCCTCTAGGTCCAGGTCAAAGCCATCCTCTCCCCTGCATGCCAAAAAAACAAAACCATATTAAATACGAGGAGAGTGCGAAATTTGAAATCAGATAAAAAAAGTTATGCTATTGTGCAGTGACAGGGTTTGTAGGATACACTGTTCACATTGAGCCTGAATCTAAGAACCTCGAAGAAGTGACAATTAGCCTTCTAAGATAGGAGTCTCTTCCCCTTTTAACACTATCCAAAATACTTTATGCAATATGGTCATCTTTGCATTCTTTTCTTCAACTAAAGTACTTTTTTGTAGATGTGTCAATAATTAGGACTTGAAACCATAGCAGCAAAAATCTTTTGAGGAAAAAATTGGCAAACCAATAAAATAAGATTTTTTCAAAAAATCAGGATTTAATCAGGAAAAAATCGGATTTTCAAAAAACAAAAAAAACACAAACCAAAAAAAAAAAAAGAAAACCCTGGTATTTTTTATATTTAAAAGTATTTTAATAGCATGGAGATAGAGAGAGCAAATAAGAATGAAAGTTTAGCCCATAAATTGTGGAATATGGATTTTTTCATTTATGTGCCATTAACAGGATAATTTCAATTACATTTACCATACCTCTATTATAAATATTCATTTTCATTAGCAATTCAACCAAGAATTATCTTAAGAAAATGGAGCCTAATAAACAAGAAAGGCATCTAGATTATTTTATAACCAAACAATATTATTTTCAATGTTTTGAAAAGAAGCAAAAATCTCAAGATTAATTATAATATATGTAGTTAATAAATTCTTCTCACAAAGATTAACTTGTCAGTCCGACCTCATCTAATATTAGCCTCCAGGTTGAGAGGAATATTTGGTTATAGGCTTAAAGCCATCCGTTGTGGTTCTATATCTTCTTGAATATAATATCAGCTGATCACCAATAATTAATATATATAGACACTTCATGCCTCATCCCAATTAATGTAAATGACTTTCCATAAATGCAGCCCACGTTTAGAGACTACCATTTTGAAGTTAAACTAAACACAAAAATCTGCTAACTGAAGAACCTCAAAGCTTCACAAATTATAAAAACCTATATATTAAGATAAGTGAGGGCTAGCAAATTAGCAAAGCATCATTCACCAAGACATTTTTTAATCACAGGCTGATGTTTTCAAAATCATCTTTGAACCATGTAGGCAAAAGAGAATGTTGTGTTTCTAAGCTTCCAGCCTTCCAGCTCCATCTCATTCCTTGCCTTCTGTGTCCCATCAAGCTGTGTGTAATGGAGGTCTTCACTTAGGCTCTATCTCATTCCTTGCCTTCTTTGTCCCATCAAGCTGTGTGCAATGGAGGGCTTTGGTTAGGCTCCATCCTACTCCTTGCCTTCTCTATCCCATCAAGCTGTGGGCAATGGAGGACATCAGTTAAGCTCAGTTAAGCTCTATCCTACTCCTTGCCTTCTCTATCCCATCAAGCTGTGTGCAATGGAGGACATCAGTTAACCTCCATCTCATTCCTTTCCTTCTTCATCCCATCTTTCACATTTGTATCAATAATCCACATCTTCTAAATAATTTCAACAGCAAACACATGCTTCATCAAAAAATTTAAACCACAGGCCACAAACTTGTTATAGTTCTCTGTGAACCATTTTGAGGCAGGAGACTAGTATTTCTTTAAGATCACAGCTCGATCTCTTACTTTACCATCTTTAGTTCATCAAGCTATTTTGTGTAATAGAGGAATTCAATTAGGTTAAGCTCATCTGTGTAACAGACAAATAACAAGTAACTCAGTCTCAGATAGCCACTTGAGACTTTTTCCTTCTCCAAAAAGTTGTGTAAAGACAGGCAGCAGTTTTCTTTTCTTATTCCTTATACACTATATGAAATGTAACATAGAAAAGTCATTATTTTTCCATGACAATACTGAATTGAAGTCTGGATACAACTTTTGGCTAGAGAAAAGAATCAAGAATGGACTTGCAGTGCAAAGTTGCTTGTAAAGAACATATTCATCACAATAGAACAATTAACTACTGCTAATTTTTGTGCATTAAGCTTTAGAGATGTTGCTTGGAAATTGCTTATGGAAGGCAGATTATATATACCAAGTTGAAAGATTATGATTCACAATTTTCAAAAGGTTAGAAGATCTTCACAGGAAACATAATCTCTTTGACATTATTGGAAATTCAACTCTAGATCAGATGTTGAGATGTTCAGTGAAATTTAATTAAGCAGCTTGTGGCACTCTTATGTGCCCCTTGAGCTTGGACAACAATTAGACAAGTGTTCAATGTGTTGGACAACTCTTAATGCTGATTTGCATGTACTTTTGCTGAAAAAGCAAAAACATTTGATTTGTTCATTCAATGCTATTTTCTTACAAGTCTTCATTTGTACCTTCCAAATAAAATTTTAAAGAAATTCAATCATATAGGATAAAAGAAAAACAAACATGACATTCAAGTTTGATGAATATTTTTGAAGACCCATATGATTTTTTATCAATGATGGCTGATTGTTGACTCTTGACATTATTATTTTTTAACTTTAATATATATCATGACATTCGAATTTGACTAATATTTGACTATTAATATGGTGGTTTTGTTTATTATATAATATAAGATGCTATGTGGTGTATTTTTTACTTAATTACTGCTGCAAATATGTATGTATTTTTATCAGGGTTACACAGGGACGTGTCCCCTGCCCCAAAAGCCCGTCCCCGTCCCCTGCCGTCCCCGGGACAGGGGGACGCAAAGGGGACGTCTCCCTGCCGTCCCCGAAACAGAAAAATTCATAGGAAATGCTAGGAAATGTTTCCGGCAGTTTGGGGACAGTTCCCTGTCCCCAGTACAGATTGGGGACGTTGGAAACGTCCCCAATCGTACCAGGGACGGCTAGCTGTCCCCTGCAGGCTGGGAGCTTCAAACATTAAAAAACAATAAAAAATTTGATTTTTTTAAAGTTTATTTCTCCTTCCCAAGGTCGTGCAGGGCCCACCATCTCTCCCAGAATTAATTTAATTTTTTTATTTGGCTAAAGCTTGATGGAGACAAAATATTAACATTTTGTCATTAGTATTACTAAGTCTCATTTTAATTTTTTAATAGTTATTTAAAATGCAGTAGAGGAGAACTTCTAACATGCCTCATAGAAACCTTCTGCAATCACTTGATTGTTCAGTAAATATTATGGTTTTAGAAGAATAGAAATGAATCAGATATAGTATATCAAAAGTTGAGGTAAATACTTCAAAAAGAAAGATACATATTGCCTCTATGACTAGACTCTGACAAAAAGACAATACATAAATTTAACACTAATTATTTATGATCCAAACCCTATTGTCCCAAGTTACCAATCTTCGTATTGGTTCATGTTTGGTCAAATTTATTTTTGGGTTTGGGTTCATCCATATGAAAACATATAAAAATCAGAAACATATACATATTTGCAGCAGTAGTTAAGTTCAAAATACCACACATTGCATCATATATTGTATAGTAAACAACACCACCATAAAAATAAAAATATTAAAGTTATCAATTAGTCAAACTCGAATGTCATGATATATATTGTAAATTAAAATTAAAAAAAAATAATGTCAAGTGTCAACAATCAGTCATCACCGATCAAGCATTATCATATGGGTTCAAAAATATTGTCACCATCCATATTAGATGATCTAGATACAAGTAAATTAGAAGAACCACAAATAGTTTTAGACATTTGTATACATGTTTGAGACATTTGGATATTGATAGACCATGGTTTTGTTGATGTTTGATACTGCTGTGATAAATTTTATAATGCTTTAATGACATTTCTTATACAGTTATAGTACTACTCTCGCGATTTATTTACATATTGATATTGTTGTTATCAATTATTAATTTATTGACATATCTATCTCTCTTTCCCTCTCTCTCTCTCTCTCTCTAATATATGAATAAATTTTGAAAAAAATCATATATATGTATTTTGTATGTTGTCATCCCCTAAAAATTGCCCCTTAGGAAACGTCCCGGAAACGTGTCCCCTGCCGTCCCCCTGTCCCCGTCCCCGAAACGCCGTGGAACATAGATTTTTATATGTTTTTGTATGGACAAACCCAAAATGAACCCAACCCCCCAAAACAAATTGACCAAACCTGTGATCCAACCCCTCAAACTCGAGCCCGAACCTGCTAACCAAACCCTCAAACCCGAACCCGAACTAGTATCAAGACCAGCAACTTAGCAAATTATCAGTCCATTAACTATTAGTCTATTTCACTCATTTGTTTGGATTCTTGAACATATTGATCAATGCTTCTTGGCAGCCAATTCAAGCCCCATTGGTCAAACCCCTTTCAAAATCAACCCAAGATCACCTTTGTGGAGGCCTGTAGACATGATAAAGCAGGTTCTAGATGGTGGGACATATGTTTGGATATGCAATGGGTGTGGTCGAAGGTGTACAATGTCATACAGTCAAATGAAAGCCCATTTGCATGCCATTCCTAGCACGGGAATCAAAGCTTGTCTTGGAAAGAATGGTGTACCTATGCCAACTCATAAAATAGCTGAATAGATGAGAAAGCAAAAGGAAGCAAATACAAGAGTTTTTCTTAGAAAAAAGCATCCTTCGAGAAAAAAGAAGAGGGTCACAAAGGCCCCTTGCTTTTTCATCTTGTAGTATCATCCCTGGTGTTGTAGTAAAGAGTATCATCCCTGGTGTTGTAGTAAAGAGCCACCTGTTTTTGAGTAGGAATGAAGAGAATTAGGGGGCCATTAAAGAGAACATTTCAAAATGATGCTAGAGAGATTGCTAATCAAACCATTGAAAAATGCTCCTATGCAAAGGGTTTATCCTTCAATGTTATTTAGTCATCATATTGACAACATATGATGTTCAAAAGAGTACATGGGCCCAAGTTATGAGAAAGTGGACAACATCTTATAGCCAAAAGATGTCAAAAATATAGAAACTTCATTTTACCTCCCATTAACCATTCATGGAAACAAACAGGGGTGTCCAATTCCAAAGGATATAAGGATGTCAAAAATAGGTCATTAATCAATGTGATTGTAGTATGTTGTAAAAGAGAAATGTTTTTGAAAGCCATGAACAAACTTCATTTTTTACATCGAGTACAAAAAATTTGCTAACAGCCTTATACAATGCATTCAAGAAGTGGGTTCTCAAAATTTTGTACAAATCAAAAGAAACAATGCAAAGAATTGCAAGTAGCAAGTATGTTGGTTGAGACATAATTTTCATGTATATTTTGCACACTTTGAATTGTCCATCACTCAACCTCATGCTACAAAAGTTGGGCAAGAAAATAAATTGGAACAAACATGTCTATGTTGAGGCCAAAAGGGATCCAAATATTCATCACAAACCACCACATATCATGGGCCATTTTCAAATCATTCTTACAATTAGAGCTGTTAAAAGTAATTGAAACAATACAATTTTTAAATTCTACATTTCACTTTAGTAGTTTTTAAAATTTAAGTATGTTTTCTTCTTTTTTAATTTTTAATTTTGAATAGGTTGCTAAGACCAAATTCGCATCCAACACAAATGTCTTGAGACACCTTATGAGAGTGTGGGAGGTGCATATTCTAGCATGGTCATTAGCCAAACTTGGTTAGTATGGAGGCAGTCTAACAATGAGAGATAAGCAAATGTAAAGCAAATGATCTTAAATAACATTTGGTGGGATGGTGTGGAATATTTTCTTACTTTTCCCAAGCCCATAGAGTATGATCCGCTTTAATGACATGGATAAGCCATGTCTAGGAGAGGCATATAATGGCATCAACCCAATGATTAAGGAGATGAAGTCCATTGTAAATGAAAGCGAGCAAGCTCTTGAAGAAACTTTCTTCAAATAGGAGAAACCAATTTGTGTTAGAGTTGTAAAACAAAATGACCCACCTCACTACATCGTCTTTGCATTTGCATTGACTCCCAAATATTACAAAGATGAAATACTTGATATGCCAACAAGGAAGCTACCATACCGTGCTACATAAGTCAACAAAGCATATAGTAAAGTGCTCACTAAAATCTTCCCTAATCCTAATATGGCGAATGTAGTTATGAGTGAGTTTGTTGATTTCATAACCTCCATTGGTCAAAGTGTTTCCACTCTTTGAAACAGTATAAGAAGGATGCTCACTCTTAATGGTGCCTCAATGGCCATTAATTGCCACCCCTTTAGCTCTTGCAATTTTATTTCAAGTTTTTTAATTTATATCATACCTTTTTTTTTCATCTTTTAATGATTATTTTCAAATTTGAAGTTTGAGTTACAATTTAATAACTCTAATTCTCTCACTTTGCCTCAATAGGTGGTTAGATCATCTTTATCTAAGTGAATGTAATGTACCCTTTTGGGATCACCTTATATTTTGCCCTAAAATCACAATTTCAAATGAAACCAATAGCAGATTGCAGTTAAAGATATAATTCTTACTTAAAATTGAGATGATGTAAGTCTGGTTATGGAAACCTGCAACCATGTTAGATGAATATGACAGACATAATCCATGAAATACATTTAATTCTAAGTCTAAGAAAGATTATATATATCATTATAACGAGCCCCAAGGACTATGTGGGCTCAACCATAATGAGGAGGACAAGATGAGGTGCCCCAAGTATCCTCCCCTCAGCCCAACAGCAAAACCTTATCCTCTGTGGCCTCATGTGGTCCTTAACCGATGGTCCTCAACCATCATCATGAAGTGGTGTACCTAGTGAGGGCTTTACACAGTTCTCCATCATGCCAACCTCTCCTCTTATGATTGAAGACCTTTCTTCATTTTCTCCAACAATTGATTCACTTGGGGATAGGTGGGAGGCTGCAATAGGGTGTCCTTCTCACAGTTATCCTTTTTGCATACCTGCCTCATCCCTTCATGATCAATTGTTGCTAAACCAGAATAATATCACTGTTCATAACATCAGCAATATAAGCTATATTGACACACATTATATCAGTGTTTTCATATATATATCAGATCTCATACCACCAACTCAGGAAATCGGACTGCTGCACAAATATTAATTAACTGATTATTTCTGACTTAGAAGATGCAGACCTCTATTCTTTTTATCTGATCAGATGATTATTGTCTTAAGTTTCAGATGTTTATTGATTCTCAGACCGAGTCAACTTGCTCTCCAATCGTTCTGTTCTTAACACTCAGAAGATATCATTGTGTAAATCAAACAAATAAGAATCTATTATCCATACTCATACTAAAGAACCCCAATTACTTCACAATTGCTTTATAAGGCTCAATAATTGCTGTAAGCATCATTATTAAATAATCAAATATAATTCACACACACACATATAGTTATACTATTATATTTAACTTACTTCCTGTTGTGACCTATTTCACACATCGCCCCATTGCAAATGGGGACCCTCACTGGTTTGCTCTTAGGGTTTGGCTTTGAGTAGCAATTTCATAATCTCTGGTGTCTTGAAAATTTCATGTCAAAGTCTGAAGTCATCACCCGAGCCAAGTTGTGAATTTGGGCATGAAACTGAACGTGAACGTCATAGAAGTGCTTAGAAGACCCGGTAGACGAGGATCGCCTGTGCTTTCGCTCAATTCTGACACTTCCTATTTTTTAGGGATTCTGCTTTTTTGCTTTTTTGCTTTTTTTGTTTTTGGCATTTCTGGACCAATCTGGAATTTACTATTTTTAGAAAGTTGCTTTTTGTTTTTTTCTATTTTTAGAAAGTGCTAGGTCTCACTGGCAGTGGAGTCGAAAGTTTCCACTTTTGGAATCAAAAAGCAGGCAAAAATCAAGCAAAAATCGAAAAAAATCGAAAAATCATGAGAAAAGCAAAAGAAAAGTGCATGCAAAGATTTGAAAAGCAAAAGAAAAGCGCATGCAAAGATGAGAAAAGCAAGACAAAGCGCATGCAAAAGCTGGAAAATCAATTGAAAAATCGCACCTTCAAGAGAGAAAATCAACAAAAAATCAAGTAAAAAGCAAGGAAAATCATGGTGAAATTCGCCTAAGGCTGGAGAGGTGCGCCCATGAGGAAATCCAGTTAAATCTTGAAAAAATCCAGTTGGATAATTCGAAATTCCAGTTGGAGAAATGATAAAAATTGGCTAAGGCAAGTAAAAAATTCGAATTGGACTTCAAGAATTCCAAGATAAAGGAAATCCAGTTGGATGATTAAAAATTCCAGTTAGAAGTCGAATTTCCAAGAAGGGAATCGAAATTTTTTCTAAGGCAAGAGTTACCTTGGTAAGAGGAAAAACAAAAAATCCAGTTGAAAAGTGGATTAGTCCACTTAGAAGTCGAATTTTCTAAAAGGCAAAAGAGAGATAAATAACTTAAGTTTTTATTTAAAAATAAAGACTTAGTTAGCAAGCAAGAAGGGACGCCTTGGAAAAGTCAAAGAAAAGAAGATAAGATCGCTTTTTGCATTTTAAAACAAAGCACCCAATCAGAGAAGAGGTTGACCCAGGCAAATAAGGAAACTTTTTATTATAAAAGAAGTGCTTGTGAATTTATTTTTCATTATTTACAAGTTAAGTTTTTTCACAGGCAAACTTCTCTCAGCCAAGGGCGTCCTCCTTATTTTCTTCTTGAGCTGCGAGTTACATTAATTCCAGAGCGTAAGGTTGGACATTTTTCTTCTATTTTCAGATTTCTCAATCAACTGCAGAGTCATAACTGGCAAATTTGAAGAAGAAAAAAAGATTTTTATCTTGGATTTGCACAAAAACTTCACTTTTCAACTTTAAAAGTCCAGTAAATTGTTTAAAAAATTCTTTGAATGTTTTTTTTTAAGGATTAAGGCTGGATAAACTTCATTTTATTAAGATTTATTCTTCAACCAGCCTAGGCAGTCGAAGTCTAGAATTTTTTAATTAATTTATTTAAATACTCTCCAGCCATAAAATCGCCTTTTTTTACAAATTTGTTAAAATATTCTAACTCCGAGCTTCATACAGGCACAATGTCTACTTCGAAGAACGTAGGCGGTGGAGTTAGAAAGATCCAGGTAAAGGAAGTTCTCAAGGAGTTCTATCCAGAATCCCAACTGTCGTCAAAATGGAAAAAAGTAGCAGATACCAACTTTGAGCAGTTCAATGCGATTCAACACAAGAAAAGGATGTTTGGTACCCAGCATGAAATGCCTACACCCATTGCAACTAATATCGTCAAGTGTGGACTTCATCAGGCAACAGGATTTCCACCTACAGTTCAGTGCTGTGAGCTGATGGTTGAGTGCACCAAGAGATACAATCCACAAACAAGATCCATTAAAGCATCTAACGGGATCACTTTGGCATACTTTACAGAAGATTCAGTCCGAGAAGTGTTTGGAATTCCTCGTCGCCAGAAAATGTTGAACAGGACTCAAAAAGAATCACAGGCTATGTTTGATCAAGCCAAAGAGTCTTGTATGGACATAGTTAATTCCAATTGGATCAAAGAACCAAAAAGGCATCGCTCTAAGTTGCCAAAAAGATTAATTTGCACAGATTTTAAACCAGAATACAGTGACATGATTCATATGCTGAACAGGATTATGGGTACTTCTCAAGGAGCTTTCTTCGAAGTATGGATGTTTTCATATGTGGAAGAGGTCGTATTAGGAGTGGAAGCAATAAATTGGGCAAAATTGATAAGTGATAACATTGATTTCTAGTTAAGAAACTTGGAGAGGACCAAGACCTTCTATATGAGTTCCTACGTAGTTTATATCTTGGCGCGGTTTACTAAGTATAGAGGACTGATTTGCAAAGGGGAAGTTGGACTTCAAAATAGCCAATTCAAAGCATCTGAGTGTTACCCACAATTACAGTTGCATTATAAAGACAATTATAAGATAGCTAATGACGCTTTCCTCATGTATATCACTCGATTGCTCCAAGGAGGAATTCAGAAAAGGTTGTCTAAAGAGGCTATGGTATTGCTTGATAAATTCGGATCTTGGTTCATCCAATTTCCGACTTTTACATACATAAGAGTTCATGGGTTCCCGGGTGCTCCGTATCAACTCCCTCGGTATCCAACAGACAAGATTATTATGCTTGAAGTTGCAAGGCAGTTGGCACATGTGGATTCCATTCAGGGGAAGAAGAACAAACAAGGAGTGGATTTTCCTGTTACAATTGGGAAAATGCTAGAAGTTTGCCCCTCATTGCAATCAGCTAAGGCAGCGAAGTTAGAGTTACAGTTTTATAAGTTTTCCACTTATAAACCAAGGTCTGATTACGATCCATATTTGAGAGTTCACGGGAAGAAATCCCCTCATGTTATGCAGATTGAAGATTATTGGTCTAACCTGGTGGATGAATATGGAGTCAGGAAGATGTGGTCTAGAATTCCAATAGACCTTGTGAAAAAGTGTGACTTATTTCCCGCCTCTGACCAGATAAAGGACAATGGAGACTACGTGCATCCTCAATTTGAACAGGAAAAGAACAAGCCTATCTTGTTGCCTAACTGGACACATCCTGAGTTGACTGATTTGGATGTATTGATGAAGGATATTGCAGCATACTCAAGGGAATGGGTAGATAGTCAGATCAGCAAATTGAGAAAAGAAGGAATTTCCCTTACCTATGCCACGCTGAAGCAATGAAGAAAGTCAAGGGGAAGCAGTTGGAGAAGGTCCTGATGAATTCCCATGTGCAAGCAAGAGGAAAGCAATGATCGAAGACCTTCAGACGAAAGGAAAAGGAAGCAGCTAGCAAAGAATTGGAGAGTAAGAAGCAAAAGGTGAGTGAAATTCCATCATCCTCAAGTACTTTATCTATCAGAGTAGTAGAAGAAGTGTCCATTGTTGGGATTGAACCAAACCATGAACAAGAGGTTGAATTTCAAGAGTTGGAACCGCTGGATTTTGTCCAAGAGCAAACCTTCACTGAGTGTTTGGAAGGAGATGATACTCTGATGATTGAAGGCATGGGAGATACTGAGATCCTTGAAAACAATGAGTTGGGAGATGAAATAATTTCTGCCTTAAAGGAGTGTGATGATGATGTTCAATTGGAAGATGGGATGGAATTATCCACTATCCCAGCTTGGTTATCTGAGAGTTTGATGAAGAAGTCTAAACCACTAGATGAAGTTCAACCAGTTGAAAGCATGCAGGACTTCTTAGAAAGGATTGGCAAAGCTAAAACGCCAAAGAAGCCTAAAAAATACTCTCAAATTATCAGGAATGATGCAGGATCCAGGGTTTTACAAGTTGCAATCCCAAAAGTTGACAAGCCTAGAGATCAGATTACTCCTATGGATTATGATGTTACAACGTTGGACATTGGGCCAACCACGATAGATCAGGATTTCCATGAGTTAGCAGACACTTCCAAGGCCATCAAGGAGAAATTTGACAAAACAGAGGAGAAGAAGGAAATACTAGAGTTAGAAAATTTAAGGCTAATGGAGTTCATTCAGCAGCTAACGACCCCTTTGCGCCAAGAAAGTGAAGCTTTTATTCCACCATCATCCCTTCCTTCGGAATCCATTGACACTCTTGAAGCTATGAGGATCACAAGCCAAGCGACCAGGAGTTGGATCAACAATATCTCAAAGCAGATGGAGCAATTCTTGGAGAAATGCGCTCAGACTTATGACATATCTGCCTTGCTTATGACTGAAATTGTCCAAATTGAAGATAATTGGGAAGAGTTCCAGTATGTAAATGACAAAGTAATACCTCGTTTGAAAGTTTTAAAGGAAGTATCCCTGCAAATATTGATCTAAGAAGGTGTTATTGAGGAAGGAGCCTCATATGATTTCAGCAGATGGTATCATTCCTTGTTGGCTAAAAAGAAGATATATGATGGAATGAAAGAAGAGTGTGCTGTTATACAGAATGCACTTGGAAAAATTCATTTTAAAATCCTCACTTCTCTTGAAGGATTAACAGGGCAAGAGCATCATAATGCAGATGGCTTGGATTTGGAAGGATTGAAGAAAAATGTGATGAATATTTACTTTACGGAAGTGCAGATTGTTACAGAAAATCAGCTTGATGATATGTCGTCTCTTTTGACCTTTATGGACAGCTTTCGAAAATAGGAAGATAGATGGGAAAGCACTTTCACTTAGTGCCTTGAAACCTTGGACATAATGGGAGTACAACTAGATTCTATGCCAAGCATATCAATGGAGGAGCTCGATTTGGTGTTAACAAAATTTCTTGCATTTGCAGCCAAGGAGCAGGCCAAAGGGAATTGTATTTTGGATTCCCATTTGCTCGAGTAATTTGCAAGGTGTCATTATTTCCACACTCCAAGTGGCTCGTCCTACTTGTGCCATGTGTCCACTGGGTTGGTTATGCTTTTTAGGGTTAGGGTTTCTTGAAATAATCTTGGCCATTGATCTCAAATCAATCCGGGCCGTTGCTTTGTAATTGGGGTGCCTATATAAACCCCACACATTTCATTCATTCAGGGAGAGACTTATGAAATTGTTGCTACTAGTGCTATTCAGATAATAATTTGATTCAGAGTTGAGCATTTGTTATTTTGAGAGCTTGCATGGTTTCATAATTTCTTCCATAAAGTAAATTAGTTTTAGCATTTTGATGAATGAAAGATTGATAGTGTTGGAAATAGTGAAATTAGTTCATACCTTTTTCAATTAAATGATTTTCAATTTGATGTGCAAGGTTAGTCTGAACGTTGAAACTGTTTAACTTGGATTCTATTGCTCATATACATTGTTCGAATTGATGGTGGTATTGTGTAATAGGACATCATTCGTAAATCCATTGAAGATTGCATCATCTTTGTCTAGTTGTAGTCATTGTGCTTGGCAAAACAAAGATTGGTTTAAATTTCACTGTCCAACATTTGTCTCTTAAGTTCATAGGAGTAGTTTGGCATAAATTTAGTTCCTAAACCCTCATCCCTTTTCCTTTTATTTTATCTCAAAGTCGAAAATCCCAAAAATATAAGAACGTTCAATGTCAAATCAATCTAAATTCCTACTTTTGAATAGTTCATTATCCAAGGTCCCTTTGTGAAATCAGCATATCACATCATCCATTGAGCTTGTCCATCCCCAAACTTATGAAACATTGGAATTACCGTATGATCTTTTAGCAATCTTAGCATACGAGGTAGTTTTTCAAGAGATGATAGAGCGTCTTTGGACTCTTTATTCTGAAGTGCTTGGTGAGTCATAAAACACGCATCATCAGAACCCTTTTATATAGATTCACGAATTTATATTGAAGGTTGAATAATGAGGGAGGGGAGCTTAAATTAATTTTTTTTTGTAAAATTCCTAGTTAATCCTCAACGGCCACAATTATTTGTCATAATGTGTAATATTTTGAAATCTTTTGAGTTATCTATTATTGGTCTAATATCATAACAATATTTCCTATAATACTGTGTTGCGACCTATATTATTGGGGGTCTTATTCTACTCTTAATGCTAGTTAGTTATGGCCAGGGAATTATGATTTGCATTGCTCATGGTTAATGTATATGCCAATTGTTTGAAGAGATTAATTAGACAGTTATGATATGTCAAGTTTGAGGGCTTGGTCTAATATTTGTACATGCATTCATGTATTTTGTGTTGGTTCGCTATTATTAGCACTTTACTGTCAGTGTTATCATTTTATATTTGAAGGTTGTATAACCAAGGATATGATTACTGTTAGTTTCAGGATCAGATTTAACAGAAAGCAGAAAATAGAAAAAACACAAAGATCAAGAACACATCATTTTACCCTGGGAAAACCCTCTTACTCGAGGGAGAAAAACCCAGCAAAAATATCACTTATATATATACATCAGATGAATAAGAGCAGAAATCTGCTTTACAATCAGACCCTTCTCAAGGGCGAACTTGATACAATAAATGATGAGAGTCTCTTCTTAATACAATTGAGTATAAAACTCCTTACAATCTGATGTGCTTCTAAAGGATGGCCATCTGCTGCTGGAAGATTGAACTGCTTCTTGAAGGTGCGAATGAAGATGAGAATAACTTGATGATAGAATGAAATAGCATGACCTTGTATATATACCAGCCTAGGCAACCCTTCATCTAGGTCGGCCCTTTTGATAAATGGCAAATAAACAATATGATTTTGTAATAAGGCCGACTTGCCTTAATAATCATTTATTATTTTAAATTAGAAGAAAATATCTCCCTAAGCTACAAACACTAACACTCCCTCTTAGCTAGGGAGGTATTTTTCAGATATCCTCATCATGGAGTCTCTCAACATGACGCCCACAATGGCTACACCCATTTGTGGAAAGCTCAACGGTTCATCACGGAGTCTCTCAACGTGATGTCGTCATGGAGTCTCTCAATATGACGTCCACCATGGCTACTCCCATGTGTGGAAAGAAACACGTACAAGTGTCCATCAAAGAGTCTCTCAACGTGATGTCGTCATGGAGTCTCTCAACATGATGTCCACCATGGCTACTCCCATGTGTGGAAAAAACACAAGTACAAATGGTTCATCACGGAGTCTCTCAACGTGATGTCGTCATGGAGTCTCTTAACATGACGTCTCATCTCAGTCTCAGAGATGAACAAGGGCTCACACCTCATATTTCTCCATCTCAGAGAAATATACACAAGGGCTTTTACCTCATACTTCTCTGTCACAGAGATATATACACTACAAGGGCTTTCACCTCATACTTCTCCGTCATAGAGAAATATACACTACAAGGGCTTTCACCTCATACTTCTCCGTCACAGAGAAATATACACTACAAGGGCTTTCACCTCATACTTCTTTGTCACAAAGAAATATACACTACAAGGGCTTTCACCTCATACTTCTCTGTCATAGAGAAATATACATTGCAATAGATCTTCATGATGATGTGACTCCCTCTGAAGCTCCAAGTTCTTGCATCAACCTCCTGACCTCCTCGTCCAAGGTTGCCTCTGTTGGTTTTTCAGACTCCCTCTGAATGTTAATTCCTCCTCTTTGAAGAAACTGATCGGAATGACAATCTGAATAGATTCTTCCTCTTTGAGAGATGTCTCCAGTTATGTGCCACCAACTCAGTCCCAAGGCAGCAAACTGTGTCTCCATTCTTTAGCCTACATGACTTCCTCACAGGATGCAACAAGCTCTTCCTCCCTTGAATGCAATCTCTCATCATCCTTTTGCTCCTCGATCTGTCATGGAAGCATTTTTTAGAGAGATTACTAATAGTTCATAGAATCAAACCATCCCAAAGAGAAATACCAATGCTAGAAGCATACATGATTCACTATTCCAATGCATGAAACTACATAAAAGATTCATGAACATTATTCAAGGGTATGAAATACTTATCTCTTTATTGATTATGTTGCAGCCATTTTACTCTTCTTGACAACCATCATCTTTGCTCGATGATGTATTGTAGAAGATAAAATACTTTTATTGTAAACTGTTATTAGACCACTTCAAATTTGCATAGCCATAAACAGAAAAATCACACCCACTTCCTTAAGCGACATCAACACCCACAAAGAAAGACACGTCTCCGTACTCTCATTCAAACACTTTTCTTTACTCAACACATAGGCACAAAAATATCTCTCACGGCTAATACATAAAAAAAAAGCCCGTTCTCAGAGTATGTAGACAATGTAACATCTACACTGCTTATAGTACAGTCCATCAATACACATTTCTCTGTCTAGACATTCGAACAATCATACAATCGATATGAACACCCACTCAAGACGCATACATGGCCTGTCTTTGTCAAAAAAAAATCTTACACTGAGCCATACACACTGAATGCAGACTATTCATGCTATACAATTTCTAAGCGCATCCACCAAATTCATGACAACATCACAGTATATTTCTGTTGGAAATAGGATGCCATTTAATTGCAATCCTAAACATTATTTATTTCATGTATCTCCTAAGTCCTTGGAATGTGTTCATTAACACTAGGATTAGGAAGAGATTAATATTTGATGAAATAATCATGTTAATCGACATTTGTAATTAATTCTAAATGTTAGGAGCATGTGAGGGCATTCATTATGAGTTCCTAAATAAGAGGGGCACATGGGGCACCCACATGGTAGGTGACACTCACCTTGAGTTTAGTTAACTATTCGGAGTAAAAGAACACTTCTGAATGCATGTAAAGATCCTAGGAGTTAGGGTTTGATGTTTGCATGCATGAAGTTCAGTTCAGTTCAGTTCAGAATCAGTTTAGTTTAGTTTAGCTCAGTTTAGTTCAGTTTAGTTCAGTTCAGTTCAGTTCTGGTTCAGTTATCTTCAGTTAGTTTTAGTTGAATGCTAGTTGACTTCAGTTAACTTGGAATGCATGGCTAATGACTTGAGTTGCATGACAGATAATACGGACTACCTCTAGTTAACAGGGGATGACCATTCTTGCATGAATGGTGTTGAGAAATGTTTCAGTTAACAAGAAATGACTTGGACCCAACTTGGGCACCCAAGTTGGCTTCTTGGAATTAACTCCTTTGCATGTTGAGATATTTCAGAAGGCTCAGTTAAGTTGGACCACTTTTGGGTGCCTACTTTGAGGATGAAGCTTTGAAGATATTTACAGAATAGAGGTTGAGTTGCTACTTCAGTTTGGGATGCCCAAATGCATGAAGATGAGGATTTGACATTGTTTTTCATGGCATAACTCTATTTGCATGAGATAGGCGTACCTTTTGGGGATAGGGCTTGAGCATTGTAATTATAACTCTTGTGGAGTTTACAAAGTTGATTAAAGCCTATATATCTCAAGCAAGTTGAAGAGAGTTGGTATCAGTTTTTATTGCAGGTGTGAAGAAGTTTTGGTGAAGAAAGAAGAAGCATTCTCAAGCAAGAATTGGAGCTATTGTAATTCAAAGATTGAATAATAGAATAATTCTTGGCGGAGTTTTTTCCCGAAAGGGTTTCTCCATGTTACATCTTGTATAATATTTCTAATATCCTGTCTACTTCTTCTATCAACTTTTGTCTACATTCTATAATAGTAAAATGAATTAATCAGATAATCACCCACAAAGAATCTGTAACAAAAGAAAAAGCTTATTTAGATCAGCAATATTAAGGTTTTACAAAGTATTAAGCTAAGAAAACACCTCAATTTTCAGCAATTTCTATCACATTTGAATTGCATAATCCGCCAAACAAAGAATCACACTTCACCCAAAGAACAACCCAAAATAAAATGCTCAAGCGTTTCTGTTACTAGCGACAAAGACATACATGCGATCACATCTTTCTTAGAGAGCACATTTTTTTTTTAAAAACAACAAAGGCCCGAAAAACTCTCATGGCATTATACAACCGACACCTAGGATAAAGAGATAGTGATAGCAATAACATACACATCGTCTCCCTTATGTTTGCACGCAAAAAGAATAATCACATCCTTACAAGTCTTTAATGCGCTACATCAAAAGAATTGCTTTGCACCTACACACAATATCCTTCCACACTGCCTTAGCTAGAGATAAATGGAAGCAATCAATTGAATGCTTATGACTTCCACCATTGATCACGACATTTCACAAAGAACTATTAATATTTCAATTTCCAGAATGATGCTCGAAGAGTTGTCTTGACTGCTCACCCAAATCTGATCAGATTCTTTCCTAAACCCGCTCTGATACCATGTTAGTTTCAGGATCAGATTTAACAGAAAGCAGAAAATAGAAAAAACACAGAGATCAAGAACACATCATTTTACCTTGGGAAAACCCTCCTACTTGAGGGAGAAAAATCCAACAAAAATATATCACATATATATATATATACATCAGATGAATAAGAGCAGAAATCTGCTTTACAATCAGACCCTTCTCAAGGGCGAACTTGATACAATAAATGATGAGAGTCTCTTCTTAATACAACTGAGTATAAAACTCCTTGCAATCTGATTTGCTTCTAAAGGATGGCCATCTGCGGCTGGAAGATCGAATTGCTTCTTGAAGGTGCAAATGAAGATGAAAATAACTTGATGATAGAATGAAATAACATGACCTTGTATATATACCAGCCTAGGCGACCCTTCGTCTAGGTCGGCCCTTTTGATAAATAGCAAATAAACAATATGATTTTGTAATAAGGTCGACTTGCCTTAATAATCATTTATTATTTTAACTTAGGAGAAAATATCTCCCTAAGCTACAAACACTAACACTCCCTCTTAGCTAGGGAGGTATTTTTCAGATATCCTCGTCATGGAGTCTCTGAACATGACGCCCACAATGGCTACACCCATTTGTGGAAAGCTCAAAGGTTCATCATGGAGTCTCTCACCGTGATGTCGTCATGGAGTCTCTCAACATGACGTCCACCATGGCTACTCCCATGTGTGGAAAGAAACACATATACAAGTGTCCATCACAGAGTCTCTCAACGTGATGTCATTATGGAGTCTCTCAACATGATGTCCACCATGGCTACTCCCATGTGTGGAAAAAACACAAGTACAAAGTAAGGTTGGTTAATTCTTTGGGACTCGGGATTTAACTATAGCTGGTTTTGATCAACTAACAAGAGTGGGCAACTCTTCTACACTTCTGGCTCTGTAAGGCCAAGGAGGGTATTACTAGAGATCTAAATAGGGCAATTAAAGATAAATGAAAAATAGAATGGTCACATGGCATAGCTACATTTTGTGTACAAGGATACCCTAAAAATTTGTCACTAAGCACCCCTTATACTTGGTCACTAGTCTTATAAACTAAATATTCCTGAACAAAGTAAATTACAATTAGGTTACACACACAACTAAAGATGCAAAACTAATTTATATCCCCAAATGAAAAACCCTTATGATTTTTTACTTAATATATAGTGTCTAAGATTCTAGAACATTCATAACTCTTTGAAGATAGAAAAACAATTCAAAGCTCTCTAAATATATGGCAAAGGTGAGTACCACTGAATTTATGCATATTGGTTAGACATAACTTGCAATAATTTACATGAAACAAAACATATATCAATATAGAGAAAAAGCAATTTACCAAAATGAGGACCGACACCTTAATCTATTGGTAACATAATCAACATGAATACATGGGTAGACATTTCTATAAATTTGAGCGTGAGAGCTAGATATGAATCAGCATAAAATATAGAACCAACAATACATTCATTATCACATCAGTCTAGATGCAATTTCACTTAAATTTAATTCACATACTCTAGAAATTTCATATAACCAAATCTGCTTTAACAATCCATAACTAGTCAAAGAAATCATATATACTGTATTGAAAAACTTTTACATCTGGTGCAACAAAAGACAAATTAAAATCAATAATGAACTAACAAATGTGGCCCTAGAGATGAATTGCTCATCCCCTTGAAAATCTTGTCCAATTTTGCAGACATCCAGATCATGGAATGTATTTTTGTTTGTAAACACCTTCATTAAATTTATAAAACAATTACTCATACAAGACTATCATAATTGAACTTAAAATTTGACACCAGAGAACATATGGACCAGAGGACACCCTATACTAAATTGGCAAAATGATCCTTTCTCCTAAGTGAAAACTTGTAAATATAGCAAAATTTTTTAACCAAAATTTTCTTTTGGCTGACTCTTGTAAATATGCATCATTGAACATGCTCCAACAAGAAGGATTTCAAAGTCTATTATAGGCATTTGCAATTCTATTCATCTTAATGATTAACAAAAAAATTGATTGCACGCAAGCCCTGAAAGTTATGATCTTATCTTCTTGCACAAGGCTTCTATTCTTGCACCCCACTCAAGTAAAATTAGTTCATTAAATTTGTTACAACAACTTTAAACATAAAATGTGCCAAAGCACTCAATACAAAGTAACCCTAAAATAACGGCAAATTCCTATAACTCTGTTTAACATTATTGATGTTGCTCAAGTTCTAATTGCTTTAATTTCCACAAACATAAGGCCATTGCTTGCTTCCCATTTACTTCCATAGTTACCATCTCCTCGAGCAACAACTTGATTACCAAATCATAACCACCTCTACAAGTGCTCAAAATTTACCAATTGGGTAAATCAATGCTTGGGCCAAATTATATCAGATTTTGTCCTTGCTTCAAGCTACTTAGAATTTATTACCCTTGTTATTGATCCTACAAACCCTAGTCTTCACAGCTTTTCATTTGAGATCTTGGAATTTGCCTTGCCACTTAAAAGGTTTGAAGTTTACCTTTGATCAATGACTGGTTAATCTCCCCTTGGATCAATAGTCAATATATTGGTGGACCCTTAAGATACTTATTGTTTGATGAGCCATTCCTTGCAACAATCAGAAAGTGCCAAGCATCTATCTTCTATTCATTTGAGCCCTCCCTAGCACTTTTACTTTAGTTGCTGTGTACCCACAAGAATAAGTGGTTGAGATCTGACGTTCTTGATATTGGTGGCTTTGGTGTATTGGTGGATTGCCAAGGTGGTAGGTGGAACAATCTGTCAAATTGCTTTCTTCCACCACAATTCACCACATCATGCCACATCTTATCAAAATCAATGGTAATCGGGCATCCCCTAAGCATTTTGCTTTAGCTGCTAAGTTAATACATTGATCAATGATTGAGCCTTGTGGCAAATGACTCACCAGATCAACAATTAATTAGATTACCAAACTCTAGGCAGCATGGTGAATGGTCTATGACTCTATTGAAGTGCAAACATTTACTAAAGTTCAGCGAATTATGCCACATGACCATGTTAGAACCACCAGATTTAACTATTTAGTAAATTTAATCTATCATCCTTGATAGATCCTAACTTTGCTTACAATTCAAAGGCCCAAATTTGCTTGTATCTAGGATCAATGGCTTCAGCAGTTTGCTATAGCCTAAGGTAGTGTGATTTGTTGATAAGCCACAATACTCAAGAAACTGCCACATTGCCTTAGCCACAGTACCAAAATGGGACAACTTTATTTTGCCACTTGTATTTCATAACTTGGATTAGTTGCTCCATTGACCATGCTAAACATACTTATGGGTGACAACATAAAGGTGTGTGCCACTTTGTTCTTAGCGGGACATGCAAATCAACATTTTAAACTTTTTTTCATTTTTCTCTCAATTATATGTACCAAACCTTAAAGAACTTGAATATAAATTAATGATTTATGATATTTCCTTTGCAGATTTAATTTCTATTTTTTTTAATCTCTGATGTTTCAAATATTTGTTAATAAAATGTTTTTTCCACTTTCTATTATTTTTAATGAGTAATATATTATTGTAATGCATAACTTGAGCTAGAAATAAAATATATAAATAATTTTTGAACATAGCTGAAAAGAAACCCTTTGATTAGAATAATTTTTTACATATGATGGGCTCTGTCCTCCATTATTGGTCAAAAGCCTAACAAATTTACATATTATTGCCCAATTAAGGATTAGAGGTATGTCATATGTAATCTTAATATATGGTTCTTGAATCATGAGGTTTTTATTCTCAGCAGTTTGGTCTTCCATGATTGGGCTATTCCACAGAGTTTCTATAGACCCGTTCAAATCTAGGTCAAATTTCAATTCAATAGCTCACTCATAAGAGAGCTCAAGGATTTTGGCTGCTTTGTCTTGGGAAATGGGGCTTTCCTATTTTATTGGGGCATTGGAGAGACAAATAGGTATTGTAGCTCTCCTTTAGTCCTCCCCTCTAACTTGCCAACATGTTGTAACAGTTCTGTTGCCTTATCTTTGTTTTCCACTCTGCCTGCCCTTGCTTCCATTGCTCCTTTCTCTGACTCATTCGATTGGGCCCACCTTCCTTTTGTTCGGTGCATGATGGTTTCCTCTTCCCACCTTCCTCTGTGCTCTGCTGGCTTGTCATGCTTGCTGCTAGGAAGTGTCTTTTCATTTTTGTGGCTTCATGATATAGGATTAATTTTATTTCTGTTTGTTAATTTGTGGTAACTTCGTTTTGTGGCCAGGAAGTGTCTTTTCATTTTTGGGCCTTCACGGGCTATGATTAATTTCATTTCTACTTGTTAGTTTTGTGGTAATGTTGAAATACTAGATCCCTTAAATAATTAAGCAAAGGGTCATGCACAAAGTTATAAGTATTATAGACCTTAATATATACATGGGTTTATGTTGAGAAATAAAGTGCCCCTTGTGTAATAAGAGGTACCTAGGAAAACATTTAAAGGGGCCATCTCTAGCAAATTTTATTGTATTGATGAAGCGGATTTTTAGAAATGATGGGGTATGATCAAAAGCAAACTCCTGCCATGGAGTGGCAGAGCAGGTACATGTAAGAAATTTGTCACATTAGAACCCAAAATCATACACGAATTTAGGGTATTAATGTCTCTGTTTAGTTAATTTGCTATGAGCTGGGATGTCAGATGCAGCAGTCAATAAATTGTCAAAATTTAATAAATTTAATAACGTGATTATGAGTCGGGATGTCAGGTACAGAAGTTCATAAATTGTCATAAATTAATATTTAATGATTAATCCCAGCATAAGGGGGTGTGGGTTTCTGCAAGGGAGTGGTCGTTTATGAGGAATTACAAGTTGACTTTCAAGACAACATGGAAGCTATTTTAAGAGAATCCTGCCAGAGTTAATAAATATGATTTGATTGGGTTATGGAGCATTATGTTTTGGTTGATGCTGTGATATAGTGAAGTGCTTGGTTGCTTTGAAAGCACAGCCAATTTTCCATATAATTTCTGCTACAGCTTGAGTCATGTGTTCAACTATCAGTTCAAGGAGGAAAAACCTTGGATGTGGGAGTTTAGAGGACGAAAACCCTCCAATTTTGTCAAGGCAATCTCATCTAGATGCAAGTATTTGTATGCTGTTTATTTGAAATATTCTAGTATATATCTATATGAATAATGATGTTCAGTTCCAGCACTGTTTGTGAATATTTTTATGATTTATTTAATCTATTGCCAAATAATTTACCTACAGGCCATCACAGTGGCATCAGAGCCATGATCTTTCTAGCTTAAGGATAAAGATTGTGATGTTATCAAATAAAAGAGAAATAAAGTATTTGGCAGAGAACAAAGGAAGCTGCAACAAACCCCTATGCCATCACAGAATACAGAAGAAACGGGTATAGAAGATAAATAAGGAGCATTCTTCGAAACCATGGAGTCTTTGAAGGAGCGACAACAGCAACTCATCAAATTTTTCATCCAAGCCTTCAAGACTCATAAGGATATCCAACATTGGTTAGGAAGACACATAGTTTCTTCATTTGATAGGTCCAACAATGCTCGGCCTATGCTTGGATCCAAAAGTTAAGCACTTACATCTCTTTGAGTTTGATGTATGAGGAGGAGGCTATCAAATTTGCTATGCTTCCCTTCAAAGGAATGGCCCATGAATGGTGGTACCATGGCCTAATCACCCAAGGTTGTAGTCTTATCACTACCTATGAAGAGTTTAGTGAAAGATTGATGGATAGGCCAAGAGGCAAGATTCTGAGATCCATTGTAGAGAGTTGGCATAGTTGAAGCACAACAGTGTAGTAGGCAACTATGTGGCAGATTTTCAGAGGATTGCAATAATGGTACTTGATGCTTCCATAAAAGAATCACTTTCCTCTTTATTGAAGGTTTATTTGAAGCCCTCAAGGGCCTAGTGAAGGCTTTGCTCTTTCATCTCTCCAAGAAGCTATTAATAGGGTTTTAATACTTGAGTCATTTGTGCTATAAAACAAGTTTTCATCTCAGCAAAAACCACCCATCGTTGGATCACAGATGGGCAATTTTCAGAAAGGGGGATTCAACTTACACCCCAAAAGAGCTACATCACAACCATTTGCAGCCAAAAGATTGGATGATCCCACTAAAAATGAACATAGAAGAAATGTCATGGTTCTCTTGCAAAGAACCATGGGAACTTGGTCATCGATGCCTTGACAAAGGCTATGTCCGTTATATTAAGATAACATCTGATGGTGACTCAAATCATGAAGGACATGAGCTACAACAAGTCACAAAAGAGTAAACCATCGAGCATGAACTAGAGAAATTGGATGTTGGTAGGGACACAAGTAAATGCTACAATTGCAACTTTTTCAAGATCACTTCAATATCATCCATTTAGAGTTCATGGGGTGCTATTCAGACAGTGGATCATGACGCTTGTTGATTGTGGGGCTATTCACAACTTAATTGATGAAGTCTTAGTTGTTAAAAGAGGATTGAGAATTGAAGTCTTTGTGGGATTTAATGCCATTGTTGTATTCACCATTCTATGCACCAAGATAATCCAACAACTCAAATTATCCCTCGTTGATCACAAGGCGTATGATTATTTTTATATTGTGGGATTGGGAGAGATTAAATTGGTTTGAGTACAGTGGTTGCATTCCCTTGGAGAATTTTCACAGAATTATCAAACTATTGAATTAAAGTTCAAATTAGAAGGGGAAATGTGGTGCTTAGATGCTCAACCATGTGGTGCTACAGTTTAAATCATATAATTTCTGCTACAGTTTAAATCATGCATTCAACTATTGGTTCAAAGATGAAAACATTTGGATGTCGGAGATTGTAGGATGAAAACTCTCTGATTTTGTGAAGGCAATCTCATCCAGAAGTTGTAATTTGTGCTGAAGTCTTCTGCCATTCTATCAAGCATTTGTATGCTGTTTATTTGAAATATTCCAGTATATTTGAATAATGATATTCAGTTCTTTAACTGTTCGTGAATATTTTTATTGTTTATTATGCAATCTATTGTCAAATTATTTAGCTACAGGTAATCACATAATTACATTCGTTAAGATTGACAAATCTACCAGTTGATGGAAATTGCAACAAATGCCAGAGGAAGTGTGACTGTCAACACACTGATCAAGAGGCAGACTCTGTTATCTTCTTTTGGAAGATGAATCTACTTAGCCACACTTTCTTAAGTTGACATGGTTGAAAATAAACATAATTCTGTAAAAAATACTATAAAACTTTCATGAACCCTGCTACACTGGCAAAAATGTGTCGTGCAAGGGAATGCAAATTTTCAAAATTCGATTCATTGCAGTTAGATTTGAGGTCTACATTAGCTGAATCAAATATTTCATCTTGCTTAAAACTGTAGTGTTTGGCTGCCTATCCTCCACGCTCATCATGATTGCAACCTAACTCATGCTCATCATGCCTGCAACTTGACAATATGTTTCACAGGTTAAATATAGAATCTTGTTTGAAGATTCTGGGATTTTACTGGTCACTGTGGTTCTAAAACAACTGTATAAAATTGAATTCCTTGATTATTTGCATGAAATAATCTACTATGCAGACTATAGTGGTGCCATTGAACAAATTTGAAATCTAGTTTAATTTTGGAATACAAACCTCCCCATAAAAGTCAATCTGATGTTGTTGAAGACCCTGCTGTTATGTTTTTCAGGTGTCATATGCTCATTCTTCAATGGCTAATCAATAATGAACTAAGTCACCATATTTGCCGAATCTGAAGCTTCAAATTCGAAATTCGGCAAATCCTTAAAAAATGCATGAAATTCGTTGATATTCGAGCAAATTCGTACGGAAAATTCAAACAGATGGATTGGGGGTGAATAGAGAAGCCAGGGCGTTGTCCTCGGGGCCACCATGGCCGTGGGCTTCGCTAATGTCGGATGTCGTTGTAGTTGCAACGACCCTAGTAGACATGCGTGCAGTATATGAAAGCGTAGCCTTTGCTTGTTAATCATTTGACAAAATCCCTCAAAGAGATGTTATTGCATGGAACGAAATAACTACAGAATGTGTGCAAAAACAGATTCATGGACAAGCTTCAGAAGCTTTCGAGCAAGTGTAATGGGTAGGTGTTAGACCGAATTCCACGACCTTCACCAGCATTTTCCCTGTTCCTGAAATGCATGTAATACATGGGAACATAATAGGGCACGCGGAATGCTTGATCAAATGTCGTAAAGAAATTTGATCTTATGAAATGCAATTGGCAGATGTAAAGCCAAATTCCAAAACCTTTACGAACATCCTCTCAGCCCATGAGAAAATGAAAGCATTTGGAGAGGCGTGAGGACTGTGCTGAGTAAGATGTGTCGAAGAAATGTGGTCTCAGGGCTTGTTATGATTGCAGAATATGCCCAAAATGGAATTGTTGAAAAGGCGTAAGAAACTCTTGATGCTCCCTGACATTGTCGGCATGCCTCCTCATCATAGCCTCCATAGTCGGCAAGCTCCAAACCACAATTGAATGGCTGGTTCCAGACCAAATTACTTTGTTTATTTATATCTTATTAAAAAATTTATTTGTCTTATTAAAAAATTTAAATCATTAATATAATAGGTTTCCTACAATCCATATCGTGAAGTCTGTATAGCTTCTGGATTTGATTGTGTGCAACAATTTTTAGCATCAACGTTTCGAATCACACTACATGATCCATCATCAGGATGAAAGAGAGCAAGAGGAATGAAAGGGTAATTGCAGACTTGGACAAGATAAAAAGAAGATGGATCATGTAGTGTGATCCCAAACGCTAGATGCTAAAAAATTGTTGCATTTCACAATCAAACTTTGTTTTCATACAGACTTTAAATTTAAATCACGTATATTTTTATTAATTTTGTATTAAAAAATTAACATTTAATATAATTAAATTTAATATTATTTAACTTAATAATTAATATTATTAATTTATATTGTGTTTTGATATATTTTTAATATTATTTTATATGTAATAAATTATTTTTACTTAAATATATTATTTATTATAAATATAAAAATATATATTACATCATATATATTTTTAGTATATATAATATTTACTAGTTTTTATATACTATTAATATTATTAATAGTATTTATTTATTTATAAAAAATAAATTACATAAGGTGAATTTAATCCAAAATTTTTACTTTCGAATTTTTCTTTGGTTTTAATTTTCATTTCCTCGAATTTCTAATTGAAAATGAACTCAAATTGAATTTGAACTGGTGGACTTAGATAATGAATACCTAATTGAAGCCTCCTTGTCAGTTGCTGACCCAGTTTTTGATGTTTCGTATGTTCTCTATTGATGTAGACCATCCGACTGTAATCTGAGCATCTGAGCATGGACATCCTTTTAATGAAGCATGATCTTCTGTGTTTTCGAGTTTTCATTTCCCAGTAATAGACTTGTCTGAGTTAGGATTCTGCAACGTTAAGACAGGCAAGTAATAACTGGCATGGTTTTTGTAATATACAGGTGTTGTTTGTTGCAAGTTACCATCAGACAATTAGAAAGTGGGGGTAGCCTTGGTCTGGGCCATGGATTTGTTAATTAATAAATACCTATGGATGTTAAGCATATGTTACTTGTGTGATTCTTGTTGCTTTTTTTTGGTCTTCTGTTACATTGCCATTGGAAGTTGTATCACGAGGGATGCATTTCCAGCCCCATCAAGATGCAGTTCAAACTCTAGAACTACTTATAATGTAATTTTGCATGATGCTTTTCTCAGAATTATGTGAGTTTTTTTCTTTTGTTTTTTGTTCATAAATTTTAATGTTTAAGCTGTAGTAATAAAAATCTTTCTTGAGAATACAAACCAGAAGATAAAAGAGTTTTTCAATTGGGGAAAACTTGGGAAATAATCAGCCATATTAAACAACACAAACTTTAAAAAAATGAGAAAAAACAAAAACATATAAATAAAATAACACAAAAAAGCCTATAGGTTCAAAAATTTGGGGCGCACAGATTTTTTGTGATTAATCATAAATCTCAATTTTTGAGTTTGATCAATTAATTTAAAAAATTTAGAAAACCAATGATTTAAAAATCAGCAACAGGGGTGAGTTCTGCTTAGTCACAATTTTTTGACGATTTCTGCAACTATGGTTTTGGCAATGTTATACATGTTGATTCACTCAATTTTAATTCTATTGTTTGATGGTATGATACATAATTATGTAGGCAGATTTCATTGAAGAGCTCCTTAATGGAAGGTTTGTACAAGAACAGGTTGGCTCAGCAACACTAACTGCATATCATTGGCAGGTTTTTTCCTTATCTTGGGTCATAAATAATTATTAATTACAAATATTTTCAATTGTCGTCAACTGAAGTGAGCATCCCCCATTTTGTTGGCTTATATTGTTTTCATGGATAACAGGGGGATATTTGCTTAACAGGTTAGAATTGCAGGGTCAAGCCATGAAGAGATTTATGACATATTTGGAGAAGATGGAATGCAAGGGTTATCTGGGGATTCCCTAGAGAAACTTCCTCGGCATCTAATCACTGAAGAAAATAAGAAGGATGTTTGTGGGGAGAACATTTGTTGCACTATTTGTTTGCAGGTTTGTCTTATATAGTTTATTTAACCTTTGTTCTAACTTATTAATTCTTAGATTTTTGATGGAAATGCATGTACTGTGTTACTAGTATTCTTAGAAATGACAAATTTTATATTTTGTTTTATTTCTTTTTTATTGTGCTTAGGACCTTCAACAAGGAGAAACTGCTAGGAGCCTGCCCTTATGCCATCATACATTTCACATGTCCTGTGTAGACAAATGGCTTATGAGACATGGATCCTGCCCTGTCTGTAGGCAAGATATTTAGCGGTGTAACTGGTAGAAAGTGCATGCATTGATGCCCATAAAATCACAATGTCAACTGTTTTTTGTTGTTGTATATATATATATATTATGTTTACACTCAAGAGTCTGTAGCCGTAGATCATAAGTTGAACAAATCAACATTTTATAAAAAGCCCATTCTTTCATTATTAGGGGGATTCACATTTAGCAGAAGCACAGCTGTATTGCTATTGAGGTTGTTAAGTCAGCCGGAGCAGGTACAGAATTCGTTTTTTTGGACTTTGGCTTTTCTAGAGTTTGCCTCAACATATCTGTACATATGGTACAATCTAGAAGGGAAAGGCAAGGCATTACAAAATAATAAAATAGTTCTGTTCTTAACTGCTAGAAAATGTTACATTCATTGATTGTTTCAGTCCCTGCCTTGTGAAACTTACTATACCTTGTGGTTATTTCTGTGATGTCCATAATAGCCTATTCTCAAAATGGTATTGTTTCATATTAGGTTTTTTTTATCAATGTTCTCTCTATAAATTATATTATACATATCTAGAATCCTTCAATAGTTACAAAATTATTTGAAGTAAATTTGTAAGTCTTAACACATTTTGGTAAAGAAACACAAGTGAGTCTATTTACATTTGGTGTATGGCCCCAATAGACAAAAGACCATCCATCTCGAGAAGGGAATTGGAGAGCCTAAAGGGAAGTTGATTGAATTGCTTCAAAGAAGATCAAACATACCCTACCGAAAGCAAATGTATTTTAAGGACTACTTATGGTCAAAGATGTTTGATCTAGGTTTAGATGGGCTTCTGCTCGTAACTCATATTTTCATCTCTTGAGCATATAGAATATGAACTTGCTTGAATTGAACACAAAACATTTAAAACACCATGTTACGTATGAATGGATACACCATCCTATCAATTTTCAATCATATCAATTCCAACAACATAATAGATGTAAATTTCTTAGTCTACTTTTTAAGTCACAATAACTTCAGTTGGCCATTTTTTGAATGCTTTTTATTTTCATTTAGAGAACACGAGACCAGAGTTTTGGGGCATGTTGAGTTCTCACTGGATGAACTTATTTTGTCATAATATAAGTATTAATAGACAGAAGTGTACATCGATCAAGAGACAAATAAATGATAAGATCAAACCAGTTAGTTCATTATAAAACAGGCACAAAGCAAAAGCTGATGCTGAACAATACTTTTGATTGTTTCATGTAAATGGTATATATTCAAATATTTTTATATTAATTATGTCCGCGTCCTTTAAGCTATATATTATAAAGAAGCAAAATAACATATACTCTTCAAACAGAACTCAACTTTTGGTTCCATATCCACATTTTACATTACCTGTAAGCTCTAGCATTTTTATTTTTTGCCTTCTTTGATTTGGATCATATTGCAATATGTTTTGAAAAATCCAGGACATTCTTTGGATGGAAATTATTATGTAGGTATTTATAAGATAAAGCAATCCCATTTTACGAGTTTTTCTGAAAATCATTTTATATTTTATGTTGAATTGTTGTTAGATCTGTATCTTCATGAATTCTAATCCTTAGATTAATGAGCTGGCCCTGATTGTGGTTTTGTTGCCTTGTAATTAGGAATCTTGCTATTAAAATATTCAATATAAGTATTAAATTGATACAAAAAGGATTTTTGAATCTTCACCTCTTGGAGAGGCTTTTTTATAATGGATCTTTGTTCAAATATTGTCGAGGACTGAAATGAGCTTGTACAGGATTGTATCTTCAGTGTTTTGTAAGTTGAATGATCGAACATATTACTAAGGATTAAGTGGTTGAGATGATGTGTAATCTCTGCCTTGTTATATCAGCTGTCTAATAGTACACACTAGCCCCAAGCATTCTCATTCTCAATTGCATATATTAAGAAGATGATTTTTAGCTCTCTTTTCATAGAATGATGTACCCTGTGTTACCTCATGAAGATTCGCTTTACCAAGAAGTGTACTTTAGTTCCTTTAGCTATAATAAGCATTATGAATGCATAAGAATTTGCTACTAAGTGTTCCGATTTGTTTTAGAAGTATCTATAGTACTCAAAGTTGGAACTTCACTAAGTAATTGAAGGCATTCGGTCTAAATTGACTCATCTCTTTCGGGAAAACTGTAATCTATCTATATTCAGGTTACTATATCTTCTTGTATTAGTTAAAGTGAAGCATAACCTTTCCCATCAGTATCTTTGTGAAGATTTTGTAATATGATGATAGCAGTCTACCTATAGCTGTGTATATATGTGAACGATTTGGTTTTGGATATGATCTTGTAGGTTAGATGAATTTAGGTTGATCTTGTTGGCATCTTTTACTGGCAATTGAGCTCTCTCTCTCTCTCAAATTTTATGCCATTTCCATGTGGTTGCCATTGAATTACCAAAACAATGACTTACAAAGTAACCGTTAGATTGATCTTAGAAAGTAGGTGTATTTGGCATTGGTAAGAAAACCCTTGTTATGATTTGGATGACAATATATTCAGTGTTAATGCTTCTTAAGTAAACAATGACACAAAGATCTAAGAGGTCAAGCTTGCTTAGGGTTAAAACATGGATCATTCTAATCTATGGATGGCATTGTCCATAATGTGTGGTGAGCACACCATTGAGCTTTATATGAAAATCATCATTGCAGTTCCCAAAAACTAAATTTAATTGCATCTGATCCTTGTAGACATAAAGGACTATCCTAGATTTGTGAGGGATTTGCCTATTGTAATAGGATCACTAGTGAAGCTGTTGATTATAAGCATGGAATGAGTTTGGTTTTTAACATGACTATATAAAAATGTGAAGGTTTTGCTGATTTCCTTGAGTAGCTTCAAGGGTATGATCATCCTTGTAACTGATTTTTTGCTTATATCACTCACTATATCCTTGTTAAAAATTCAAAGATGAAGCACTTAAAGCTAGATGATACCTTATGTAATTCATTTGGATTGATAATGTGGTGCTATGAAAGCTTGAATGATACAATGATTCTCAAATTAAGCTCTCTACGTAGGGTGTCTTGCAAAAAAAATGAATGATTCAAGATTATTTGACACTTATTAGAACACCTTGATGAGATTCATCATATATTTAAGCAATTATAGTCTTTGGTGAATAATCTATGGGATCATGTCCTTGACTAAGATTAAGAGTTGTAAGCACATTTTGGAATGCATGTGGCCAATGACTATATAATAACTTGTGAGTTATGAGCTTATGATTACATTAGTTGTATTAATAGTTTGCAAATTACATGTGTAATTATTATTTAAATATAAACAAGATGAACAACTCCTATATGATCATCCTTGTCAATAAAATTTCACTTGTTTTACTCTATTTTTGTCATTAATTCAAATTAAAAGCACTTGCTAGATGGTAGGTGATAGCTTGTGTAGCTCATTTGGATCTATGATCTACAACGAAAAATTGAATGACAATGATTTTGTATTGAGCTCTTTGCTTAAGGGACTACTCAAATGATTGATGCAAAAATTATTTTAGGCGTGTATTGCAACGTTGATGAGAGTTGCATTTTTAAACAATTAAGAAGTCTTTTGGTTCGTAGTCTAGGACCAAATTCTCGACTAGGGTTAAGAGCTAGATGTTTGCTTGTGATGCATGGACTTTAGATTATAATGCAATGGCGAGAGTTATGGGACTATGTATAGATTAATTATATTAACAGTTACTTGCATAGTATAGGCATGTTGGCATTTCTTAAATAAAAATAAGATGAACAATATTCTTTATTTAAAATATGAGGAATAAATTAAAAAGAATTTCATAAAAAATGAAGGAATGAATGCATTGTTTGGCATGTAAGTGGGATTCCTATAACGATGGTTTGAGGAACAATGTTATAACGATGTTTGTTGGTCTAGTTCTATCAAAACATTGTATTTTAATGCATTATTCTTCAATGGATTGACAAGTAGGTTAAACAATAATTTTTATAAAACCATTGGCATTATGTTTTCCCAATTTTTAAAAGTAGCTTTTTTGTTTCCTCGAAGTAGGTTGATACCTAACAAGGCATTGGACAAAAATTGTAGTTTTAAACTCTTTTTCCCTGTATACTTGTTACTTGGTGATCATAAATGCGTTGTGGGTGGATCCCTTATTTAGGTGGCTCGTCCAAGCAAACTTTAGGTGACTTATGATTCTCAAAAGAACATTGCTAGCATTTGGTCAACTTAAGTGGGTTACTATTGGCATAGAAGCAAAGTTATTGTACTTCAATTGATAGACCAAGGGTTAGTGCTAAGAAGGAATAATTGCCCTAGTTTAAACTCCATTGTTTTTGTTACGAATATTACATCTCTAATACTGTGGGTATGCAACAACACATTTTTGTTTAGGTGAATTATGATGCATTGAACATCTCATAAATGCTACTTTAATTTTTTTCAACAATTTACAAATTTGTTTGGTAAAGATTTTTCCTTCCTCATTGGTTTCTTCCTATAGAGGTTTAATTTAGTCTTGACTTTGATGGCATGTACATGAAGTCAATTCCAAAGAAAACAAAATTAACATATTCCTAAAGAGAGGTCTAAAAGGTAGACTAAAAAACATGATGTATCCTAACATTAAATTTTAAATAGTAGAAATCTCAAATCATTAGTATAACAAGTTCAACTTACATATTGGGTGTGTAAATGTAAGTTTATAGGAGAAAACAACATATTTATATTGTTGATGCATGCAAAAGCTACATGTGCAATTTTTCCCTCCAAGTGAGACTTTGAGAAATGTTTGGGTTTAGTGTAGAGCACTTGGAATATTGATTGCATTGCTATATAGCATGTTATATTGATTTAATGTTGCACAATCATTTTAGATCTTCATAATTACCAAGTGAAAGTAGATTTGTTTAATTAGAATTATTGATCCATAATCTTGGGGTAGTTATGCCACACTTTAGTATATCACGTGGATTTAAAAATGAGATGCACTTAGACTACCTTTATGTACATTAAACCATTTATAAATACTATCGTTCTCCATGACATATGCATTAAATGACTAAACAAAAAAATATCTCAAATGAAGAAAGCAAGCTTGCATCACACACAAATGTGCAACACAATAACTACCTCTTTTTCTTCTCAAACTTTTTGCTGCTTCCAACCACACACTCCACAACATTCCATCCCTATTGGACAATTCCAAATGGCTTGAACATTTTCCCTTTTCTATTTGGACATACAGGTAGGATTACTATAGGATTCAATAAACCTTGGGTCACACCTATAACATTCTTGTAAGCAATACTATCAAACCACTACATGTATTCTTTTTGGTAAATGGATGCAAAGACAACTCTTGGGTGAATCCTATCTCTTCCAATGTTGTTGTAGGCGACTTTGTAGAAATATGGATGCTTGTCATTTTCTATAGGTGAACATGCAACCCTACAAAGCCTTTGTAAACTAGTGGATGTGACTTGTAGCTTTGATGTAGGTGTTAATTAGCTTGCTATAATTGCTCTTCCATCTTGCTACAAAAGTCTTGCAACTTAAAATTGCTTAGCCACCAAAAAATGATCGACTTATGGATAAATTATGGAGGAAAAATCCCAAGACATCTAAGCATAAGGGGTCTATGAAGAAACATTAATAGTAATCTCTTATATTTGAGATCTATTATAGATAAACTGACCACACTATAATCTACACTTAGAATTCTAGAACACATTCTCTCAAAATTGAGGAGGAATAAATGCTTCTCATTTGTATTCTATTACCAATCTTCACAATGTTCACAAGAAATAAATTAATCACCTTATATAGTTCACCTTGCTTCAACCAATAATTGGCAAGAATATGTATAGATAATCAAATAGAATTTCAAGTCTTTTATATTCTCTCAAACTTTTATATATGAAGCCTACATCAACAAGTTGATACGTAATCATTCTCTTCATTAAACTAGAGTTACACCTAAATTGCTAGTGTAAACTAACCTTCTTAACAATCATTTAACCCTAAAAATAACAAGATAATAAATAATTAATAATGAAATTTACTTGTTACTTAAAGTATTTTTTCCATGGCTAGAGACCATTGGAATTGAAATGGTATCAAATAAAAGTAAGACTAGATAGCAATAATCAATGCACCAAAGCACCAATAACCAATGCACCCAAGTACATCTCCATGGTGGGAACCCAAGTTTGACTCTAGGACCAAGAGTCATTACAACTTTCAATACAACCCAGGTGATTTCTCCAATTCAAGCATCCAAGATGACTTTTTTTCATGTGACTACATTAATAATTTTTACAAGACATTTAATAATTGAACGCGTTTCTTCAACACAAACACATTCATTCCTTTAAAAGCAATATCATCTTAATTCATATCTACATATTTCATTCATCTAGTAAACATAATAAAGTCACAATTTGCATTAGAATATTCACTCCTTTATGAGTGTTGATAAATGCAAATCGCGACTTTAATATGTTTATTAGATGAATGAAATATGTAGATATGAATTAAGATGATATTGCTTTTAAAGGAGTGAATATTCTAATGCTTTGTCGATGCAAATGTTATATGATGCAAATGATTGTATTGTTAACGTCTAACTACCTTGGTGTTGCACTAAGTTGAATGTAGGAACAAGTCAAGCCTCTGGAAGAGAGGGGTAGTATCACTTAGGAGAGGGGCTTGGTTTGGTAACCTTTGATAAGACCTAAACCGAGCTTTCACACACACACTTCTAGTTTGGTCAAGTTGGGTTAATAGCTTGGGAAATAGCAAGTCTCCTTTAGTCTTGTTTGTGGTTATGTTTGTGAACATTCTTGTTTAGAGGTTAATAGTATTGAGTTTCTTGTGTGGTTTAAAGTTCTTCTTTATGTGTTAATGCTTAATTGATAGAATATATATACATAAAATGTATATATATATATATATGAGAATATTGTTTGGATAGGATGACATATACACACACATTCTGTGTATATATACATATACATACATTCCATGTATATATATGGCAATCAATATGGCTGAGGATATATGTGTTTAAATATCAAGGTATGATATATATATTATATATAGTATACAAGTATACCATAGTGCATAGAATTTAAACATGGCTTATGCTAAGAATAGAGCGCAACATTATATCAATGGTAGTAGTGCTAAAAGTTTGAAGCGCATACATATATTAAATGATGCTTAGAGTGTATGAAATGCAAAGTAATATGGACAGAGCCATATAAGCGCATAGTATCCAAATAATTTCCAACGTGTAAACATAGTTGTGAAGAATTTGTCAAAAGCAAAGCCAATAGTAAATGATCATATGCTGAATATAAGTTGATCGAGTCAATAGCAAACAATGACCCATGAAAATGGTGTGAATAGCACAATGTGGCACCAACTGAGAAATTGTATGAATCAAATAGAAGTCTGTTTTGCAAATCGAATTCTAGTTTTTAAAGCAAGTGTAAAATATATGAATAGGTTAAGCACGTAGTTGTGCTAAGTAAGTTGATCTTTAGGAAGCAATAGCCTTGCATTGCTGATCATCTTTCTTGCCATCTAACTCAGTATCGACTCGTTCACCTTGGCAGTGTATGTGTTTGCAGTGCAATGAATTTAGTTGCCACCTTTTATTTATCATGCCGAGTCAAATCATTCGAGCTGAGAAGTATCAATCCTCATGCCTTATTCCTAGCCTTTAGTTGCTGATCATTGTATATAAATAGAGGAGCTAATTACCTCATTTGGGACGCACATCTACATACTTGCTGTGATTTTTTGAGTTATTGTATTTTGGGTAATTGACTTGTGAGAGAGTTTTCGAGAGAGTTGAGAGAGGATTGAGAGGAAGTCATTAGAGAAGGGGAGAGAGTTATTTGGGAGTTGTTTATTGTTTGGAAGGTAGTGTTGGGAAACTAGATCATTTAATTGGGGCATTGCAAAATCAGGCATGTTGTCTCCTCTTTTATTCTTTGTTTTAAGTATTTGAAAAGATTGTTGTTTTGTTTGGGAAGTTAGTTCTATTTTTTAATAGGAAAAGATTATCTTATTCTTTTGTGAAAGAGAAAGGAAGCTTTTTGTGCTTAGTGGAACTATCTATATTGCTTGATGTGTTTGCACATATTCCATATTAAGGAATGGGTGGATATAGTGGGAATAAATACTATATTAGGGATATAGCTTACATAGCTAATGTTTAAACTAGTGGAGTTATGGATTTACTTAGTGGAAATATCATCATTACGTTGTGGTGCAAACCTTGATTGATAATCTTACTTGATTAATTACTCATGATCTCCTTGAGATGGGAAGAGAATCTTATCCCTAGTGTAGGGTATAAACTTGGAGGATATAACAATATTCAACAATAGGGTGAAGAGTTGTACTTACTAGATATGCTCTTTTGAATTAGAGTCGATGGGACTCTAAAGGAGGACACATGTTTCGGTAACCCAAAACTATAATGTGAAAGGATTATGGGAGTAGATGCACCAACTCCTCACAAGTGATAAAGTCCTCTAGTTGATATACAATTGTAGTAATCATGAGAATATTTGAGATATATTGAAAGAGAGGCTTTTATGATGGTCACTTGAACATTACACTACCTTTTGTTAGAAACCCTAGGTTGGGGATAACCTATTATGTAGGGTTGCCTATGTGATTATTGATTGAAGCAAATAAGTCGGGATTAACCTATATGATCTAATTGATCATTTGATTGTTGATTTTATTTTCAATTTGAGTCGATTTATTGTTGAGACCATACTTTTGAGTGAGTCCTTTATTGATGAAATTATACTTTGATTGAAGTCATTTATTTTTATACTTTTAAATTGAGGTCATTTATTGATAATATTAAGATAAACCCTTGATTGGAGACTTTTATAGTTGGGATTGTACCTTTGGTACTAGAGTCATTTAATGTTGTGACATCATGCTAATCCGTAGGGTTAATTGGTAAGTAAGAGTTACTTTGAATTATTTAAGTAGAAGTGTCATAGTAAAAGAGGGAAATAGGTTATTCTTGGGGTTAAGGTTACTCCACGACGTAAGGGGATAGCCTATGCATAGGTTATGAATGGTCAATACAAATTAGGCTAGGAAGGTGGGTGAAGTTTTATGACTACTTGTCTATTAACGGGTGGCAAGTACTTTGGCCAAAGTAGTGTAAGTTGCCACTATTTACACTGTTAGTCCACTGTGATCCAAATTTACGTACTAGGCAAGGAATGGCATATCAGTAGGTTGTAGCCATTGTATGATGAACCTAGAAACGTTTAGGACACACCACTAGCTCAGGGAAGGTCATTATTATTGAGGTTACCATACCAATGTTGAGATAAACCCTTGATTGGAGACCTTTAGGCCGTTTAATGTTGAGATAAACCCTTGATTGGAGACTTTTATAGTTGGGATTGTACCTTTGGTACTAGAGTCATTTAATGTTGTGACATCATGCTAATCCATAGGGTTAATTGGTAAGTAAGAGTTACTTTGAATTATTTAAGTAGAAGTGTCATAGTAAATATAAGAGAGAAATAGGTTATTCTTGGGGTTAAGGTTACTCCATGGCATAAGGAGATAGCCTATGCATAGGTTATGAATGGTCAATAAAAATCGGGCTAGGAAGGTGGGTGAAGTTTTATGACAACCACTCATCTATTAACAGGCGGGGAGTACTTTGGCCAAAGTAGTGTAAGTTGCCACTATTTACACTGTCAGTCCACTGTGATCCAAATTTACGTACTAGGCAAGGAATGTCATATCAGTAGGTTATAGCCATTGTATGATGAACCTAGAAATGTTTAGGACACACCACCAGCTCAGGGAAGGTCATTACTATTATGAGGTTACCATACCAATGTCTTCGTCGAAGAGAAGACCATCTTACCATATGTGATAGATGTGTGGGGGACCGCAATAAGTCCGTGGTTGGCAGAAAAGCACTTGAGTGATGCTTCTGATCAGTTGGCGACCAAGATTTGATGGAGGAAACCTGGACCATTCGTATACCTAGTTTTGGAAAGCTCATGGAAGTTATGTAAGTATTTATGTATCCATTACTATGGAAAGATTGTAATAGTGAAATGTTATTATTCATTATGAAATTAGTATATTGGAAAGTTGTAAATCTTTGAAAATAATGCAATGGGAAAAGTTAGGAATGATGTTTATTTCAAATGTGCATATTATTCTTGTATATGAAAATAATTTTTTTATTGCTGAGTGTCTGCATCATGATTTTATTTACTTGAGGCTAAAAGCATAATAAAATTGTTTGGTAGAACAATGGGCATGTTACACGTGGTATCAGAGCTACCGGGTTCATCTTTGGAACCTATGGGCTCATTATGAAAGTAAAATGTAAACCTTATTGGAAGTTAACAATTGAAGAGTTCTTATGCCAAAGATGGCAAGAGGAAAAGAACAAAGGGGAAACAAAAGAGAAGATAAAATTCCTGAAATATTGTTTGCATTTGGGACTAGAAAACAATTGTCCCTGGAATCGAAAACTTCTAAATCAAAAACTTATTAGGATATGCCTCTGGATTGCAAAAGTTTATGCAACCAGGTTCTATAGGAAGATTATGAAGGATTACTAATAAGTACCTTTACCTTATAGAATACTTTAAATGACTAAGGGATAGAAAGGATTGAAGTAATTTCCCCTATTGGTAGCAACCTATAGTTGCAAAGAGTTTAGGATTTTGGAATTAGAAAAGATATTATGAATCTATGTGTATGCTTTGGAAACTTCAGTCAGAATAGGAAGTCAATGTTTTGAGAATCAAAATCAACTAGAAAGGTATCCAAAAGGTTGGATAACCCATGACAAATCTGATTTAGTACAATAATAAGATCTTGCATATTAATTAAGGAGTGAAAAGTTGATACCTTAGAATAGGGTTAGAGACCAGATTGGTCGGTAAAGGGAAACAACTTAAAAAGGAGAAGATGAAAGCCGACATGATTCCACCAACCTGAATAGGAAAGGTCAAATTGGAATTTTGATTAAGGTGGGAAAAAGAAACCAATCAATTTTGGAGTGTTTAAGGTTATGTGGAAATAAAGTTACTGAAAATTGGGACAAAATCACTTGGAAAGATGATTGTAAGTTAGAAACTTGAAAAGTAAATTGGTCTAGTCCAACAAAGGTTCAGATAGAACATAGTTTGTATGAAGTTTAGATTGAACTCACCAACTAGTCAACAAAAGTAAACATATGTTTAGGGATTCCAAAAGGAAATTGGATATGGAGGGAGACTATGTGTCAAATCGAAAGAATAATTTGGAAACAACTCACAAACATGAGGACACAAATGACATAGGGATCCTTAGGCAAGCTCGTTATCACATCAACAAAAGGGGCTTTGTAGAGGTGGGATAATATTCTTTCATGGTTAAAAAGGCTATTAGTATACATGGAAAATAAAATTGGAATACTAGAGTACCTCTTAGCTTGTAAAGTTGTTGATTATTCATTAGATAGATCGTTATGGTGGATCCAACTGTTAATTCTGAGAGATTAGAAGGCGATGATGAATCTAAATTTGGGAATGAAAAAGTATATCCAAGCCATACCATGGAGGGTAAGAAAGGAAAGTAATAGTTAATCAACTATCAAAAGCCAACAAGGAATGATAAATCAATTCAATTTGGGGAAAGTAAATGATTGCTAAGAGTTAAACTTTAAGATGATCTAATATCATGGAAACACTAAGGAGGGAAGAAGGAGAGTAGATAGACTTAGATAAAGTACCCCATACAACGAAGTTTATTAATGTATTTTCAATATGGAAGAACTTTTGACTTCTCTGTAAGTCATGATTCAAAGACCTACAATCGAAGACCTACAATTGAAGTCTTGAATGACCACAATGAGGTCGGTAAAGTTAAAAGGATAAGGTATTAGAATTATTGGGGAAAGGTAGAGGGAAGGCCAAGGTTTATGATGAATAAGAAAGAAATATTTACAACAAAAATTCTATATGAAATTGTTTCAAGAGAACAAATTGATAATATCATCGATACTTTGGCGAAAGATAGGCAATATACTTGTTCATGTAAGGCAAAAATTATCAACTATGCTATCAAAAAGGGGAGATTCATGAACTCATGAATGTGAGTTATAGAGAAAATGTTCATGCTTGGTGATAAATTGTTGGCATCTTTTGGAAGATAATATCAAACCAGTATGATGAAATGAGGATTGATACTCAACTAATATAAAATGCTCATTGGAAGAAATAGATTGAGCTGAAAAATTGGATTACAACCTTGGAAATAATCAAAGGAAAAAAGAAATCCAGGGTATGGATGACCTAGGATGAAGGAGTTTCATCTCCGCAACAATATTTAATCATTATACTTGAGAATTGGATATGGCATAAGTCCATGAAAGAGGTTTCAGTTAGTTGAAATGGACTATTATGAATAAAAAAGAACCTATGTACCCAAGATTATGGGAGATTAAGGAATAAGATGAGGTGAATTGATGTCGTACTTAGGAGATGACAAAATTATTTGACAAATAAGAAACCACTATAATCTAGAAATGGATAGAGTAAGATGTTGCAAGGTATGTAGCCAGTTGTTGACCAGTATGCCAGAGGATGAAGACATGATGTCATCATCGATAGGACTTGTATACTCTTATGAAATTCCAGTGAGGAAGTGGTATATCATTAGAACAATTTGATCTTTCTATGTCGAAGGAATTGACATAATGTTAAGGTGAATAGACTCACCTAGATAACCAATTTTGATTGGGAAATTTGATTTAGGATATTAGTTCTAAAAAATACAGTGTGAAGCAGTTGCTTAGTGTTCCCGAGAAGGTTATCTTAGATGGGAAATAAGCAAGTAACGAGAAGGTTTTATGAAAACCATGATTATCTTATGAGAAATTAAATTGAATGAATGTTCAATTTATTACTTTAAGTTAGCCATTTAGGAAAAGGGGATAAACCAAATCTTTGAGGATTTGTAGAATACTTATATTATAATAAACTTCTATTGTTAAAGTTAGGTCCATTATATGGGAAGAAGGATTGAATCTCTATAAAGCTAAGATAAGCTAAGCAATAGGGTTAACCTTAAACTAGAAAGGTTGTCAAATGGAATAGTAGATCAAAAGGATCAAGGAAAAATTGTTGATACAAGCTTAAAATTTATGAAGCAGTATAATTATGCTTAAGGTAGACAGTGGTGTTAGTGATGGACGGTCTCGAATTCTGAGTTGTTTGATGATGTAAACACCAAAATAAAGGATGGGACCCACATGTAGTGTACAATACATTGAAATTCCTTAACTATTTGGGTTACACAAAGGAAAATTAATTAGCCAATGGGAACGTGCTTTCCAATCACTAGGGTATAGGTGTCATATAGGATATGGTCACTATTGTGCTTACAAAGTACAAGGGAGTTAATATGATTATGAAGTATAGTTATTTAAAGGGAAGGTATGTGTGAAGCACACAAGTTCTCCCTATATGTCAGTTTAGACCCTCAATGCAAGGTATAGCATGAACAAGATTGGAAAAGGTCATGTTTTAAGGGAAGAGTGTTATGTTATTTCATGCTTATTTCTTACATGATGAGAAAATGGAAGGTAAACCTTTATTTGAATTTATGAATAGTGCTTTAAATCATCAGGGACGATGATTCACAAGGGCGGAAGTATGTTGCACCCTATTTCCTAGTCACCGAGTTACTTTTATCTTCATGTGTGAAAGTGTTGATAAATGCAAATCGTGGCTTTAATATGTTTACTAGATGAATGAAATATGTAGATATGAATTAAGATGATATTGCTTTTAAAGGAGTGAATATGTTTATGTTGAAGAAATGTGATGAAAATATATGTATTGCAATGTGAATATTCTAATGCTTTGTCGATGCAAATGTTATATGATGCAAATGATTGTATTGCGAACATCTAACTACCTTAGTGTTGCACTAAGTTGAATGCAACAATAAGTTGAGCCTCTGGAAGAGAGGGGAAGTATCACTCAAGAGAGGGGATTGGTATGGTAACCTTTGATACGACATAAACAAAGCTTTCACACAAACACTTCTAGTTTGGTCAAGTTGGGTTAATAGCTTGGGAAATAGTATGTCTCCTTTAGTCTTGTTTGTGGTTATGTTTGTCAACATTCTTGTTTAGAGGTCAATAGTTTTGAGTTTTTTGTGTGGTGTGAAGTTCTTTATGTGTTAATGCTTAATCGATAGAATATATATATATATATATATATACATAAAATGTATATGTATGTATATATATGTGTGTCAACAATAAACTCATACACATGAGTTAATGCACACGTGGGCATACACAGATACATGTATCTATGCATGCTCATGAACGAATTACCCATATGCATGGGAATATCGTTTGGATAGGATGACACACACATATATATACATTCCGTGTATATATATGACAATCGATCTGGTTGAGGATATATGTGTTTAAATATCAAGGTATGATATATATAGTATATGAGTATTTACATATATATATATATTAACATACATGTATGTGTTGACATAATGAAAACGTCCACACAAGTATATATATACGTGTAGAGGAGGGGGACTAACCATACCAAGGCTCTAGGTCACGGAGAGTCGAGAGTAGAAGGCTGCCCTAATCTACATCAAGTTGGACAAGCATGTAAGGTCAAGGATAGAGAATGAAGAGCACTCTTAGTGCCTTTGTCACTCTACTAACTCGAGAGTTTTGGTGGGGCTAAACGAGCAGGTTTTTGAAGCCCAAACTGTACCTCAGACAACTCTCTGCTAGAGGACGACAACGCAAGTTAGGGATAACAGTGTGACGTACTGGCGTCTCACAAGTGTGTTAGCGTCTGCACAAAAAAAAAGTGAAAAAGGACAATGAAAGGTACAATGAACCTATTGATAGTTTAGTGGTTGAAGTTTGAAGTGCTAACTAAAATGATAAATAACATAATGACTAAAATGATAGAAAAGATGATATAAAAATGACAAGAATGAAGGTGGTAGAAATGAACTCACAAAGGGTCAAGTTTGCTAGCAAGCTCCACATGAACATGTACCTACACACAACCAAGAGAGGAAAAATGTTGGGGTTGTATAGGGGTTTTTCGTAGTCAAACCCTCGCTTTGTTGTTTCCACCTCCGTAGAAAACCATATAGATAGATATGTAGAAATATGATAAAGAAAATAATGTTGAAACATAAATGAAACCAAACGCTATGAGAGACACTATGCTACTCAAATCCAACAAAAAAATAGTAATAAGGAAGCATTACCACCCTTGACCAAAGGAGCTCAAGGCCAATGAGAGAGGAATGCAAGTCCACAACTATGGTAGAGTTGACGTAGCCACAACAACGTCGAAAGAAATCTTACAAAACACTGAGTTGCAAATTTTGTGGTAGATATGAGGAATGTTGTGATTGTTGGAATCGTGAAGCCAATAGTACAATAAGTAGCAAGAGTATGGAGCAAAAAGTGAAGCTAGAGCAAATGAATGTGTAGAGAATGTGTAGAAGTGTGAAGATGGGTTGAAAGTCAAAGATAGCCATTCGAAGAAGGTTTGGGAGGGAAAGAGAAGTTCAAAGGTCGGCAGGAAGACGCATGGGCATTATGCTTTGTCGCCAATGTAGAACGTAACACCTTTGAAAATTCTAGAGGAAAGAATCTTGTAAGGATGGCAGGGCGCTGTGTAGACGTTCGCATGCCAATGCACATCCCCAACATAAATTCCCTCACTGAAACTAAAAACAAGTGCTAAATGGATGGGGTATGGAATGAGGACACATAATTATATGGTCGGATTTGATTTTTCTAAAGTGAGGGATGTAAAAGGGGAATTTGTAAGAGGGGTGCAAATTCACTCCTATACATTTTTCCTCCACTTTAGTGAACACAAGTGTCAATGAGTGTTCAGTAAAGTAGATTGAAAGAGTTTAGAAATGTATACTTGAATCGTCAAGGAAGCATAATGCAATCTAGCGAGCTCGAAAGCGTAGGGCAGGAAAATGGCTCCCAAGGTACTCTCTCCTGAGGAGGATTGAACAAAGTGCATCGAAGGTCCGTAGACCAACGATGGAAAAATATCGTAGGATGCAAGTGCTTCATAGGTCCTCGGGCCTACAAAGAAGGTGCCCTCAGGTACTCTCTCCTAAAGGAAGCCTGATGTGAAGGGATTCTGCAAAGTCAAATTGGAAAGCAACTTTACAAGCACACCTACAAAGCAACATGTTAATTCACAGACAAAACATGTTAGAAAACAAAAAGCAGCCACATAGGTAGACAAGCAAGCAAAAAGTCATGCAGACAGTCGAAAATTGAAGGAGAACATTTCAAGGGGGTCCCTTGGAAACCCTTCAAAAGGGGGGTCCACTCAAGGGATGCTTAGTTTGAAAGTGATAACAATTTTTTTCATAAATCAATTCAACATCAAGAAATCCTTTTGAAATATTTTTACTTCATCAAGGAATTCAAAAGGAAGAAGGCCCCCTTGCAAGGGGAAGGTCAAAACTTCACATGTAGGAGAAGGTGATCCCTCCTCGGAGGAAAGTTTTTCAAGTTTTTTCTTTACGAACCCATGATGAAGGAAAATTTTTCCACTAGGGGTCCTTGTTGAGGAATGCAATTTTTGGAAAAAAAAAATTTGAAGATATTTTTAAGAATAGATTCGTTGGCCACCAAATGTATTTTCTGAAAATCGAAGCAATATGATAGCCCTCCCTTAGGATGGTGTGTGTCAAGCAAAAAAGGCACGCGACATCCTAAGGAGAGAAAAGAAAGAATGAAAAAGTGATGTTGTGACCCGCATAACATAACAAGATGTAACTATGGTAATGTTGTTGCACACGCAAGGGACAACACATGAGAACCACAACATCACAAAACAAGCACGAAAGATAAGCGCACAAAAAGAAGAGATAATAACATTACAAACAAGGGACAGGGGTGATCTAATATTTCGGGGTCAAAGCTGCTCATAAATATAAATAAATAGATATAATAGTATATAAATGAACTGTCATCAACCCCCTACTATATTAGACCATATGAAGAAAGGCACGTGAAGACAAAATGAAAGTAAAAAATTGGGTCAACATGGAAGGGAAGCCTAAATCTCCCCAACACTTTGTATCATCCCCAATTGTCGAAAATCAATACACAACAAAGGAAGAATGATGTGACAAATAGAGGAATTTTTATGATGCAAAGACACTCCTGTATCCATGCACCTACAAGGGTGACAAGGGTCATCTAGGAACACATAAAAAAAGCATGGGGGAACACAATACACATACACACACAATCTGATCTATAGATAAAGAAGAGGTGCCCACTAGTCCTCATCAACCAAGAGGTCATCATTCTCCCAGTCTAGATCATCATAAGGGGAGGTCAGACGAGCCTACAAGGGAAAAATATTAAGGGGGGAACCCTCTGACCCTCCTAAAACAAGAGCCAAGGAAGAAGGCCCCTCGAGGTCTTCTCCACTCAATTCGTGTGAGGTAAATACCAACCACTTCACGAAAATCATCAATAGGGCCAAGACCTCATCCTCAAAGTTAAACATGCACTTTACAAGAGTGACATGTGTTAACTCAAATGGCGAGGGAGGCGATGCTCGAAATTCACTACTAAGCTCACTGAATGATTAAGGAGCGGTGACGAACTCTAGGGATGTTGGGGCTTCCTTCGTCACAAGGATGGTACAAGCCAACAAAAAACCACCCTTTGAAGAAGGTGAACCATTCTTCCAATCCCCATTGCTAGCACGGTCATCCTCCAACTTCCACTTCATTGGGGAATTCGAGATCCCCATAGATGAAGCAGAGGGTGCGAAGGAAGAGGAGAAAACCATAGTGAACACCACCAAGGTATTCAACATGTCCACGAGTTTTGAAAATGGTGGGATGTCTGGAAGGGACATCAAAAAGGGTAGCTCAACTGAGGAGAAAAAAAAACCTACACCCTCTCCGGGTGTGAGGATCATTCATGCTCATGGTGGGAGTTAGAAGCAAGATTGAAGCTAAAGGAATTAAGTAGAGAGGAGGGAAGAGGAGTACACAACAAAAGGTGTCGAAGTAGGAGCTACTGAATCCTCTTCCTTCTTCTGTAAGGTAGCCTTCTCAGTGGCCAAATACTTTCTCTGATGCTTGCACTCATGTGCAAGGCATTTTCTACGGCTCTAGGAGCTAGAGGCCATAGGCTGAGAAGGGAAAAAGACTCCTATTCAACCATAAGAGTATCCATCATGATTGCTTCCAATGATGGGAGGGACTCTTGGACAGGAACAAGAAGAGGAGATGGAGAGGATGACAAAGAAACAATGGGGGGAGTAATGCCTCAGTGACAGGCCTCTTCCCATTCACTGCCTTAGAGGCAAGAGCAATAGGAGGCCATGAAGGCCGAGACATAGAATATGATCCATGAGGACCCTTCCCCTTACCATATCGAATAGGTCGAGGCACCATGGGTAAGGCAGGAAGTTCAAACATTAGACACTTGGGATTTCGCCAAGAGAGCACCATCAGGCTCTCTAGAAAATGCCTAGGAGCAAGAGTAAATGGTGCCATAGCAGGGCGAGGAAGCAATAGGCAGAACATCAGAAAAAGGAGAAGGGCATTGGGCATGCTCCTCTTCTTCCCTTTTTCGAGCCTAGGTGGCCTCACTGTCTGTCTTGAGACAAGCTCTATGCAAAATGGCATAGGGAGAAGGAGGGTACCTTACCTTAGGCATTATGCCCCCACTCTTGTACCTCATGTAAGTTTGGTACAAGAGGTCTGTCCTAGGAGGAAGTAGACCAACAGGATCAGGCTAGAAGTGATCTAGTGAGTACGCCCCACATGCAATTGGCTGTTTATAGCTAGTGTCATGGACGACAAGCATCGTAACCTCATGGGAAAACTTCACACACTTGTGAACTACCGAGGGAATTTCATTCATAGTGACCAACCAGGGGATACCTAGTTTCACTCTGAAGAGCTCACACCTTGGGATTATGTCAAAGAGTGCATTTATGGTTCTAGGCCCAACTAGGATCGACAAGGTGATGCGACCGATGGGAGGAATGGAAAGCCAATCATGTGTACGAATAATGCTCCTAGATTCGTCATACCCATCCTTGTGTAATAAATTAATTAGCATAATCTCCTCAGTGATGACATTCACCTGACACGTAGGGTCAACAAGAACACCCATTATAGTGTTTCCATTGATACATGCAAAGATGTATAAGGGAGATGGCTCTTTGTTGGAATTCATCAACAAGTCCTGCGAGGTGAAAGTTATTGCAGGAGATCCACTCACAGGTTGCATAGATGGGACAAGTAGATGTAAAAAGGAGGCCATTTCTATGTACACTAGACAAGACTTTCACAAGAGCCCCCAAGGGTTTCCCAACTAGAGGGTGACCCACTCAAGGTTTCATTCCACAATGCTTAAATAACCTTCCAACTACACCACTAGGGTTCATAGGTTGGGTTGCAAGGCTAGACGCCTCGCAACACTCACACCCACTACACTCCTAGGATACGAGGAAAGGGTCTTTCAACACTTCCAAATGAAACCAAAATGGTTCACACCAAGTTCACCAAAATATAGAGGAGGACCACCCACACCAAGGCTCTAGGTCATAGAGAGTCGAGAGCAGAAGGCTTCCCTAATCTGCCTCAAGTTGGACAAGAATTTAAGGTCAAGGATAGAGAATGAAGAGCACTCTTAGTGCCTCTATCACTCTTCTAGCTCGAGAGTTTTGGTGGGGCTAAACGAGTAAGTTTTTGGAACCCAAACTATACCTCAAACAACTCTTTTCCAAAGGACAACAATGTAGGTTAGGGACGATAGCGTGACACACTGACATCTCACAGGTGCGTTGGTGTCTATATGGACAAAAAGTGAAAAAGGATAGTGAAAGGTATAATGAACCTATTGATGACTTAGCAGTTGAGGTTTGAAGTGCTAACCAAAATGATAAATAATAGAATGACTAAAATGATAGAAAAGATGATATAGAAACAACATGAATGAAGGTGGTGTAAATGAACTCACGAAGGGTCCAGTTTGCTAGTAAGCTCCACATGAACGTGTACCTACACAAAATCAAGAGAGGAAGATGTTGGGGTTGTATAGGGGTTTGTTGCAATCAAACCCCCACTTTGGTGTGTACACCTCCACAAATAGCTAGATAGATAGATATGTAGAAATATGATAAAGAAAACAATGCTGGAATGGAAATGAAACCAAATGCTACAAGAGACACTATGCTACTCAAATCCAACAACAAAATAGTAATTAGGAAGAGTTACCACCCTCGACCAAAGGCACTCAAGGCCAATGAGAGAGGAATGCAAGTCTAGAACTATGGAGGAGTCAACGTAACCACAACAACGTCGAAAGCAATCTCACAAGATACCAAGTTGTAGCTTATGTGGTAGATGTGAGGAATGTTGTGATTGTTGGAATCGTGAAGCCAATATTGTAGTAAGTAGCAAGAGTATGGAGCAAAACATGAATCTAGAGCGAATCAATGTGTGTAGAAAATTGAATTAGTGTGTAGAAGCATGAAGAAGATGGGTTGAAAGTGAAAGATAGCCATTTGAAGAAGGTTTGGGAGGGAAAGAGAAGTTCAAAGGTCAATAGGAAGGCGTAGGGGCATTACGTCTTGTCGCCAATGGAGAACGTAACACCTCTACTGATTCCAAAGGCATGAATCTTGTCGAGATGGCAGCGTGCCGTGCAGATGTTTGTGTGTCACACACACATCCCCAATAGAAATTCCCCCACTGACACTAAAAATAAGTGCCAAGTGGATGGGGTACAAAATGAGGATGCAAAATTATTTGGTTGGATTTGATTTTTCTAAAGTGAGGGATGTAAAAGGGGAATTTGCAAGAGGGGTGCAAATTCACTCCTATACAATACGTATATATGTATATATACACATACTTTATATATGAAATATAAGGATACATATGTGTATTAATATATTGAATAATACAACTCTATTTACTTGTGAATTATATATATATACATGTATATATATTCGTGATGTATATAAATATAATATATATATATAGTAATGTTTACCATAGCGCTAAAAGTTAGCAACACATACATATATTAAATAATGCTTAAAGCATATGAAATGCAAAGTAATATGGACAACGCCATAAAGCGCATAGTATCCAAATAATTTCCAACATGTAAATATAGTTGTGAAGACTTTGTCAAAATAAAATTCAACATTAAATGATCATATGCTGAATATAAGTCAATTGAGTCAATAGCAAACATCAACCCATGAAAATGGTGTGAATAGCACAATGTGGCACCAACTGAGAAATTGTATGAATCAAATAGAAGTTTATTTTGCAAATCGAATTCTAGTTTTTGAAGCAAGTGCAAAATATATGAACTGGTCAAGCATGTAGTTGTGCCAAGTAAGTCGATCTTTAGGAAGCAATAACCTTGCATTGCTGATCATCTTTCTTGCTATCTAACTCAGTATCAACTCATTCACCTTGGCAATGAATGTGCTTGCAATGCAATAAATTTAGTTGCCACCTTTTATTTATCATGCTGAGTTGAATCATTTGAGCTGAGAAGTGTCAATCCTCATGCCTTATTCCTAGCCTTTAGTTATTGATTGTTGTATATAAACAGACGAGCTAATTACCTCATTTGGGATACACATATGCGTACTTGCTGTGATTTTCTAAGCTATTGTATTTTGAATACTTGAGTTGCAAGAGTGTTTTTGAGAAAGTTGAGAGAGGATTTTGAAAGGAAGTCATTAGATAAGGGGAGAGAGTCATTTGGGAGTTGCTTATTGTTTGGAAGGTAGTGTTGGGAAACTAGATCGTTCAATTGGAGCATTGCAAAATCAGGCATGTTGTCTCCTACTCTTTTATTCTTTGTTTTAAGTATTTGAAGAGATTGTTTGTTTTGTTTGGGAAGTTAGTTCTATTCTTTAATAGGAAAAGATTATCTTATTCTTTTGTGAAAGAGAAAGGAAGCTTGTTGTGCTTAGTGGAACTATCTAAAATGCTTGATGTGTTTGTACATATTCCATATTAAGGAATGGGTGGATATAGTGGGAATAAATACTATATTAGGGATATAGCTTACATAGCTAATGTTTAAACTAGTGGAGTTATGGATTTACTTAGTGGAAATATTATCATTACATTGTGGTGCAAACCTTGATTGATAATCTTACTTGATTAATTACTCATGATCTCCTTGAGATGGGAAGAGAATCGATTATCCCTAGTGTAGGGTATAAACTTGGAGGATATAACAATATTCAACAATAGGGTGAAGAGTTGTACTTACTAGATATGCTATTTTGAATTAGAGTTGATGGGACTCTAAAGGAGGATACATGTTTCGGTAACCCAAAACTATAATGTGAAAGGACTATGGGAGTAGATGCACCAACTCCTCACAAGTTGATAAAGTCCTTTAGTTGATATACAATTGTAGTAATCATGAGAATATTTGAGATATATTGAAAGAGAGGCTTTTATGATGGTCACTTGAATGTTACACTACCTTTTCTTGGAAACCCTAGGTTGGGGATAACCTATTATGTAGGTTTTCCTATGTGATTATTGATTGAAGCAAAAATGTTGGGATTAACTTATATGATCTAATTGATCATTTGATTGTTGATTTTATTTTCAATTTGAGTTGATTTATTGTTGAGACCATACTTTTGAGTGAGTCCTTTATTGATGAAATTATACTTTTATTGAAGTCATTTATTGCTATACTTTTGAATTGAGGCCATTTATTGATAAATTTATACTTTTGAAGGGAGTTGTTTAATATTGAGATAAACCCTTGATTGGGGAATTTTATAGTTGGGATTGTACCTTTGGTACTAGAATCATTTAATGTTGTGACATCATGCTAATCCATAGTGTAAATTGGTAAGTAAGAGTTACTTTGAATTATTTAAGTAGAAGTGTCATACTAAGCATAAGAGGGAAATAGGTTATTCCTGGGGTTAAGGTTACTCCATGGTGCAAGGGGATAGCCTATGCATAGGTTATGCATGGTCAATACAAATCAGGCTAGGAAGGTGGGTGAAGTTTTATGACAACCACTCCTCTATTAACGGGTGGGGAATACTTTGGCCAAAGTAGTGTAAGTTGCCACCGTTTACACTGTCAATTTACTGTGATCCAAATTTATGTAGTAGGCATGGAATATCATATGAGTAGGTTGTAGTCATTGTATGATGGACCTAGAAACATTTAGGACACACCACTAGCTTAGGGAAGGTCATTATTATTATGAGGTTACCATACCAATCTCTTTGTCGAAGGGAGGGCCATCTTACCATATGTGGTAGATGTGCGAGGGACCACAATAATTCCATGGTTGGCAAAAGAGCGCTTGAGTGATGCTTCTCCTCATTAGTTGGTGACCAAGATTTGATAGAGGACACCTGGACCATTCATAAACCTAGTACCGGAAAGCTCATGGAAGTTATGTAAGTATTTATGTATCCATTACTATGGAAATATTGTAATAGTGAAATGTTATTATTCATTATGAAATCAATATATTGGAAAGGTTTAATTCTTTGAAAATAATGCAATTGGAAAAGTTTGGAATGCTGTTTATTTCAAATGTGTATATTATTCTTGTATATGAAAAGAAACATTTTATTGTGTTGGCATTGTGATTTTATTTACTTGAGGCTAAAAGCATAGTAAAATTGTTGGGTAGAAAAATGGGCATGCTGCAATGAGCATATTAAAGAATGTGCCCACTAAAGCATGACTCCTAATATTAAATATATTTCTCCAATGTGTCACCCATATTAAATGCATTTACAATGTCACACACAATCACCACCTAAGGAAAATATTACAACTTCGAAGCACAATTCCTCATTTTGAGATGAACCCTAACTTAATAAGATATTCAATATTTCTATGAGCAAGGTATACAACACCTTTTCCAACAAATATGTATATCTCTCAGGATTTTACATGTAGTTTATGTAGAAAGTACATAATAACTAGGTATTAAAATTATAGTGAGGAATGCATTATATTTAGAATCTTGACAGTTTCTTCTAGAAACCCTTTTCAGTTTATTAAATTTAAATTAAAAAAATAATTTTTCAGTTTATTAAATTTAAATTAAAAAAATAATTTGTTAGCTTTGAAGGTGAAGTTGAGGGAACTCCAAGAACTCTTAGCTTGCTATTTCTTGGAACTTTAGGTGCTATTTATGTAAAGATATTTTTTGGGTGAGAGAATATGTTGGATTGATTAGGATCTTATTGAAGTTTTTGATCTTATACTAGTATAAACTGTCAAAAGCTTATACAAAAGTAATATGGTGGAGTTAGATGTTTTAGTATGACATGGAGGTTTCTTATAACACATTGTTTCTATTGTAAGAACTACAATATTTTTGATAAAAAAATTATCACGAACTGAGTGAGTTGCTAACACATGTAGGTAGTGAGAGTGCACATGCAACTATGCTAGAGTGCATGTGAATATTTATAAGGACTTTTTGATGTTCTAGAGGATGGTCAAAGGTACTATAGATGGTTAAAATCAATCATTAGTTTTTATATGCTAACACAAGCCATTGTTTGGTTTTGGCTACATTGTAATATGATATGTACACAATTTAGGTGTTTTGGTTAATAGACTTTGAATAAATACAAGAATATGTGGTGGCTATACATTTGGAGAATTTATGTTTGGTATGTTGACACCATGTTATGGTTGTGTGATGGTTGGAATTCCATGTGTAGTTAGAATATCAAGACAATTGAGGTTCTAAGGAAGTCTTAAGATTATCTTGCCCATGGTACAAATTGAATAGATTGATGATGTGTTATTTCCTAAAGGTGTGATGATGGAATGAAGTGTGATTGTAGAGCTTGTATACTATTGTTTGAAAATTTAGATACATGTAAAGATAATACAAGTATATTTATAGTTTGTTTCATAATATTATAATTGTAATAGTCCTTTTGTTGGTGATTTTTTCTTGTAATGTTTTCCCACAAATTATTGTGTCTCATGTCTATGTTGTTTACATATGATTTCATTTCCTAATTGTTTTAAAATTAATTGATACAACAAATGCAATTGTATTTTGATCACACAATCCGAAGGTTTGTAATATCCTTGATTATAATTTATATCGAGGATTAATTTTTAAACATTTCATATTAGAGATTTATTGTTTAGATGGGCCCACATAATTTGGTGCAAAGATCATACTCATTTGTTGGTGAAACCCTAACATAAATTTTTTCCATATGTATGTAACTAGTTATATTGAAACTTTTAGAATATTTTATGAGAATATAGACATGAGATTGAGAGATTCAATGGTTATAATTTTGAGTTATGAAAGTTGAAAGTAGAATACCTCCTATTAGAAAGAGATTTGTGGACAATGGTATCTTATTTAGTAAAAAATACACGTATGTTTCATGTGGAATAAACTAGAAGAAAGCTACAAGTACAATTCATTGACATGTTTTAAATTATATATTATTGAATGTGTAGTAAGTTATATATTATCATGAGAGATGGGTTCTTGTGAACCACTACTCATGAAACATGGGTCAATGAGTTTGACTTGAAAAACTACATGGTTGAATCCTGATAGCAATACCATAATTTTACATGTTGTGGAAAATACCTCCTACTTATTATTATTGAATGTGTTAGAAGAGCTAGTTGCATATTTGTTGTTGAATAAGGTAGAAAACCTGTATTAGTCTAAGAGTGTGTTTAATAAAGTGTTATTGAAAAGAGAGTTATACACTTTGAAAATGAAATAGGGAAAGTTTGAAAGTAATCATATTAATCCTTTTCAATCTAATTTTAAGTAAATTAGTGTCAATTGGAGTCAAGTTGGAAGAAGAGGATAAGTGCATAGTATTACTTTATTCCTTGATATATATGAGAATTTGATTATGGCATCTAGAGGTAACTATTCTTCATCAAAATTAGAGGACATTGCAGGTACTTTGGTAAGTGAAGAAATTAGAAGAAAATTGATAGATGAATCCTCTAGTAATGTCTTGATTGTAAGGGGTAGGCCAAAAGATAGAGGGGGTAAGAAGAAGGGTGGAGATAGAAAGTTCAAGGGAAAGGACAAGTCTAAGTCTCTTGTTAAACTCAAAGTGTTCTAGAATTATGATAGGATCTAGGTCACATAAAAAATAAATATTAGTTTAAGAAGAAATATGATTCCTCCAGTAAATCCATAAATAATGATGACTTCAAGAGTGATACTTTTATCTTTGGTAATATTAATGGTTGTTTGAATTAGGTGCATCATATTACATGACTTTTCATAGGGAGTGGTATGCCAATTACAAGAAGTGATAAATTATAGGTTTTCCTTGGAAATAATAGTATAGGATTATTAATTATGGAATTCATGTTAACTTTGAGAAGAAGGTTTGTTATTTGGATAGAGTAAATTTGGTGTTGGATAAACATATCCGATATGGAACATTCTTTATGTTGGAGGCATCATAATTATGTATCTTAGTCAATGTAGTTGAATTTGAATTAGGTATTTTTGTGCATAGGTTAGGTCATGGAGGAGATTTTAAAAAAATTGGTAAGTATGAATATTTTAAAAGGTATTTTAGTTTGTTTTATTGAGTTTAATATTTGTCAACATTATGTGTTTGGAAAGAAGAATAAGGAATGTTTTTTTCAGGAAGCACTAGAGAAAGAGATATTTAGAAGTGATCCATAACAACATGTTTAGTTTGGATGAATACTCCATTAGTAAGTCTTATTATTTCTCCTTTATAGATGATTATTTTAGATGTGCTTGGGTGTATTTTCTTAAGAAGTATGCAGTTTTCCAAAAAATTAAGGAGTTTATGATTCTTGTATAGAATAATAATAGTAAGAAAATAAAGTGTTAATGTCATATAATGGTGGAGAGTATTGATATAGGGAGAGTGAGGAATTATGTAAACATGCTAGAAATGTTAGGCATATGAACTCCCTACACATCACTAAAAGAGTAGCTAAAATGTTGACTTAAATATTGTTGGATTAAGCCAAAGGCATACAAATGAATGTAGTATGCAATACAAGTTTTGGGATGACACAATTAAAATTATTTTTTAGTTGAAAAATAGGTTTCTCATATGATATATATGGATAAGTAAGAAGATCATTGTTACACATTTTAAAGTATTTGGCTATGAGATATTTGTTCATATTAAACAAAAAAGATCCGAGTTAGATTTTAAGGTTAAAGAATGTATTTTCATAGGTTATGGTGAAATGTAAAAGGGTATAAGCTTTGAAATATAGTGACATTGCAAGTTCTCTACTCAAGGGATTTCATATTTAGGGAACTTAAATTTTTATCCAAGAAAGAACAACCAAGAGACATGTTTTGAACATAAAATAGAGCATGGAATGCATATGGAAATGAATGAATTAGTAGAAAAACTAGTTTTCATGGAAAGGGATAATGTACACTAGGAAAAAAAATTAAGAACATAATTTCAGAAGTTGTCAAGATCTCTAAATGTAATTGTGAGAAGGTCTACAAGGTAATGTGAATTCCCTAAGTGGTTGTACACTCAATTTCTATTATATTTTTTCTCTAAATTTTACTAATGATGAGATAAAGTATTTAGAAGAATATCTCTCTTTTAAGGAAATAAATTCTTGGAGAAATACCATGAAAGAGGAGATGACATTGTGATAGTGTAAGACTTGAAATTTGGCTAATCTATCTAATGAAAGGAAGGCCATTGGTTGCAAGTGGGTGTTTAATAAGTTTAGTGAAAATGATACACTTGAAAAGTACAAAGAGGCATTCCTTGGTTGAATGAATAGAATTTAGGACCAATATTTTTCTCGTGTAGCTAAGTTAAGTTCCATTAGAATGTTGTTATTTGTAGATGTGACATGTGGATTTGGAATAAAATAGATAGATGATGATACTTAATTCTTAGGTGGATATTTAGAGGAGGAAATTGATATGAGTCAACCTAAATCATTTAAATTCAAGGGAAAAAAAGATATATTTTGTGTAAACTAAAAAGGTATCCATTTGTGTTAAAGCAATCACTACATATGTGGTATTAAAATTTTGATGCATATGTACTAGAACTTGGTTTGAAAAGAAGTAATGCTGATAACTATGTACTACAAAAAGGTTGACAATCATGTTCTAACTATTATTTTATAAAATGGTGGTATGACGATAACTAGAAATAGTAAGACATTATTCAGGAACTCAAGGCTTAGTTGTTTAGGAAGTTTGAGATGGACTTATGTGTTGTAAGGTTCATACTTGGTATGTAGATTCAAAGAGATAAGGTTAATAGGAAGTTATGGTTGAAATAGAGGAAGTATCTTAAAACTATTTTTTAATAGTTTGACATGTATGATAGTAAATATGCAAGTATCCCTTTATTACTAAGCATTAATTGAGTTTGAAACATTGTCCTAAGTTTGTAGAGCCTTTTGATGATATGTACAATGTTCCATATGTATGGAAAGGATCCTTATGTTTAAAATAATCTTTGCAAGGCCAAATGTTGACCAAATAGTGGGAGTTCTAAGTAGGTTATTGTCAAAGACTATTAGAGAACACTAGAATCAAGTGTTAGAATGAAAATAATTGGTGTGATATTCACTTTTAGAGATTTCTTGGGTGAGAGAAGATGTTCGATTGTTCATGATCTTATTAAAGTGTTAGAATCTTATAGGGTTAGATGTTTCAATGTGGCATGAAGGTATCTTATGAATTTGTGTTTCTATTGTAGGAATTGTAAGACATTTGGTGAAGAACTCACTAAAACATCATGAATTGAGTGAGTTTCTAGAGCATGTATAGTAATAAAGGTGCACATGTGATAGAGCAGAGTGCATGTTGTGATATATGAGGACATAAAAATGTCCCAGAAGGTGCTCAAAGGTACCATAGGTTGTTACAATCAATCTAGAATTTACATTTTCTACTGTAACCATACTTAAGTTTCTGGTTGTAGTGTGGGATATGTACATGATTTAGGTGCTTTGGTCAACAACCTTTGACTGGGTACATTTGGTAGTATCAAATCATATAAAATTGTTATTCATTTAGATAAGTCACATTTGATATTATGTGTAGTATATTTTTGTCATGGTGTGATAATGATATGGTCTTGTCATGGTTGGTGGGTCAGTGTAGGATCATGGGGGGCCAAACTAGGCCCCTAAGTGGCAATAAAAATTCAGAAAGGCAGAGTTACACAACTTGACATAAAAAATTGAATAGGCTATTAACATAATTTAAAAAATATGTAAAAAAATAATTTGTATCAAATTGAATGTAGTTTCTAAGCTATTAGCCCTTTTTTGGAAAAAAGTAAAACTATTTGGTGAAAATTTGAAATTTCATTGCAGTAGTACTAAATTTTTAGGAAAAAAATAAAAAGCAGGTGTTTGTCCAACCACCCTAATGGGGAGAACAAAAAAATATTTTATTCTAAATATTTCAATATAAGTAGAGAACACATTCTTAGATGTGACACATATTTTTTTGTAATTTATTTGCAAGTAAATCTTTAGTTATGAATTTTTTAGTAGGAGTTTTTAAAAATATTAAAAACCATTTGTCTGGCTAGCCTAACTTGGTCAAAAATTTAAGAAATTTAATTTTTCTTTTTTTTAAACTATAGTTTGTGAAGCATAGTTTGTGATGCATCTTTTGGATTCAAAAAATGTTTAACTGCTTAAAATTTATAGATGTTTTTCAATTATCCTATCAATTAGGACTTTAGTCAGAATGTATGTAGAAAATCAATAATAATGATCTATTTAATTCTAAATAAGACATATCTTATATTTTTGGAAAGCTGACAATTTTCTCTATAAACCTTTTTTGTTTCATCAAATTTGGATAAAAAAAGTCGTCAACCACTTTTATATCATAACGCCATTGTTCCCCCCCATGATCCTGCACTGACCTTGGTATTCCATGAGTGGTTAGAATATTGAGACGGTTGGGATTCCAAAGAAATATCAAGATTATTTTTTGTCCATGACACAAATGGAATAGATATGTGATGTATTATTTCCCAAAGGTGTGGTGATGTTGTGAAACATTTTTTTTTTTTTAAAAACGGGTAAAAACTTTATTGAAATTTAGAAAAGAGAATTACAACAAAGTAGAGGGCCTAAGCCCATGAAGACCAAAAGAAGCAAATAGAAAAAGAAATAACCAACATCATTCATCCCCAATCTCATCTCCATCCTCCGCAATAATTTGTTCCAAATCATGGCGGAGCTCCTGGGAAAGTTGCTCCCACCCCTCAATCTTCCAACCATTAAGATGCTCTGAAGCCCATTTCGCCAAGCAATCCGTTGCCCTATTCCACTCCCTCGGAATATGGACAAAAGAAACCACCTCCATCAAGGAACTAATCTGCAAAATCTGTTGAACCATTCTAGCCAACTGCCAACTGACATCAACCACCTGCCGAGCATTAAGCAAATTAACCAAAACCTGTGAGTCAGACTCACAGATAACCTTTCTCCACCCCAAAGCGTAGGCCCGTTCAAGGGCGGATAAGATTGCCAGACCTTCCATAAGGTTGACAGTCTGCACCCCTTCATAAATAGAGAAGAAAAGAACCACCATTCCCGAAGAATCCCTACCAACTCCCCCAATTCCAGTTGGCCCAGGATTTCCCCTTGAGGACCCATCAGTATTAATCTTCAGAATTCCAGTAGGAGGGGGAATCCATTTACCCACTCGTAGGACTTTCTTTTTCGCCCGCCTTCCCCTACGAACACAAGTAGAGGCCAAAGATAGCTCCCGAAGTCCCAATCTCTCCACCTTCTCAGCATCCTCTTTCTCCAAGGGACATTCCACCTCACACTTCGCTTCCACCGTCTCCCGAACCATACCAAAAATTCTCTGCCAGATCTGTTGAGCAACCATCTTTTCACCTCGGAAGATTCTACGATTTCGCTCAAGCCAAATTTTCCAGAGAATGAAGGTAGGCCCAACATACCACACGTCCTGTAAGAAAGATGCCATAGTGGGAGGTCTGCCCAGACTACTCCAGAAATCCACCAGGGAGGAAGCATGAACACAAGGATGTTTCCAAACCTCCCACCAAAAATGCCACAGCCTCAGGGCAAAGGGGCATTGAAAAAAAAAATGAGCAGAGTCTTCCTCCCCAGTCCTACACAAAACACACATGGATGGGCCCTGAAATCCCCTTTTCTGAATATTATCCCAAGTCAAGCATTTGTTCCAGGCCAAAGTCCACATGAAACAGTTACACTTTGGCCAAAAAAACTTATTCCAAACTCTCTTCCACCATTGAACCTCCACCCCGTCCAACTTGTGAGATAAAAGCACCTGATACCCAGAGGCAACAGTAAAAACACCTTTAGGGTTGGGAGACCAAGATAAAACATCACCATTTAGGAGGGAGCTACAACTCCTGCTAGAAAGGATACTCTGCAATTCCGCGCACTCCTCCTCCATACCAACCACAGGCCACTCCTCAGGAGTCTTCCACCTAGCCACCATCAACTGACCATGAGAGGACACCGACTTAAAGTCTCTCACCCTATTCCAACCAGACTCAATGAATCGATGACAAAGGGGCAACAAGTTAGGAAACTGGGAAACAAGGGGAGGAAAACCATCCCAAGAATCAGACCAAAAGTGAGCCTCCAATCCACTTTTGCAAATCCAAAATAAACCATCCTTGATGAGAGTAGCCCCCTTCTTGAGCATACCCAAAATCACCGATCCTTTCCCCACCAGGGGATAGCAGGGAATATCCATCTGAGGGATCCCCAAGAAATATTTATGAGATAAGATCCTGGCCCAGGTCTAGTCCTGCTCCACACACCATCTCCAGTACAATTTAGCAGCAAGCGCAATCCCAGACAAAGATGACTGCCTTAATCTAAGACCGCCATATTGTCGCGGGCTACACACCAGCTCCCATCTAACCAAACTCCATTTGGATGACAAAATATTACCTGCCCATAGAAACTGTCTGGCTAAAGCATCCATTTGTTGAACAAAGCCGACCGGGGCCACCTGGAGCATACACCTATAGATGGGGAGAGCCTGAACCACAGATTTGATCAGCTGAACCCGGCCAGCAAAGGATAACCATCTATGGGTCCAATGGTTAACCTTTGACCTAAACTTATCTAGAATGTTCTGCCATGACTCCTTGGGCATCCTTTTGATAGAGATAGGAATCCCAAGATAGGTCAAAGGAAGGGACCCAACCTGAAAATGCAAGATATTGGCTATCCTCCTCTGGATGGGACCAGGAGTATTAAAGAAGAAGATGGAGGACTTATCTTCATTAATCAATTGACCCGAGGCAATCAAGTAGACATCCAACACCGCACGCAAGCTAGTAGCCTCCCTAATTGTAGCCATACCCATCAGCGCAGTATCATCCACAAACTGCAAATGAGACTGTGGGGGAATGTTACCTCCCCATCACCATCCCTGAATGAGACCCCTCTCCACATTCCTTCTCAACAACCTTCCCAAACCTTCCACAAGAAGTAGAAACATATACGGAGACAACGGGTCGCCCTGACGCAATCCCCTAGAGGCACCAAAAATCTTAAAGGGCTCACCATTAATTAAAACAGAAAAGGAGACTGAAGTAACACAACTCCTGACCCATTGAATCCAATCATCCCCAAAACCAAAAGCACCAAGAATCTTCCAAAGGAAGGACCATCGAACTCTGTCATACGCCTTTGCCATGTCCAACTTGATAAACATTGCCTTATCATTGGAACTGTCCATAGAATGAATGGTTTCTGTGGCAATAATCACCCCATCCAGAATTTGTTTTCCCGCCACAAAGCCACTCTGCTCCTTAGAAATCAGCACTTTAAGCCATTTTTTTAGTCTATCGGCAATAATTTTAGAGATAATTTTGTAAACCACATTACAAAGAGAAATGGGTCTAAATTGGCTTATCCTATCTGCCCCATCACATTTGGGGATGAGAGCCAGGAAGGTAGAGTTCAGAGCCCTTAACATCTGCTTGTTCTTCTGAGATTCCTGGACAACCGCCAATAAGTCCAACTTAATAATATCCCAAAATTCTTGAAAGAACTCCACCGGGAACCATCAGGGCCAGGAGCTCTTCCTTTCTTCATCTGGGACACCATGCGTTCTAGCTCTTTGATCGAGATATCACCCATAAGATGCTCATTCATCTCCATAGTAACCAAAGAAGGGATGCAAGACAAAACTTGGGCCTCCTCATCCGCAACCCCCTGAGAATCCTCCCTGAATAGGGAAATAAAATACTGCATAGCTTCACATGAAATATCCTTAAAAGAGGAAAGGTGCTCACTAGTGTCATTAACAAGAACAGAGATGGAATTCCCATGGCGCCTGGCTTTGACCGAATTGAAGAAGAAGGCCGTATTTTTATCCCCCTCTTGAAGCCATTCAATTCAAGCCTTTTGTTTCCAAAAGACTTCCTCCCGCAATTCACACTCCTCCAGCACTTTCAGTGTCCTGGCCTCCTCTTGGAGTAGATTGGCAGTCACACCATCTTCCCTGATCACCCTCGTAATACTATCCAGCTCAGCCTGGGTAGCAACCTTAGCATGGAAAATGTTCCCAAAGCACTAACGGTTCCATCGCTTAAGTTGATATTTGACAAATTGGAGAAGCTTAGAAAAAATATACATTACTGTGCCATAAGCGGGTCTACCATGTCTCCACCATTCGACCACATAGTCATGAAGAGAGGGCTCATGGAGCCACATAATCTGGAACTTGAAAGGGGGTGACCGGGGAACATGAACTGAAGAGACAACAAGCTTGATAGGCCAATGGTATGACCCTCTCCAATCCAAGATTTCAGAGCTAGAAGACCACAAACCACCAACCCAAGAACAGGACACTAGAAACCGGTTAAGTCTTTCAGAGATGCAATCATCCCCAATCCTATGATTGTTCCAGGTGAATTGACCATTAGTAGGCTTTACATCTATTAGATTCAAAGAAAATATGTTATCCTGAAAAAGCAACGCAGAAGGTTCCAACCTTGCAATACCACCTCGCTTCTCAGCCAACTCAGAAATAGCATTAAAGTCACCAGCCAAAATCCATGGAAGAAAAGGAACTATACTCTGAACAAATCTAATGACTCCACAAAAGTTGCTTACCTTGAAACTCAATAGGCGCATAGATATTGGAGAGGAGAATAGACTCCCCAATCTCATAACAAGAGGCAATCATTGAGATAGAGGACTTGCAGGACATCCACCAAAGAGGGCGGATCTTCCGAGGATTTCAAAGACAAGCCACTCCACCCGTAGACCCTTGAGCACCAATGCACTAGCATTCACCGCTTCTCCACAGCTTAGGAGATAAACCAAGCATACATTCCATAGATAACTTAGTCTCCTGCAGGAACACTACATCAGGAGATTGACTTCTAACCAACTCGCGAATAGCCTTTTGTCGAGGGCTGCTGTTCAAGCCCCTTGCATTCCATGATAAAACAATCATTTCAATGAGCTTGAGAAGTGTGAATCCAGAGTCTTAACCGACCCTGACTCCACCAAAGTTTCCCCAGCTAACTTAATCTTTTCCATATCCTTTTTTCTTCCAAGCTTTGAAGATTTCTCCCCCAATCCTTTCTTGATATCCTTTTGATGGAGACCCAAAGGAGAAGGAGAAGACTTGATATTCTTCCCAGCATCCATTCCTGCATGCAAAGCCAAAATAGTACCAACTCCCTCATTCTTCTTCATTTCAACAGCAGGAACCAACCCCACATGACCATCCATTTGTAGGTCGGTCACCATTTGCACATCTCCCGTAACTTGTGTTTCCATAGAAACCCCAAAAAGAGGATCTGCATGTTCCGAACACACAATACCCTGATCCAAATGCACCAAGCCTGGATTCACTTCCTGTTGGCCAAGATCATCCAAAACCTCGAATCTGTTAAAGGAATCTTCATATTGTCTTTCCTTCAAGGTCCTCTTTTGACCTCAGTTTCTGTTACGATTTCTTACAGGGACAAAGCCATCTGGACCAACCCCATCCCCTGGAATGGGATCCTTTCCCTTATCCTTCCTAGGTGGGTTGCGAACAGTTTGGGAAGTCGGATGCACCACAGGCCTAGCCTTTGGACATCTTCGTTGTAAGTGACCATATTCATGACAGAGACGACATCGAAATGGGAGAGTTTCATAGTCCAACGACTGCACCCAAGAGTGAGGACCCACCAACATATCCAAAGAATCTGGTAATGGCTTACTTAAGTCAATTTCCACACAAATACGGGCAAAAGTTATCACCTTTTTAAATTGAGTCTGCTGCGAAGAACCAACCGGCTTCCCGAGCATCAACCCCAACAAATGCAAGATGTCATCCCACCAACATTCAACTGGAAAGCGTGGAAGCCGAACCCACACAGGGACTCGAGTCGGAAGCTCCTCAACAGGGTTAAAACCAGCATGCCATGGTTTAATAAAAAAACCAACCTGGTTGTAAAAATAGGGCCCCCCTTCAAATACCTTATTGCGGTCAGCCATGCAGTCAAAGGTAACCATGAAATAATTATTTTCTAGGAGCTTTATATCCATCTCACCCTCCGGCATCCAAGTCCATTGGGCCCAAGACTCCAAAAATTGCATCGATATCCGCATACCCAAAAACTTGCAATAAAAAGAGTTCCTCGAGTAATACTCGATATCCTTCACAACCATCTCCAATGGGATGACGAGTTTCAGCCTCTCCTTGCAGCGTTCTAGATAACCATTGATTTTCGTGATCCGAGCCCCACTAGACGAGCCCACTCCATCTGGCCCAGGTTCCGAAAAATACAGATTATTATTGAAAACCTTCGAAGCATGCGGAGGATACTTCACACCAATTGCAGATCAAAAATCCATTTTGGGGCTAGCACCTGAGGCCTCCCCGGACAACATTATACCCAACCCATAATGGGCATGCAAGCATTCGAGAGATAAATCCAAACAAGGGTTTCAAAAACCCCACCCCACGCTCACAGCGAAACGTTGGAAGCGTGCTAAGAAGGCACCTCCGAGAAGAGGCCACGTAGAAGGAGAAAAGCCAGGCACAAAGGCCCGAGCCACACAATACACTCGCAGCTTCCAGCAACTCACCACACATCGCCCAACGCCAAGAGGCAATCTCCCCACGCAAGAAGAATAGAGAGAAGCGGCTGAGAATAGAGAGAGGGGAAGAAAATGTTATCCCACGCCCCCAAATACACACACAGACCCCCACCCAACGCAGGACCAAGCAGATGCAGAGAACGAGCTAGGGCACGAACACCCTAGCTCGGCACACAGACCCATCGATCACCATTCGTGTTCTGGTGATGTTGTGAAACATAATTGAAATGATTGTTTGTTATAATTTATAAATTAAGATACATGTATTTAGAGACTAATTATATTTGGAGTGTATTTTTGATTATTGCATTCATAATAGTTTGGTTATTGTTGGGTTTTTCTTGTAAAGGTTTCCCATGTAAATCCTTTTGTCTAATGTATATGCATTTTTCCTATGATTTGTTGTTCTTTTTAATTATTTCTAAATGAATTGATATAAAAAAATATCTCTGAATCACATAATATTAAGGTTTCCAATATCCCAGACTATTAGTTGTATTTAGAATCAATCTCAACATGATTTGCATGTAAATTGAAGGTTTTGGGTTACCAATCTCAATTCCAAAGAAATTTAAAGGTACATTTAGTGGGAACTAATCTTTTAAGAAAAAAATGGATACCTATTATGGTCTCATACAAAATATTATTGTTGAGGCTCCCAATAGCCTCAAAAACATTCTCCAATTGGAATATATATAATTTTGCATAGTTATAAACATATATTTATATTTTCTATCATTAAATTATAGACAACGGTAATATTATTCAATTGTAGTAGACATTAAATTATGTTTTTTTCATAATTATGGATGATCCACTCACTAATCTAAAGTAAAGAGGATGAAAAATTTGATAGAGGAGATTGAAGCAATCTAATAAAGAGTTACTAAAAGGAAAAGGTTGGAAGAAGAATATATGACTAGTACAAATGAAGGTAAAGGTTCAAACAAATTGAATCTATCACTTGGTTCAAGCACCAAATGATTTTATTAAATGCAATGAATGCTTGATGAAAATGAAATAAAATATAACATAAAAAATGAAAATGTTAAAATTTGTATTGAATATAAATGTAAAAATCGAGAATACTTGATCGATAGGGAGGTGGATGGTTTTGCGTGCTCTGCAAGCCGAGCTAGGGTGACCATGCCCTAGCTCGTTCTCTGTGTGTTCTGCTTCTGCGTTGTGGGGGGTTTTTGAAGCTATCGGGGCTGTGGTGGTGGGGTTTTTTTCTTTTCTGGAGGCCTTCTTGCTACTGTTTGGGTGGCTTGTGGGTGGAAGGGTTTTGATCCTGCCCTTGGGGTCTTTTCTTTTTTCCATTTCTTGCTAAAGTGTCCTGGGGGTTTGCATGCCTGCTGGGGATCTTGTTTTTTGCTATGCCGGGTGGGGAAACATCTGGGGTTAGCCCCAAATTGGATTTCCGTTCAGCATTTGGTTCGAAGCCTTCGGCGCATGGAGTGAATGTTTTTGATAATACGCTGTTTTCTTCAGAGATGGAGATGAATGATCTAGGATCGGTTAATGGTTCCCGAATTACGAAGATTAATGGGTGTTTGGAAAGATGCAAAGAGCGACCGAAGCTGATTATCCCGATGGAAATGCTTGCAGATGATATTGAATACTATTCAAGGCACTCTTTTTATTGCAAGTTCATGGGTTTGAGAGTCTCGCTGCATTTTTTGGAATCCTGGGCTCAACGGACTTGGATGCCGGAGGGGGAGATGGAGATTAGGCTCCTTGCGAACAACTTTTTTATGGTCTCTTTTGATTGCATGGCAGATCGGAATAAGGTCTTCGAGGGTGGCCCCTATTTTTATAACCAGGTGGGTTTGTTTATCAAGCCATGGCATGCTGGCTTCAACCCGACTGAGGCAATACCGAGTCGGATTCCAGTTTGGGTTCGGTTGCCGTGGTTTCCAGTTGAGTGTTGGCGGGATGACGTGTTGCATTTGGTGGCTTCAATGCTCCGTAAACCTATTGGGTCTTCACAACAGACGCAGTATAAAAAGGTAATGACTTTTGCTCGTATCTGTGTAGAAATTGATTTAAGCAAGCCACTGCCAGATTCTGTTGAAGTGAGTGTTGGATCATATACTTGGGTTCAACAGCTAGATTACGAAACCCTACCTTTTCGGTGTCGTCTTTGTCATGAATATGGTCACTTGCAGCGTAGGTGCCCTAGGGCTAAGCCTGTGGTGCCCCAACCTTCTCAGCCTTCTCGTAATCCTCCTAGGACTGATAATGGTAAGGAGCCTATTCGGGTGATGGTAATGGAGATGATGGTTATGTCCCTGTTAAGGCTCGCAATAGGAATCGGGGCCAGAAGCGGACCTTGAGGGAGAGGCAGGATGATGAAACTTTTAATAGGTTTGAGGTGCTGGATGATCTCAGCAGGAGGAGTGAATCCGGGGTTGCTGAACTTGGATCAGGGAACTTTGGGTACAGGACAGGATGGGCCACCATTGGAGGCCATGCAGGATGTGCAGGAGATTGGGGTTGGGCAGATGGATATGGATCAACAATTGATTGTCCAGACTGAACAAGAATCTTCTATTGGAGCTTCGAAGAGTGGTGGAGGTGGCTCCCCATTGCCCCTGAAAGGTGGCAAGGATGTGGGGAAGAGCTCTTTGGCCTCCTCTCGTTTAGGTATTCAGCAAAATGAACTGAAGAAAGGGGTTGGTGACAGGACTTCCAAGCTGGGAAGGAAAAAGGATATGGAGAAGATTAAATTAACTGGGGAAACTTTGGTGGAGTCAGGGTCAGTCAAGACTCTTGATTCACATTTTTCATGCCCCCAGAAATGATTGTTCTCTCATGGAATGTAAGGGGCTTGAACAGTGGCCCTCGACAAAAAGCTGTTCGTGATTTGGTTAGGAATCATTCTCCGGATGTTCTTTTTCTTCAGGAGACTAAATTATCTGTAGATAATATGTTGGCCATGGCTCCTAAGCTGTGGAAATATGGTGAATGCCAGTGTGTGGGGGCTCTTGGTGCTTCTGGAGGGGTGGCTTGCTTTTGGAACCCTCGGAAGATTTTCCCCCTATGGTGGATGTCCTCTAGATCCTCTATATCCCTTGTCGCCTCTTGGTATGAGACTGGTGAGTGTATTCTCCTCTCTAATGTGTATGCTCCTGTTGAGTTTCTGGGTAAACAACTTCTATGGTCCCATCTTCGTTTTGTTCGTAGCTTAGCTCCTTACCATCCGTGGGTTATGGCTGGCGATTTTAATGCTATTGTGGAATTGTCTGAGAAAAGAGGTGGAATTCCTAGGTTGGAGCCTTCTGCTCTGTTATTCAGAGATAGCATTTCTGAATTAAATCTTATTGATGTTCTACCTAGTAATGGTCGCTTCACTTGGAATAATAGGAGAATTGGTGAGAGTTGTGTTGCTGAGAGGCTAGATCGTTTCTTGGTTTCCTGTTATTGGGTTGGAAACTTATGGTCCACTCGATCTGAAATTCTTGATTGGAGAGGTTCTGATCATTGGCCTATTAAGCTTAGTATTATCTCTGCACGGGGGCCTCGGTCTCCCTCATTCAAGTTCCAGCTTATGTGGTTACGGGATCCCACTCTTCATGATTATGTGGCTGAGTGGTGGCGGATTGGTAGACCAACTTTTGGTACGGCAATGTACACATTCTCCAAGCTTCTTCAGTTTGTCAAATATCAGCTTAAAAGGTGGAATCGGCGATGTTTTGGTAATATCTTTCATGCTAAGGTTGCCGCACAGGAGGAGTTGAATAATATTACGCGGTTGATTCGTGAGAATGGGGCCTCTGAGGATCTTCTAAGGGAGGAGGCTAAGACTTTGAAAGTGGTTGAGGAATTTGAATTGCGGGAAGAAATCTATTGGAAGCAAAAGGCCCGGGTTGAATGGTTACAGGAAGGTGATAAAAACACCGCCTTCTTCTTCAATTCTGTGAAGGATAGGAGGCATGGTAATTCCATTCCTTTTCTGGTGAATGATAGGGGTGAACGTCTTGCCTCATTTCAAGAAATCTCTGTTGAGGCATCTCAGTATTTTGCTACTTTATTTAGGGAGGATTCACAAGGGGGCTCTGTTGAGGAAGCACATGTTCTTTCTTGTATTCCTCAGTTGGTCTCCAGGGAGGCGAATGAGTATTTGATGAAAGATATATCTCTTGATGAGTTGGAGGGGATTGTGTTTCAGATGAAGAAGGGTAAAGCTCCTGGTCCCGATGGTTTCCCGATTGAATTTTTTCAGGAATTCTGGGATATCATAAAGTTGGATCTTCTGGCTGTTGTCCTTGAGTCCCAAAGGAATAAACAAATGCTTCGTGCTCTGAACTCCACCTTCCTTGCTCTCATACCCAAGTGTGAAGGGGCTGATAGGTTATCTCAGTTCCGGCCTATCTCTCTTTGCAATGTGGCTTATAAAATCATCTCAAAGTTATTGGCTGAGAGACTGAAGAAGTGGCTTAAAGTGTTGATTTCGGAGGAACAGAGTGGATTTGTGGCAGGTCGGCAGATTCTTGATGGGGTTGTCATTGCTACGGAGACCATCCACTCCATGGACAACTCCCATGAGAAGGCTATGTTCATTAAGCTGGATATGGCTAAGGCTTATGACAGGGTTAGATGGTCTTTTTTGCAGAAGATCCTTGTTGCTTTTGGTTTTGGTGAGGAGTGGATCCAATGGGTCATGAGTTGTGTCACGTCTGTTTCCTTCTCAGTTTTGATAAATGGAGATCATTCTAAACTTTTTGGTGCCTCTAGGGGTTTGCGCCAAGGGGATCCTCTTTCTCCATATCTTTTTCTGCTTCTTGTGGAAGGCCTTGGTCGTTTGTTGAAAAGAAGGGTGGAGCTTGGCATCATTCAAGGTTGGCGATGGGGTGGAGACTTGCCTCCGCAATCTCATTTGCAGTTTGTTGATGATACTGCCCTGATGGGGATGGCTACTGTTAGGGAAGCTACTAACTTGAGGCAGGTGTTGGACATATATCTTGTTGCTTCAGGACAATTGATTAATGAGGAGAAGTCTTCCATATTCTTCTTCAACACGCCGAGCCCCATACAGAGAAGAATTGCTAATATCTTAAGGTTTCAGATAGGGGTTCTCCCTTTGACTTATCTGGGTTTCCCAATTTCTGTTCGCCATCTTCCCAAGGGTTCTTGGCAGAATATTATTGATAAGCTCCGTGCAAAAGTTAATCATTGGACCCACAGATGGTTGTCTTTTGCGGGGCGGGTTCAGCTTCTCAAGTCGGTGGTGCAGGCTCTCCCTACCTACAGATGTATGCTTCAGGTGGCTCCGATGGGTTTTCTGAGGGAGTTGGATTCTCTTGAAAGGCAGTTCTTATGGGCGGGAAGTTTGGCTTCTTCCAAGTGGAGCCTGGTTAGGTGGGATGTTGTGTGCAGCCCAAAGCAATTTGGTGGTCTTGGTCTTCGACAGTCTGCGTTATCTGGAGTGGCTGTGGCTGCTAAGCTATTTTGGAGATGGTGTGTGGAACAGGATCAGCCGTGGGCCAGGATATTATCTCATAAGTATTTCCCGGGGATTCCACGGCAGGATCTTCCTCGTTACCCTCTTGAGGGGAAAGGTTCAGTGATTTGGAATACTCTTCAGAAGGGTGCAAAGCTTATTAAGGAAGGTTTATTTTGGATCTGTAGACGAGGAACTGAGGCTCTCTTCTGGTCGGATTCTTGGGATGGATTCCCTCCACTTACTTCTCAGTTCCCCAATCTACTTCCTTTGTGCCAAAGATTTCTCGAGGCTGGCTGGGCTAGGGTGAGTGACTTCAAGTCTGTTGCTTCTTTTGGTCAGTTGGAGGTAGCTCATTGGAAGGATCCCGCAGAGTGGCCAGATTTGGGACTTGCGGAAGAAAGTGTTGAGCTTCACAAGATTCTTCATAGTAGGAGTTGTAGTTCTCTTCTGGAAGAAGATATTCTTGCTTGGACCCATAATCCTAAGGGGGTTTACTCTGTTGCTTCTGGTTATCAGGTGTTATTGGCTCAGAAGCTAACTGGGGCAGAGGTTCATTGGTGGAAAAGGGTGTGGAATAAACTCTCGTGGCCTAAATGCAACTGCTTTGTTTGGACTTTGGCTTGGAATAGGTGCTTGACCTGGGATAACATTCGTAAACGGGGATTTCAAGGACCTTCAATTTGTGTTTTGTGTGGGGGAGCGGAAGAGGATTCTTCACATTTGTTCTTTCGGTGCCCCTTTGTTGTGCAACTTTGGCATTGGTGGTGGGAGGTGTGGAAGCTTCCCTGTATTCATGCGTGCTCTTTGGTTGAATTCTGGGATAGTATGGGAAGACCTCCTTCTATGGCTTCCTTTTTGCAGGAAGTTTGGTTCGTGGGCCCTACCTTTCTGCTTTGGCAGATTTGGTTGGAGCGGAACCGCAGAATTTTTCGTGATCAGAAGTTGGTGGGTCGGCAAGTTTGGATGCGTATGCTTGGAATGGTGCAGGAGTCTGTTTTAGCTAAATGTGATGTGGTTTTCCCCTTGGAGAGAGGTGATGCTGAGTTGGTGGCCAGACTAGGTCTTCAAGAAATTCATTCATCTTTTGTCAGTTCTAGGAACTGTAGGCATGGGAAAAAGAGGGTCCAACGGGTTGGAAGGTGGTTACCTCCTCCCAATGGATTTTTAAAGATCAATACTGATGGTTCTTCTAGGGGAAATCCTGGGCCTGCTGGAATTGGTGGGGTTGGCAGGGACTCAGCTGGTTCGGTGATTTTTCTATTCTCTATACATGAGGGGGTGAAGACTGTTAACTTCATGGAGGGTCTAGCAATTCTTCATGCTATGGAGAGGGCCCTTGCTTTGGGATGGAGAAAGGTTATATGTGAAGCTGATTCACAGATTTTGATTAATCTCTTGAATGAGCGAAAGATATCTGATATAAATTGGCAGTTGGCTTCGGTGGTTCAACGGATTCTTCAAGTTAGTTCTCGGATGGAGGAGGCATCCTTTGTTCACATCCCAAGGGAGTGGAATCGCGCTGCTGACTTCTTGGCCAAATGGGCCTCTGAGCAAGATAGTGGTTGGAAGGTTGAGGATTGGGATCAAGTTACCCCTGAGCTGCATCTGGATTTAGACCAGTTCTTGGAAGAGGATAGGAGGATACATGGGGATAGTTGATTTTGTTTTATGTTGTGGGGTTTTCGCCTTGTTTTCTGGGACTGGGTCCCGTGGTTATTATTGTAATGCTCTTTTCTGATTTCTAATAAAGTTTTTACCCCTTTGTTTTCAAAAAAAAATGTAAAAATCAAAATAAAAATTATGATTTATGAAATGCGACAGGCTTCTTTGTTCGGGGTTCCATCTTAAGCTTTACCAAATGTAAAGTATGCAAATGGTAAGAAGGAAGAGCGACGCCCGACCCTCGAAACAAAGTTAGAGGAAAGTTAGCCAACAACGTACAAGTAACTTCATAACCAAAGTTGGTGATAATCCTCAATAAGTAACTGTTTGGTAGCTGGGTAGTAGGATATATTATCATGTAAATCTTCCAACTTGATCAAAAGCATAAATTAGGCCCTCTTAGACACTTTTGTAATTACTTACTATTATTATTAATATAATATATAGACTATTAGTCTTTTGCCAAAAAAATAAAAATAAAAATAAAAATGAACATGCAAATAAAAAATGGTAAACTTCGTCATGAAACACCTAATGATAAGAAAAATAATAATATTAATGAAATTGATAACACCACTATAATTGAAATCAATGTATCTCCAAATTATATGTATATGAAGGACCTTCATTGAAATCCCACATTCACCATCTTTGAATGACCTTAATAAAATTATAAAAACATAAGAACCCATAAATGGTTAGTTTAAATTGACAAAAATATAATGGAAAAAATGAAGGGAAGATGCCCTCACATGCACTATTTAGTTTTGGACTTCTAAAATTTTCAATGAATACTTTATAAATAACATGTTCTCAAAACGAAGCCAACTTTTCATAAAATTTCTAACAATGTATAAAATGATCCTTTAATAAATAAGTTAAAGATTAAGGTAAACAAAGTATTTGATTGTAATAAATTATTATTATAAATATTCTAAATGTATTTAATTATATTGGAAGGACAATTAAGGATAAAATAAAAGATGGACCCATTTAGTAACAACCTTAATATTAAGTAAAATCTCAATAAAGTCTTGATTATTGAGGCAAGCCTATCTTGAATTTAACCTAAATTCCAAAATTGTAAAAAATAACTCTAGCATTAAAATCAAGATTCTATAATTTTTTCTAAATGATACTTGAGATTTTAGTTGTAGACTTCAAAAAATTGTTATGAAGATAGATGATACCACAAAATATGTAATCAAACAATTTTGACACTTTAATATTAAAGTATCACCTAATGTAAAATATTATTAAAAATTAAAACAAGAATCAAGACTACAAATCATGTCCTAAATATTACCTAGAATATATCCAAACAACATTATACAAGCAATTTTATGAGGTACATCTAGGTTTGACAACCAGACAAAGAACAATTTTAGAATCTTCTAAGCCCTTTTATTATGCACCTCTTGAATTTGTAGTTCATGCTATTGAAAACACTAAGTTTTTATGTGTCAAGAACTATTAGTTTATACTAATTCTATTTCACATAAATGGAATAATATTGAGGTGTGGTATAATTAAATTTCTAGTCTTATGTTTATGTGAAAGAGATGCTAATTTATTTTGCTATAAAAATAATTATCTAAATGAAAAGTATATAAAGTGTATCAGGTTGTCAAATTTTAAATGTATTCATGAGGAAAATGAATACAATTTTAAAAATAAAATGGTTTATGAGATAGTGAAATATAATTTGAAGAGTGGGGATGAAGGCTCCAAATGTGAGTTAGCTGCTATAGAAGTAACTATTGCTACTTTTATTTTTTCTTTTAGGAAAAATCTATTTTACAAGTATTCTAGAAACAACCACATGTCTCCATGGTTATATCAAGAGTTTAGATTGTGTAAATATTTCTTCTTGGTTGGACTACTATTCCAACCATCTTTATATTTGGATTTGTAGAAAACTATAGGTTATAGTTTTAAAATGTAATATATTTGAAATATTATAATTCAATATAGACTTTAATTCTCATTCAGATCATATATAAATGCTTCTAGGAGTATGAAAGTGAAGAGGGAGATTGTTAGAGAGTATAATTTTTTCATGGTTGATTATTAATGTCATTCATTAGATTTTGTGCATTGTTACTTTCAATGATATTATGATTTCTTGTAGTCCAAGAAGACATCAAAATGGTTTGTTTTATTTGGTGTTACACTAGTCAATTCAATAATGCATATAAGCTTTATTAGTTGAGAAGGATACATGGATAGAAGGGTAAACCTTGTATTTTTGTGTTTTTTTCTAGGAATGGAAAATGAGAGCACAATTGAGTGGTCACATGTGAAAATAGAGATCTAGTTAAAGAACACTTAAATATTCAAAATATTTCTATGTTTAGTGGTGCAAATTCTATTCTTAAATTATGTAACTATACACTATCACAAGGAGGGGCACTTGATTTATAAGTACACATTATTTTTGTTGGTTGACGAGGGGAAAATGGGCTAGAGATTTAACTATGAGAAAATTGTGATTAATCAAAGGTGCATCCATTTTGAAGTTCTAACATAGGTACATGGACTATTTGGACACACAAGTTAGCTTGATTTTATCAAAATTTTATTAGAATGTGATTGAAATCATTGTGATTCAAGTGAGTGGGTAGATACATGTTTATGCTATTGTTGTATGCCATATGTGTTGGGATTAAGGTGTCTCAACCTTGAGTCTTAGCATTAATTTATTAATTATTAGGAACATATTAATTTATCCTAATGCATTAAACTTTTCAAGTTTCCATTCACTTTGTGGTTCCTATTATTGAGATGGCATCCTACATGGTAGGTGATGAGATATTACAAGATCCCTATTTTTTAGGAAGTTGGCACCCACTCTAGGAGGTCCTATTTTTTAGGAGGATGATGTCACATGTTTCCATATTAGTGATAAACTATTTTGGCAACTTCCTATGTTGACTTGAGAGTCCCTATTAGTAGTTTCTATATCGAAACTGAAGAGGAATAAATCAACTTTTAGCTTTATCTTCTTTAGGCGCCCAAGATATGGATAAGATGTTTTTATTCAATATGGACACCCAAATGGGCTTGGAGTTCTTGGAAGTCTTATTCCTTTGGTTGGTTGTACTCACATGTCTTAGTTTTATGTTGATTGGATTTGAGGATTTTTTGTTCAAAATCTATGGTTATGCATATTCATGTTATTCCGTTGTTTTGGTTTAACTATTGTGGTGCTTTTTTAGACTTTTGGGTCTTTCAAATGATAAGTGGATATGGATTTACATGTGTTCGTAATCACAATGGTTTTACAAATTTTTACATGATTAATCAAAGCTTATGGTTTTGTAGGTTTGGAGATGAACTATTGTTCAAATTATGTTTCCCTTGGGGTATTTATGAATGTAATATATAGTTGCAGTTTTGCATGTATGCTTCATGCATGGTGTGAGGAGGTTTCTAGCTTTCTTTGTGAGGAAATATTGGTATATATTTTACCATTGGTGATTTGTGGGTTGTGAAGGTATATTTCATTTTTTATAATCTTCTAGACAAATTATTTCCTCTAGAAAGGGTTTATAGTTTTCCTATCTTCTAAAAAGATGTGGGTTTGTGTAGATCTAGGAAAGTCCATTATTTCAAATGAAATATGAGATGATTTTGTAGGTTTTACATGTTAATAAAAATATATGGTTTGTATATTTGTGAAGAGATTGTGTCCAAACTCTTGGAGTTTTCTAGATGATAACAATTTCAGATTTACAAGAATGATTGATTAGTTCCTTGACTATGATACTTAGTTGTGGATTTGTTTGGAAAATTATGTTTGTTAGTGATTTTGTGTTTGAGTCTTGAAATCTACATGTTATCTTCTTTGATATCTCAGTTTTGTATGTTACTAATGTAGTTTGTGGATTAGCTACCCATTGACTATAGTGTGATGAATCAAATGTGGATTGTCTATATTTATGAGATTGATTCAATGTTGATGCAAACTTTATTAGTTGGCCTTGTCTGTGGTCATTTATGCATTGGTATGTTACATTGAGATAAGAGGATGGATGATGTTGAGTATATTGATAGTCAGTTATGGGACTTGTAGTATGTTGTTTATCTTCTTGACTTGGAGATCTTGGTTCTACATATTATTTTGTGTTGTTGATATTACAAGTGACATATTTGGTTGTATTAGAGACATGGAGAATCTTCGTTTAGGAGATGGTTATCATGATGCCATGGAGAGATCAATATCACATTTTGGTGGGAGCTTTGGTGATAGATGATCTTCTATAATAATTGTTGGTGTAATTGAGGAGCTCTTGGATCTTGTTGTTGTAGTGAGAGTTCTTTGACATTTTTAGTCTCATTGTCAAGAGATGGTTATCTTCATGTGAATGGAGATGTTAACATGTTGGTTGGCCATATAGAATTTTTTAAGTCTTTGGTTAAGGTATTATTTTTATGACTATGGTTTGTCAATTTTTGACAGTGGTCTATTTAATTCTCTTAGTTAGAGTATATTGGTCATGTTCTTGAGAGCTTCATGAGAGCGTACTGTTGTATTTGGAATATAGTATGGGTGGATTAGTTATAAATGCTCATTGATACTTGGAGAATTGGGTGAGGCAATTTTTGAGATGGTTAATCTTTGGAGGTTTCAAAAGAAAGTCTAAGGAGCCTTCACCTAGATATGAGTGTGAGTTCATGATGGATCTATAGAGGATATTATTCTTGGAGTGATTCATGATTACTTGGTTATCTTGGAGGAGCATTCTCATTCCTCACTCTTGGTCTACTCAATAGGTAATCATCTAAAAGGATTTTTATTTGGGGTTGTGAAGGAGATCTTGCTTGACACAAATTAACACTTTGAGGTGTTAGAAAAGGGACATGATTGGTATATGATTTACTGGTTTTCTCTTTGTTTTATGGCTTCTTCTTAGAGGTTCATGTCCACATGCTTCAGTGTGGTGGAATTGGGAGAGTTATGGTGACATGTTATCAAAGATTATGCAACAATTGGTGTTGCATGTGTGGATCATACCTTGATTTTTCTTTGTTACTACATGGTTGAATTATTAGCCAAACCTTAGTATAAGTGTTCATTGGTAGACTTGGTATGCCATGATCTAATTTCAGATTTGACGTTACCCATGCATAAAAGTTCCTTATGTGCATGTTCTTCATTGACAGGTTTGATACAAGGAGCTTGTGTTTGCAGTTTATGGGTTGGATATGTTGTTGGCATGAGTTCTATATATTTTTTAGATAAATTTTGAGGTATGAATGATTGAATGGATTATCATTTGCTGTGGTTACTATTTTCGGTCATGTGGGTTTTTTTAGTTGGATGTTAACAATCACTTGTGGTTGTTGTTCTAACTATTTTGGAACATTTGTGTTCGATCTTGTTCTTGGAGGATGTTTGGAATTTAGAGTTGTGTTATGGTAATGGGTTTGGAGTTGGGTATATTGGTGTTTCTATAAAGCTCATGAACATAACTTTGAGTTATGACACTAGCCCGTATCCTTTGCTATTACTTGTACATTTGATGCTTGTGTTCTTTGGATTGGTGTAGCTTCATCTTGGCTTGTTTCTTTTTCATAGGTGACATGTTGAAGGATGACAAGAGTTCTTACTTGTTGTGGTAGACATCTTGCATGTTGTTGCAGGTATCTTGTTAGTGCATGAGAGCATGCTGCCATATTCATGTGGTTTCATGGACAAATGTGATGATGTTTTATTGTTTGACTCCTAACAGTTGAAATCTTGTTGTTTCCATTGGATCTTCAAAGATGTTCAACAAGTGGGAGAATGTTGGGATTAAGGTGTCTCAACCTTTGAGTCCTAGTATTAATTAATTATTAGGTGCGTATTAATTTATCCTAATGTATTAAACTTCCTAAGTTTCCATTCACTTTGTGGTTCCTATTATTGAAATGGAATCCTTTTTAAGAAGTTGGCGCCTACTTTGAGAGGTCCTATTTTTTAGGAGGATGATGTCACGTGTTTCCATATTGGTGATAAATTGTTTTGGAAACTTCCTATGTTGACTTATGGGTCTTAGTAGTTTCTATATCATAACTAAAAAAAATTATTTTTTTTAGCTTTATTTACTTTAGGTTCCCAAGATATGGACACAATATGAATAAGATATTTTTCTTGAATATGGACACCCAAGGTGAGGATAAGGTTTTTTTTGGATTAGCAGGTTGAGTTAAAGCTCATATTTTTTGAGCTTCTATAGGTATTGGATTTGTAGAAGATTGAGGATGCTTTTTTGGGTGTCCATCTTGGTGCTCTATAAATATGAGAGTTTTCTTGAGGAGTTGAGGGGATAAATTTTCATTGCAAGGTTATGTTGTTAGATTTCCTCCAGAGAAGAACAAGATTCAAATATTCATGTTAAGGTTATGAGCTATTGTAACTTGTTTGTTACAAATTAATACATTGGTTTGATGTTTTGAAGTGTGGATTTTTTTACCTAAAACGGTTTTCCCTAGGTATATTGGTGTTTCTTCTCTTCTATATATTATTCTTCTATTCTTATTCTTTCATGTTCTTAAATTTTTAATTTACATACCGTTATGTTTATGAAATTTACTTAGACCTGCAAACTACATTATCTTTTGTCTAAGGGTTAATGTGATGAGAAATCAACAAGGTTTGTTTTAGCTTTAATGACATAGTAGTATGTGCTTGTATCAAGTTGTTGAAATATAATTTGAAAAGAAAAATAAGATATTCTTTGCTCAACATCCTAATGATGGATCATGGAGTATGATCTAAAACGTTGATGCAAAAAAGTTCAAACAGTTACAATCCAAAAATTATCAGCACTAATTGATCATGGACTGTGGAAACCTTATGCTATTAAAATAAATATTATATTATATTATATTTATTCATTTAATTATATTACATATTTATAGGAGTTCTATCTCCTATATTTTAGGAGGCCTCCTATAACAACTCTATGTAGACGAGTTCTTTCAACAAATAAAAATAAAAACTCTATAATTACTAATTTTTGTACTAACAACTACATGAATGATGTAATATTCCCAACAATACAACTAATTTTTTATTTCTAAATTTGAGAGTGCTTTATATTGCATACCCAAACATTAATCTTCCTTTTAGAAGAAGTACTCATCTTAACCCTACTATAACTACCCAAGCCAATGATAATGAAGTCTATTCTAAAGTATATGTTGAGAACCATTAGACAACCAAGATTTTGATCATGGTTCCTATGTGGAATCAATATTTTACACAAGAACTTACTGTTTAGCTAACACTGTATTGCATGCAAATGATATAAATGAAATATGCATAAAATCTAGCCTAGAAAGACCGAACCAAATATATGCAAACCTCATAAAGATAAAGTTTAGTATATTGATGTGTTGATAGCTTGGATGTCATTGCTCATGATTTTTGTAGCATGATGGTATGATCAAGATAGTTCAATAAAAAATTGGGTAGCATAATAGTAGCATAAGAAGCTATTGATGCAAATGGGATGGAAGGCCTCTCATTTATAGAATTTTCATGAGAGTCTAAATCAAGGGAAAATATAGATTGAGTGATGTATGATGAGGATTGATTGAGGATTAGGGTTTGGATAAAAGTTTGTAGTAATGTGAGAAGTGTCATATGAGGGATAAGGGCTAGATTTAGGATTATGATTAGTGAATCATCCTCATATGGATGTATATGATTATGAGGTTAAATGAGATGAGTGGATGAGATGAAAAGTTAGTTTGAATTTTGGGAAGTGTCTAGGTTCAATGAATCTAGACAAGGAGCTAGTTAGACATGTGAAGGGGAGACTTGTCACATGATGACAAGTTTAGATTGTGATCCATGTGAACAAGACTAGGATTAAATGGATAATGATAACAGATAAAGGTGAATTAAATAATGAAGGAAAAGGTAATGAGAATTAATTAGCCTAAATCAATTAATTACTTTAGTTGGAGGATTTGGGGATAAGTGCTAAAATTAATTAAGTAAATGTGAAATTTATTTAATTAGAGGTGATGGATAAGGGAAAAGGTTAAATTTATTAAATAAATAATAAATATTTATTTAATTAAATATTAGGATAGGTGAAGTCAAGTATGGCTAGATTAAGGTCACAATTTAGGTTTCTACATTTTACCACTTTTTGAGATGATGTTGCGACTAAGAGAAGTATATCATTTCAAAGAGGAATATTAAAATATAGTGGGCAAACGAGGGATAAAGACCAATGGCATGATGCCCCAGTTACTAGTGAGGATAAGGAAGGATGGATAAGAGGTAGTGGTATGCTCCCTCTAGAGGACATGCGGGTTCAAAAAACATAGGTGTGCTCTTGAAATGGATGAGAGGAATAGAGGATGAAGGATAAGAAGATCCCGAGGAAAATGATAGATGGAAAATGTCAAGTGCAAACATATACCTTATAATAATTTGATATAGAATACCATGATACCCTTGGGGTAATAGGATGCAAAGACTATGATAAATGTAAAAAATGAAAATACACACAAGAAATAAGCAAGCATGTACAACAAACCAAAAACAAACAAGGACTATGCTCTAAGTCAAGCTGAAAAATCGATTGATGGATTGATTGATTGATAATAAGGATGATAGAAAAGTTGATAAGAACAATACATTCCCCAAGGATTGTGTTGATAATGATAAGAACAACATGTGGATTGGGAATGATGCATCTCTATGATTAAAGGATCAATTGATTTCAACTAATTTGGATAAAGATCATATATTTATTATGGATTGTTATGAAATAACTTGCACAATAGAAGAATATGATATGAAATATGCTACAAATACTTGATAATAATTGAGAATAACAAGCCACTTCGAGGGGGAAAACCTCCAAATATCTCTAATGAGAACACACTTCACAACTTGATGATGAAATAAGACTCACAACCTCATATATATACCTATTTGTTCCTAGGATATCACCTAGGCCGACTTAGACACACATATATAAGTATTAGGCTGACCTAAACAACTAAATAACAATATACTAGTGATAATATAACTTAATAGAGAGTTAAGATAGCCACAAGCCGATTATTCATAACCCGATGTACACTAATATTAAGGGCGTAGCATGCCCCCCTTCTTCAAAGAAGCATTGTCCTCAATGCTAATCAAGTTTGGATACTTTTGAATGAACTCCTCATCCTCCCATGTGGCATCTTCAACTGGTAAATTCTTGTACATTGGATGAGATACTCAGTGAGAGTCCTATTCCTCAGCTTCTTTGTGTGTGTTTGACAAATGCACTCTGGTTCCAAAATGATTCTTCCTTCTTCATCGAGCTCTGGTAGTGTTGTTTGAGTGGGAATATTATGCCCAATGACCTTCTTCAAACAGGAAACATGAAAAAATTGATGTATCTTTGTTGTTGGTGGCAACTCAAGCTTGTAGGCAACACTACCAATCTTTTGCATGATTTGGTATGGACCATAATACCTTGGAGAAAACTTATTATTATTTTTTGGTTCCTTTAGTGATATTTTCTTATAAGGATGCAATCTCAAGAAGACCCAATCCCCAACGTCAAAAATTCTTTCACTACAATGTTGGTCTACCTATTGTTTCATTTGATTTTGTGCCATGGCTAAATTCTCCTTGAGTCCTGAAAGTACTTGTTGATGAAGCAAGTGGTCTTCTACTACCTGAACTCTTGGGGATAACTTTATTGATGATGTGATGGAAGGAGGATGATATCCATAAAGTGCCAAAAATGGAGACATTTTTGATGAGCTATGAAAAGAAGTGTTATACCACCATTCTGCAAGTGGTAGCCAATCTACTGCTTGAGATTTGTTTCTACAGAGGTGAAACAACAGATATCCTTCAAACATGTGACATGGTTTCCATATGATTGAAGTTGGTATGAAGAGCTATGAGTGATTAGGTACTAAACATGAGAATAAATCTTTAGAAAGTAACTAGTGAAGATAGGATCATGATCACTAACAATAACCTTAGGTGTACCAATAGCTTTTGGATATTCTCCAAAATATTTTCAAATTACACTTGTTGTAGGGATGTGATAATGCAATGAAATGTGCATATTTAATTGAAATGATCAACTACCATGATGACATTATGACCTCTAGATTTGGGAAGCGCTATGATGAAGTCCATGGATACCTCTTCCCAACATTGACTAGGAATAGATAAGGGTTGCAAGAGACCTAGTGTCTTAATTGTCTCCCCTTTATTCCTTTGAAAAATCGAACATTCAACCACAAAATTTTGAACATCACCCTTTAGCCCTTCCAAAAAAAATTCTTTCTTGACTCGATGATATGTCTTCAAGAATCCTGAATGACCACCCACTAGAGACTGATGCAACTTTGTGAGAATCTTATGTTTAAGAGTGGAATTCTTGTAGAGATACAAATTCTCTTTATACCAAAGAGTATCTCCCTTCCAACAAAACTTATCTGAACTACTAGGATCACTTTTTAATTGTTTGATGAGATTACTTGTCGCAACATCATTTTTCCACTTTGCTTTGGCTTCCTCCACCCAATTTTCTTGTAATATTGAAAGGGAACACAATAAGGCTTCATCTTTCTCATCCTTCCTTGAAAGTGCATATGTGACAATATTTTCTTTCCCTTCTTATATACAATCTCAAAGTCATATCCTAACATCTTAGTGACCCATTTTTGTTGCTCTTCAGAAGATAGTCTTTGTTCCAAAAAATATTTTAGGCTATCATGATCTGTCTTAACCTTGAAGTGTCTACCCAATAGATAAGGCCTCCATTGTTTCACTACATGGAGGATTGCTAGCATTTCCTTCTCATAAATAGGTTTTAGTTGATTCTTACCTTTTAATTGATGACTCTCAAAAGCAATTGATCGACCTTCTTGCATGAGCACTGCTCCTATCCCATTTCCAAAAGCATCACATTCCACAATGAATTACTTGGTGAAGTCGAGAGTGACAAGCACTAGAGTTGTACACATAGCCTCCTTCAATCTCTCAAATGCTATATTGGCAGACTCGTTCCAATGAAAAGAATCCTTCAATAGAGTGGTGAGAGATGCTGCTATTTGACCATAATTCTTCACAAATCTTCTATAGTACCTTGTCAATCCCAAGAAACCCCTTAGTTTCTTAATGGTTTTTGGAATAGGCCATTCCATGATAGCCTTAATTTTGTTAGGGTCCACCTTTACTCTTTCATGTGAAACTATGTGTCCCAAATACTCCACCTTTGTAAGACCAAAAACACACTTGGATGGCTTAGCATAGAGTTTATGATCTTCAAGTATTTCTAATGCTTGGTCCACATGTTGCAAATGTTCTTCCCAAGTCTTGCTATAAATAAATATATCATCAAAAAATACTAACACAAACTTTCTCAAGAACTTCTTAAAAATGGAATTCATCAAACTTTGGAATGTAGATGGTGCATTGGTAAGACCAAATGGCATCACCAAAAATTCATAATGACCCTCATGAGTCCGAAATGTTGTCTTAAAAATATCTTCCTCCTTAATCCAAATTTGGTGATAACCAGATCTAAGATCTAACTTGGTAAAATAAATAGCTCAATTCAATTCATCTAGAAAATCATCAATGACTGGAATAGGAAACTTATCTTTAATGGTGTACATGTTGATCACTCTATAATCTGAAAACATGTGCCAAGTATCATCCTTCTTACATACCATCACCACAGGCGAGGAGTAAGCACTTTGGCTATGCCTGATAATTCCTGCCTCTAACATCTATTCAACAATTTTTTCTATCTCACTCTTTTGTATGTGTGGATACCTATAAGGCCTGATGTTCGGTGGTTGAATCCCTAGGACTAACTGTATGGCATGATCATGATCCCTCTTAGGAGGAAGTCCTTTATGCATATCTCCAACAACTGAGTGAAGATCAATTATAGCTTGCAAATTTGGATGAGTAGGAGCATTAGATTGAGAGACTTCTAATGAACATAGTTGGGCCATAAATCCATCCACTCCTTTCTTAAGAAACTTTTGCATTTGATGAGAGCTTACCATTTGTGGGGATTTTTCCTTCAACCCCCTTAGCTCTACTATCCTTCCTTCTGATTGAAATCTCATGAATAGTTCTTGGAAGTTCATCTCAATTGTTCCCAATGTAGTAAGCCATTGTACTCCCAAAACAATATTTGCCGCACCCATGGATATCACATACATTGGGGTATCAAGTTGATAATATCCCATGGATAATTTAATGCTATGAAACTTCCCTGAAAAACTAACTATACCACTATCTGCAATCAAAACCTAAAACTCTGGAGCTAGATATATAAAACAGTTTAGACGAGTAGCTAACTTTTTGTTGATGAAATTATGAGTACTACCTGAGTCGATCAACACTGTTACCTTCTACTTCTTTAAGAACCCCACCACCTTGAGAGTTTGTGGAGCACTAAAACTTGAGAGTGCATGGCAAGAAATTATTGTTTGAGAATCATGTGATTCCTCATTTGACTCCCTTTCATCCTCTAGTATGGGTTCCTCTTCTTCTTCCTCACTTGGACCTTTAATATAGAACAATTTCTTTTCACTGCATTTATGTCCTCAATTGTATTTGCTATCACAATTGAAACACAACCATTTTGCTCTTTTCTCCTCAATTTGCTATGGATTCAACTTAGTAGGTTGTGTTGAATATCCTTTCTCTCTTCTCACATTAGCCCCTTGCTTCTTAGGAATCAAATACTTCTCCTCTACCTTGCGTGCTAAGATAAACGAATCATTTATGGAGCTAGGGCTAAACATGCGTACCTCATGTTGAATGTGATCCTTGAGATCACCCAAGAATAAGTCATTCAATTTTTCCTTTGTAATTTTATCCACTCTTAAGGATAGATTTTGGAATTGCTGAATATAATCCTTAACTGATCTTGTTTGTTGAAGTTTAGCCAGCTGGCTGAAGAAGTTGTCTGTCACGCTATTGCTATATTGTGCTTGGAGTTCCTCTGTAAAAATTGACCATGAGACAGTGAGCCCCTTTTTCCTTTGATGAGTGCAAAGCCAACAATACCAAATGAATTGATCTAGTTCTAGATATAGGGAAGCCATCATGCCCTTTTGTCCATTTGGGATTTGGTGTACTTCAAAAAAATTCTCCATTTGGCTTATCCACGTTAGAGGATCCTTACCATCGAACTTGCGCATATCCACCTTTGGAAATAAATTCCTAGATCCCATAGGAGTACTAAAGCTTGTGTCAGGGGTAGCTGACCTAGAATTTTCACCTTGGGCGCTTGAAAACTCCTTTCTTGGTTCAACCATGTAGGTGCTTAACATGTTTTGCATGTCTGATATATCTCCTCTTAGGTCACACATATCCATATTAATTTAGGAAATGTCTTCCTTGACCTTATTTATTTCCTCATTAGGAGTAATGTCCTCTATTTTTACCCCATCCTTATCAGGAGTCTTCCCTAGAGTGACAACATTCTTTTTGCCCCTTGTTGCAGGCCCCGTCATGATGGAAACGACTAATTTTGACATAAATCACACAAATGAAACTTAAATTCTCTGAATTTTTTACTGTAATATCCTTTAGTATTTCTTCAAAAACCCAATAAAAATAATACTCCAATTCGACAAGATGTGTGAGATATGAAGATTCCAAAAAAATAGTGTAAAAACACTAATTCTGAAATAATTTGCTTATTCTACTTCAATTATTCTAAAATCTAGACTATAGCTTCTTCAATATGTTCTTCAAAAACCCTTTAAAACTCAGAAATTTTTTTGCCAAAATAGGAAAGATATGCTCTTCTCAAAATTGCCTCCAAAATTGAGAAAAACCTTGCCTCTATGGTGCCAAGATCATGCTCTGATACCACTTGTTATGAAATAACTTGCACAATAGAAAAATGTGATATGAAATATGCTACAAATACTTGATAATAACTAAGAATAACAAGCCACTTTGAGGGGGAAAACCTCCAAATATCTCTAATGAGAACACACTTCACAACTTGATGATGAAATAAGACTCACAACCTCCTATATATACCTATTTATGCCTAGGATATCACCTAGGCCAACTTAAACACACCTATATAAGTCTTAGGCTGACCTAAAAAACTAAATAACAATATACTAATGATAATATGACTTAATAGAGAGTTAAGATAGCCACAAGATGACTATTCATAACCCGATGTACACTAATATTAAGGGTGTAGCATGGATGATGGGCTAGATTGCAATATTAGATTACATAGATTGAGATTGATTGCATTGGATGGGTTTGATATGGATGGTTGGATTGGAACAATATATGGAGGGTAAAGGAATTAGATGGGAACCAATAGAAAGGGAGAACCAAGGCTTGGTAAAATATGGATGGAGGGATTTCTTAGATAGGAGATAAATGGATTAATTGCATGGAAGATGGGTGATGACAGATAAGATGATGGTAGATGAAGCATAGGAGGATGAAGCTCAAAGGACTATGTTGCAAAGGATTAAGATTCCCCAGAATAGTTGTTGTGCAATTAAGGATGAAATATAGTGGAAAAAGATGCATTGTAAGGAAGGATAGTGCATAAGGATATGAATGTTGGAGGAAGTAATACTTTTATTGTTCAAAGCATGTTTATAATTTTATTGTTCAAAGAATGCTTGAAAATTTTGACCCTAGCCTTATCAAGATCAAGGGTGAAAAGAGAGGGTGAATTGGATAGGATGGGGGATGGATATGATGAGAACGATATGGATAGGATGATCAAGATCAAGTGGATAAGATATGGATGCATGTATATTTTACCCCTAGTCTCCTCATCAAGATCAAATATGGGAAAGGAGGATGGATTTGGATAGGATGAATGATATGGATAATATAAGGTAGGTAGGATATGTGATGCTCATGTCGATCCTTCCCCTGATCAAGATCAAAGGTGGAAAGGGGAGGATGGAATAAGATAGGATGATTGGTATGGATGACATAAGGTAGGTAGGATATGTGATGCTCATGTAGATCCTTAGCCTTTCAAATGATGGGAAAAAGGAGGGATCCTAGGCCCTTAATGCAAAGAACCTAGGATTCAAGGGGCCTTCTCCTAGATTTCATTAGAATACCAACCAAAAAGCAAAGAAATAAGATTTAAATCTCAATGGTGAGTCAATTAGGCTTGGGTTGGGGTGATCCCACATAAGTGGGTTACAATTGCATTCATGAAGAAAACTTTCTTGGACACCCTAAAAAAAATTCAAGTTTTTTGGTGTAAGAAAATCATCATCATCATCATCTTTTCTAGATTGGTTATCACCCTGGTATGCCCGCAAGGACACTATTCTCCTGGAGGAGGATCCAACCATACTCTCTAGTTGTTGTCTCTGACCCATCTCCTGTGTTTCCTGTAGCTTGATAGCCTACTATTGTTGGATAGCCTGATCTCTCTCGAATGTCAAAGTAAAGACCTGTTGCCTCGCTTGATCCCTCTCTACTATCAACAACTATATCAGAGCGTAAATCTGTAATATTTGCCCATCCTTAGGGTCTAGTTATGGTGGTGGATTGACTGGAGGCTGGTCCTGATGACCATCTATTTGTGGTGTCCTCTACCTATCCTGGTCTTGATGACCATCCTTGGGATGATCCTGGACATCCCTCTGGTCCCTGTGCTACTTTGGTTGTCATGGAGGTGTGCCACCTCCTCCTCTGCCTCTACCTCTACCACCATCCCTGTCTCAATCTCCATCATCGTCTCCCATTCCTGCTCAGCCTTGCCCCCACTTTGCACCTCAGAATCTGGGTCTCCTCCTTGGTACCTATGCACCTAGAACCATCAATTTGACTGGAGGATGAAACCAACTTCTATATGCCTGCATGGTCCCCGCATCCACCTGCCCTTGATCATAAGGCCATGGTTTGGACACTAGCTACATGAAGCTTTGAACTACATCCACTGCCAGGATCAGCTGACCCCATGTCATCTCCCTCATAGTATGGGCGAAGATGGCCACATACTGGTCATTGGGTCGGTCCTATGTATCCCCAAACTGGCAGGCTACTCGGTTGGGAAAAAATCTCTCAATCATGGTATGCTCCATGCCCTACATCAAATAATCTTTCCTAGAAAAAAATAACTATTGTACGTCATCATACCAAGCAAGCATGCCAAGATAGGGTCTCCAGGTGAAAACTGTCATCTCCTCGATGACCCGCCGCCAATGTTGAATGCCTACTGCTCCTGTGTGTGAAAATGATAGTCCACCATTATATCTCTAGATGATTGGGTCATCCGGCTCCATGTCTATGAGCATGAATCTCATAGGGCAGATCACTACAATGTGCTCCCAGGCCCAAATGTATAGCAGTGTGACTCTTGATCTAATGGACCTGCTATCGTAGTACGCGAACTTGTGAAGATCATGGTAGAGGGAGGCCAACATCACTGGTCCCCAGAAAAAGCACTCTCTCCATTGGATCATACACTCCCAATCAAGCCTCCATCCCAGGCTAAAGTATTTCCCATGTCGATCTGGTGCCACAATACCTGAAATTATGGAAGCTACAATCAATCTGAAAGGAAACACCACATGCTTGTACCACTCTAGCTCGATCTGGCCCTCTGAAATAATAATCTCATCCAGACCCATAATATCATAGCAAGTATCCCTCCCAGCCTCCACATCATAAATCACTCACTCTCCATGGATAAGAAAATGTAGAATGCGCCCCATGTCCTCAAGGGTCATTGTGGCCTCGCCTGTGGGGAGGTGGAATGAGGATGTCTAACTATGCTAATGCTCCACCAATCCAATCATCATGTCAAGATCTATCCTAATCACTGGGGCATAAGCGATGTACCATAAGCCAATCGCCCCCAGGTGCTCCTGGAGTACCTCGTCCAAAGAAGGATCCTGAGTCAACCTGCTCAAAATGGATGATCTGTGCTCTCATGAATGGACCGACTCCATGTCCTCCTACATCAGTAAGGTCACTGCGCATAGTTTCGTACAAAAATCAAGATCCTGTTTGAAGTTTGCATGACCGAAATAGAAATTGTGTTGTTGTTTGCATGTGTGTTGATGCTTGCAACTTTCAAACTACACCGTTGGAAGCCAAAAAGTTCCAAACTCCACCACCGTGGCACAATTTGTCAGTGACCTAGTTTGACCCCTGGACCTAAATTCCAAACAGGACCGTCACGACACTATGTGCATATATGGCACAATTTGCACCAACACCCTAATTTTTAAAATTGTTGTCACAGTGCAACTCACATCTGTGGCGCAGTTTAGGCCCATGTGGTGTTGATTTGAGATTTTTAGCTGCACTATATAGCACTGCTTGATTTTGTTGACTTCTAGACCCTAATAAATGTGCTTGAAATTTGAAAAACAAAGTTAGGACAAGATGAGATACCACAGGTCCTATGCCAGGAAGCCTCTGGTACACTCACACACACTCAGGAATGTGTTGTGGAAGCATGTGTTGTGCCATCTTGATCAATGCTTAGAGCTCAAATCATAAAAATTTCAAAAGGCTATGAGTGCAAATGAAATGGAAGTGGCCCCCCGAGGCCTATTTAAGCCTAAAAGATAGGGTTTTTTGACCCTATTTAGCCATCTAACTAGGGTTTTGGACCCCCAATCTCATTTTCTCCCAACTGAAGGATGTTTCATATTATTTTTTCATGTTTTTGGCATGTTTTTGGCACCCCAAGTCCTTTCTGGACCCGTTGGGTACCTTGTCCTCTTCTTTTTGCAAGATCACCCAAAAATCCAAATTTTTGTCCAATCTCTCGAGCAGGTAGTATATCGACATGTTTCTTCTCGTTGGGGTAGTAGTAGGGCATTTAAAAAATAAAAATAAATTGAATTTTGATCGAGTTAGGTTATTCTTTGAACCAATGCAATGAGTACTTTGCTTCAAAGAGGGGCAAAATGTAGACACAAAAAATTTACCAATATCGTGTGTACTTGATCCTAATTACTAACATCGCTTTGTCTTAAATCATCCCCTTTGCTAGTCATTTAATCAAATAACCCTTATTGATTAAATTCATCATATTTTATCCCTTAATTAAATAAATCAAGTTTATCTAATTAAGTCATCATCTCCTATTAATTGAATAAATCAATGTTATTTAATTAACTCTATGTTCTCTATTTAATTAAATAATCCATTTTATTTAATTAAATTTCTAAAGTCATTCTATTAAATTAAATCAATCTTTATTTATTTATTTATTAGACTGCAGGAATCAGGTAGCACGACCCCCTATAAACTGCAGTGCGCCTGGTAAACTTTTTAATGTGACCAGCGGCACTGGTGCGACACGCCCTCCGGTACCACGGGATGGGGGAGACTAGAACTCGTGACCAGCAGAGCCGCAACGGAATTACTTAGCTAACCGAGCTAGGGCCCCCGCCCATCAATCTTTATTTAATTTAATCTATCATCATATCCTTAATTAAATAAATCAAAATATTTATTTAATTAAGTTTGATTCATATTCCTCTCAACTTTGATTTAAATCAATCCAAAAAGATAAATCAAATTGTCACATCAACTAATCTCCTTTCAATTTAATCAAATTTGATTAAATTAATCTTAATCATAGGAATCCTCTAGATTTTGCCACTTGCTCAATAAATCATTTCTTTTGATTTAATAAATCTTCTAATTTCTTTCAACATGGCATCAAAAGGGAATACTCCTCCAAGTTTGAAAATCCCTCCAAAGGGATTTGTCCTTCCAACAAGGCATTTAACTCCTCTTACATGTCCTTGTGCATTGAGCCAAGTGGCATTTAATTCATTCTTTTCTCCCTCCAACATGTCATTTCATAAATTTGAAATTCCACCTAATATCATTTATTGGCACATTCATCAAAATGTGCTCCAAGGTTTTGTCTGCTCACATGCTAAAAAGTGGCTTAATGTTATTGGTTGGAATTTTGTCCCACATTCATCTATTTTTCCTCATTCTCCATCACTCTCATCTATAAATAAGAGGCTCTCATTTGTATTTTGGATCCACAACTTCATGAAAAGTGATAATCTTCAAATTTTAAACTTTGCTCATCCATAATTTATCCATTTTCAAGTTTTATAACTAGGTTATGCAGGATTTTCTCCAAAGAATCATCGACTCTTCATCAAGTCATCACAAAGCTTACAAGGGATTGGGAAAGGGCCATTTTCCACATCAAAATGGCACCAATTCTCCCATGGGATTGAGAGTTTGCATGCTTTAATAGGATTTATTTGCTTTCTTTGTTGTGTTGTTCATCCATTTCCGATTTTGAACATTGTAAATGAATTGTATGGGGAATCTTAGTTCTAACTTGCATATATGGCTAACATTGTGTTTCTTCTTTGTGTTTGTGCAGGTCTAGGATTGGGGTTCACATTTTGGCACTAGAAGGAGGGCGTATTTGAAGATATTAACACGTTTTTTGACAAAATTTTGTTGGTTTTTGTGGATTTTTGTGCCTACAGGAAATTGTGTCATTATCAGTTCAGAAGCACCATACAATGACACTGCAAACTCCAAACTCCATCGTTGAGGTCTGCCCACCCAGAAATTTGCATTTTCAAATTGCAACGCTTGACTATTTTTCCATCGCCTAGCTTCCAAATTCAAAACTGTGTCGCTTGGTGAAACAACGCCGCAATTGCACTCTCTGGTTTTGTTGCAAAGCACTGCTGTCAGACCTAGTGGCACCATATCATGCCATTGACATTTCTAAACTGCAACACATATGTGGGTTGTGCCGCTAGGGTGAGGTAAAAGGTTAAATTTCAAGTTATTTTGACATGTGCCTTTTTTTTAATCTTTGATCACTTTGAATGATTAACTTGTTTTCTGCCTTTGTGTTTCTTGGACTAATTAGTTTTTATAGGTGGAAGCAAGGAAGGAGCAAGGAGAAGTTTGAATTATAACATTATTTCTCTATTGTATCAAGTGTCTTTAGACACTTTTGGAAACAATTATAATTCCAAGTCTAAGGATTTTGTTTCTTCAAGATCTTTAGGACTCACTAATTTCATTTGGGCTCTAAAAGGAACAAGAAAAAAGGTTTAAAAAGAACTTTAGGAAAACTTACTAGATTTTCTTTAAGGTTAACAATTGAACAAGCAACTTTCACTTTTCCTTTCGGTGCTTTGAAAAGAATCCAATCATTGCTTTGAAGGTTTAAAAATGAACAAGTTCTTTTATGTTTTGTAATCACTTACCCAAAATAATATCATCTAAAATAGGCATGCACTTCTCTCATGCCTCACAACGATCTTGAGAATCAAAAGGCTTTTTGTGATATTAAGTTATGTAAGTGATTGCCTCCACATTTCATTTGGGTTCTTAAAATTGAACAAAGTTTGTGAGTGAGTGGAATATATCGTGTGTGTTCTCTCTTTGTTTCTCAATGAAGATTGATCAAACTACGGATGTATTTGCTCACTTTTTTTTTTTTTAATCTTAGAGGGCCTGCCTTGTGGGAAAAAGTAAACACCCAAGGGAACGACCCAACCAGGAACACGCTAAAGCCAAGCAACTTCCAACCGGTATATAAGTGTGGGTACTTGAGGAAATGAAAGTATCATGAGGATTGTTTTGACAAGAAGGGTAGCAATGGTCTCTTGCTGAATGGATGGTCCCCCACGAACGAAATGCCTTTATTAGAACCTCTTGTTTAGAAATACCAAAATCCTTAATCTATTTGTTGGTGCAAGAACGGTTGTTCTGAAGCCGCCCCACACTTTTATAGCTCTTTGTAGAGATGAGAAGTATGCCATGGGATTTTCATGGGTATTGATGCGTGGCTGACCCGAGAAGCGAGTACACTATAAGGGGGAGCCTGTGTGGTCAAGCATCTAATCATCTACTAAGAGTAGGCATAGCTAGATTTATCCAAGTGGGGATTCAACAAATATTGTCTCAATATCCATAGAGTTGTGCATGTTCTTAGAAACAAAACACTTTGCTTGGATCGTAAACATTGGAAAACAAACATTCAACATGAACATCAAATTTCAAACCCTTTAGGAAGCAAATACCTTTGACAAAATTCAAGTGTTATTGCTTGCCCTAGGGATTCTATCCTTAGACATTTCTAAGCATTTGAATTTATATCTCCATTTGCTCACTAAAGTCAACAATAGGGAAATTTTTCCTTAATTTCCTTGATTTCCACATAATGGACTTTGTGGGATGAAAAGAAATTTAGACATTAGACATCTAGTTTCAAAACCTAATCAATAATTGTTTGTGGTAAAAAAAAGTCACTAAGCAAAGCTAAGAAATAATTGGACCCCACACATTTGTTCTTCCAAATGATTTCCCGAAAGATCAAAATCCGAAAACCAAAGATCAAAGGTTTTAGTCAAAAAGTTCACAAGAAACGTTTGTCTATGCTTTACGAATTCAAAGAAAGATTGACATGCAACTTTTACAAATGTGCATCAAGGAACAATCCAAATTTGTATTCATTTTACTACTATCAAAATCCAAGTCTCTTTCAAAGGTTTGAGTATCTCACATATGAAGTATTGCATGTTCTTCAACATTGAGGTCTTGTAAGCAAGAGTTTTTTAGGTTCATTTAGGATAAAACCAATCACTTTCATCCATCCTTCAAAACATCAATCCAAAAATCATCTCACCAAAAATTGTTGGAAATCTTGAAAAACTCCTTCATGTTAAACTTTGGGAAAATCATTTAAAACAAATCAAAATCATCTTGTTTGATTAGACGTGTGTAGATGAATTTGTCTCCACATATTTAGTCAAATTATCAATCCTTGTGAACAATTCTATCCCTTGATAAGGTCCAACATCTTGGGGTTTAGGAGTTCATTATTCAAAATCAAATCAAACCAAAATCATCTTGTTTGGCAAGGTGTATATAGATGAATCCTTCTTTACACATTTAGTCAAATTAAGCATCTTGTGGACAAATTTACTCTAGGACAACATCCAACCTCTTAGAGTTTATGAGTTCACTATCCAAATCAAATCAAATCAAATCAAATCCCAAATCAAAACAAACATCAATCCAAAGTCCTAAAGTTTAGCATCTCCTTCAAGATTTCTCAAGAGTTCCAATCATTCACACCATCCATACTTAATTTATCTCATCATCATATCCTTTGATCCTTAACTATCCTAGATTTTCTCTTTTTGTGCCTAAAAGATAGATCAATCTAAATAATTAGAGGTTCATCTCTTACATTCTTGAAAATTGATCCCTATTTTATGGTGCAAACTAGATTGCGACACAAGAAGAACATGGAGACCAACAAAGTAACATCAACTTCGAGTGACCAAAGTCAAACCAATTCTGAAATCAATCCCATTGGATCAAGCAATCCCACGATCAATATTCCACTTCCTCAAGATCATCAAGAGGAAGGCCAAGTGGAAAACATAACTAGCAATGTTTTAGGGATGACTCAAGATGAGATCATTGAAATGGTCCAAAATACTGAAAATCATAGGATTGCCAATGCCATGATGAAACTCCATCCCTCACAATCTATGCTTGAATTAGCAAAACAAGGGGCTAAACTCCCTTCCGATTACAATGTGAGCAATTGTGGAACAACCTCTTGGGATCATGCCCCCAATATCATCCACAACTCCATTTCAAATCATCACTCAAAGCATCCTCCAAATCACATCATCCATTTCTCCAACTCAACCAATTGTAAACAAAGGGATCTCATTTCTTAATGCACTACAAACACACCCCCTTGTCAACAATCAAGATTTGGATATGAACACCATATTGGTTCAATCCATACCATTGAATCTGCTACACCCATACATTCCAATCAACTTGCAAGACCCTAATGACCCATCATTAGACCCTTTCAGGCAACACCTCTCAACACACAAACTTCTCTCCTTATGACCTCACGGGGAGAAGGTGGGCTATTTGGACCAAGGGGCATCTTTGACCCTTCATCTTCATCATTTCCTCAAGAGATTACACCACTCAATTTTCCACCACTTCCACCCTTGACATTAACATCCACATCACCTCTCAGTTTGGGGCTAACTCTGTTACCATCACTCATTAAAAACAACCCGTCGATCATCAATCAAAACATCATACCCAATCCTCTGACCTTGCCATCGATAACACAACAATAGATGGAAACCATCCCAACAATGCAAGCAATCAACACATCATCTGCCATCCCCAAAATATCTCAAAACATAGTCTCTCAAGGACCAAGCATATCAATTTCACCATCCACTGCACAAGTCTAAATGATCAATACAATGGTGCCTCTTATTAGAACAACGAACACTATTCCAAATCTTCCACCGCCACTGCCACCAAGACCAAATGTGGCCAACCAATATAGTGTTGTATTGCAAGCAGCTCAACAAGCCTATCAAAAGGCATATCAATAGTTTCAAGTGCAACAAGCCCAAAACACTCAAGATGCATAACAATTGTAAGCCACTCAACAAGCACAAGCAACTCAAGTCACACAACAAGCCCAACAAGAACAACAGGCACAATAGGCTACCCTAGCTCAAGCTTTGTTACAACAACAAGCTGCTCAAGCCACTCAAGCCACACAAGCTGCACAAGTTTCCCAACAAGTGCAAGCTCAAGCTCAGGTGCAAGCCCAATACCAAGCTCAACAAGTGCAAGCTCAAGCTCAAGCACAATCTCATGCTTAGGTGCAAGCTCAATACCAGGCACAATTGCAAGTAGCTCAACAACAAGCGTATCAGCAAGCCCTACAACAGTACCAAGAATAGCAAGAAGCAACATTACTATCCCAACAACAAGCATTGTTGGCACAACAACAGTAAGACCAACAACAAGTGTTGTTGGCACAACAACAACAAGTGTTGTTGGCACAACAACAACAAGCATTGTTGGTGCAACAATAGTACGACCAACAACAAGCGTTGTTGGAGCAACAAGAAATGCAAGCATATTAGCAAGCCTTGATCACACAACAGAGCTTGCAAAAAACTCCCACCAACATACCCAACACTCCACCCATCACTCAAACGAATCCACCAATCCAAAAAATGTTTACTCCATCCCCTGATCTGTAAGATGACATGCCAACACAAATTAAATTTCTCTCACAGCAAGTACTCAATCTCCAATCAATAAAACCACAAAAACACCAAGAAAATTGTGTCCTTATCCTTTTGATAGGATCCTTGCAATGGTACCATTCCCTAAGGGGTTTGAAATCCCTAAATTTGACAAATACCGTGGGACGGGAAACCCTGAAGATCACATTAGGGAATTCCAAGTACATTTCATGGAGGTCACATATGACGATACATATCTGATGCATCTATTCCCTCAAAGTTTGGCTGGCCCCACCATGGAGAGGTTCTCTCGCCTTCCTCCTAGCATCAAAAAGTTCCAAGAGATAGTATACACATTCATAAAAAAATACGCTTTCAACATTGGTATGGATGTTCTTCTAGAGGAACTATCAGTGCTCAAACAGGGTAAGAGTGAATCATTTGCTTCCTTCCTACAATTATGGTGATCCAAGGCCAATAGGAGTAAATGGCTCATGCCAAAAGAACAAGAAGTTTGCACCATCATTCCCAATCTTGAGAAAACCTTGACATTTCATCTCAAGGTGCAAGGTATCACCAAGTACGACCAATTGATCTACAAGGTGCTTAACATTGAATGAGCCCTTATTGCACAAGGAGGAACACCTTCATATCCTGAGTATCAAGGAAATCGCCCATCCACCAGCTATTAAAAAAATCCTCATACATTGGTAAGAAACAAAAATGTCACAAATGATGGTGTGGTGGATGCCAAGGTCATAATCAGTGCTCTGAAACAAAACAAACAAATATACCAGCAACTGCAAAACAACAATTGAAACAACACCCAAGATAACATGGTATGGCAACAACCACCCAACAATCAAGTCAACAATCTGAATAATCAAGGGGAACCACCCCCGTGAAACAAATATCCCCCCAAGTGGAAGTACACAACCCTTGGGGAGTCAATCAAATCCATCATGAAGAAATTGGTAAACAAGAATCTCACCAAGATTCCCACCTATGAAAACTATCATGAACCCTAAGTGAAACCACCATGGTATAATGAGAATCACCTTTATGATTTTCACAAAATCAACTTGGGCCACACAACAGCCAGTTGCATGAGGTTGAACAATCTAATCCAAGAACTCATTGATGAAAAAATCATAAATGTAGAAGAACCCAAGGGAAACCAAGGCCTAAAGATATACACAAATCTGATGCCTGACCATAACAAAGGGAAAAATGATAAGGGCAAAGGAAAAAAAAATAATGTGAACCATGTGTATGAACATGTTGTTGTGAAACTTGAGGAATATGTCCCCATTATTAACATTAAGGGAGGCAATGCTGATTGTGGAGTTAGCACACGCGGTGGCAAGGTCACCATCATTGGGCCATTACAACCTCCTAGAGCATCCACCTCAAATCCAAGATCTATTCCCCATGGCTACAATTTCCTAGACTAGCTAAAAAGAACCCCTACTTAGATCTCCATCACGGAGTTGCTAAAGATATCTCCCACACATAGAAAAATACTTGAGGAAGCATTGGCTTCATCCACCATCTTTGTAGATCTAGATGTTGACCAGTTCCAAGCTATGGTAAAAAATATCACCACCCCAAGTCTCCTAACATTTTTTGATCAGGAATTCCCCACACAACCATATCACAATCATGCTCTCCACCTCGAAGTCTTGGTTCACAATCATGCTTGAAGTCTTGGTGGATGGGGGTGTAGGTCTCAATATCTATTCCCTCAAACTAATAAAGAATCCAAGATTCTCAAAGGACTCCATTGAAAAAAGAAAGGGCACAACAATCAAAGCTTATGATGATCAAGAAAGAGTGTTTCAGGTCACTATCCAGCTCCCTATTCAAGTAGGGCCAACCATTATGGAAACCACATGTCAGGTCCTTGACCTTGATTTACTTTATAACATTCTCCTAGGCCATCTATGGATCCATGGAATACAAGAAGCTGCATCAATCTTTTGGACATCAGTGTGCCAAATTCCCATATCAAGATCAAGAGGTCACGATTCATGGTGATCCTGAGCCCTTTTCCTATTGCAAAATCCTGGAAGAAAAATACTATAAAATCCCCCAAGTGCCAAAAAATGATGAAGGCCCTACCACCCCATATGTAGACCCAACTACATTAACCTCCACATTAGAGACAAAGACAGTTGCCATCCCTAACATCTTCAAAATTAAGGTCATTATCTAGGACAATGGGTGTGGGGATTATAAAATGAAGAAAAGTGCTTTCATCATAGGAGAGTTACCTCAATCTCCTAGGTCACATGGACAACCCCAACCAGCTGAAACATCATCCCAAACCTTCAGAGTAGACTCTTCTAGATTCAGGCGTTGGGGAGATCTAAGTCATGAAGTGGTAGATGAAAGAGACATATCAATCTTACTGTACCAAGATGAAAGGCTTGTGCCTAATCTTCTGGAGGAGAGCAGCAAGGGATTCCAAAAGATGCTTTGTATGGGCTTTGATAGAAATAAGAAACTTGGGAAAAATGACAATGGTATTCTAGTACCTATCATCCAGGAGAGCCATATGAAAAATCTTGGTCTCGGATGTACCCCTATGAATGTGACCATACTTGGAAGAGGTGCCTCAGTTAGAAAGGTCAAAACTCCCCCTCAGCAATTAGAAACTGCACTTTGATTACTTGTATCCATAGGTTAAGTCATAGACAACTTTACATTTGACATAACTAACGTCTATAGTAGTAGTGATGATGAAAATCCCATAACCAAGTTACCTACACTTTTCGAGGATACCACCCTTCTCATGATTAGTACACTATCTTTTGAGTCAACCAATCAAACCCATGAAATAAACTTAGTCTATCCCCAGCTCATCGATTATGACCAACAAGGACCATCGGTTCTAGACACATTCGAAAATGATGAGGTGCTCTCAAAATTCATGGGATTACGAGACACTATACCATGTGGAGATCACAAAGTTTGGTTTGACATCACATTGGACACACATGCTTATTATGGGGAAATGATTGAATCCTTCAGTTGTAAAAGTGAAAATCTGAGAATAATCTCTAGGTCTTTGAGTGAAAACCATATTGTGGCACACAATAAAAATAAAGGATGTATCCAATGATGGAAACCTCTCTGAGGTGCTGGAGGATGAAGGATTCAATCTTCCTCTCAGTGCAATCCATTAAGAGAAGTTAGCAGTTCTGGTAGAAGCATGCAATTTGGTCAACTTGGGAACATAGGAATTGCCACACATAACATTCTATGTAGAATCCCTCTTGAAAAAAGAACAAGAACTCTTGGTTACCTTCCTAAAGGAAAGAAAAGTGAACTTTGCATGGACCTATGCTGACATTCCTGGACTTGATCTAGAGGTTGTGGTTCACCACCTAGCTGTATATCCTGAAGCAAAGCCAGTGAGACAAAAGCTAAGAAAAATGCATCCCCAGATAACATTATTGGTCAAAATGGAATTGCAAAAGCTCCTCGATGTAGGGTTCATATGACCAATAGATTATTCAGAGTGGGTCTCTAATCTTGTACCTATTTCAAAAACCACTAGGGGCATCAACATTTGCATAGATTTTAGAGAATTAAACAAAGCATGTCCTAAGGATGACTTTCTACTTCCAAACATTGACATGATTGTGCAAATGAAAATAGGACACGAGATACTATTTCTTATGGATGGATTCTCAGGATATAACCAGATCATGATAGCAAAAGAAGACCAACACAAAATGGCTTTCATTTTTCCATGGGGGGCATATTGCTGGAATATGATGCCATTTGCGCTAAAGAATGTAGCAGTAACCTATCAAAGGGCCATGACACTAATATTTCATGATATGATCCATAAGACTGTGGAAGATTACGTGGATGATATATTGGCTAAATCCAAGAAAAGACAAGATTACATAGCCACATTGGGTGCCATTTTGCACAGATTGGAAAAGTACAAGGTCTAGATGAATCCAAAAAAGTGTCTTTGGGGTACAATTAGGTAAGCTCTTAGGGTACATTGTATCCATGAGAGGAATCGAGGTTGACCCCACTAAGGTCAAAGCAATCCTCGAGATGGAGGAACCTAGGACATTGAAACAACTAAGGGGATTACAAGGAAGACTTCAGTCCATCCGCAGATTCATAGTTTAACTAGTAGACAAGGCAATCCCGTACTCTCATCTACTCCACAAGGGGGTAGCATACAAATGGGATGAGAAATGCGATCAAGCCTTCAACAAGATCAAGGAGTATTTACTCACACTTCCATTTCTTATGCCGCCGATTCTAGGAAAACCCTTGATCTTATACATATCAACAATAGTAGGAGCTCTTGGCGCTCTCCTAGCACAACATGACGAAACTAGGAAATAGAGAGTTATCTATTATATCAACAAAACTATGGTGGGCCATGAGTTGAACTATACATCTATTGAGAAATCTTGTCTAGTAGTTGTATTTGCAACACAAAATTTTATACATTACATGTTGGCCCATTAGATAAAGTTCATAGCATAGATAGATCCCCTTTAGTACTTGCTTTCCAAAGCAACACTTACAGGGTAGACAACCAAGTGGGTTATGATCCTCACAGAGCATGACATAGAGTATGTGGTTTACAAGGCCATCAAAGGACAAGCAATAGCAGATTAGCTAGTAGAAGCACCCATATATGCATAAAATCTACTTGTATCAGAATTCCCTGACAAATCAATCTTCAACCTAAGTGTAGCTGATCACTAGAAAATGTACTTTGATGGATCCTACACGCAACATGGGTCAGGAGCTAGGATTTTCTTCATCACTCCACAGGGAGATTGTATACCTAAATCATACAATCTATCATTTCCTTGCATGAACAACATCACAAAATATAAGGCTCTAGTCATAGGGCTAAGGATTGTAGTGCAGTGGAAAATCATGACACTTAAGGTATACAAAGACTCACAACTCATAATCAATCAAGTCAATGGCGGGTATCAAACAAAGGATGATAACTTGACTCCCTATAAAAAATTGGTGGAAAGCCTTAAGGAGTTCTTCATTGATATCACATTTGAGTAGCTACCAAGAGCAAATAATAGAGCGATGGATGCAATGGCTACAATTCAGTCACTTCTAGATGTTTCGTGCAATGTCCCAAAGCAAGAGTTCCTCATAGAGTAGCTTCTCGTAATATCATTTGAGGTACCAGAGTCTGAATTTGTGTGCGAAATTGTTGGTCCTAGTGATCCTTGGTACCAAAATATATACACCTACCTAAGAATAGGAGTCCTCCCAACCGGCATAACCCCAAATCTTAAAAGATCCTTTGTCAAAAATTCATCCCAGTTCATCATCCTAGGATATACCCTTTACCATAGAAGCATTGAAGGAACCATGTTACATTTCCTAAACATTGAGGAAGCTTTGATCTCTTTAACCGAGGTACATAACAACATTTTTGGTTCACATTCGAGTGGTATGACCTTGGCTAAGAAATTGATAATGACAGGGTACTATTGGCCTACCATGGAAAGAGAAGTGCATGACTATGTTAGAAGGTGTCTACAATGTGAGCAACAACATGGAGATCTCATCCATGCACTAGCTCAAGGGATCAACCCAATTGTCACACCATGGCCCTTTTCATAGTGGGGGCTCGATCTCGTTGGAAAAATAACCCCCACCTCATCCAATGGGAACAAGTTCATCATCACTACCACTTAGTACTTCACCAAGTGGGTGGAAGACATCCCCATGACATACATCACTAGAAAGAAAATATCAAAGTTCATCTTGAAATACTTAATATGCCACTATGGTGTTCCCCAAGCCATCATCTTAGATAATGGGACACCCTTTAAGAATCAGGATGTTCACAACCTATGCCATAAATTCAAAATCCAACATCGCTTTTCCACTCTGTATTATCCCCAAGGCAATGGCCAAGTAGAAGCTACCAACAAAACCATATTGAAAATACTCAATAAAATAGTCAATGATGTTGGTCATGACTAGCATCTATAGCTGATTCCCACCCTATGGGTCTACCACACAAGCATCCACACACCAACAGGTGCCACCCCCTTTTCTCTGGTCTATGGATTAGAAGCCATACTACCCATCGAGATCGAGCTTTTGTCACTGAGAATATCACTGCAGAATCTCATCATAGATGAAGAATACCGGGTATCATGACTGAATGAGTTGGAATTGCTGGATGAGTAGTGCATGGATGCCTTAAAATATTTGCAAGTGTACCAGAACCAACTCAAGCAGAGTTATAACTAGAAGATCATAAGTCAGACCTTCCAAGTAGGAGAACTTGTGCTAAAGGAGAATCAAAAGAACATCCCAAATGTAGATAGTAAGGGAAAGTTTGAACCCAATTGGTTGGGACCCTTCATCATCACGACAAGTTACAAGTCTGGGGCATATTATTTATCAACACCGAAAGGGGAACCTCTATAGGAATCCATGAATAGCTCCCATCTCAAAAAGTTCTATGCCTAATCTTGCAGGGTGTAAAACCAAAAAATACAAAAAAATTAGAAAATTTCCTTAAAAAATGGTCACCCTGATGAAAACCTGGAAAACAGGCATCTTGGTGACAACAAAAAAATCATAAAATCATAAAAAATCCAAAAAATTTAGAAAAAGAATTGAAAATAGTAAAGAGAAAAATATCATCCTCTAGTGAAAACTACTTCAGTGGTGCTTTGGGCAAGTGCCTTGTGTAAATAAGAACCTTCCATCCACCAAGATCTCCACAGCTTGTTATGCATCATCCATCACACCCCATATCTCCATCCATCACCCGTTTGTATCTATATCAAGGCTTGGTCCTATGTTCGTGCCATGATCTCTCTCAGTACTAGTCGACCCATTCTTAAGGTCAGTTTGTCTTGCTTGTATCAGAGTATTCTATTGCATCACACTAGGGGAATTTTCTCATCAGATCAAATTCATGTATATTCTGGAAGTCTTTCCTAAAAACATAAAATCCAAAACATCAAAAAAATAGAAAAATCCAAAAACATTCATAAAAAATCCAAAAATCCAAAAACATTCAAAATCTAAAAGTAGGTGAAAAAGTCAGTCAAAAAGTCAAAAACATAGTCGTCTAGTCGATCTATGGGTCTCTGAGCTCTGAACGTAGGAAAGGTTGATCTTTGATCATCCTCCGAGAAACTTAGGTTAGTCCTTTAGGAGTCTGTCATAATAAGCTGTCAATCCATTTGTTGATATCTCATCAATAAATAAGTCTGTGTCATTTGAACTATGTGGTATCTTCATGTATAATGTAGGAAAGGCTAATCTGTTGATCAGCCCCCAAGGCCCTTATGATAAGTCTTTAGGTTAGTCTCTTGGTCAAAATCTCAGAAAACCCCAAAACATTAGAAAATTTGAAAATCAAAACATTTGTAAAATATTGAAAATACCAAAAACAACCTCTAAACATTTCAAAAACATCCAAATATTTGAAAAATTTTATCCATCCCCATCTCGCTTTCACTCGAAATAAACATCACTCATAATAAATCACTGTCACCCTCAACCTTTGGTAAAACAATTGGAAACAAGTCTAGTAGATCAAAAGTAGAAACTTAAACGTCAAGGTCTCAAGTCTAGGTCAATAAGTAAACAAGCTGGTCAAATTTTTGTGTCAATAGCCTATCATCCAATTAGTCCCAAATCAATCATCTAATAACATCATGTCCTAGGATGCATCCTTCCTACAATGGACATCAACATTAGGCATCATCGTAGTGTAGTCTTGGCTAGCGGTATTAAAGAGCATCAACTTGTTTGTTTAATTTATCTGTCTTTTAACTTTACTTTTTGCGCTCATTTTGATGATGTCTGAATGATGTCCCAAACAAGGGGATTTAGAGAGAAAGAAATGGGGCAATGATCATTATCTTTTTATCTGTTGTGCTTGTTGGATATTCTTGTAATATAACCTTGGTCATATGTGCTTTGTTTGGGTGTAGGGAAGATGTTTCGGGTGTCTTGTTGACCACATAGGAAGACTTGCCTTTCTATGTTTTATTCTAAGATGTTTGGAATATCTAAACTACATTTTGAACAAGATTTTGTGTGTCAGGTGTCAACAAAAGTACTCCTAGCTAATTGTCGATTCAAAGTCCATCACACTAGGTGCACCACCATCCTGGTTCTTTATACCTTGATGCATCATTCCTATGTGTATTATCAAACATAAGGTAAATGGTCCTTTTAAAGTCCCAATCCTTGGTAAGAAAATCATCATCATCATCATCTTTTGACTTGTTGGAGTCTCTTACTTTCTTCTATCTTTTTTCCACTCTAACATGGTACCATGGTAGTTAAATCACAAATCATCACTAATGCATCCATCCTACATCCACAAACCGTCAGCATACTAAATAATGCATATCATATCATATAGAAAGCATTAATCATACCACATGCATTGCATTTTCATCATTGCATAATATAGATTGGTTATTCTAAGCATCTCATCAACTACACAATTGTATTCATGACATAAATCACATAGGCATCATATGAATTACCATACCATATAATCCATTTGCATGAATCATATAGAAATTATTATATACATCATCATATAAGTATCATCATCCATTTTTTCATCCATACATACATCATTATATCATAATGGAAAAAATACTGAAAAAGAAATGCATCCATAAAACACTGCATAAACATCATATAGAATCATACATCACATTGCATCACATATAGACCATGTCGCATATAGAAAGTAAAAACATCCATCCATAATGCATAAGTAAGGATAGGACACATCATACATTAGATCAAATCATCTCATATAAATAATAATACATTGTCATGGTACAAAATTGGGATCAAGTGTGTATATCAATCAATATATAGTACAAATCGCCCATGGGGCTATAAAAAATGAGCCCATGGATCACAAAAAGGAATACTGTCTCTGATGAAATATGAGCTAGCCCTGCTAGTTGCTCCCCTCGCCACCCAACCTCTCCCCATGACCCTCTGGAGGCCTGTATCCTATCTGTTGAGAATAGTTTGGGACCCGTGTTGCTTGAGGCACCACCTGATGGTAATGCACACGATAATAATTTTCCTCTCAGATGACATCCCTGTATACCCACAGGGACACTGTGCTCTTAGAGGAGGATGTAGCCATACTCTCTAGTTGCTATTTCTGACCCATCTCCTATACTACCTATAGCTTGGAATCCTATTGTTGTTGGGTATTCTGATCTCTCTCGACTGTCAAGGTCAGAACTTGCTCCCTCTCCTGATCCCTCTCTATCGTCAACACCTGTATTTGAGCCTAAAGCTATAATATCTTCCCATCCATAGGGTCTAGCTATGGTGGTGGCTAGACTAGAGGCTGGTCCTGATGACCATATCTAGGTGGTGTCCTCTGCCTATCCTAGTCCTAATGACCATCCGTGGGCTGATCTTGGACATCCCTCTGGTCCCTATATTGCTCTGGTTGTCGTGGAGGTGTGCCACCTTCTCCTTTTCCTCTGCCTCTTCCACCATTTGTGTCTCCATTTCCATCATCGTCTCCCTTTCCTGCTTGACCTTGCCTCTTCTCTACACCTCGTCCTCTAGGTCTCCTCTATGGTATATGTGCACCTAGAATCATCAATCTAATTGGAGGACATAACCAATCTCTATATGCCTGCATGGTCCCCACATCTCCCTATCCCTAATCATAAGGCCATGGTCTAGCCACTAGTTGCATGAAGCTCTGAACTACATCTGCTATCGGGATCGGTTGACCCCATGTTGTCTCCCTCATAGTATAGGCGAAGATGGCCACATACTGGTCATCAGGTTGGTCCTATGTGTCCCAAACTAGTGGGCTAATCGATTGGGAAAAATATATCTCAATCATTATATTCTCCCTTCCTTGCATCAAATGGTCCTACCTAGTGAAAAATAATTATTGCACATCATCATACTAGGAAAGCATGCCAAGATAGGGTTTCTAGGTGAAAACTAGCATCTCGTCGATGACTCGCCGCCAATACCAAATGCCTGCTGCTCCTATAAGTGAAAATGATAGTCCACCCCTATATCTCCAAATGACTTGGTCATCTAGCTCCATGTCTATGGGTACGATTCTCATAGGATGAAGCACTACAATGTGCTCCCAGGCGCAAATGTGCAACAATGTGACTCCTGATCCAATGGAACTGCTATAGCAATACACAAACTTGTGAATATCATGGTAGAGGGAAGTGAACATCACTGGTCCTCTGACAAAGAACTCTCTTTGTTGGAGCATTCACTCCCAAGAAAGCCCCCATCCCGAGCTGAAGTATCTCCCACTTCGATCTAGTGCCACAAGTCCTGAAATGATGGTAGCTACTATCAATCTAAAAGGCGACATCACATGCCTATACCGCTCTAGCTTGATTTGGCCCTCTAAAAAAATAATCTCATCTAGACCCATAATATCATAGCAAGTATCCCTCCCAACCTTCACATCATAAATCACTTTCTCTCTATGGATAGGCAAGTGCAGAATGCACCACATGTCCTCCAGGGTCACTGTGGCCTTGCCTGTGGGGGGGTGGAATAAGGATGTCTCATTGTGCCAGCGCTCTGCCAATGTAGTCATCATGCTAAGATGCGTCTTGATTGTTGGGGCATAAGCAATGTACCATAAGCCAATCGCCCCCAAGTGCTCTTGGAGTACCTCGTGCAAAGGAGGATCCTGATTCAACCTGCACAAAATGGATGATTTGTTCTCTCGTGAATGGATTGGCTCAATGTCCTCTTGCATCAGTAAGGTCACTGTGTCAAGTTTCGTACAAAAATAAAGATCCTGTTTGAAGTTTTTGTGACCAAAATAGCAATTGCATCATTGTTTGCATGTGCGTCACTATTTGAAACTTTCAAACTGTGCCACTAGAAGCCAAAAAGTTCCAAACTCTGCCGCTGCGACGTAGTTTGTCAACGACCTAGTTTGACCCCTGGATCTAAATTCCAAACAGGACCTCCGCGACGCAATGTGAATATGTGGTGCACTTTGCACCAAAATCCTAAGTTTTAAACTTTGCTACCACAGTGCAACTCGCGTCAGAGGTGTAGTTTAGGCCCGTGCGACACCAATTTGAGATTTTGAGCAACACTATATAGCATTGCTTGACTTTGTTGACTTTTGGACCCTAATAAATGCGCTCAAATTTTGAAAAACAAAGTTGGGACAAGATGATATACCATGGGTCCTATGTTGGGAAGCCTCTGGTACACTTACATGCACTTAGAAATGTGTCGTGGAAGGACATGTGCCATCTCGATCAATGCTCAGAGCTCAAATCATAGAAATTTCAAAAGGCTATGTGTGCAAATGAATTGGAAGTGGCCCATTGAGGCCTATTTAAGCCTAAAAGTTAGGGTTTTTTTACCTTGTTTAGCCATCCAGCTAGGGTTTTGGACCCCCAATCCCATTTTCTCCCAACCAAATGCCATTTCGCATTGTTTTTTCATGTTTTTGGCAAGTTTTTGGCATCCTGAAGCCTTTCTAGACCCAACAGGCACCTTGTCCTCTTTTTTCGCGAGATCACACAAAAATCCAAATTTTTATCTAATCTCTCGATGGGGCAGTATATCGGCATGTTTCTTCTCGGCGGGGCAGTAGTGGGGAATTTAAAAAATCAATTTTTTTTTTGAATTTTGATCGAGCTAGGTTATTCTTTGAACCAATGCAATGAGTACTTTGCTTCAAAGAGAGGAAAAATGTAGACACAAAAAATGTACCAATTACACTTGATCCTGATTACTAACACCGCTTCATCCCGAATCATCCCTTTTGTTGGTCATTTAATCAAATAACCCTTATTTGATTAAATTCATCATATTTCATCCCTTAAAATTAAATAAATCAAATTTATCTAATTAAGTCATCATCTCCTATTAATTGAATAAATCAATGTTATTTAAGTAACCCTATGGTCTCTATTTAATTAAATAATCCATTTTATTTAATTAAATTTCTAAAGTCATTCTATTAAATTAAATCAATCTTTATTTAATTTAATCTAACATCATCTCCTTCTTAATTAAATAAATCAAAATATTACATTTAATTAAATCTGATTCATATTCCTCTCAACTTTGATTTAAATCAATCCAAAAATATAAATCAATTTGTCACATCAACTAATCTCCTTTTAATTTATCTTGATTAAATTAATCTTAATCACCTGAATCCTCTAGATTTTGCCACTTGCTCAAGAAATCATTTCTTTTGATTTAATAAATCTTCTAATTTCTTTCAACATGGCATCAAAAGGGAATATCCCTCCAAGTTTGAAAATCCCTCCAAAGGGATTTGTCCTTCCAACAAGGCATTTAACTCCTCTTACATGTCCTTGTGCATTGAGCCAAGTGGCATTTAATTCATTCTTTTCTCCCTCCAACATGTCATTTCATAAATTTGAAATTCCACCTAATATCATTTATTGGCACATTCATCAAAAATGTGCTCCACCTTTGTCTGTTCACATGTTGAAAAGTGGCTTAATGTTATTGGTTGGTCTTTTGTCCCACATTCATCTATTTTGCCTCATTCTCCATCACTTTCATCTATAAATAAGAGGCTCTCATTTGTATTTTGGATCCACAACTTCATGAAAAGTGATAATCTTCAAATTTTGAACTTTTCTCATCCATAATTTATCCATTTTCAAGTTTTATAGCTAGGCTATGCAAGATTTTCTCCAAAGAATCATCGACTCTTCATCAAGTCATCACAAAGCTTACAAGGGATTGGGAAAGGGCCATTTTCTACACCAAAATGACACCAATTCCCCATGGGATTGAGAGTTTGCATGCTTTAATAGGATTTATTTGATTTCTTTGTTGTGTTCTTCATCCATTTCCTATTTTAAGCATTGTAAATGAATTGCATGGGGAATCTTAGTTCTAAGTTGTATATATGGCTAACATAATTGTGTTTGTTCTTTATGTTTGTGTAGGTCTAGGATTGGGGTTCACAGTAATTGGTTTGACTTCAAAATTTAATTAGGAAAAAAAATGAATAAAACACCATGAACCAAATGAAGGTGATAGATATCGTAGTTAAAAATCTAAATTCGAAAAATATAGAATTTTATCCTTCATAGAAAAATGTTATGTGTTATATAGTGAACAACACTCCTTAAAAATAGTGTTTACTGTTAAAAACTAGTTTTCAAAGGAGATGGAAAAAGAAATGCAATTTTATTCCATATTTAAAAAATATATATTTAGAATCTACAAACAAAATTTCACAAATCACTAGTTTTAATCAGCTTCAAATTCCTCACGATTTACCAGCTATACATGCTCGAAAGTGAAGATTTAGTTAAAAAAGTTCAGTTCAATGTCAAGTTTGGCCAAAAAGTGTAACCGACTATTGTAAGATCACCTATTGGTAATTCATTAGGGCCTTAGGATGATTAGGAATGGTTTGAAATAATAAAAATAATTGAGCTATATGACCTAATATGTAAAATGAAGATTCCTAAAGATAAACAGATTGTAATAGCACTTTGCAAGCAGATCTGGGAGATATTAGAAATCATGTACCTATCACCAAAAATTGAGTCCAGAATGTGCAAAAGGATTGGGTCACCCCTAGGTGAATGGGTCTTTGATTAGGGTTCCAAAAAAAATTTCTATAGTCCTTTGGTGCTAGATCTAAGACACTTTTTTCCATGTGCAAATTTTTCAGAATATCAAAAATGAATTCTACAACTTAGTTTCTGTAGGTTGACAAGGATGATGAAAAAAAATGCAACAATGCAAAATATCTCTTCAACATATCTTCAATTCTTCTTCAACCTATAACCTGCACATACACAAAGAGGGAAAATTTTTTGTGCCATATAATGGTTTTCCTCAGTCAAACCCCGTGAATAGTGTTCCCACTTTCACAATGGAAATACCAATGATAAAAACCTTAATGGAAAGGAAGGAAATGATGAATGAACAAATTGCTGCAACTCACCACCCTTCAATAGCCTCCTTAAAGGATTTGTTGCAAGAATGGAAAGATTGAAGGTGTTGTCATTGATGTTAACTATTGGTTATCAATTGATTGTTGTTGTCATGAGTGTCATGGTTATAGGCTATTGGCTATATATGTCGAGGATATTGAGAAAATTGTAATGGAGATATGTTGCAGATGTTTTGTGGTTGCTCCAGGTTTTGCTCCAAATTATCAACTATATTTTTATGGTTTAGATATGTTGATCATGGCTGTTAGAAGATGCTATATCCAGATTTTTGGTTGTTGATTCATTACACAATGCGAGTTGTGTTCACCAGTTGTGAACTGTGGTTTTCTGTGTTTCTAGTTGAAGTATGAGAGAAGTGTTGTTGGTCCTAATTTCTCTTTGATGAAGTCTTATGACTAATGGTTCTAGATTTGAGTTGCCTTGATTGTATTGAAGATAATTTTGGCATCTAGAAAGTTCATACTTAATGGTTCTATGTGTTTTACATTGGTTTGGTTGACCTTATGTTGAACACTACTTTCGAAGTTGATGAAGCATGTTAGATCTATTTGGGTCCTTATGAAGCATGTTTTTAGGTTGCTCACATTCTAATTCCACCCTAGGATGTTTTGGCACTGACCTAATTTTAATTTGGATTTGGATGGTCGACTTTGGATATGTTTCAAAGTTGAAGATGGTATAAATACAGGATGAGTTAGTGATGCAAAACATACAAGAGCAAAGAAGAGAGATAAGTGGAAAAGAAAAGAGCAGATAGATGTGACATTGATGTGAATCTAGTGAGTGTGTGTAATGCGAGTGTGGAAAATCAATGTGAAGCCTTAATGTTGAGTTTTTGAAAGCAGTGAGTTGAAGGTGAACTTTATCATTCATGCATGTCTACGAGTGATTGTGGTTGAATCCTTTGTTGCATTGAGATTTTGTTCTCTATGTAACAAGTCTTCTTTGTCTTCTTTGTATTTTTGTGGTAGTGAGCCCTCTGGGTTGTTAGCCCTATTGGACAGTGAGTCCTTGTTCCAACAGTGAGTCCTTATTTTGGAAATGAGCCTTATTTCACAAGCAGTGAACCTTTTGTAATTGGTTTTGATATTCTCTATAGTGTGTGTTAATCCTAACCGTGGTTTTTCCCTTATTGAGTTTGATGAGCCCAAAATATGCTCATAGTTTGGTTATTATGATGAACTTTTAATGCCTTTACTTTTGTTATTCGTGGTTGTTTAAAACTCTTTTGAAACCTTTTATGGGGATATCTTGTAGCAAAACATTTGCATATTCCTGCAGCTTATTGTGTTGAATTGACTACATTTATTACCCCGTTGACTCCCTAAATGACTGGTATATCGCATACAGTTTTTGAATGATGAAATAGATTTAAATGTGTGATTAATGAACATATATTGTGTATGTGCCATATGCCTTTTCTTTCGCATCTGTTACCTTTTGTTTCGTAGGTTGTTGAAGAATGATCGAGTCAAGCACAATCAATCTCGGGCTTGCAGTAAAGTCCATTTCCTGCACGACTTCGAGGAAGCTCCGACGAAGACTCTTTGACCGAAACTGTTGGGAAAGATTTTTAATGACAGTCAATTTGGAAAGAGTGGAGTGCTAGATTCTCTCCGAATCGGGTTGAATGCATAAATTCATTTATGAAGTTTGTTCCTTGATTTTGGGATACACTTTACTTCCACGTCTTTCTTTGATAGGGTTAGTTAGTTAGTTGCTCTCCTGATTTTAAATAAAGTACTCCTCCTGTGCGAGTGAGAGGGAGATGATAGTTAGAGTAAGATAGTGATAGAAAAATAGCAGATATCATGTAAGAGTCAATATGATAATGAAAAGCAGAATCTGTTTGACAAGAGACAGAGTTTGTTGTTAGTTTATATCAACAAAGCAATGTATACCATTCTGTTTTCATGAATAAAGTTTGATGAAGTTCTGAGTTCAGCACCTACATAATCAGTAGATGCTTACTAAGGGGGCCCACTTATTAAGTATCTGTAGCTAGTTAGTTAGCTGTTCTTTTTTGTTGATCTTCAGTTAGCTTTCATCTTTGAAGTTTTCATACAAACTCAGTCTTGTATTGCTCCTGCAGCATAGGGAATCCATCCCTATGCCTGTTCCTGCAGCATAAGGCTAGTTCATAGTTTGTGTTTCAGTTGTAGCTGTTATGGTTTCTGTTTTAATCAAATCATAGTTGAGTTAAAGAACTTTGCATTACCTTCCTGTAGCATAGATAGAATTCCTTCCAAGTATTTATTTCTGCTAAAGTTTTGACTGAAACCAATTCTTAGTGCATATATTGTGCTGCACCATTTAAAGTATACGTCCCCTGGTTTGACAAGTAAATGAACGTCCATAGAGGGATATTAGTCACCTGTTGGAATGTCTAATTCCCATGAAAGGTTTTACTGTGATTTTCACAGGAAAGGTTTTACTGTGATTTTCATATCCTTTTGTGGGTGTGGCCATTTTTGGCACCGTTGCCAGAGATGGCGTTAAGCTAAGGATTTTTTAGAAGTCATTTTTAGTATTAGTTTAGTTTGTTAGTCAAAAATTTTCAAATCTTTCAAACCACCATTCATCGTATTGCATGCATAGAAGAAGAAGAGACGCACTAGGAAGGTTCCTCCCTGAAAACCTGTTTGTTGAACTACCATTTGACCTAGTTGACAACGAACCTAAGGAAAATCCATTCGCTCTATTATTCCAGTAATCAAACATGGCAAATAATCCACCTAATAATCCACCTCCTGCTTTTGAGTTTCCCATTGTTCCCCAATGAGATACTGACAATCTTAAGAATATACCTTCTTCACTACTTCCAAAATTCTATGGCCTAGTCACAAAGGACCCTGAAACTTTTCTGTTTGAGTTTGATGTCCTCTGTCGTAGTTATGACTACAACTTAGATGCTCATAAACTGAAGTTATTTCCTTCCACCTTGAAGGAGGGAGCTCTCAGATGGTTCATGAGTCTGGGAAGAGGCGTTGTTGATAGTTGGGCAACCATGCAGACGAAATTCCTTGAGAAGTATAAGGAATATTGTAAGAGTTCCAGCAAAGGTGATGACATATTTTGAATTCAGCAGAAGGAGGATGAAAGTCTGGAAGATTATATTTCTAGATTTTTGTTTTCACTAAAGAGGAACTCAAACCATACTCTCAACAAGGACTCTCAGAAACTACTCTTTCTAAGGGGAATCAATGATGCCTATATAGATGCCCTGGACCTGATGGGAGGAGGTGATATAACCTAACTCCCTTGGGATGATATAAAGAAAACATGTCTTAACTACTCCCGAGCAATAGTTAAGAAAGGTCGAGGTCATCATGCTACAGTGGGGAAGTCTTCTTCTGGTGGAGTTTGTCGGATGGAGATAACAAATTTGCTGTCTGACTTCAAGCAGGACATCATTAATAATATGGCTACACAACTGGACACTATACAAGCTCGGAAGAAACATGAGGAAGTTGAGGCAGTTTTGGCCGAGTTCTGTCTATATTGCAGACAGAAGAAGCGTGACTGCAGATGCAAGATGGTGGCTAATTTGGAAGCTAAGCAACTACCTACTGACTTCAAGCCAGTAGAAGGTGATGATGATCAAGTGTTCTTTGTTGCGCAAAGGAGACCATGGGCCCAAAGACAAGGTATGCCTCAAGATCCTTTAACTTTTGGTAATCCTTATTTTGGCTATAATAACCAATGGCAACATGCATATGGACCACCACCACCTTGGAATCCACCTCAACCAAGTTGGCCTAATTATCAGACCCCGCAATGGCAATCTCCTGAAGGAGGTTGGCAGTAGCCATAAAGACAATGGACCCCACCTTCAGGTAATTGGCAGCAAAATCCTCAATGGAGAGGTCCTCAGCAATGGCAAAACTAGTCCTCTGGATTCCTGCAACTTCCACAGCCGCAACCACAGGCCCTTATGCCACCTCCTACAGCAACTGCCACAACTATTGGACCTCCAAAACAAATTCCTATGCTTGCCCAGCAGTTGCCAAATCCCAATAATAGGCAACAACAGTAGCCACATTAGCCTACGTATCTTGTTGAAGCCAACCAATATCAAGCTTATGTCTTAGACGTTAATGACATCCATTTGAGGTCTGGAACCACTTTACCTGCTCCAAAACTGCCTCTAATTACTAAAATATCAGATTCTTCCCTTGAAGAATCTACTACACCTGCTGATCCTACTGAGTATATGCCTATACCTGATACAATTTCTAAGGAGCCTATTTTGCAAAGTCAAGACAAACCACCTTTTCCTAAGAGGTTGCAAAGTACTGCATTTAAATCCATGGAAGAACCCACTTTTGACATTTTGGATCAGCTCAAAAATGTACAAATTCAAATCCCCTTATTTCAGGCTATTAAAGATGTTCCCATTTTTGGAAAAGCTATTAAATAGGCCTGTTTGAAGAAGCCTGGATGAAAGAAAAAAGGATCCCCAAACAATTCATGTCTTAGGGAAATTGGCTGATATAATGTTAAGAAATGTAGTTATCCCAAAGTATATTGATCCTGGAAATCCTGTAGTGCAAATACATATAAATGGCCAAATTGTAAAAAAATGTTTTGATTGATTTAGGTGCTGCCATTAATGTCATGACAAAGCATACTATGGAATCCTTGAGCATTTCAAACATTAAGTATACACCCACAGTTCTGCAGCTTGCAGATAGCTCCACAGTTAAACCTAATGGGATGGTGGAAGATGTAATTGTCACTCTTGAATCTTGGGAGTATCCAGCTGATTTCACAATATTATCAGTTAAGGAAACTTTATGAGGGTATCCAATTATCCTTGGTAGACCATGGTTAGCAATTGCTGATTCTTTTATAGGATGTCGTTCTGGAGTATGACCATTTCTGATGGACAGTCCACAAAAAAATTGGCTCTGTATCCGCCTGCTAGACCTCAACCAGATTTGTCCCAACCTGTTTGGCCAGATGAGAGGGAAGAAACTGAAGAAGCCAATTCTTTGACTCAATTAATGATGCTTCAAAATGATCCATTTTCACAACTTCAGAGTGAGGATGCTTTGATTTTTCAAATTCTACAGTACAACTCTGATACGGGTAGTTCATCCGATTCAAGTGGCAACCATCTACAATGTTTCCTGTAGCAACCAAATTCTGAGAGTTCACTGCCTAAACTTCCAACAATTTTCAATAACTTGCTTCCACAAGAGGTACAAACATCACCTGTAGATTCTATGAGTAATCTCACTAAGCAGATAGAATTGTCTTTAGGTCACTGTTTGAATATCAATAGTAAGCTGTCACAATCTTAACAGGCTATTTTATTAAAAATGCTACAAGATCAGCATAAAGCTTTTGCATGGGAATATGAGGAAATGCAAGGAATAAATCCTCGAGTTTGTACTCATAGGATATATATCAAAGAAGATTGTTTACCAGTTAGACAACCTCACATAAGAGTAAACCCAACACTTAGATAAATAGTTAAAAGTGAGCTTCAAAAATTGCTTGATGCTGGTTTTATTTATCCAATCTCTGACAATCAATGAGTTTCTCCATTAGTTATTGTTCCCAAGAAAGGTGGAAAATGGAGAGTGTGTTTAGATTACAGAAGTTGAACACTGCCACTAAAAAAAGATCACTTTCCACTACCTTTTGTAGACCAAGTACTAGACTCACTGTCTGGCAAAAGATATTTTTCCTTTTTGGATGGTTACAATGAGTACAATCAGATAAAAATTGCCCCTAAAGTTCAAGATAAGACCACTTTTACCTGTCCATGGGGAACATTTGCTTATTCGGTCTTGCCTTTTGGTCTATGCAATGCACCAACAATATTTCAGAGAGCAGTAATTAGTATCTTTGCTGATATATCTCATGACTGTATGGAGATTTATATGGATGATTTTACTACCTATGGAGTCACATTTGAAGAAGCACTGGTGAATTTAGAAAATGTATTGAAAAGGTGCAGAGAGCAAAATTTGTCTCTAAACAGTGAAAAGTGTTTTCTAATGATGGAAGAAGGTATTGTTCTAGGTCATCATATTTCAAAGAATGGAATTCAGGTTGACTCTGCTAAAATTGAAGTTATTCTGAATTTAAAAACTCCTACAAAACAAAAAGATGTCAAAAGTTTCCTTGGCCATGCAGGGTATTATAGAAGGTTTATAAAAGATTTTAGTAAAATTGCCAGTCTACTTTATGCCTTGTTAACTAAGGATTCTCAATTCGAGTGGACAAAGGCGTGTGAAAAATCTTTCCTGCAACTAAAAGACTTGCTTACTCAAGCCCCTATTCTTCAAGGTCCAAAATGGAATTTTCCTTTTCACATACATGTTGATTCCTCTGATTTTGGTATAGGAGCAGTTTTAAGTCAAAAAGAAAATTCAATTGAGCATGCTATCTACTTTATCAGGAAGAACCTTCAAGGTTATGAGCTCAACTATACTGTTACAGAAAAGGAATTGCTCGCAGTAGTGTATGCTTTGAATAAATTTATGCATTATGTCACAGGTTATCAGATATTCGTCCATACTGACCATGCAGCAATCAAGTATCTGATAAACAAACCTACCATTTCTGGTAGATTGGCAAGATGGCTCCTGTTGTTACAAGAGTTTGACATTACAATAATTGACAAACCAGGAAGAGCTAATGTTGTAGCTGATTTTTTATCAAGACTTCAATTACCTGCACCTGTTGAACATGAGGTCATTGATGATAGGTTCCTAGATGAACACTTATTTTCCATTGCTGCACATACACCATGGTATTCAAACATTGCCAATTATCTACTAGCAAGCAGAATACCAGCCCACTTTTCTCCAAAAGAAAAGAAATTGTTAATAGAGAAAAGTTTCAACTTTTCATGGATTGCAAATTGTTTGTTTTATACTGGACTTGATCAAGTGATGCGAAGATGTGTAAGAGAAAATGAGACTTATGATATCTTGCATGCTTGCCATAATGAACCATGTGGGGGAAATTTTGCAGCAAAAATAACATCAATGAAGATTCTTACAACAGGGTACTACTGGCCAACATTACACAAAGATGCTGTGGCCTATACAAGAAAATGTGACAGATGCCAACGTATGGGAAGACCAACTAAGTCAGATGAAATGCCACTATATCCACAGGTAATAGTCACCCCTTTTGATAAATGGGGAATGGATTTTGTGGGACTAATTGATCCACCATCAAATGGCAAGTCATACATTCTAGTTTGCACGGACTACGTAACAAAGTGGGTTGAGGTAAAAGCTATGACTCATGCTCGAGATAACAAGGTTGCTGAATTTCTGTATGAACAAATTTTTACTAGATTTGGAGTTTTCAGAGAGCTTGTAACTAATCAGGGAGCTCAGTTCACATCGAATCTGATCACTGCACTAATGAATGACTATAAGATCAAACATAGAAAGTCCAGCCTCTATCACCCTCAAGCCAATGGTCAGGCAGAGGTAACAAATAGGGAAATTGAGGTGATCCTAACAAAGACAGTGCAACTCCATAAAAAATATTGGAGCAATTAACTTCCTAAAGTAGTTTGGGCCTACAGAACTACATGGAAGACAACAACTGGGTTTACACCTTTTGAGCTGCTTTATGGTAAAACAACCATGTTACCCATAGAATTTGAGCACAAAACTTTGAGGACAACTCTTGAACTCAATATGGAAATATCTGAAGCATAGAAGGACCATCTCCTACAGCTAAATGCTTTGGATGAAATGAGAAAAGCAACCTTGCAGCACACAAAAGCAATCCAACAACAAAGGAAGAAATGGCATGATCAACACATCAAAACCAAAAAGTTTTCTGCTGGTGATTGGGCTCTGTTATATGATTCCAAATATCAAGAGAACCAAGGTAAGCTCACAACACGCTGGCTTGGCCCCTATGAAGTTGAGAATGTGTTTGACAACGGAGCTGTACAACTAGTGACAATTGATCCAGTCCGTTTCAAATTGCTAGTTAATGGCCACCGACTCCGGTTGTACCATAAACTAGTTTTAAAAGAAGAATTCATGTAGCAGTTCGTTCAAGTTCCTCTCGCTACTCTTCCTATAGCCGAAGGCTTTAGCTTTTCTCTTACAACTTCACCGTAATTCTAAAAAAAGCATGCTCATAATAAAAGTTTTCTTTTTTTTAAAAGGAAACCCCTTTTTCTCCATTCTCATTTATCACCCCATCTCACTTCTTTATCTTCCATCCATCCATCCCATCCATCCATTCCATCCATTCATCTTGTCCACCCATGTCACCCATCCACTTCATCCATCCGCATCACCCTTAATTAAGATATCATTCCCAACTGTCAACTCATGCAGACACCATCATCTTTCTTCACATGTACATGCAAATATCAAAGGTACACCATATCTTTTGTTATAGCATATTTGATTTATTTTATTCTATTCATTTACTACTATGACAGAACTAGTCATTATTACTCGATCTATGCCTATTCTTTAGTACATGTGAGGACACATGTCATACTCTAAGTAGGGGGTGGGGTAATCCACCTTTTAATACCTGTCTTTTCACCACTGCCATAACTATGCAAATAACCTTTCTTTATTATTCTTCTGGTACTTTCCAAATATGATCGCATGTCCTTCTTTATTGCATATTTTTTTTGTAAATTACGATTAAAACTGCTTGTTCAAAAAGTTCATTTTTGGAAAAGAAAGAAATGTGACGGCACGACAGAAGAAAAACCAAAGCAAAAAGTGAAACAGAGAATTTGAATTTTCAGCAAGGAATTGAGTTCAACTAGGGGAAAAATGTGAACATGGGTGGTCAACTGGTGCGACATGAGCCTGTAGCTCATGAATTATTATTGCAAAATCCTCAAATAATCCACACATTCAGCATCTGTGGATGGTTAAATTATTTCTTGAGTTTAAATGCTTTTGATGAGGAGGCTGCTAGAGAATTTTTTAGAACCCTTTCTGAAGGGGAAGCCACTGTATGGAGTCTAACGGTTGTTGCAACTGAAGATAGAATTGCTGAAGTAACCGGGCTTCTAGCCGTTAGAGAAAATTTTTCTTCAGATGCTGCCGCTACAAGGGCTGAGTTTTCAATGCCCACTGATGGACCTTTGGAAGTCTCCAAGTAGGGATGCAAGCGGGTATCGTTGCCTCCTAATTATTCAGAATACGTCACTTACATAATCAGGTATTTAACCTGTGAAGGCCGTTTCTCCTACCTGCATTCATATCATTTCAAATTATTAAGTCATATGAGGCATGGGTTAGTTGTAAATGTTCTGAATTTCCTGTTAAAATTTCTAGAACAAAGTGCCCACGGTACCCAACAAGGGAAAGATAATTTTGTTGCTCACCATGGCCTTATCAAATTACTGATTGAACGCTCTTTGAGAGATGTCTCACCTCTTTCCTGGCAACAATTTGTTGCCCAAAAGAGCTTTCAAATTCCACAACCCCCTAGGGTACTTACCCCACGGCCTCAGAAAAAAAAGAAAGAAATTGCTTCTACCAGTAGAATAGGGCAAGGGTCATCTACTCCTGTAGCACCTGGTCCTGCAGCTCCCCCACCGGAATCCTCTGCTCAGGTACAAACTAGGTCTGCCACTAGGAGAGAGAAAGGAAAAACAAAGGCAGGTGAGTTGTCTGGGGCAGAACAAACCCCAGAGTCTGACCCTTGTTCTCAGAAAAGGAAATGCTCTTCTCCTGCAACACCTTTCCCTGCAACCGTCTCTCCTACAACAACACCTATTGCTAACACCAATTCACCATCATCCTCTGGTAGGGCAGAGCCCTCTAAGCAGACAAGAAAAAGGAAGGCTACCAGAACATCTCCTGCAACAACACCAGTGTCAAGAAGAGTTTCCACAAGGAAACAATATAAGACCTCCCCTGCTTCACCTCAACAAGAGGTTATTGTAATTTCAAAAGGGTTTGTAGGGTCTGAATTTGATGTTTCTCAGAATGTGTTCGAAAATGTTGCATAGAGTTCATTCGTTCCTGAAGAGGAACAAGTTGAGACAAAGGAAATGGAGCATAATGAGCAAGGGTTACCAAATCTTGATGACTTGGCTACCACTGCTATGCAGTTTTCAAAGGAAGCACAGTCTTCTCCACTGCAGCAATAAGAATTCATCTTGCAACAAGAGTAGGAATTGACTGAACAATTGAATATGCTTAGTGAAGCTACATTTCACCCTGTAACTTGTAAAGCCATTGTTGTTTATAAGAAGACATTTTTGATTGAGTTTCTGGAATATGTCAAAGCTAACTGGGAAACAGTTATATTGCAAACCTTGACTTTCTGGCACATAGCCCAGACTGACATGCAACAAAGTCTATGGGAGGTAGAAATGAAGAAACTGAAAAAAGAAATTGAAAGTCAGAAGCAGGAAATTGTTGAGTTGAAAACAAAAATGGATGAAATGTTAAAAGTAACTGGTCAGATTATGGAATGCAGACCACCACCCAGAGTTTATGCTTTGTGCCTTAAGGAATAGTTCTTATGGTTCCAACTAATGAGAATTTCCAGAAATCAATATCCTATACTTCACATTGCTCAAGAATTTTACGAGGCATACCAGGAAGCCCCTAATTGGTTAAGAAATTCTCTATGTGAATTTTATTTACATGGCTTCTTAATTCCATCTGAAACAGAATGGAACCCTCTTCTATATATTGGTGATATCCATTTGAGATCATTTATGTCACGGGCAGCAAATGAAGTGAATTATGGTAGGCAATGGGAAATATATGAGGAAGCTGAGAGAAATGAGTCTGTTCCATTACGCTCTCAAAGTTCAAACCCCCATGCAATGTTGAAAGACTGGTTTGCTCTGACATATGGCATTAATAATATTACAGCTAGAGAGAAGATATTTGATATCAGGAAACAGGTATATGATAAATTTCAGGAACAGTCATATTCATTTTGGAGACTAGCATACACCAAAAGTGAGAAAAGGTGGGAAAGATTAATTGTTGGACTAAGAAGATCCGAACCTCACAGTCCCCTAAATTTCACAGCAGCTCTTAAACGATCAAGCAGATATATACAGTTGGGACTTCAAAAGAGATTTGAACTGTGGTTGCCATTGACATTCAGACCTCCTGTGCTAATGTGGCCCCTTTATCCTTATCAGGCTACCAATCGTAATGATGATTTAGAAGACCGTAGGTATGAAAGGTGCCAGGCTTTCAGAGGATTTTATTACAGGTTTGGAAATCCATTTCAGAGTCATGCAACAATCACTGACTTCAGAGAAACCACGAGGAAAGTTAATGCTGGAGGACAAGCATTAAGCTAAGAAGAGGGCAGTGATGAGCCCAAAATATGCTCATAGTTTAGATATTATGATGAACTTTTAATGCCTTTACTTTTGTTATTCATGGTTGTTTAAAACTCTTTTGAAACCTTTTATGGGGATATCCTGTAGCAAAACATTTGCATATTCCTGCAGCTTATTGTGTTGACTTGACTACATTTATTACCCCGTTGACTCCCTAAATGACTGGTATATCGCATACAGTTTTTGAATGATGAAATAGATTAAAATGTGTGATTAATGAATAGATATTGTGTATGTGCCATACTCCTTTTCTTTCGCATCTGTTACCTTTTGTTTCACAGGTTGTTGAAGAATGATCGAGTCAAGCGCAGCCGATCTTGGGCTTGCAGTAAAGTCCATTTCTTGCACGACTTCGAGGAAGCTCCGCCGAAGACTCTTTGACCGAAACCGTTGGGAAAGATTTTTAATGACAGTCAATCTAGAAAGAGTGGAGTGCTAGATTCTCTCTAGATCAGGTTGAACGCATAAATTCATTTATGAAGTTTGTTCCTTGATTTTGGGATACACTTTACTTCCATGTCTTTCTTTGATAGGGTTAGTTAGTTAGTTGCTCTCCTGATTTTAAATAAAGTACTCCTGCGCGAGTGAGAGGGAGATGATAGTTAGAGTAAGATAGTGATAGAAAGATAGCAGATATCATGTAAGAGTCAGTATGATAATGAAAAGCAGAATCTGTTTGACAAGAGACAGAGTTTGTTGTTAGTTTATATCAACAAAGCAATGTATACCATTCTATTTTCATGAATAAAGTTTGATGAAGTTCTGAGTTCAGCACTTGCGTAATCAGTAGATGCTTGCTAAGGGGGCCCACTTAGTAAGTATCTGTAGCTAGTTAGTTAGCTATTCTTTTCTTTTGATCTTCAGTTAGCTTTCATATTTGAAGTTTTCATACAAACTCAGTCTTGTATTGCTCCTGCAGCATAGGGAATCCATCCATGTGCCTGTTCCTGCAGCATAAGGCCAGTTCATAGTTTGTGTTTCAGTTGTAGCTGTTATGGTTTCTGTTTTAATCAAATCATAGTTGAGTTAAAGAACTTTGCATTACCTTCCTGTAGCGTAGATAAAATTCCTTCCAAGTATTTATTTCTGCTAAAGTTTTGACCGAAACCAATTCGTAGTGCATATATTGTGCTGCACCATTTAAGGTATACGTCCCCTGGTTTGACAAGTAAATGAACGTCCATAGAGGGATATTAGTCACCTGTTGGAATGTCCAATTCCCAGGAAAGGTTTTACTGTGATTTTCATATCCTTTTGTGGGCGCAGCCAGAGTTTTCCACGTAAATCTAGTGTTTATGTGTTTCTACATTGGTATTTAATGATTAATCATTTAAGCAATGTTAAGAATTAGTTTCGGTGATTAAAAGATTAAATCTATGACAATTGATTCACCCCCTCTCAACTGTCATGTTCAACAATTGGTATTAGAGCATGGTTCCTTGGTGAAGAGCTTAATCACTTGAGGAAGGTTCGAGATGGCTGGAAAAATGATTTAAGAGTAAATGAGGTTTGATGGAACTAATTATGCTATCTAGAAAATATTGATGGAAGAATATCTGGGGTATTGTGGATATGATGTGGAGAAAGCTTACAAAAATTCTTACACTCCTACTAATGGTCTGAGTACGCCTGAAGAGATCAAAGCACATGAAGCAAACAATAGGGCGAAGAACATCTTGAAGAATAGTCTGGTACATTATGAGTTGATTAAGGTTCAAAACTTGAAGATTGCTAAGGAAGGTTGGGATGCTTTGGAAAGAGTGCATGAAGGCGATGAAAGAGTTAAAGAGGTAAAATTATAGAATTTGGAGACACAGTTTGAGCTTCTACATATGTCTAAATATGAGAATGTTAAAGCTTATGTACAAAGATTGGATGAGATAGTGGTTGAAATGCGATAACTTGGCACTACTATAGATGAAACTAGAATTGTAAAGAATATTCTCAAGACTCTCCCTGATGCTTATTGTGAGAAAGTGTGTGCTATTAAACAAAGTATAGATTATAAGACCTACACTAAAGATCTATTGTTGGTATTTTTGATATTTTATGAGATGAGGAAGCCTAGTTTGAGGAATGGATGCATATTAGAGATTGATTTTAAGGAAAAAAAGTTGAAGATCCAGATAAAGTATATTTTGATGAAATTGAAGCTAACTTTGTAAGAAGGATGAGGAAAGGCTCCAGTAAATATGAAGGTAAGTTTCCATTTAAATGCTTTAGCTATGGAGAAATAGGTCATTATGCTGCAAAGTGTTCGGAAAGATCTAAGAGGAATAAACAAAGATATGAGAAAGAAAAGAAAGGAAAAAATATTAAAAGAGCATACTATGTGAATGAGAATGCTAGTATATTTGATAAATATTTTTAGTATGAAGATTCTGATGATAATGAATTCTTGTTCTTGGCGATTAAGGAGGAACCTACTTCTACTAATTTTTAAAAATAGGTAAAAGAAAGCCTTCTTGAGAAGGAGAAAAATGAAGGTATGATTATCTCTTCCCTACATGCTAAACAAGAAAATAATTACTGGGTAGTTGATAGTGGTTGTTCACATCACATGAATAGTGATAAAAGTAAGTTTTTTAAGCTTGAAAAATATGGAGGCTTGGTTATGTTTGGAGATGATAATGGTGCTAAAATCTATGGGATAGGTTCAATAAGTTTTGATGGCCAACATAATACTGATGAAGTCTACTATGTTAAGGGTTTAAGGCATAATATCTTGAGTGTTGGTTAGATGTGTAGTAAGTAATATGATCTTGTGTTTAAGGATGAGAGATGTGAGATTCAGAAAGGATCCAAAACATTGATTGTTGTAGGAAAGAAATCTAAAGGAAATATCTATCAACTTAAGGGTGTTGATGGATGATTCTTTATGACTCAAATTAATGATAGTTGTTTATGGCATAGAAGAATGTGTTACATGAATTTTGATAACTTGGCGAGGATTAGTTTTGTTCAAGTTGTGAGATATTTACCAAGAATTACACTACTTGTTAATGCTATGTGTAGAAATTGTCAGTTTGGAAAGCAAGAAAGAAATCATTAAAGATCAAAGGAACAATCTACTACTAGACTACTAGATTTATTTCATACAAATATTTATGGCCTGACAAGAGTGAGAAGTGTTCTTGGTGAAAGGTACTTTATGATTTTAATTGATGATTATTCTAGATGTGCATGTGCTACATTTCTTAGAGAGAAATCAGATGCATTAAATAGATTCAAGACATTCAAAGCTATGGTTGAAAATGAAGTAAACTTGAAGATAAAATGCTTAAGGTATGATAGAGGTGGATAATTCACCTTCCATGAATTTAATATGTTTTGTGAAGTGCATGGAATAAAGAGACATTTGTCTGCTCTAAGAACTCCTTAGAAAAATGGAGTTGTTGAAAGGAAAAACAAAATGACTCAAGAGGCTACTAGATCAATGATTATTGAGGTTGGTTTATTGGAAGTTTAATGGAAAGAAGCTATTCATACTACTGTTTATGTATTCAATCGGGTTCATGCAAGAGAAAATAGTACAAAGAATCCATATGAGCTTTGGCATGGAAGAATTCCTACTATTAATTATTTCAAGGTATTCAAAAGCAAGTGTTATATCATAAGAGATGAAGAAAATTTGGGTAAGTTTGATGCAAGAAGTGAGGAAGGCATTTTTCTTGGATATTCTACTAATAGCAAAGCATTCAGATGTTTCAATAAAAGACTAAGAAATATTTTAAAAATTTCAAATGTCAAGGTTGATGAGACAGTGAAGAATTCTATTGACATTGATGGATATGAATCTAATGAACTTGATTGTGTAAGAATTGAAGAGATTGTGGAAGAATAGGAAAAGGATGAGCAAGAAGAGAAGAATGAATAGAATGAAAGAGAAGAAGGTGCTCTAGTGATGACCCCTAAGAAACCTAAATATGTACATAAGAATCATTCAGAAAATCAAATTATTGGTGACAAGACAAAAGGACTATTGACTAGAAGCAAAGCTATTGTTGAAGTGAATTTGTGTTTACTTTTTGAGATTGAACCACAGAATGTAAGTGAAGCTTGTAAAGATGAACATTAGATGGAAGCCATGAAAGAAGAACTTGTGTAGATTGAGAAGAATAAAATTTGGGAATTGGTCCCAAGACCGATAGTAAAAACATTATTGGATCAAGGTGAGTGTTCAAAAATAAGTTGAATGAGAATGGAGAAGTTGTTAGAAACAAAGCAAGGATTGTGTGTAAAGGTTACTCACCAGTAGAAGGCATAGATTTTTAGGAAAATTTTGCTTTGGTAGCAAGAATGGAAGATATAAGGATGTTCTTATTATTTGCTTCTCATAAAGATTTTTAGGTCTATCAGATGGATGTCAAGTTAGCATTTTTGAATGGTGAGCTAGAAGAAGAGGTTTACATGGAGCAACTAGAAGTATTTGAATTGATAGAGCAACTAGATATGGTGTGGAGATTGAAGAAAGCTTTATATGGATTGAAGCAAGATCCTAGAGCTTGGTATGGAAGATTGGACAAGTGCTTGATTCAACAAGGTTTCAATAAAGTTACAACATATAGTAATCTGTATTTTGAGATTAAAAATGATAAAATCTTGGCTATAGTTATTTATGTTGATAACATTAACTTTGGAGGAAATGGAAATATGTGCAAAATGTTTGTAGAAGAGATGCAGAAAGAATTTGAAATGTCTATGTTTAGAGAGATGAATTTCTTTCTTGGGATACAAATTAGTCAAACAGAGAAAGGAATCTTTATTTCATAGTTTAAGTATGTGAGAGAGATGTTGAAGAAGTTTGGGATGGATGGTTCCAAACCGATATGCACTCCTATGGTGACTAGTTGCAAATTGGGTAAAGATGATGATTCACCTAAGGCTGATCAGAGCAAGTATAGATCTATGGTTGGTGGAATATTGTATTTGACTAGTACTAGACCGAATATTATGCATGAAGTTTGTCTTGTGGCTAGATTTCAAGAAGATCCTAAAGAAACACATGTTGTTTCTATTAAGAGAAGTTTTAGATACTTGAATGGCACTCTGGATTATGGATTATGGTATCCTAGAGATACTGAATTTACTTTAAGTGCTTATATAGATGTAGATTGAGCTAGATGTGTAGATGATAGAAAGAGTACAAGTGGTGGTGCATTCTCTCTTGGATGCAATTTGGTGGCACGGTTGAGTAAAAATCAAAATTTTGTTTCCTTGTCTACTACTGAAGTTGAGTATATTGATGTTGCATCTTTTTGTACACAAGTTCTATGGATGAAACAAACATTGAAAGATATCACAGTGGTGTATGATGATCCTATATCTATTTTTTGTGATAATACAAGTGCAATTAACATTTCAAAGAATCTTGTGATGTACTCGAGGATGAAGAATATATCTATCAGATATCATTTCTTGAGAGAGAAGGTCATGGAGAATGAAGTAAAGCTTGAGTATGTTCCGACAAAGGATTAGGTGGCTAGAATTTCATAGGATAGATAAGTATCTTTATTTTCAATTATGTTACTTTTATTTTGTACATGATAAATGTGGATGAATGTTATTTGTGTGTATCAAGATTTGTTAATTATTCTTGCAGGTCATAGTTCAAATTTGCAATCTTTTAGTTTTGTTTATTTGAAATTCTAGAGCACCCACTCTGGTTGTCAGTTATAGGTTGTTAAGTTTACTTTCCGTTAATAGTTAGCTGTTAGTTAATAGTTGTTTTCATTTAAATTTTATAGTTTTACTGCAAGAATTTCTTTTAGGTAATTTATATGCTTTCTAGTTTAATCATATTTTGCTTTCTATCTTAATAATCTCATTCTTTCTAGCTTAAAACAACTTTGCACTTTCTGTAAAGAAAATTTGATGCGGAAAACAATTCTCATAACGTCAATACCTCAGGAAAGAATGCAGATACACTTTAAAAAATTTACAATTACAGTCAAGTTAAGATGCACTATGAAACAAATTACAAAAATAGAGTTTGACAAACACACAAGAACACCAGATATACGTGGGAAAACCCTTACGAGAGAAAAACCCACCACACCAAGAGAAATCACTTTGTATTACAGTAATAAGGATTACATACAATTGTCAAACTTATCTTTCTGATGTCTGATTTACAGTAGCATACACCATTAACAATATTGCACAGGAACCTTTTCTGTTTATAGTCTTTACAAAATCAAATTCACACTGATACAGTTCGAACTCTTCACACACCACTGTTGATTGAACCAACCAACCTCTTACAATCTGCAATCATAGAGTATATCTCTGTTGTTCCATGTCCGTCGAGCTTCCTCATAGAACCATCACAACGAATAGACTCCCAATGGTTCCAATTCAGCTCCTCTGATTCATCCATGAGACTCCACATAGGATGGTCTTACTTGGTCAACATAATTTGCAATGTACTAGCATCTCAGTGAGACACTAATAGTGTCTCGCCGATGCCACATAGACTTCATATCGATGTCATCAAGAGACTCTATTATCGCTTAGACGTTCTATCGAGCTCCATGAGTTACACCGAGTCACCAAGTAGTCACCCAGACCTATCGCATTCGCCAGGAGATCATAGCGAGTCACTCAAGGATATACCGAAGTCCCCAAACATACTGAGTGCCAAGTGGAAGTCGACAAGACTCACATCTTTCACCGAGACACAAAGGTTACCCCAAAGTGTTCACCCGTCGCCAAGACATTTCCCTTCACTGAGAGAACATACTGATCTCCATATATTACCCTAAAGACTCCAACATAAAACAACGTTGGCGAGACATGTAGCTCTCGCTAAGACTTCTCACCGAGCTCTATGAATTATCCTGAAAGCTTCATCTGTCGCCAAGAGTTATACTGAAGATCCCACAAGATGTTCCTGTTGGTGAGACCTTCAACATTCATTAAGACGTCTTCCTGGGACCAAGAGTTACCCCGATAGCCATCGGCTATTGGTAAGACATTAGCTTTTTCCCAGACTTCATAATGAAGCCTTAGTGTTACATCGATAACTCTCGAGTGTGTCCCTGTCGGTATGACTTTCATCTATCGCTAAGACCTTTCTCTGAGACTCTTTGTTATGGTGAAGACAACATATGAATTCCTGTCAGTAAGACATTCATTGTTCGCTGAGACTTCTCCTAAGTGTTGAAGTCACTTTGAAACCCCAATCGCCATGAGTCTCTCTGATTCATGATTGAATGACCTATTGGCCAGAGGTTTCCTGAGCACTATGAGGTCATAACAAGTACTCTTTGTCATAGCGGTAGACTCCATAGTAACCATTTGGCAAGACTCTTGCAAGGTCACAACGACCTATGCAAAACATGATGAATCAAACTGCTAGTCGGCCAAACAATGAAGATGTCACACCAACTTGGTTCTAATGGAGGTTTCAGCCTGTATTATTTGAGGCATATATTTCCAACAATCTCCCACTTGACGAAGATCATACAGGCACCTCCAGAGCACAAATAATACTTACTGAAAATCATGGGCACTAAGGCCCATTGAACTGGCACACCACCTGAACTTGTCTATGCTCACTGGCTTCGTCAATGCATATGCAAAATTCTAGAGAGTATCAATTTTTTCCAAAATAACCTTTCCATCCTCAACCATATATCGTACAAAGTGGTACTATACATCAATATGTTTTGTCTTGGCATGGAAAGTAGGGTTCTTTTCCAAACAAATTACACTCTGACTGTCACATAAAATAGTTATTTCCCCTACATCAAAACCAATGTTAGAACACAAACGTTTCAACCATAAAACTTCTTTACAAGCATGAGTAGCTACCATGTATTCAACCTCTCTATTGGACAAAGAGACTACAGCTTGCCGCTTGCTCATCCAACTCATTGCACCACCATTCATCATGAAAATGTATCCACTGGTGGATCTCCTGCTGTCAATGTCCCCTGCTCAATCATAATCTACATAACTACGAATGTTGAGAGTATTCTATGATTCAACCAAGTTCCCATGGTAACACAAAGCAAAATCTAAAGTTCCCTTCAAATACCTAAACACCCTCTTCACAGCAACCCAATGTATTCTTCCTGGATTAGCCATAAATCGACTAAGTACTCCCACTGCTTGGGCAATATCTAGCCTTGTATAGACCATTGCATACATAAGACTTCCTACAACACTAGCATAGGGCACACTAGTCATGTCCTTCATCTCAATAGGATATTTTGGACAGTCCTCAACAGATAGCTTTGTTCCTTGCATGACTAGAACAACTAACTGCTTGTAATCATTCATACAAAATCTCTCAAGAACAATCCTGATATACTTACTCTGACTGAGCCAAAGATTTCTATTCTTCCTGTCCCTGGTTATCTCCATCCCCAAAATATACCTTTCTACACCAATATCCTTCATTTTGAACTTAGCAGACAACTAAGACTTAAGATCAGAAATCATTAGCTTGCTATTTCCTATGAATAACATATCATCAACATAAAGAGAAATAACAAGTACTTGATCACTTTCAGCTTTATAATATATGCAGTGATCAGATTTTGATCTCACAAATCCCAAAGACAATAAAAAAGTATCAAATTTCTGGTACCACATTCTAGGTGACTGTTTTAACCCATACAAAGACTTCTTTAATTTGCATACTGGTTTTTCCTTACCTTTCTCAACAAAGTGCTCAGGCTGGGACATATAGATTTCTTCTTCAAGGTCACCATGAAGAAATGATGTCTTCACATCCATCTGTTCAACCTCTAAGTCATACACTATTGCAAGTGACAATAGAAATCTAATGGACATCAGCTTTGCTATAGGAGAAAAAATTTCCCCATAATCAGTTCCCTCTACTTGGGAGTAACCCTTTGCAACCAGTCTTGCCTTGTACTTTTCTACACTGCCATCTAGACCAATCTTTTTTCTTAAATACCCATTTGCAGCCCATAGGTTTTCTACCTTTAGGTGAAGGCACCAAACTCCAAGTTTCATTTTTATCTAATGACACCATTTCTTCATTCATGGCTTCCAACCAAGAATCTAAATCAAACATTTTAAATGCCTCCTTTACAGTCCTAGGCTCATCAGTACTAGAAATAAAAGCATAGGCACAAGTAGAATCAATCAATGAGAACCCTTACCTATCTGGTTGTTTCCTTTCTCGGGTTGACCTCCTCACTGGCTGAGGCTGAGGTTCTTCTTCTTCAGAACTTTCAAAACTGCTTGAGCTCTCCTCAATTTTAGGTACATTTTGAATTTTCAATTCCTCTTTCTCTGGTGTAGGAGGAATTATTGCTACATCCTTATTGTTTTTTGACTTTGTCTCTGACTGCAAATCCAAGGTGGAAGGTTTCGGCTCATGAAAGATTAAACTTCTGATGTATACAACCTTCTTTGTAACAGGATTCCAAAGCTTGTATCCTTTAATGTTAGTACTATAGCCAATAAAAATACACTTGACAGCCTTGTTCTCCAACTTAGATCTTTTTACATCCGGCACATGTGCATATGCCTCATAGCCAAAGACTCGAATATGTCTAAGAGAGGGCTTCTTACCAGACCACCATTCCAAAGGTGTCTTCTCAACAAGAGCAGAGTTTGGAGACTGATTAATTAAGTAACATGTAGTAGCAATAGCTTCAGCCCAGAATTTCTCTTCCAAACTAGCACTACTAAGCATGCTTCATGCTCTCTCCATCACTGTCCTATTGAACCTTTTTGCAACTCCATTCTACTATGGAGTATAAGGTGTAGTCTTGTGTCTTTTGATCCCATGGTCTTTATAGTATCTTTCAAATTCATCAGAACATAATTCACCGCCATTATTAGTCCTTAAGCATTTTATTGTTTTACCAGTCTGATTTGCAACAAGATTTTTAAACTCCTTAAATTGACTGAACACTTATGATTTACTTTTCAAAAAATATATAAATGCTCTCCTTGAATAATCATCAATGAACGAAACATAGTATCTTGATTTAGACAATGAAGGAACATTCATTGGACCAAACACATCTGAATGAATATAATCTAACAAACCAGAAGATTTATGATGATTGTCATAAAATGAAACACGATGCTGCTTTCCATATATATAGTGTTCATAGAATTCAAATTCTAGATTACAATCTTCAAGCCCCTCAACTAGGTTTTTGTTTTTCAAGATTTTTAAACCTTTTTCTCCTATGTGGCTAATCTATGATGCCAAAGCATAGTCTTCTTTGCAAAAAGTTTTACTTCCGTAGAGTTTACATAATTAGGGATATTTCCCTCTTTACCTCCATGAGCATCTTTTAGTGACTTCAAAGAGACATTGTTACATTGAACAACTTGTGCATCCAGCTTGTATAGGGTACCAATTTCAAGCACCTCTAGCCAGCAGCATTGAACCTCTAGTCATCTTGCAGCCACTTCCCGAGAACAAGACTTGTACTCCGATATCATTAAGCTTACTGACAGAAAGTAGATTCTGAGCCAAACTTGGTATGTGCATAACATCATTGATCCCCTTTATTCTGCCATCAGGGAATTGGATTCTGACTCTTCCATGGCCAACAATTTCCAAAGTTGAATCACACACCAAGTAAACCTTTCCACCATCGTATTCTTCATACTTTGTGAACCATTCTCTATGAGATGTCATGTGGAATGATGCTCCAGAATCAATTAGCCAAACATCATCTGATGCTTGTGTAGCCAAGGTTGCAATGAAGGCGTCACCATCACTATGAGAAGAACCATTATCAGAAGAGCCCTTCTTCTTCTTTTTCTCCTCTTTACAATCCTTTCAGACATGACCAGGTTGCCCATAGTTCCAACACTTCACCTTGGACTTTTTTCTAGGAGACTTTGATCTCCCCTCTTATTTTGATTTGGACTTCTTGTCCTTCTTCTTGCCTTTCTCCTTTGACCTTCCTCTGACAACAAGAGCCTCCTTCGCCATCTCAGAAGACTTCCTTCTCATTTCTTCTGACAACAAAGAACCAACAAAATCTTCCATCTTGAAACTGGATGTTGTACTCCCAATAGCCATCACCAGATGATCCCAAGAGTCTGGCAAAGAATACAACAGAAGCATACAATGATCTTCTTATTCAATCTTTACACCAATAGATGTTAATTGTGTGAGCAACATGTTAAGTGCATTCAAATGATCAGCTATAGACCCTCCTTCCTACATCCTCAAAGAGTAGAGCTTCTTCCTCAGGAACAACTTATTCACCAAAGATTTCCCCTGATAAATAAACGCCAGTCTCTTCCACAAAGAAGAGGCAGTCTTCTCTTTATGCACATTGAGAAGAACTGAATCTACCAAATAGAGCCTTCTTAGCCCCTTAGATTTTCTATCTGCAAGGTCCAATTCTTCTTACTTCATGCCTATAGGTTTAGTTCCAGACACAACAATCCAAAGATCTCGATCTACTAAGAGATCCTCCATCTTGAGTTTCCATAACTCAAAGTTACTGCCATTGAAGTTCTCTATTTCAATATTCCCAGATGAACTAGACATGTCATAATCTGTAATTAGAAATAACAATCTCTACAAGACTCTCACTGAACAGAATTGACACAAAAAACCCAATGTACCCCCAAGGATAACACAATTGGCCAGGCTTTGATACCACTTGTAAGGAAAATTAGATGCGGAAAACAATTCTCCTAAAGTCAATACCTCAGGAAAGAATGCAGATACACTTTAAAAAATTTACAATTACAGTCAAGTTAAGATGCACTATGAAACATATTACAGAAATAGAGTTTGAAAAAAACACAAGAACACCAAATATACGTGGGAAAACCCTTACGGGAGAAAAACCCACCACACCAAGAGAAATCACTTTGTATTACAGTAATAAGGATTACATACAATTGTCAGACTTATCTTTCTGGTGTTTGATTTATAGTAGCATTCACCATTAACAATATTGCACAAGAACCTTTTCTGTTTACAGTTTTTACAGAATTGAATTCACATTGATATAGTTCAAACTCTTCACACACCACTGTTGATTGAACCAACCAACCTCTTACAATCTGCAATCACAGAGTATATCTCTGTTGTTCCATGTCCATCGAGCTTCCTCATAGAACCGTTGCAACGAACAGATTCCCAATGGTTCCAATTCGGCTCCTCTGATTCATCCATGAGACTCCACATAGGACGGTCTTACTCGGTCAACAAAATTTGCAATGTACTGGAATCTCGGTGAGACACTAACAGTGTATCGCCGATGCCACATAGACTTCATATCGATGTCACCAAGAGACTCTGTTATCACTTAGACATTCTATCAAGCTCCATGAGTTACACCGAGTCACCAAGTAGTCACCCAGACCTATCACATTCGCCAGGAGATCATAGCGAGTCACTCAAGGCTATACCGAAGTCCCCAAACATACCGAGCGCCAAGTAGAAGTCGGCAAGACTCACATCTTTCACCGAGAGTTTTCTTTGAGACATAAAGGTTACCTCGAAGTGTTCAGCTGTCGCCAAGACATTTCCCTTCGCTAAGAGAACATACCGATCTCCATATGTTACCCCGAAGACTCCAACATAAAACAATGTCGACAAGACATGTAGCTCTCGCTAATACTTCTCACCGAGCTCTATGACTTATCCCGAAAGCTTCATCTATTGCCAAGAGTTATACCGAAGATCCCATAAGATGTTCCTATCAGTGAGACCTTTAACATTCACTAAGACGTCTTCCCAGGACCAAGAGTTACCCTAATAGCCATCGGCTATCGGCAAGACATTAGCTTTTGCCCAGACTTCATAACGAAGCCTTACTATTACATTGATAACTCTCAAGTGTGTCCCTGTCGGTTTGACTTTCATCTATCACTAAGACCTTTTTTCTGAGACTCTTTGTTACGGTGAAGACAACATATGAATTCCTGTTGGTAAGACATTCACTATTCACTAAGAGTTCTCCCCGAGTGTTGAAGTCACTCTAAAACCACAATTGCCATGAGTCTCTCTGATTCATGATTGAATGGCCTATCAGCTAGAGGTCTCCTGAGTGCTATGAGGTCATAACGAGTACTCCTTGTCACAACGATAGAATCCATAGTAACCATTTGGCAAGACTCCTACAAGGTCACAACGACCTGTGCAAAACATGATGAATCAAATTGCTCGTCGGCCAGACAATGAAGATGTCACACCGACTTGGCTCTAATGGAGGTTTCAGCTTGTATTGTTTGAGGCACATATTTCCAACACTTTCTAGTTTGAATGCTTTCTAGTATAGCTTTTGTTTACAAATTGTTTCATAAATTCATAAAATCTAAGAGATTAATCCAAGATGTCCCCTATTGCATACAACCTTTGAAAACTACCTGATCAATCTAATTGATGAATTTTTAACTAAAGTGATAGGACCTAATGATATCTGCCTCTTTTTGGCACCATTTTCAGGGAACCTTCCTTTTCTAGTGTTAATAGGAGATTGCTTGAATACCTATTTTAGAAAAAAATAGTTGTTAGGCTTCTTTTTCTACATGGTTAGGAAAGGAGGCCCACATAGAAGATTCATACCAAAAACACCCCCAAAAGACTTTCCAACCACAAGTAGGGAGGGAGAAGTTTTAGCTAAAGAAATTATCGAAGAATTGATTGAGCAAGATCAACTTGAGACCTCCTAGAACTTCAACCATTGAGAAAATCATTGTAGAGGAAATCATTCCTTTGCATACCCTAGAACCTCAACCATTAGTGCAAACTTTTGAAGAGGAACACATTCTTTTCAACGTCATAGGTGACTGAAGAAATGGCACTAACCCAACAAGGGGAACGTGCACATTTACTTATTCTATTGCTCTTGATCAAGACAATGATACACCTATTAAAAAATTTTCACCAACCTTCTTACCAAATTTCAAAGGTTTATCCTTTGAAGACCTTGACCAATTCCTATTTGAGTTCAAAGTGTTGTATTAGACGTATGACTGCAAGAATGATAACCAAAAACTGAAACATTTTCCCTCCACCCTAAAGGACACTATAATGCATTGGTTCATGGGATTAGCTTTAGGGTTGATAACCTCTTGGGATGATATGGAGTCTACCTTTTTGGAAAAATACCAGAGTTATTGTAGATTCAACGATAGGAAGGAGTTGTTTAAACTAAGATAGAATGAAGATGAAATCCTAGAAGATTACCTGGATAGGTTTATCTTCTTATCTAAATGTTGTGGCAGAGAAGCCATAAGTATGGAAATTTTGAAGACCATATTTCTCAAGGGAATTGATGAAGATGCTAGGAGAAGCTTAAATTTAATGGGAAAAGGAGATGTGTCCCAACTTGGACTCGAGAATATCACAGAGTTATGCCAAAATTTCTCTCATACTCGAGGAGGTATTCATAAATCTACTCTTTTCAGAGGTTCCAATGAAATAGGTAAACTATGTGAGGAGATAGTAAATCTTAAAACTGACATTCTTATGTAATTGAACACCACATTAGATGGACTATAGGACAAAACATGTAATACTAAGACCTTATCCATCTATTGTCCTAGGTGTCGAAACAAACATGCATTAAGAGAATGTCCCTTGGATAAAGTTGACATTTTCCAAGTTTGTGAGAAAATTCATGCCACTAATCAATGTGAGATCCTAAATGCAATTAAATAATCCAAGAAGAGGATAGCTCAAGTTGAAGAGGAGATCAATCTTGTGAATCAAAGACCTAGAGGGAGTTTCTCTTACGACCAGAACTTAAATCCCTCTTGGAAACCCCCAAACAATTGGAATAATAATCAATGGGAAACACCTTGGCCTCAAGCACCACCTAACTAGGGAGCTTACTCTTGGGAACCACCTGAATGGGAAAATCAGTCCTGGGGAAACCCCTAATGGCCAAACCAAACTCAATAATAATCGTATCCTCAAAATCAATTTTACAATGGGCCTAGGAGGATGTATAATCCATAAAAAAACCTTTTACCAACCCCTCAGAACCTAAACAAAATGATTAGGTTAACCAACCACAACTCCCAGGACTACTTGTCCCTAATCCAAAGAATAATCAACAAAATACCCCAGTGTATTCCACAGAATAGGAAAATGTGACTGGACTTAATGCTATCCATTGTGGAAACCTTTAGTTGAGGTTAGGAAAGAAACTCCAACAACCTATAATAGTTGAGATCCTAGACGAGTCGATTAAGGAATTTGATGAAACAACTAAAACATCTTCCCACCTTTAGAGAAAAACTAGAGAGTAATCAAAACAAGACCCTTCCATAATCCTCATCTGGAACTTCCAAGTTACCTGAAGAGGAGGGTGGTTAGTTTCCAACTGATCCTATAGAGAACTCCACCTTGAAAGAGAAAAATCAAGCGCCTTTTCGGAGAATCTCAAACCAAACACCTTGAAAAAATCTTTGAAAATGACCTTATCCACTAAAACTACACTAATACAAGAGATTAAACAACTTCAAATCAAGGTTCCTTTGTTACAAGAAATTAAAGAGATTCCTAAACTAAACCAACTAATTAAATAATTATGCATCAAAACACTAGGAAGGAAACCAAAATAGATTAGTACTATTCACATAAATGGATACCTAGCTGAATTTTTGGCTAGAAAAACCGTAACTCCAAAATATGATTACCCAGGCAACCCATTTATAATAGTGTCAATCAATGAGGTGGTAATACCCAATGCACATGTGGACCTAGGTGCAACCATTAATGTAATGACAATCGATGTTATGGAAAAATTGGAACTCACTGATTTACGTCCCACAACTACAGTGTTACAGATGGAAAATCAATCTATAGCTATTCCTAAAGGTGTTATAGAAAATGTTCTTGTTAAGGTTGATGGTTGGAAATATCTAGCAGACTTCCAAATAATCTAGTCCCTCACACCAAAGGATAGTTATATGATAATTCTAGGAAGATCGTGGTTGGCTACAGTTGTAGCCAAGATTGACTATAGGGAGGGAGGAATGACCATTTTAAATGGTCCCAATAGTAAACATTTATTCCTGTATCCCCCCGCTAAACCTAATAAACATAATTAATTTTGGGTTGATGAACTAAACGGTCCCAATGAATAAGAGAAAATAGCTTCACTTGTGATGGTAGTCATTAAAAAACATGGTGAAGAGTTGGAAGATGAACTGGAAAACAATATGGAAAATATTACTATAGACTCAAGTGATGAGGAAATGGAAGATGTAGAAAAGATTATAGGGCAGCCAATCAATGTTGATCACATTGAATTTTATTACACCAGCTTCATGGGATTACCTTATCCCCTAGCTAATATCATTCCAAAAATGGATCACTTCTTCGGAGATATTTCCAGACTTCATAGAACCATACCACATAGCTTTCCTCTCAACACTTTGAATAGAGAATTTTATACTATCACCTCCAACCATCCTGGGGTCAAAACCATCATGTTATTGCTAGGAAAAACTTTGAATATCAATAGCTGGTTGACAGAGCTAGAAGAGCACAAATTGTTTGATGTTTTGGTGAATAGATCTAAAGATTTTGCTTGGTATTATAAAAACATGAGAGGAATACACCCAAGTTTTTTGTACCCATCACATCTATACTAAGGATGTTAGACCTATTCGTCAACCACAATGAAGACTAAATCCTACTTTTGAAAGACATTGTTAAAACATAAATTTAGAAACTCCTGCAAGTAGGATTCATCTATCCCATTTCTAACAGTAAATGGGTTTCACCTTTGGTTGTGGTCCCAAATAAAAATGGGAAGTGGAGAGTTTACATTGACTATAGGGAACTTAACAAAGCTACCCATAGAGATTACTTACCTCTACCGTTTGTAGATCAAGTCTTGGATAATTTGGCTAGAAGGAAGTATTTCTCATTCTTGGATGGATTTAGTGCATATAACTAGATACAAGTAGTAGTAGAAGGCCAGGGAAAAAAAAACTTTTACTTTCCCTTGGGGAAAATTCGCATATCGAGTCCTTTCCTTCGGGCTATGTAATACAACTTCTACGACATTTTAGAGAACTATCCTGGGAATATTTGCTAAGTTAGTAAATGACTGTGGAAGTATACATGGATGACTTCATTGTCTATGGGCTAAATTTTAATGAAGGCCTTCAAAATTTGGACAAAGTGTTGAAGCAATGTGAGGACCATCGACTATCCCTGAGTCATAAAAAATGCCTAATAATGGTAGAACAAGGGATAGTGTTGGGACACCACATTTTAGTCGAAGGGATAAAAGTGGATCCTAAGAAAATTGAGGTAATACAACAACTAGAGACTCCAAAAAACCAAACTAGTGTTAGAAGTTTCTTAGGACATGCTGGATACTACAAGAGATTCATAGACAATTTTAGCAAGATTGCAGCCCCTATGTTTTCCCTCCTTCAAAAGAATGTAGAGTTTGTCTAGATAGCAAAGTGTCAATCATCATTTGAGATTATTAAGGAGAAAATCATCTCTACTCCTATCCTACATGGACCTAATTGGAACCTTTTGTTCCATATTTATGCAGATGCTTCTAATGATTCTATTGGAGTGGTTTTAGGTTAGGAAGATGAGAATGGGGGAAAGTATGCTATCTATTTCATCAATAAGAATTTGACTCCCATTGAATGGAATTATATCACCATGGAGAAAGAATTTCTAGTTGTAGTACATGTAGTGAAGAAATTTTGACATTACATTATAGGGTACAAAGTGATTGTGTTGACATACCATTTAGCTATCAAGTACCTAATGAAAAAACCTGTAGTAAATGAAAGGATAATCAAGTGGTTATTAATTATACAAGAATTCAACATGACCATTATTGATAAAGTTGGAAAGTTCAACCTAGTTGCAGATTTCTTGTTTTGGATCAAACAAGACAAAGGAGATTGTGCCCCTGTGCAAGATAAATTCCCAAATAAAAATTTGTTTTCCATATCCATTAAAACCCCATGGTTTTATGACATTGCCAACTACTTGGCCACTTTAGAGTTGCCACCAGATTTTACGTCAAAATAGAAGAAACAACTCATTCAAAAAAGTGATTCATTCAAATGGATTAATGGAATATTATTTTGATGTGGTCCTGATATGGTTTTATGATGTTGTGTTAGGGAAGATCAAACATATAACATCTTAGATCTTGCCATGGTGACCACTCTGGAGGTCATTACTCTACCAAGAGAATGTCCCATAAGATTTTGGGTGTAGAATATTATTGGCCCTCTATACATAAAAATGTAAAAAAGGATGTTTATCGTTGTGATGAATGCCAAAGAGTAGGGAGACCCATTGCATCCAATTAAATGCCTCTGCAACCCCAGGTAGTCCTTGAACCATTTGAATAGTGGGGACTCGATTTTATCGTTCCTATAGAACCCCCTTCAAAAGGAAAATAATACATTTTGGTCTATACCAACTATCTGACCAAGTGGGAAAAAGTTCAAGCTCTAAGAGTCGCTAGGGAAGAACAAGTAGTTGACTTCCTATATATAACAAGATTTTTCTCATATTTGGAGCCCCTAAAACAATTTTTACAGATCAAGGACCCCATTTTATGTCCAAAGTTCTGTTAGCCTTCACTGGTCATTTCTAGTAAGCCACAAGAATTCATCACCCTATCACCCTCAAACGAATGGTCAAGTAGAACTCACTAATAGAGAGCTTGAGAGTATTCTAACGAAACTAGTTTCATCAGGGAGAAAAGATTGGGCTAGGAAACTACCTGAAGCCATTTAGGCTTATAACACTTGGAAATAAACCATATTTTTTGTCCATACTAGTTATTTTTTGGGAAGAAACCACTTCTACCCATTGAATTTGAACTTCAAACCCCGAGAACAACAATGGAGTTAGGCTTAGATCTCAAGTGAGCCTAGGTTGAAAGAGTCCTACAACTTAAGGAATTAGATGAACTCCATTTATATTTTTTCCACCAAACCAAACTAGTTCAACACTAACAAAAGGCCTGACATGATAAACATATAATGGAAAGATAGTTCCTTAATGGGGATCGGGCACTGTTATTTGATTCTTAATATAAAGATCATCAATGGAAACCAAGGACTCATTGGCTAGGTCCATATGAAATTTTTGAGGTATTTTCAAATGGAGTAGTGCAGCTCAAGCCCATTGATGGTGACACTCAAACTCTGTTAGTCAACAGACATCGATTACACATCTACCATAAACCAGTTAATAGGGAGGAATTTACAAGGATGGTGGAAATGCAAGGAGAAGTACAATGCATTGAATTTGCTACAACAAAGCCAATTGAATGTTCAGATTAATAGTTAGCTAATCAAAAAATAAAAATAATAATAATAAAATGCATGTGTATGTATTTGTAATTACTTCAGGGATTTTCTTTTGAATCTTTCATCTTTTGGACTTGGCTAAATTTGTTTCTATTTTGCAGGACATCATGATTAATCAAATAAAAATTCTAGTGCATCTTGTTGTGATGCTCCATAACTTATTGGCTTGATTGTTGCAGTGCTCTAGAACTTGCATGCTTGACTAGTTTCATTCCCTATTTTGTTCCTGCATTCTAGCACATCTTTCAACAATGCTTCACAAATTCCACTTTCTTCTTCTAACGACATCTTTCGGCTTTGCTCCAAAAATTTTGTTGCTTCTTCTGATTGCATCTTTTGGCGATGCTCCAAAATTTTTGTTACTATCTCCAACTGCATCTTTTAGTGATGCTCCAAAAATTTGTTGCTACATTCCAGTGACATCTTTTACTGATGCTCTAAAATTTTCTTTTCCACTCTGGCTGCATCTTCTAGCAATGCTCTGGAATTTTTCCACTTCACTTTTTTTATTCTTGGCTACATCTTCTAGCGATGCTCCAAATTTTTGTAAATTCCCTTTCTTTCCAAATGCTCATACACATGCTCATCATTAAATTTTTCCATTATCTTTGAAATGCATGCCCTACACTACCATCCCTCATCATAATAAATAAAAAATATTATAGCTACTTTCCATTATAATAATTACAACATTAGTTAGCCAAGTGCACTTGGAGGAAGTGCAGGGTGGCAATGAGTATTAATTATAAATGATGTTTGGGCCTCCGTATTAGTCATCCATGTGGCCATTTATGGTGGCCAGAATGGGTGAGATTGTGTGTTTTGAAATTTGTGGTGACGGGTTTTTTGGCTTGAGATAGAATTTATAGGAGATGTTGGGTGGTGTCATTTCATTCTTCTTGGTATGTGATTATGGAGACATCGATTAGTCTCTCGTCAAGTAGGAAGATTTAGGATTTTTACAGTCAAATTCACCATGGATGGTTGAAGTCAGTAATGAAGGTTTGGGATGAGTTAGTGTTGGGTGTTGTGGAGGTTCTCTTAGGTGAGGAATTCATGGCAACTACAGAATGGTGGCAGATGAATGTGGATATAGCAGTGCGAATTTTAGCATCTCTTCTAGATTGGGAATTTCAAGGACCATGGTGATGGTTATTATGAAGAATTTGATTTGGGAGTCTCTTCTAGAAGGGTAATGGATGTTATCCTTATGGTTGAACTAGGTGTTGGTGTTCCTCGTCCCAGAGATATTCAACAAGCGTGGATTCCAGGTGAATGAATTCACTTCTATCTATTCATTTTGGACATAAAGGGAGCGAAATTGTAGTGGCATAGAGCTCGGGTGAGGTGTGCTCTGATATTCCTCAAGTATTTATTTTTCTTGGAGCCATCTGGTGGTGTCGACTGGTGTAGCTTGTTTCGCGATTATCAGATAGTAGATGGGGTTCTTTGGGTTGATTAATGGGTTTGGTTTTGTTGGTGTTTTTGCTTGCATTGTCTTTCTTTCGTAGGTCAAGTTGGTCCTTCTGGTTGTAGGTTTTTGTGTTGAGGTGGTGTCTGTTAGGTGTCAACCGAATTGGGCTAAGATTGTGTTTTGGTGGCGGTCATATTTTGAACTGTTACTATTTCCTCTCTTCTAGATGTAATTGAAAATATTTAAATATTAATACAATGAAATTTTACACATAAAAAAAAAATTACAACATTAGTTAGTTGTCCCATCCTCATTCATAATAAATTCATTACCACCCTTTCCATCCCATCCAATTATACTACTACATCAGCAAAGGTAAGCAATTTTCAAATTGGTGACGGGACGTAAGGCATGTACAAATTTTACTTTAAGTAGGTAATTATTATGAATATAAATAAATAAATTGGGGTACCACCACCCCTTAACAAACTTAGTAAATTATGCAGATTATATGTTTTCTTGAGGTGTGGTAGTTTTTGCATTTTTTCCCATGCAAGGTAATAACGAAAGTACAATGAAGCTGAAATGCAACAATTAATTCATGTCCTATCAACTATATCAAAGTATGAGTGCTTGAAAAGTTAAATTTTCTTTACTTTGCATCTTAGTTTTGTTTTAAATAGTTTTTAAGCGCCATGACATTTCAACATAAACTGAGCAGAGTCACAAGAAAGACATAATATGGGAGGAGCCAAACAAAAATTAGAGTTGACTTCCACAGACAAGTTATTGGCACTAAGTAATATTTCAAAACTATTTTAGAGGGTTGGATGGTTGGAGTTCATGAAGAACTATGAGGGACACAATGAGTAGTTGGTGAAAGAATTTGCAGATAATTTCTTAGATGGTCAATCTTCAGTATGAGGCAAGAGATTCAAGGTAAGCCCTCAAATTATTTCCTAGTTATTTGGTATTAGAAATGAGGGTATTAATTTGTCAAAAACTACCAATATTTCCTATGAAAGAATGGTAGAACTTTTTATTCGGGAAGGGGAACCTAGTCCTTTGCTTTTTGTTACCACCTGGGGGAAAAACAAGAGCTTTCAAAGAATGTCATTTTCAGAGCCATGGAGAACAAAAGTGGATTGGATTATTAAATATTTCACATGTGAGGGACAATGTGTTGTTATAGTAGGTTCACCTTTCTAGCTACTCACTTATTTGAGCCATGGCGGTGGAAACCATGAATTTAGGGTTAATCTTCCTAAATTTCTTAATTATTATGTTGTTAACATGATATAAAGATTTAAAATTGGTTCAGGATCGCTAAAACATCATGGTCTCATCCACTTAATTTGTAAAGATCATTTTTGAAGAAAAACGAAAGGTAAGTGGAAAAAATTTCTCCAAAAATCTGAAAACCCAGAGCCCAAAAGACACTTTGAAGAAGGTGAATCATTTGGGTGGGCGGCTCAAAATTTGGAAGAGCTTTCCCTTGAGCCTCAAGATGCTTCTAAACCCCAACATTCCAAATTAGCTCCTTATGATGAAGCACCAAAAATTTCACCTAATATTTCCGAAAACCCTGACAATCAAGAAAATGTAGACAATAAATTCTGGAGATGAGGGTACTCCTCACAAGAGGAAAAAGAGGTCTAAAACAAAATCACAAACACCTCCTCCTTTAGGGAGAAGTAAGTGATTGTCTACTGAACTTAGTGGTGCAGTAGTTGGTGATCAATTGCATGCCCCCAAAAAGAAAAGGCATGACTAGCAACCACATAATACTGTAGCCTAATCATTGGAAACTAAGGTTCAACCATGTGAAGAAACAACAAAATAAAGTGAAAAACAAACCAATAAATCCCTTGAGGCTGAGAGAGAGGATGTGCCACTTCAGTTAGGATAAGTAGAAATAGGGAAACAATCACCACACTATATGTGTGTTGAGGATGAATTTGCAAAATAGTTATCTCCCTTGGTTGCCAATGTTACTAAGAAAGGTTCATTTGAGGTACATGATAAAGAAAATATACCTAGTAATGATGTAGAAATTCTTAATGATGTTGAAAAATTTAATCATAGAGAAACAAAGTTAGAAGAATTAAAGGAAAAAATTATTCAATTGAAATGTAAGTTGCAGCAAAATAAAGAACAAATCAATCAACAACAAGAGGAAATAGATGTAAAAACTGCCATTTTAAAGAAAAGAGATCAAGAAATTGCAACTTTTAAGATTCAAGTAGAGAAGAAAGATAAACTTATTGAAGATTTGCAATTTCAGGTGCAACAATGGAATGAGGAAGGTCAATAGTATTTGACAAATTTGTTTGAAAAAGACAAACAAATTAAAAATTTAACTAATAATTTGATACAGTCAATCACAAATTTTATAAAAGAGTAGGAAAAATAGAAATATGAGCTCAATGCATCCTTGAGAAAAATTGTTGAGTTAGAGCAAGATTTGCAAGAAGATAAGATAAAGCCAAAAATGGAATAAAAGGAAATAAAGACTAAGACAACCAAGATGGAGTGGTTCCAAGTCCACATTCCCCCAATGCTGACAAAATGGATGGAAAGGTGTTATTTTTTTGAAACAGGAAGGGGTAGAAAATGGCAGGTTAAAGAATGAAATAATTTTGTTAAAAGAATCATGTGATAGGCTTTATCAGGCTAAAACAGATTCATGCCAAATTGGAGAATTATTATTAGCCTGTAGGAGACCATCTAGATTGTATTTTATGTTTTTGAATGAGAAATTATTAAGATGATTTTTTTGAGAATTTCTTGCAATTTTCCTCATGATCCTGATGATGAGGAATTTTTAAAAGCATTTAAAGAGGCAACACCTGCTCAACAGAACTTACTCTGTGAATTCTTTGTATACAATTTATTTTTGGAAAGACATACTAACTTCTTTGTCAATCTCTTTGCTAGGGAAGTATAGCTTAGAGAATTCATCTCCACTATGCAAAATTAGATTCAATGGTAGGAAAGGACCAAGGAGTATTTGTAGGCAGAAAGAACTATGGGATTATATATGAGATACCCTAATAGAAAACCCTCTACCTTTAGAGCTCAGTTCCAAAGCATTAGTATCCATGAAGCTGTGAGAAGTAAGTATAATGACAATCTTCAGATCTATTTTGAGCATTTCAAAGTCCAAGGGCTAGAATTGATAGAAAAAGCATGGAGCGCCCGTGAGGAGAGGTACACTCCTCTTCCTATGAACCTTAAAAAGAGGGAGGTGATTTCAGCTACCAATATAAAGTGGTCCTCCAAAAGAGCTGAGGCATTGGCGAATATATTGCAGTAGCTTAAAATTGAATGGATAGGAATGGGGTATAGATCTCCATTACTCCTTCAACCACCTCCTCCAGTACATGTCACTACATAATAGAACCCTGAGAATTTACATTCATGGAAAGTAAGGGTTAAATTCAACAAGGGTTTCCTTAGAAGTCCTGATGATTGGGATAGAGAAGCAGAAGATCCATATGACCTCAGTGCCAAATATGATGAGTTAAACAAGAATAGGGAAATAGAAAGGCAGAGGAAACAACAAAGAGCAGGAGGATCTACTCAGACCTAGGAGGGGGAGAGTGATGAGGTATAAATAACCTCATGAATATAATAATCCAAATACCCTTCCTTATTTCTCCCAATCACTTTTACCTTGCCAATTGTTTATTTTTAGGATTAATAATTGTTTACTTTTTGTAAAAATATGTATAATCTTTATTTCCTAAATCGATTGAAATTAGTTGACTAACTTTGATATATTTGGTGTAACTTTTAATCATTGTACAAGTCATTATGCACAACCAAGTGGACTTTAAAGTGGACTTCAACCAATTGAAGATAAAGCAGCGAAAGGTGCCATAAATTTTGGAGTGCATAGTGGAACAAGTCTTTCAATTCTTTCTATTTAATTTTTGTCTAAAAACTTTATGGATCCACTCCGAGACTTTAATATGTTTTATTTTATGGACCTTAGTTGGTTGGTTAGTTGAAATTCTATTAGAAGAATTTTTCAATGGTGATCTTTCACCATCTGAAATTTAGGATTTTGTTAGCAGTTTAGTATATATCTAACCACCAAAAACAATGCATACTAGATACCGTTATGTTGTTATAATATGCTTTGAACTATGTCTCAGTGTTACACTTTTTTTTATATGAATAAAATAAACTTTTCCACTCTTATTTAGAGTTACTAGTTTTGTGCAATGGAATTATCATGGATGGATTCATTTTGAAGATACAAAAGTTCATGTAATATGAATTAATCGTAGGCATACCTAAGAGCTGGCCACTCTAGGGTATTTCATAAGATAGATAAGTATCTCTATTTTCAATTTTGTTACTTTTATTCTTACATGATAAATGTGGATGAATGTTATTTGTGTGTGTCCATCTTTGTCAATTATTCTTTTAGGTCATAGTTCAAGTTTGCAATCTTTCAGTTTTGTTTATTTGAAATTCTGAAGCATCCAGTTTAGTTGTTAGTTATAGGTTGTTAAGTTTACTTTACGTTAACAGTTAGTTGTTAGTTAATAGTTTTTTTCATTTAAATTTTACAGTTTTACTGCAAGAATTTCTTTTAGGTAATTTATATGCTTTCTAGTTTAATCATCTTTTTCTTTCCATCTTAACAATCTCATGCTTTCTAGCTTAAAACAACTTTTCACTTTCTAGTTTGAATGCTTTCTAGTATAGCTTTGTTTACAAACTGTTTCATAGATTCAAAAAATCTAAGAGAGTTAGCCAAGATGTCCCCTATTGCATACAACCTTCGAACACTACCTGGTCGATATAATTGATTCATTTTCAACTAAAGTGATAGGACCTAATGATAGTATGTCAGCTACCTCTCAGGGGAGCAGGTAGTATCAAGTGTTGTCATTGTGTCTATTATGTTTTTCATGTCAAAGGAGAAATCAATGTAAAATATATTTTCCCTTTTCCATTGATGTCAAAGGGGGGGAGGAGGCATGCAAAAAAGTAAAAGAAATAAATAAAAATAATAATAAATAAATAAATAAAAAGAAAGAAAAGGAGAGGAAGCATGTGAATAAAAAGATGAAGAATACAAAATATTATCTAGTAAGGGGGAGAAACAAAAAGAAAAATCTTGAGAAGTGTAATCAGAGCTAGTATGTTGTCTTTAATGGTTTTTCACATCATGCGTTGTCATCAATGACAAAGGGGGAAATTTTTGCATGAATGGAAAGATTGAAGGTGTTTTCATTGATGTCAACTGGTCAATTGGTTCTCAACTAATTGTTGTTGTCATTAGTGTCATGGTTATAGGTTATTTGTTGTATATGTTGAGGATATTGAGAAAATTGTAATGGAGATACGTTGTAAATGTTCTATGGTTGCTCTGGGTTTTTCTCTGTATTTTCTCCTATATTTGAGTGGTTTAGATATGTTGATCATGGTTGTTAGAAGATGCTATATCTATATTTTTTGTTGTTGATTCTTTATACAATGCGAGTTGTGTTCACCAGTTGTGAATGGTGGTTTTCTATGTTTATAGTTGAAGTCTGGGAGAAATGTTGTTGGTGCAAATTTCTCTTTGATGAAGTCTTCTGACTTGCGGTTCTAGAGTTGAGTTTCCTTGATTGTATTGAAGATAATTTCAGCATCTAGAAAGTTCGTGCTTAATGGTTCTATGTGTTTTACAGTGGTTTGGTCGACCTTGTGTTGAACACTACTTTCAAAGTTGATGAAGTATGTTGGATCTATTTGGGTCCCTATGAATCATGTGTTTTGGTTTCCCTCATTCTAATTCCACCCTAGGATGTTTTGGCACCAACCTAATTTGAATTTGAATTTGGATGGATGACTTTAGATATATTTTAAAGTTGAAGATGGTATAAATACATGATGATTTAGTGATGGAAAACATACAAGAGCGAAGAAGAGAGATAAGTGGAAAAGAAAAGAGAAGATAGATGCAACATTGATGCAACTCTAGTGAGTGTGTGTAATGAAAGTGTGGTAGATAAGTGCAAAGCCTTAATGTTGAGTTCTTAGAAGCAGTGAGTTAAAGGTGAACTTTATCATTCATGCATGTCTGCGAGTGATTGTGGTGGAATCCTTTGTTGCATTGAGATTGTCTTCTCTCTGTAACAAGATTTCTTTGTAATTTTGTATCTCTATGGCAGTAAGCCCTCCAGGTTGTTATCCCTGTTGGACAGTAAGTCCTTGTTTCAGACAATGAGTCCTTATTTTTTTAGTGAGCCTTTTGTAATTGGTTTTGATATTTTCTATAGTGTGATTTAATCCTCACCATGGTTTTTCCCTTATTGGATTTTCCATGTAAATCTGGTGTTGTTTTTATGTGTTTCTACATTGGGCTTTGATGATTAATCAATTAAGTAGTGTTAAGAATTAGTTTTGGTGATTGAATTAAAAGATTAAATCTGTGACAACTGATTGACCCCCCTCTCAGTTGTCCTATTCAACAGGATTAAAGAAATACACATCACTTCAAGGGAATTAGATCTTGCTTTCTTTTCTTGGATGCTTAAATGCATGAAGACCTACAACACAATGTTAGCCTTCACAAGATAACATGAACACACACAAACTTTGAAATGATGTTAGGTTCTTGATTGCTACTACAAATGATTGATAATACTTCTCTTGAATGCTCTTGACAATAATATTTTCTTTATAGAATTTCTTCATAAAGTTTGTTCTCTCCATACTAGATGGATTTCAAATGATCAAATGACTATGTATTTATAGGTGTTTATCTAATTTCCAAAAATTTACATTCCAAAAGAAAAAATTTACAATTTGAATTTGGATTATTAAAATGCTTTCAAAAACATATTTTAATTTGGGTCCTAGCTCATAACGGGGACCCATGGGAAAATGGGTCCTAGCTTATATCTCTAATACACACATGATCCAAGACAATTTGATTATTAAATGCATTTATTTAATGTTGGAACTTCTCCTTTTGAAAAATGGTAAGAATAAGGCTTTGGAATGCATAATTTTACAAATTATAAGGATAATTAATTCCAATAAATTAAGGGACCCAAACATAGTGTGAAATTGTAAAGGTATACAATTTCCTACAATACAACCTTGTCAAGATCTAAGGTGGAAAATAGAGGATGGAACTAGATACGATAATGGATCGGTGATGAAGGATAATGAAAGACATAGAAAGGATGTGCTAGGTAGCATGGAAAAATCCTTCCCCCAAGTGTAGAGTTCAAGAGGATCATGGATTACACGTGATGCTGGTTTTCTAGGTTTTCATCATGGTACTTGTCAAAAGTGCCACAAGAAGTGGTTTTCACCATTGAACAAATCATTTCTCTTCTTTTTTTATTTTTTTGGATTTTTGGAATAGAAAGGATGGAGAAGGATGATAATAAGGATGTGGATAGGTTGATTTGGAAGATAGTGGATGGATGGTAGGGAGATGGAGGAAAGACTCAAGCATCTAGTCCTAGGGATGGTATCCCTTGAAGATGTGGTTCATTAGACCATGAAAATTGGATGTATGCTCATAAACATTGGTAGAATGATGGAAAGGGGGTGAAATTGATTTATGCAAAGCCTTGGAATAAAGGGGGGTGAATTTTGGATAATGGATGGAGGATTGGAAGATTTGTGGATGAGTGGATGGAAATGTTGGAGAGATCAACATTGGAACACACCTTGAAGGGTGGTGGACTTCTGTAGGAGTGGATTTTGAATGGATATTTAGATAGAGGAGTAGATGTGGATTTTGGGGCATAGGGGTCCAAAGTAGAATAAGGAGATTATGGATGACTTAGGATAGTGGATGAAGCTATTGGATCAGAAAATTTGAATGCCAATTTTGATTTTTCTTTGAGATGCATGGATTCTATGAGTAGTTTATGATCCACGTGCTTTTTTTCTTTGAATTCATGGGCCTTTGTAGCCTTTTGGATTTACATTTTTTATTTTGGATCAAAAATTTCCTTCTTTTTACATGTCTTTTTGAGGGTTCATGTTGATCCTTGTATGCATGTGGAGTTTTGGAGTTATGCATTTTAGGTTTGGATGCCCAAATTTATTCCAAGAGTAATGGTATTGGGGGATGGATATGAATGATCTGGATGTATTATGGATGGTTTAATGTATGAGGGGTGTTGAAATAATTTCAAGGATGTGTGCCTTGGTGGATCTTGATTTGGGATTTTAGGTGATGGATAAATATGATAAATGGATTTTGGAATATGAGTGATGGGGATGATGAATGGAGGAATATAAGGACCCAAGATGGATGAAAGGGATGAAGGACTTGGTTTTGGGACATAGTGACCCAAAATAGATGGAAAAGATGAGGCTTTGGACTTTGGAACATAAGGGCCCAACATAGATTTGGAGGATGGAGGATATGATTTTTTGGACTTAAGTGGAGGGATGTGGGTTTTAGGATGGATGGAAGATGCATCAACATCTTGAGCTTGGTAGCCAAGGCCATGAAAATCTAGATTTTCTTTGATATGAATGGGTTCTAGTATACCTTTCTCATGGAGGCCTAACCCTTTACCTTGATAATGTATAGTTTGAAAAATCCTTTTTCCAATGGGATAATTATTGTTTTGGAAGCAATATGGGAGTGCATTTTGAGGGGGATATGTCATGGAAGGGATGATATGTTTTTGGAGGAAACTAGATTGGATGAAAGTGGAAGAACCCATTTGATAGGTGTGGGGTTTATGAGTAGCTTGGATTATATAGGTGATGGGATCTTGTGGAGGATTAGGATCATGATATGGAGATGAAGGATGATTTGATATTTACTTGGGGAAGGGATCATATGATGTAGTGGATTGTATAATTTTCTCAGGATGGAAGGGTATCATGAGGGGGAGGAGGGGGGATACCTTGCGCTTGAGATGGAAAGGGATCATTGGATGAGATGAAGGGAAATCTTGATTAGGAAGGGGAGCATGAGGAGGAATGGGATCATGTGATGGGGTGGAGGAGACATATTGATCTTTGTAAGGAAGCTAAGGTAGTAGAAAAACTTCCTACACTAATATTGAGAGGAGAATAATACAAAGAATTTATAAATCTTTTCAGTTATAGAAAATTAAACAAAAATAAACATAAATATCATGCATACCACAACACAATGATTTACGTGGGGAAACAATTTCAGGAGAAAAACCCCACACTCTAAAAGCTGCCCAATATATTATTCAGAAATAAAAAAGATTACAATATACTTTCAGAGCAAGCTTCTCACAAGAGTATCACCAACTATAGATCTAGAGGCAACACAACCGCTATCAGACTCTTAGAATACATCACAATACATAGTCGTAATACAATTCCATCATAAAATAGGGTTTCCTTCTAGGGAAATTCAAGCTAATAAAATATTAGACATCAATATCTAAGACCTAACATTTGATGAACGGTCCATATTTACATAATAAAATATAAATAAAATTTTCCTTTCAGGGGTTCTACCCTCAATCCCCCACCAAGGAACACTGCCCCCAGACCCCTAGCCCTAGGGATGATCCCCCTGGACCCCTCGCAAGTGGGGGAGGACCTCTGCAACCCTCCCATTGTCATCATATGAAAAATACACTATGTATCAATAGTAACTTATGTAAATTAAATTTTGAGACACATTTTACCAACAATCTTGATTAGGAGGGGGGTCATTAGATGGGGTGGAAGGAATGCATTTCTCTTGGGATGGGAGAGGATCATGAGGTGGTGTGGAAGTGATGCTTTGATATTGATATGGATGAATGGGTTCATTGGGTGGGATGGAAGGGATATATTTTTCTTTATTTAGAAGGGGATAATTGGATGTGATGGAACGAATAATTTGATCTTGATTTAGAGAGGGATCATGAGGGGGAGGAGGAGGGATATGAGATGGAAGGGGATCATTGGATGGGATGAAAGGGATGGTTAAATCTTGACATGGAGTAGAATCCATGCTAGCATGCTTTGGACTAATGGATTGACATAGTTCATTTGATGTGGATGGTTTGATGGGGGAGAAAGGTTTGATATAATTTTCCAATTGGGTAGATGGAGGGATAGGAGATTCATGAGGTTTAGGGGATTGGGGATTATCTTGATGTGGAGGGGATGAAGGTGGATGCATGACATAGGAATATTGCATAAAATTGTATTTAATTGGGGATTTAGCCACTTTCCAATAGTCCTTGAAGGAAATCATGAGAGGCATGGGATGAAGTGGATTTGTATGATTGGGGTGATGTGGATTGTAAGGATGTGAGAGATGAAAATTTTGAATAAGAAGTGGAAGCTTCCATGGGTTGGTAAACTGAGGATGAGGATGATGATCTTGAAAAAGAGTTGGAAATGGGGATTTGGGATGTGGATGAGGTTGGAGGAAAATTTTGGATAGAGGCTTGATTTTCCTTGTCAAAAGAAGGGGAAGGCTAAGAAATATAAGATGGGATTGTTATTGGATGGAGATGGGGCGGATGGAAATTTGACACCAATGGTAAGGAAGTATCTAAACATGGCATCTTTATCATTATTAAAGTAGTGGGTGAAGATGAAATTGGTAGTGGTGGATGGGGGTGACATGAATGGTAAGGATGTGGATAGATCACCTTGGTCCGCAAGACTCTCATTATCATCATATGGATCATATTCAGGTTGGTCAACAAAGCTATCATCATTATCATCAATATAATTGGGGTTAATATTGATTGTGATTTTGGGTCTTGTTGGGTTATGATATCGGTTCATGATATTGGATTGGGTTGGAATAGATGAGGGGGATTAGAATCGATTAGTTTAGATGAAGGATAGATTAAATGGTTGGACATGGTGGAGGATTGATTGTAAGAGTAAAGTTTAGGACTGATTTTGGATGAGGGTAGAAATTAGAGTGATGGATTAGAAATGGATTGGGGATTAGAAGAATAGGACCTAAGGATGGAGATGGAGGATGAGATTAAATTTGGGGATCAAATGTCAAGACCTTAAAATTATTTGATTTGATTGAGGATGATTCTCTATACTTAAGATAGACTAACATTCTTAAGTAGGATTTGATTGGATTTGATTTCTACTTAAGATAGGAAAAGTTATTAAGTAAGAATTGATGGGATTTGATGACTATACTTAAGATAGACTAGCATTCTTAAGAAAGTTTGGATTAAAGATGAAATCAACTTAAGGTCTTGATTTTTGATTGGGAGATTATATTTGAAATGGATGATATTGGATTAGGGATATGATCCTTGGGTGAAGGATTTTGACGATGATGAAGGTATATGGGGTATGAAGGAGATTAAGTACTTAACCAATTTTTGATGTTAAAATGATGATTTTTTTATTAAGTATTAGGGATTGGATGTATGGTTGAGATATATATATATATATATATATATCATGGATAATGAATGATTGAATTTGGATAAAGGGTATATGGATTATGCTAAGATGGTGAAGGATGTTGATTAAAGATGATCATGGATAGAATATATTAGGACCAAGATTAATGATTAAAGTTGATTAAGAATAAGAAATTTTGATGTGGATTATAGAGGATGAATGAATAGAGGATGATTAGGATAATAATTAGGACTTTGATTGGATTAGACAAAATAATAGAATTAGGTTCCTAAATGATGGATTAAGAATGGATTGGGAGATAGATTGGGATGATTACGATATTTTGGATGAGATTGACTAGATGATTGAGGATGATTGGGACAAGGTGGATGATTAGAAAGGATAGGGAGATAATTAGTATGATTATGGAAGATTAGGCTGAGATTATTTGAATGTAAAAAAATGATTAGCATTGTACACATGAATAGAATAATTAATAGGGATGATTAGAAATATTATGGATGATTAAGATGAGAATTCCCAGATTTAAGGTGACTGAGATGATTAGGGATGCTTAGAATGATGAGGAATGATTAATATGGAAAATAATGATTATAAAGGAGATGGATGATTAGGATTAGAAGGGATAATTAGAATGATTATGGAGGATTAGGATGAGATGATTATGATGATTAGGGATTATAATGATAGTGATTATGGATGACTAGGATGGGATGATTAGGATAAGATGAGGGGAATAGCTATAATAATTATGGGTGATTAGGATGAAGTGATTAAGATGATTAGGAATGGTTAGCATAAGAGGATTAGGATAATATGATTAGGTTGATTGAGGATGATTAGGATGGAAATAGATGATTAGGTTGGGAAGGAATGATTAGGATGAGAATGGATGATTAGGTTGGGAAGGAATGATTAGAATGAGAATGGATGATTAGGATGAGGTGATTGAGATAAAAATGGATGATTAGGATGGGGTAATGAGGATAGAAAATTTGACTTGGAGATGATGTAGATAGCTTGACTTGGAGGATACCTATATTTGTTTATTTTTTAGAGTGTTTTGATGTTTTTGGTTTTTTTTTTTGGCTTTTGTGAGTTTTCTATTTTTATGGATTTTATGATTAAGAATAAAAATGTACAAGGTAGTAATGAAATAAGGAAAAATCCTATAGCTCAATTTGGATAAGTGTCCCCTTTTGGCTTCAAGTGGGGAAGATGATCTAAAAGTATTAAATTTCCTCACTTAATTATATTTTTTTTTGACAGTGGGTGAAATGATGTAATGGAAATAATAAAAAATGATATGAAGCATGTAAAATTTATTATGCAAACATGTCAGAAAAACAATTTCCATCTATGGTAATTATGGAAAATTAATTTTTGTACCTATAGAAGTGAAGTTAACTAAAACTTAGCTCATGTGAAATATATTTGAACTTCCCACAATGAGATATGATGTGATCACTTTTAATTGCAATTGGTGATGTATGATATAATTGAATGGTGTGTGGTAAATGATGACTATGAAAGGTTGTGGGATGTATAGTGATGGGATGTGAGATGAACTACATATCACATGGATATCAAGAAAAGTGATATGAAGTGGATTAAGTTGCATGTAGTTAAATGATATGTATGAGGTGGCATGTACAAAGGAATAAAGTGAATATGAATGGATATGCAATTAATTCAGTTGAAGTTTTGAAATTTCTAACAAACAAGTGCTATAGGTGTCTTCAATAATAGGTCCCTTTGTGAATTTTGTCACCTTCAATTGTGACGATACAGGTCCCTACTACATCACAAACTACGCTTAAAAATAATTGATGATTTTTGTCATATGTGTTGTGTGTGCATGTGATATGTGGTAGGAAACTATACTTGAGTGACCTTAGTAGGTGAGTTGTGTAGCTCATTTGCTGAGGTAATTGGAGAACATGTTGTTTCTACTATTGAATCTTTGATGTTTGGTACAATTTATTTGTAAGAGTCACTTTATGGTCCACACTGGTGCATTAATGAAAGAAGGAAGTCATCCTTCTACACTGAATTCTTATAAAGTTTAAATATATGGCCATTAACTAGTAGTGAGAATCTGATTGCATCAAGTGTCTACAACTATATTGCCCCATTTGGAAATACATGTTGAATCTCAAATGGAACTAACCATCTCATCTATAACTTTCCCTTGTAGTCCTTGTACTTTGAGTAATAGAGTAAATCCCAATCTCCTTTGTTTTGATGAATTGATCATGCCATCTAATTCTCTATTTTTGAACAATCTCAGTGTGGCACATAGCTTCCATCCTTATTTCATCTAATGCATTCAAATTGTATAATCTCTCAGTTTGTGCTATTGTCAAGTCCATATCTAGTGCAAGTGTTTTCCTCAATGCTTTGTATTCAAATTCAATAAGAAGTACTATTTCTTTTCCATACACCAACTCATATGGTGTAAACCCTATTGTATTCTTCCAAGTTTTCCTATAGGTCCATATTGCCTTAGGCAACCTAGTTGCTCAATCCTTCCTGTGAATCTACACTATTTTGGTCAAAATGTTTTCAATATCCCCATTTGTTTTTTCTACCTACCCATTGGCTTGAGGGTGATAGGATTTTGACTTTCTATGTCTGATCTCATATTCTTTAACCAACTGGTTGATTAGTCTTGATGTAAACTGTAGACCTTGATTTGTGACAATTTCTCTAGGCACTCCATACCTTGTAAATATATCTTCATATAAATTTTTTGCCACAATTCCATCTCTTGCAAATTTTAATGCTTTAACTTCTAACTACTTTGTTAGATAATCTATGTAGACTAATATATACTCCTTGTTATTGATGTTGGTGATATTGGGCCAATAAAGTATAGCCCCCATTTATCAAATGGTGCTAGTGCTAACTATGGTTGTAAAGGCATCTCATTTTTTTTAGTTGGCCTGCCTATTCTTTGACATCTATCACGACTCCTAGTATATTTCATCGTGGAGAGATTTGAGGATATCATATACCTTATCCTCTCTGATGCATCTTCTCATAATATTATTTGGACCTATGTAGAATAAATAACCAGCTATCCAAGAGTAGGGAGAATTTTTGTGTACCAATAGTTTCTTTTCTCTAAGGGAGGAATGAGGTGGTATTTGTCCTGCTACTAGATAATTGACAATATCAACAAACTAAGGTGTGTGTAGAGATAAAGAAAATAAATGCTCACCTGGAAAAGAATCATCAACAACATCTTTTGTTAATTGAGTTGGTAGTCTAGACAAAAAATCTGCCACTACATTTGCTTTACCTGGCTTATCCACTATGGTGATGTCAAATTCTTGAAGTAATAATTATTTTTCTAAATAAAATTCTCAATAATCTCTCGAGGGGGCATCACCTCCTATTCTTTTAATCTCATTGGGGCATTTTATTTCTCTTTGAAACAACTTTACTTCCGATGCCACATCAAAGAGATGTAGACATCCCAAATCTGGCATTTCTTTATAATTTTTTTTAAAGGGGTAAATGCTTTTGACCCATAGCTACGAACCAATGAGGTCAAAAATGGGGGATCTTATCCCCAATATAAACATTCAACAATAACACCCAAGTGGGGTTTGAACTTGATGTCAGGAACAACACTACAACTTAACCACACACTATGCCACTATTGGCAACATTTCCTTATAATTAATTAAAATTCTAAATTTTAATTGATATATCCTAATACCTATAATTAATTAAATATTAATTAATTAATTAATTATCTTCAATTAATTAAATTTTATTTAATTATTTTTTTCCTTTTCTCTTTTTTTAAAAGATTGATTAATTTATTTAATTTAACCTTCCCTACCATTTAATTCTTCTAAGCCTATTAATTGATTAATACTCTTCTAATCCTCATTTAATATATTCCCAATTTAAAATTCTTTAAAATTCAAAATTGTCATCACCTGCCATGCGTTATCTCCTATTAATTAATTATTTTAATCCCCATTTAACCTTTTTCCCATTTTAAAATTCTTCAAAATTCAAACTTGTTATCACTTGCCAAGTGTCATCCCCTATTAATTAATTAATCCCATAATCCTTTTTTAATCCTCATTTAACATTTTTCTCAATTTAAACTTTTTCAGAATTCAAACTTGACATGTGTCACCCCCCTTCACATGAGCATGCCTCCACATTCACCGAGTAATTCCTCACCTCTTCTTCCTTAAATCCATTAGAGACAAATGTCACTTTTTTAGTTGACTTTGCATGGGGCCACCTCTTTCTTATCAATAGAATCTAATTTTAAATTACCATCTCCTAAAAAAATGAACAAAAGTCAAAAGATTGCCTCTTATAAATCCTATCACAATCTTCCACAATCTTACTCAATCTCCATCATTTAGCCTCCACCCATAATTAATACTTACATGTCACTTGTCTTTTCTTTCTCACTTGAGAGAACCTCTTACCCTGAGCCCCATTTAACCTTTTTCCTAATTTAAAATTCTTCAAAATGCAAACTTGTCATCACCTGCCATGTGTCATCCCCTATTAATTAATTAATCCTATAATCCTTTTTTAATCCTCATTTAGCATTTTTCCCAATTTAAACTTTTTCAGAATTCAAACTTGCCATCACCTACCATGTGTCATCCCCCTTCACATGTGCATGCCTCCACATTCATCCAATAATTCCTCACCTCTTCTTCCTTAAATCCATTAGAGACAAATGTCACCGTTTTAGTTGACTTTGCATGGGGCCACCTCTTTCTAATCAATAAAATCTAATTTTAAATTTCCACCTCCCTAAAAAAAGAGCAAAAGTCAAAAGATTGCCTCTTATAAATCTCTTACTCAATCTCCATCATTTAGCCTCCACCCACAATTAATCCTCACATAACACTTGTCTTTTCTTTCTTGCTTGAGAGAACCTCTTATCCTGAGCCCTTGATCTTATGGCAAGATCTCAACCGTTCATCCATTTGATCCTATTTCTATAAATTGAAGTTCTCAGCTTTCATTTTCTATCAAGTCTGTTGCTATTAGGGTTATGTTACCTCCATAAGCTCTACAGCAATCAACATTTTATCAGTTTGAAGGTGATTTGAGGTAAGTAAATGTGTGTGTGTTATGCATTTGTGTTATTTGTTTTACTTCAATCATTTTTCTCATCTTCACAGGTAGAAGAGAGATCAAACCATTGTATCTCTGAACAAAAAGAAGTGCACTGGTGAGTGAACTGCTAAAGTTTGATGACGGTTTATAATTCATTGAAATAATGAAACATAGATAGCAGGCAAGGATTTTTTGGAAAGCTTTGTTGTTTTATAGGACTCTATTGCAGGAAGGTTCTTGGAAAGCTTTGTTCTTTTAACATTATTGATTCTGGATGCTTGAAGTTTTTAATGATATGGCATTGTTATATTGCAGTGTTTTTCCCTGATCATAACTCTTTGACTTTAGGTTTGGTCATTGAAAATCCCCTGCTATCTCTACCTCTGATTTGTTTTATAATAAGTACATTCGGCATTTATCAGTTTTTCTCTTGAGTTTTGGGAATGGGGAGACGCTTGGAGTGGGTTTTGGTGACGGAAACAATTTTTTGGATTTTGGGTATGCAGGGATCACTAATAAAACAATATGCAAATGAACTAACTGTAAATATATTGCCGACAAACTGTAATGTGTCTGTAAATTTCTCTTAAATTGCACAAATTCATTAGAGCTTGCTATATGAATAGTTTATCTGCTTAAAAGAACATACCAGACGTTTCTAGTTGAGCGGAGAAATTGTTTGAAATCTCTTATTCAGTGTATGAAGATTAAATTGTATGCCAGGGGTTGAGCAGTCCATATTCAATGGGTAGATTAATCTGTAAGAGCTGTAACATCATTGCCTATGTCAATTTCTTGATGCCACTTTAACATGGATCTATTCTTTTATAAAACGTTACTTTTTCAGGGTTATAGTTCGTTACTATTTTTTGATTGGTAGATCACTTCTTTTTTGAGTGATCAGGATTGACATGTCTGCAAGTCATGGGCTGTATGTTGTTGGGACGGCCAAAAGTTTTTGCCTCTATAGATTTGAGATGATGTGTGAATATTGAATTTAAATTTTTACCTGAGACATTCCAGTGATTTAAAATATTTGTCTTGTTTTCAGCTAATTATATTAGGCCTATTATACTTTTTGTTTGTTTCTGAATGTTGCCAATATCACACATGTTTGTCAAAATTAATTAGTATGTATAAATATCTCTCTTCTAATCAAATCAAGTAGTTATGTTGATAAGATGTGTGTTAAACACACATTCATATTTCATGAGAAAATGCCTTGAGCATGAGTTGTCTATAGCTGCTGTTTTTGACAAGTTGGTATTGCAATTTGAATGTCAGATTCAATTGGAAGCAGAAAGATGTCAACCAAAGTATTAAAGGTAGGGAATGAAGCTATAAATGGTTGTTAAGGAAATGTCATCTGCTTTGTTTTCATTTTCTCACCATGTTGTACTTCATGTAATACTTGTGCATTGAGTGCGGGTAGATTTAATTTTGTTTGAGACATCATTGAGTTTGAGGACGGCTTCAAAATTTTAACTTTTAATTTTTGAATTTGTGATAGTAATATTTGTAAGTGTTTCTTTTTACTATATATGTTTGTCAAACAGCTTAAATTATATACATATAAGTACAGCTTATTAAATACACATAAATTATATATGAATTTTTCTCTCAGCAGAAGGGCTGTCCAATCAACTATTGACCATTTTAAAAACGAAATGATTGTGCGGTTCCCTTATTTCATTTTTGTGCGGTTTCCTTATTCACTCTTTATTTATGGTATGCTAAGATGGTGACATATAATTTATTTATTTATTTATAATTAAAAAATATTGTTTGAAATGAGGCATTGAATGGAGGGTTAATAATGGATTTGTGAGATTATTATTTATTTATTTATTTAGAATTTAAAAGTTTTGTTACAAAATGGAGGGTTAATAATAAATTTGTGAGAATATTTTTTATTATTAATAAAAAAATAGATTGTGATTCAATTTCTTTCTTTTATAATAGAATATACTATTGCATTGTAAAACTCAAGTAGTTGCTATCACATTCTAACATGAGAGGATTATGATTTTTAAATTATAATAATATTATTGATTATTTTAATGCATTATAATTTTTAAACTATAATAATATTATTGATTATTTTGATAAAAAAATATGGTCTTTTTGGCTCCCCATTTTTGTGCATTCACCCTCTAATAATTCTTGTTTCTATGAATGCCGGTATCTCCACACAAATCAATGGAGCCAACCTTCTCCATAGAAAAGAGGGGAAAATCCTTCTTCAAGGGAGCAACAAGAGGACCTTCACCAAAGCTTGAGGCAAGGAAGGGAATGTTTCCTATTGAGAAGAGCAAAGATGGGTTTGTTGTAGCAAGTCACCAAGCTAAGAGCAATGAAATTGAGAGATGTAGGGTATAGCCAAGCCATTTAAAGATAACATTGATTTGTAGTAATTTAAAGATAACACAATAAATTGATTTGTAGAATTTTTTTTCTATGGACATTGTTATCTAACTCACATTTGCTTCTTCAGATTTAATCCCAACTCTAAAAATTTTAGGGTGATGCATGTTTGGGTTCATCGGCAAAACTTTCCTTTGCATTTCTAAATTGACTCACTCTAGAGGCTATTGGAAACAGACTAGGTAGATTTATAGCTATATCTAATGATACCCTATCAAGTTCACATAATTTTTTTTCTCATTTATTAATAGATATGGATCTCTCTAAGTATCTCTCTAAGTGTTTGTTAGAGGAAATGGATTGCAAATTGACTCATTCTAGAGACTATTGGAAATGGACTAGCTAGAATTATAGTTATATCTAGTGATACCCTATCATGTTCACATAATTTGTTTTCTCATATATTGATAGATATGGATCTCTCTAAGTGTTTGTTGGAGGAAATGGATTGCAAGTGGATATAAATTGACTCACTCTAGAGGCTATCGGAAGGTAGATTTATAGCTATATCTAGTGATACCATATCATGTTCACATAATTTTTTTTCTCATATATTGATAGATATGGATCTCTCTAAGTGTTTGTTGGAGGAAATGGATTGCAAGTGGATGTAAATTGACTCACTCTAGAGATTATTGGAAATGGACTAGGTAGATTTATGGCTATATCTAGTGATACCCTATCATGTTCACATAATTTATTTTCCCATATATTAATAGATATGGATCTCTCTAAGTGTTTATTGGAGGAAATGGATTGCAAGTGGATAAGACTAAATAGAAACAACTATGAGAAAATATCATTTATATGTTGAAACCAAATTTTAAATTTTGTAAAAATGCATAGATTTATAGTTATATATAGTGATACCCTATCATGTTCACATATTTTTTTTTCTCGTATATTGATAGATATTGATCTCTCTCGAGCGTTTATTGGTGGAAATGGATTATAAATGGATAATACTAAATAGAAACAACTATGAAAAAATAGCATTCATATGTTTAAATTATCATGGATTCTAAGAACTTATTTGATCTATGTCTAGAATTTTAAATAATGCAAAAAATCTAGCCTTGTTCTATGAGGGCAATATTTAACAAAGTTAGCCCTATTCTATGAGGGTAGTAAAGTGTTGGGAAGTTTTCTCAAAATGTCAACCTTAGCAAGGGACAACTTATTGGGAAATGATTTGGGATGTATGAAGAACTTGTTATGACAAACCCTAAGGGACTAACCTAATGCCTCGAGGGATAATCGATGATGGCCTTGCCTATGTAAAGAACAGGGACAACATAGTTTGACCACTTAGACCATGGATAGTATATTATGAAGTGGGTATGGATGGACTTGACAATTTATTATGACAAAACCTAGAGGACTAACCTAATGCCTTGGGAGGTCATACATGATGGCCTTGCCTACATGAAGTCACAAAGGAAATGTAGTTTGACAACTAGGACTGACACAAACTCTATTTTGGGGGGCTTTTGACACTTTTTTTAATATTTTTGTGTATTGATGTTTTCTAACTTTTTTGGATTTTCACATTTTCTAATTTTTTTAGATTTTGATGTTTTCTAAAATTTTTTCGATTTTGATGTTTTCTAATTGTTTTTAGATTTTGAGATTTTATGGATTTTTTGGATTTTGACATTTTCTGGTTTTTTGGGTTTGGACATTTTTTTTTTCTTTTGGATTTTTTGGTGTGTTTTGAAGTGTTGAACCATGTCTAGGATCCCAAGTAAGACATAAGTCTAGGAATTCCCCTAGTCAAGTATATGACCAACTTATTATGGATGAAGAGATGGATGGACAAAGATTTATTATGGATATGAAAAGCACAAGCATAAAATGTCAATGATTCTTAGGTCATGAGAGGAATTCCTAAACTTTATTATGTGTGAGATGGAGGGAAGAGTTTTTTATGGAGTGTGATGTGCATGATAGACCATAGAGGGAAATGAAAAATCAAATAGAATAATAGTAGATTATGGAGCAAAGATTGACTACACATAGAACATGTTTTCCAGGCTTTCACCATGGTACTTGTCCAAAGCACCATCAAAGTGGTTTTCACTATTGGATATATTATTTCTCTTTACTATTATGGATCAACTTTTTCTCTAATTATATTGTCTTTTTGATTTGATCCTCGTAGTTCCCCTCTTTATGGCTCTTGATCTTTTCTCATTTTGATGGTATCTCATCTCAAAGGTTATAGTTACTCGCACAAAAAGGTGTGCAATATGCCATGTAGTGGCTGCATGGATTTTTCATATCGCTTTCCTTTCAAACCCAAAGTAGGACACGTGGCTACATCACGGGAATTTGCCACAAGCTGCTCTCACTAACTTGAAAATCGCTCGCCAATGTTCCACGTCACTCATCTTTTGTCAGGTGGGTTGTTTCACCTACGAGAATGGGTGATCCCATAATAGTGGTTTACAATTTTTGGCCAAACCGGACACTGAAATTATTATTTTTAACTAAATCTTCACATTCGGGCACCTATAGCGGCTAAATCGTGAAGAATTCGAAGATGGTGCAAACTAGAGTCTCATCAAATTTTGTTTGTAGATTCTAAAAATATTTTTTCAAAATTTTGGAATCAAATTGCACTTCTTTCCATCTCCCACGAAAATTGATTTTTTCAGAAAACAACATTTTAAAAAGTGACGCAATACCATAACGATAACTTTTTTCCATGAAGGATAAAATTCTAATTCTTTCAAATTTAGATTTGTAACTTTGATATCTAGTGTTTCCACTTGGTCGATAGTTTTTATTGAATATTTTTTCCATAATCAAGTTTCAAAGTCAAACAAATTACAATTCAGACACAACGCGACCGTATAACGTAACTTTTTTGTATATGTCAAAATTTTATTTTAATTTTTGTTGGATCAAGGACTTCAATATTTGGTGCACTCATATTTTCAATTTTTTTTTTTGATAATCTTCTATTTTTCCACATGTGAAGAACAAAGAAATTCATTTTCGATGAAAAACCTATGTTTAATAAAACTTAAAAACAAATACATAACAAACCAAAACATATTAAAATTATATTCATTGGATAGCTTGTTCTGAGGAATACCATAATCATTTGAAATAAATTTTAAATGAATTCATTTGATCCCCAAAAGCTAAATCAAAAGTGATTTTTTATCAGCATTTTGATAGGTGTAAAGGAGACACATTTATAGGTATGGTTTAAAACTAGTGAGGTTCTATCCAAGGGGGTTTGATCTAAGGTGATTTGATCAAACCATCTTCAATTGTAATCCTTAAAATGGAACTTTTTAAGGCTTAAATCATTATATTTTCTAAAAATATGTGATTTCAGCTAAAATTCGTTCCTCTCAGGAATTGTAAACCACTATTGTGACAGCACCCGAATATTATTTGTTTTGTGGAGTTTTTTGGGCAGAACGAAGGACCTTACACTTTTAGGATTAGTCTCTTTTGGGTGGTGCCATTATTACTTATTACCGATCAGATCAGATTTTTCTAAGCGGTTATGACTTCAGATCCTCTCATGACAAAAATACCTTCGCAAGACTCTTGCGACATCCAAATTCATGAAGATCCCTTATTGAAGGAGTTCAAATCTCAATAGCAAAGATTGACATGATCAAATCAAATCCTTGATCGGATTGTAGAGTCATCCAACAAGGACACCTATTAGGAATTCATCTCTATTAGCAATGAATGCTTAGTGTCAGTGTGTCTTTTGGCCCTATAAAAAGGGGATTCTATAGCATATTAGATCATCATCAAGACAAGGCCCAAAAACTAAACATTACAAGACGACATTGAAATTTTTGAATTCGAGATTATAATAATATACTACCAAAAACATGTTTTAAAAATGGGTTCAAAGGCTTAAGGAGGACCCATTCCCGCATGGGTGAATGGGTCCTAGGTCCCTATTCCTCAGACAAACATTTCTCAAGGTTATTAATTATGTGTTAGAATTGATTGTTGTTGGGTTTCCCCTTTGAAAAGTGTAATTTATTAGGCTTGTAGATGTAAAATAGTGATTATTAAGGCATAATTAGGTCCAATTTAACTGAGGTGACCCAAACAAAGTGTGAAAATGTAAAATACATTTTTCTACACTACATTTAGCCCCCTCTTTAGTGAGAGGATCGGCACAAGCACAAACTCATGCTAAAGTAGACAAATATGTGTCAAGAGGGGTCCAAGTGCACAAATATTGATGGGATAGGATCTAACAAGGATAAAGGAGGTTGCACAAGACCCTAGGATCTAAGATCCCATGGAAAACCAACATAAGCTCAAAGGGACATACATAAGATGTATGATATGAAGTAGTAAGACAAGATACATGATCATACATTGCTAAAGACTTAAAGAAATAAAGAAAAAATGAAAAGTCGTGGATCAAACCTTGAATTTTTGTCCAACTCATTGTCGATCAAGCCTTATTTCTTTGTCCAATTTTTTTTTACCAATGGTAACCTGTTGTCCACTATGCAAACATCTTGTGCTCACATGGGCTAGTGAAATACATTGTTCACTAGGTGAGCCCCTAGAAAGTGGAAAATTAACTATACCAAAGTTATATCTCCTGATAAATTTGATAAGGTGCCACAACATGATCAATATGTTACACTAATGATACACTAAATTCAACAAGAAATGTCAAAACATTAATGCCAAAATGAAATAATACCAATGTCAATAGAATAATGCTAATGCAATGGTCACACTTCCTAGGAGATGTATGATGTCATCACTAAAAAGGGAACATGTGAATAATGAATGGGGGACCATATTCCCCGCACTTAAAATATCAACATACTCGCTATGTTGGTATTTTAAGTAGAAAGAGAGGAATATGTGATCCTTGAAAAGAATGCACACCTTGGAGAACTAGTTATCCTTGTCCCCCAATTATAGAGACAAAGACAACCACCAAGAACTATCATGTTATTGCCGAGAGAGATATGATTGCACCTAATATTGTACCACCATGAGTGAAAATGAGGACACATAAAGCTATCAATGCCACATAGTGATGAGAAATCTGATAGAGGGAAATTAGTATCAATAAGAGGAAATAGGTGCATCAACACAAGGAAGAGAACCACAATCCTTAAGATGTTGAATTTTATTACTTAAATCCTTACATTCATTAGTAGAATGACCATGAACTCTATGATATGCACAAAATGAACTTTTTTTGTAAAATTTATTTCGTGCTTTTGGAGGAAGAGTAATCAAGTGAGCTTTCAAAAGCCTCAACAAGATAGTCTCTTTATCAGTAGTAGGGGATATTTCTTTCTTAGCATAATATTTCATACACACAGTAGATGATAAGGCATTAGATGAGGATGAAGATAAAGGTTGGAAACTTGGACCTTTCAAGTATGGTATAGACTTTGCTAGATTTCTATTATTTTGCATCATGTTTTCATTATATCCATGTTTAGAAAGGAGTTTGTATCCAAGACCATAACATGCTTCCAACTCATATGAAGAGATTTTATTCCTCTAAGAAGGGTTGGCTTCTTCACGAGCACATAAATCCTTGTTAAGCTTTGTAAATTTATGTATCTTCCTCTCATGAGGGATAGGAGTTGAAGAGCCCCCATCACCACCATGGGGTTATGTTAATGAAGAACAAAGTTGAGTAAATGAAAAAAAAGTGTATTTTGGTTTAGATTGTGAGATTTTGTGCTATCCAAGAAAGTAGGGTGTAAAATCTAATGAACCCCAATCGTCCCTAAAAAATGTGTTTGAAGATGAATCATTTGTATACGACTCTTTGGACTTTGAGGGTGAGATTTTGGACTCTTCTTTTAGATGAGGTGTAAAATCTAACAACCTCCAATTGTCACCTAAGATTTTTGTTGTAGGTGGAATTAAATTAGGATTACCATTATCTTGTATAGGTTCTTCCTTTTAAGTTGGAATCAAAGTATTAGGGGAGTTGGAAGTGTTATGATAATGTTGAACTTGTGAATTATAGCTTTGTTCATTTGCTTCAACCATGTATATCTTGTTGTTGTATTCAAATTTCATTTCACAGTGAAGAGTATATGGGACTCCTTTCATGGAATGAATCCATGTTCTCCCTAGGAGAAGGTTGTATGAAAGCGATCTTGACATTATATGGATAGGGGCAGGAAAAATTATAGATCCAACCTCAATAGATAATGTGATCATTCCTAATATTTTCCTATTAACATTGTCATAGCCATGAATATTAACATCATTGAGTTGAATAAGCTTCTTGTCCACACCAATTTTATCTACGAGATCAATGCTAAAACATTAATGCATGCTCCATTGTCTATGAGGGTGCAACTAACTGTAGTTTCATTAATAATCACCTTTATCATTAAGGCCTTATGTATATTTTGTATCTCAAGCGAGGGTACTAATTCTTGTTAAGGGAATGTGATATCTGAATTTATCACTTGCATATGATCAAAGGAGGTTGCTACATCATTTAATTTCATAAAAAATGGATATCATTGTTCTGCAAAACTTCTTGGAGCATCCTTTTGTATGTAGGTGATGTTTGAATAAGATCTCATAAGGATATCTTAGCGAGAGTATTTTTAAGTTTTTCAACAAGATCATACTCCTTTATGCCATGTAAAGGAAAACAAGGAGCACTATGAATTTAAATAGGTTGAGGAAATGGTAATGAAGCGGGAGTGGTTTTTGGTTTCCTATTGTTGCTCATATTATATGTGTGAGCAATGATACTTTAACTCGGTTGTTGCAAAACATTGTTACTATCAAGTTGCCTTGTAAATTTTAAGATATCTCCTAGGGATAATTTACGAGGTCCTATGATGGGAAGTGATTTAGGAGGATCACTAAATAAAGGAGATCCAATTTGTGCATTCATAACCTCAACTAAGTTACCTAAATGACCTTCTAGTGAGGGGGGATCTAATGTGAACTTAACATCTTCATATATGCCATCCATCTTACTATTTGTTGAGAGAAATGTAGCATTGAATGAGGGATAAACAAATTTCTCATGAAGCTCAATAATTGGGTCCCTTAACACCAAGATACCTTTGTCACAAGTAGGAGAGGTATCGAGAGAAGAAAAACTAGGATTATCATGATTGTCTATGATTGCATACTCTTGCACCAAAGCTTTATTGGATGATCTAGGTGAGATAAAGTCCTTAAGGGCTTCATCTAACATGTTAAATTCATCACAACTAAAGGGTTTGAAGGATATGCTTTCTCCAAGGTTTATCATTTAGTTTATGGTTTTTATTTTGATTTTTTTAGGGTAGTTTTTAGTTTGCAATGATTGTAAAATGCAAATTAATCTATCTAAAATATGAAATGATGCTAAAAAATAAAGTGAATGTAAACAAATTTAAAACTATCCACAACTAAAACATGCAAAATTTTTCCAAATTTTCAATGCTTAAACTAAATGGATGATTAGACCTAATTCATAAAACAAATATTCCTAAAAATTGACAGACTAAAATAGTGGTTTACCAACGGATCTAGGAAGTTCAAAAGACCAAATAAATTCTCAAAAAAGTTGGTTTTGATAGGCTTTCAAGGACTCATTTTTCCATGGGTGAATGGGTCTCTGTACAACTTTTGAAAAAATAAAAAATTGTAATTTATGGGTTATTGTATGTGTTCTTTGTTCAAGGTCCCAAACTGTGGTTTTTGTAGTAGATTTTTCCATATTTTGATGTTTAAATGTAAGTGAAATGAATTATATATGATGAGAAATGTGAAACTTTTTAAAATGCAATTTTGACTCAACTTTTGAATATGAATGATTGAAAACACACTAATATCCAAGTCATATGCAAGATTAATGTAATATGCATGCAATTTTTTTAATTTTTTAGATTTTAAATAATGCAAAATGCAAATTTAAAACCCTGAATGAAATGCAAACTAATGCAATTTTGAAAACTCTAGATTAAATTAAAACTAATGCAATGAAATATAAAATAATGCAAATCTTAGATCTAGGGTTTGAATGGACTCCAATTTTATAATTTTTGATGTACAATGTCAGGTTCACCAAAATGAAACATAGAAAAATAAGGCGTAAATCAATTATGGAATGGGGAAAATGGGGGTATGGTGGACCTATCTTCTTATTTTCATTATGAAATGAGATCCACACAAAAGAATTGACTTACAACCCTTAGGTGAGTCAAATCAATGAGGGAATCTACCGATTTCATTATGATTGAGGATGGGGGTATCAACCTAAGCAACACTTTTGGGAGAAAAACTAAAAATAGTAAATCACCACAATTATGGAAGCTAACACTTAGATCTTGTAGATCAAGCATAAAACTATGAGAAATAAAAAATATTTGCAAGATCTAAGAAGGGTTAAAAAACTAGGTACCTGTCACCAAAATTACTTTCTGAAATATTGTCTAGGACTCATTCATCTGCTAGGGAATGAGTCCTTTTTATAGGAATTAAAATTCAATTTCACTATCCTCAGGCCTTGGGTCTACACTAGTAATTCCCCCAGGTCCCACAATCAGAAAGTCAAAAATAAATTTGGGATCAAAGTTTCTATGGCTTGACAACAAAGGTGGCAACAATTACAACTTTAGGGTCAGCAAAAGATCGTGGGGGTCCAAACTAGGCCCCTAAGTGGCAATGCAAATTTAGAAAAAATAGATTTAGACAACTTGATATAAAAATTTGAATAGATTATTAACATAGTTTGAAAAATATGTAAGAATAGAATTTGTAGCAAATTGAATGTAGTTTCTAGGCTACTAGTTCTTTTTTGGAAAAAGGTAACTCTATTTTTCCAAAATTTAAAATTTCAATGCAGTAGTACTAAATTTTTAGAAAAAAGATAAAAAATAGGTGTATGTCTAGCCACCCTAAGTACAAGAACTTTTTTTTTTTTTTTTGAAACTTTCAATATGTGTAGAGGACACATGCACGAATGTGTCGCAGTTTTTTTTGTCATTTTTTGCATGTAAATAATTAGTTATGATTTTTTTTATTAGAACATTTCAAATTTATTAAAACATGTTTGTCTGACCAGCATAACTTGGTCAAAAATTTATGAAATTCAATTTTTTTTATCCTATAGTATGTGAAGCATATAATGTGAAGCATCTTTTAGATTCAAGAAATGTGAAATAGTTTGAAAATTATAGAGGTTTTTCAATTAGCCTATTAATCAAGACTTTAGTCGTAATCTATGTAGAAAATCAATAATAATTACCTATTAAATTCAAAATAAGGCATATCTTATATTGGTGGAATACTGACAATTTTTTCAATAAACCCTTTTTGTTTCATCAAATTCAAATTAAAAAAAATTCTTCAGCCACAAGGGCGAACTTTAAAAAACTAAGGAAATTTTGCAAGCACGTTTTTTCGGTTGAATTTGCAAGTTTGGAAATCCTGAGCCAAATCTCGAGCCTACTATTTTTTTTCACAAAAAATGAATATCCATTTGAAATAGATATCTATTACATCTATTATTTATAGTACATAATATTTAATATATTAATATATACTAATATACTAATATATTATATGTATTGTATATTATATATTATATAATATTTGTGCCCCAACCTGACAATTCATGTTTCATTCACTTCTTCTCTAGATAATACCACTCTTGATCCCCTAGGGGCTGCATCTCTAAGCCCCTCTAGCTACCAAGTTTCATTGCTTCAAGAGAATGGGATATCATATGGCCCAGAAAATGGGCAAGGGCAGGGGTTGGGAAAGGATGGACAGGGCCCCTTTCACCCCATCGTCAAGTCTGGGTAGGGACTTGACTTCATGGGCCCCTTGCCCTATCTCGTTTTAGCCGAAGTCAAAAGGGGTTCAAATTGAGGGTGGGTGGGAGAGATGGAGGCCCCCAAGATCCAAATGTTATCGGGCGAAGTCACCTCTATTATTTATAATACATAATATTTAATATATTAATATATACTACTATACTAATATACTAATATATTACATACATTGTATATTGTATATTATGTATTATATATTATATTACATTATATATTATGCTATATATTATATTATATGATATACTATATACTGTGTATATTTTATATAGTATATTATATATTATATTAATATTATGTAATATATATTATATATATTATATAATGTATTTAATAAATAGTATACATTATATACTACATTATTATATGCATATAGTGAGATGGAAAGAGCGGCTATGAGAGATAGAGGGAGGAAGAGACCTGAGAGAGAGAGGAGAGAGAGAGTGAGAGAGAGACCTAAGAGGGTGATGGAGAGTGAGAGAGACTTGAGAGAGAGGGAGATAAAGAGTGAGAGATAGTTGAGAGAGAGAGAGTTAACTAGCTAAGATGCCCAAGGGAGAGACCTAAGAGAGAGGGGGTGGGAGGGATAGAGGCAGGGAGAGACCTGAGAGGAAGAGAGAGATTGAGAGAGAGTTGTCTAGGTAGGGTAGGAGGGATAGAGGGAGCGAGAGACCTAAGAGAGAGAGATGATGTGAGGGAGGGAGAGAGGGATAGAGAGAGAGAGAGAGATTTGAGAGGGAGAGAGGGAGAGAGAGATAGAGAGAGAGATACCTGAGAGGGAGATGGAGTGTGTGTGTATGAGAGAGAGAGAGAGAAATACCTAAGAGGAAGATGGAGAGTGAGAGAGAATTGAGAGGGAGATGGAGTGTGTGTGTATGAGAGAGAGAGAGAGAATTGAGAGGGAGATAGAGAGTGAGGGAGACCTAAGATGGAGGGGGAGAGAGAGACCTAAGAGGGAGAGAAAGAAAGACCTAAGAGGGAGATAGAGAGTGAGAGAGCCCTGAGAGAGAAAGAGAAAAAGTGAGGAAGAGAGAGAGATAGAGATAGAGATAGAGATAGAGATAGAGATAAAGATAGATAGAGAGTGAGAGAGCCCTGAGAGAGAAAGAGAAAAAGTGAGGGAGAGAGAGATAGAGATAGAGATAGAGATAGAGATAGAGACAGAGACAGAGACAAAGATAGAGACATAGAGAAGTAAGTGAATAGCTAAAACAAGAGATAATTGGATTGAAAGTGACAATAGAAGAAAAGAAGAGGATTGAAGAATTTATGAATACAATGGTGCAGAACAAGCCAAATGAATGTTCTAGACTTGAGAAGGAGATAGTCAACTTAAGAGTGGAACTAGAGAAGGCTAAACTTTGTGAAAATAATTTCAAATCTAGCTTTAGTAAACTTCAAGAACTGCTTGTAGGAAAGAAACCATGTAAAGACAAAGGTGGCTTAGGAGTTGATACTGGTTAAAGTTCTAAAGATGTGAAGAAGAATCAAGGCAAGAGGAAGCAAAGAAATAATTTTGCAAGAAGACCAACTGTGAGACAACCTAATGCACAGAGGTACTCCTTCAATGGTGTTTTTTTTTCATGCAATAAATATGGTCATAGAGCAACTGAATGCAGGAGTAGGATGAACCGGTTTTCTAGTTCTCTTTCCTAAAAATGTTTTGAATGTGGGAAGTTTGGACATAGGGCTACAAAATGCAGATCTCAAGTAAGAATGATCAGTCGAGTAATGAGGAACAAGTTTAATGAAGGCATGATGAATCAATCCTTTAATCATTATTGCTATGCTTGTAATAAATTTGGACACAAAGGTAATTAGTGTAGATCGAGGATTAATGGAGGAAAGAACAATAAGAAAAGTGTGGTTTGTTACAATTAAAAAAAACCTAGATATGTATCTAAAGCTTGTAAGAATAAGAAAGGAAAGGAATCTGCTCTGGAAGAAAAGTGTGAACTAGAAAAGAAAATTGGCAAAGAAGAGATGAAGCAAGAGATGGAGAAGACATGGAAGAAGAAAGAAGAAGAAGAAAAATCTGAGACTCCTGATGTGTCTGTACCCTCATCCGGTACAGATGACTTATTTGGAAATTAGACCTAGCATGGTCTTAGGGGGAGTATTATCAGAAGATCATAAAAACCCCCTAGAAGAATGGTGTGTTAGAGGTTGGAATGTGAAGAATGATTGTTCAGAAGTTTTTGAAAAAGAACCAAAGAAAAATATGTTGGTATGAGGATTTACAGACCGAATGAAGGTTTTTTGTGCTAAGTGAAGTGTGTGTTTAGCAACTTTTTATGTTTTCCACATTTAATACGCTTAGGTAAAACTCGACGGTGCTTAAGTAAAATTTTTGTGATGTTTTTGGTTAATTGTGCATCAGAAGTCATTGGAAGGTGCTTTGAATAAATCTTGAGGCGTGCTCGATTTTTCTCTAAAGGGAATTCGAAGATTGATTCAAGTAATTTGGAAACCGTTTCTCTGATTGCAAAAGGAAAGAAGAAAATTGAAAGAAGTTTTTGTTGAATTTCAACAAAATCGTAGAAATGGGGAGTGGATTGTGTGGTGTTACCCCTCTAAAGCTGAAAAAGGTCGAAGTAGAAGAATACAATCATAGGAAAATGAAAGGAATTGAACCTAGGGTTGAGCAAAGTCAAGTTACAGAATATAAAAACCCTAGGGATGGATTTATGGAGTGAATTTATGTTGATTACATATAAAGAGGTTATTTTGTTCTTGTTGAACTATTTCAAAGATGGAAGCAAAAAGTAATGCATCTTATTGTTTGTAGCAGATTCTCACACCAAATCAACTAGCAAGCCTCCACTCAAAGCACACCATTAGCCTCTGTGAGTCTTTCTCACACCAAATCATCACACTACAGTGCTATTCATATAGCAAAATTATCTCACTCTACCAATGTGGGTAATTGCTTCCCAAGGACCACTTCAATCATAGGGGGCCCACCTCCACTTCATTTGCATAGCTTGGAACCCTAAATATTTGAGGGGAAACTTTATAAAATATAGTTTCAAAACAATGTATATCCTCCAAGCCTTCAAGCATAAGTTGGTGCCCAACAATATGAAGAAACGCCCAACTATGGATGCAAATGACACTTCCAACACAAAATCAGGCCACCAACAATAGAAATTAGGTTGTGTACAACACTGCAAGCATTTTGAAATGAATCACACCTTCAATAGAGCCTTTGCTCAGATCAAATTTGTGCTCCTTCTCAACAAAATGACAAAAAGGGCCCTCTTCAAATTGAAATATTGCTTTCTCACTACAAATCGTGCTTTTGAAATGAGAATCATGGGCTTTGCAAAAAAAAAAGGATTCATATGACAATGACGCAATCTCTAGTGATTGAATAGGTCTACAAAGGATTGTATGCCTCTTTGAGTGGCCATAATCATTGGAAACAATTATGGAGACATACCACCACTTGAAAATGTGTATTACAATGATTTCTCATCCTTACTAGGTGTATCCTTTCATTTGCAAATCAAATGTTTAATGTTTAAAGCCCTAAAACAATTTAAGTTAAGACCCATGTTTTTTTTGCAAATGACATCCTTAAGCATTTTAAAAAACCCAAAAACATGACCAAAGCCAACCACTGCATTAAAACACCATGTCATCATCTCCATAGTCTTAGTTTTGTTTAGATCAATGCCTTTATGATAAAAAAGTGGTTTATGGATGCTAACATATCAAATATGATAGTTGCAAGACACTGAGATGCATTAATGGTGACAAGTCATATGGGAAGCTAGGTGGTAGTCACAGTGGAAAATATGGAAGTTTTGAACTATCAAGGTTGGGGATAATATATATCCATGCTAAGGATCAAAACACGTAGGGAATCAGGGGTGACAAGGAAGTCATGTTAGAGGAGATGTGAGATGGGGGAAGGTTGAAAAGGGAACTCCGATAGGAACAACGCATCAGGATGTTGTGACCGGGGAATCAAGATGAGGCTTAACTAGGTATCGAGTTAAGGAAATGGCCCAAAGTCCAACTCCAATAGGTTATATGGAGCAATCAATGAAGTTTTAGACTTTTGGGGGTTGGTGTAAATGTGTACTGAATTAAGGGCAAGGCCAAAAGTCTAACTCTAATGGTCAAATAGAGCAACTAGATTTTTTTTTGAAATTTTAGGGATTGATGGAAATGGGTACCCAATTAAGGGCAAGGCCAAAATTTTGACCTTGCAAGACTTAACAATATTTTTAGAGTGCAACGTATTGGAGCTCAAGAAGTGGAGATGAAGGGGAATGGATACCAAGGAATGAGATGGATGAGAAAGTCTAAAAGTTTGAAAGTTTGATAGATGCAAAGGACTTAGACTTTTAACAAACTTTTGGACTTCAACGCTTGTGAATGCCAAAGAAATAATACGGGTCGCTGAGAAACTCTAAAATTTTGACAAAATAATACTTGAGAAAATTTTAATAAGAACTTCAAAGATTGTCAATATTATTACATAAGGTATGCAAGTATGAACAACCCCATAAATACGAAAGATCGACAAACACAAAACATAAGAAAATACCATAAATAACCTCTACTTGAAATTTTTATTATTTTTTACATCTTTTAACATTTATGAAACCTATTTAAAATGTTTTAAACTGATTATAAACAATAGATAAAATATAACTATGACACAAAATAAAAAATCCCAACCCCTTACATAATTGAGGTGTACAAATTTATAATAAAATATAACCATGACACAAAATAAAAAATCACAACCCTTACATAATTGAGGTGTACAAATCCCCCTCGGCTCATGACCTATCCTAGCTGTGAATTCTTAAATTAAAGAAACTTGATATAAAATATATCATAAAACTAATCACTTAGTGGGTTTCTTTAAAGCTGGAAATACGCTCATCACTTTATGGTCCTCACTTTATTACCCCGCCGCCGAGAAACTTCCAGTATGCATGCTTTCACATTCAGTAAGATTCCAGAAGCAAAGGTGGTTTCAGGGAGAACAGAGATCGAACCATTGTATCTCTGGACAAAAAGAAGTGCCTTGGTGAGTGAACTGCTAAAATTTGGTGAAGGTTTTTAAAAGCTTTCTTCTTTTATAAGACTATTACAGGCAAGCCTTTGGAAAGCTTTGTTCTTTTAACATTATTGATTGTGGATACTTGAAGTTTTTAATGATATGGCATTGTTATATTGCAGTATTTTTCGCTGATCATAACTCTTTTAACTTTAGGTTTGGTCAATGAAAAACCCCTGCTATCTCTATCTCTGATTTGATTTATGATAGGTACATTCGAACCCTAGTTTAGGGTTTAGTGGTCAGCCTGATCAATTATCAGTTTTTCTCTTGAGTTTTGGGAACGGGGAGACGCTTGGAGTCGGTTTTGGTGACAAAAAAAATTCTGGATTCAGGGGATGCACGGATAACTAATTAAGCAATATACAAATAAATTAACTTCAAATATATTACCAACAAACGGTAATGTGTCTATAAATTTCTCTTAAATTGCACACATTCATTAGAGCTTGCTATATGAATACTTCATCTGCTCAAAAGAACAGACCAGACGTTTCCAGTTGAGTGGAGAAACTGTTTGAAATCTCTTAAGCAGTGTATGAAGATCTGGATTCAATTGAAATCAGATTAAATTAAATTGCGGGGTTGAACAGTCTAAATTCAGGGGTTAGATTAGTATTGATAATAGAGAAGATTAATCTGTAAGAGCTTCAATATGATAGATGATATTATGTCTATGACTTGGTCCATAGTGATTGGAACGTCTTGTACAGAAGCTTTCTCACATCCGTTTAACCGTTTGTAATTTGCACAGTTAGAGAGTTCAGGTAGCTAACCCTACTCCGATTGGACACCTGTCAATTTCTTGATGTGAAAAACTGGTTTGATCCTTGACAATTCATCCAGAGTACTTATAGCCTATAGGATATGCCAGAGGATCCGCCGAATTTCAAGCCAAAAAATAGAAATCCGGCAAGTTAAAGAAAACCCAACAAATTTTCAGTTTTCCCTAAAATTCTTACAGAAAAGGGTTCAAGTTGAAAAGAGACGGGACTCTATGACCTTAAATTTGAAAGCCGTATTCAGCCATTTTAATCAATAAAATGCAATTAAATGTTAGAAAAACTATATTATATGGAAGGGGTGATTTTAGCCAGAGTGTCAAACAAAAAAAAAATTAAGATATTTACTCAGGGCTATGCGTCTTCCGTAGCCAGAGACATCATCTCCCGACTAAATAACTTAAAGATGAATGAAAATGTTAAAATATTTTTCAAACCCTTGATAAAATGTTTAAAAAATGTGTTGCAGTCGCTGTTTCTTTCTCAGTAGTCTTCGTTCGGTTTGTAATGCGGAACTGCTGCAAATCTGTAGAAGCGAAAGTGAGGGAGAAGAATAGTGAAGAAGCGTTTGCATTGTGCAGCGTTTGACGAATGAACAGAGAAGCACCAAGGAGTAGCGAAACGCAGAAAGTGAGGCAGGGCATGCTTCAACGGTTTTTTTTTAACATTTGCATTGAACGTCAAAGGTGAAGATTGAGGAATGAAATCGCATGTTTGGTATTTATTATATTTGTATTTACGTAAAGATTATTTTTGGATTTATTTGTGTATTTTTTTTATGTTTCAGATTATACATAATGATTTATTATCAGAGAGAGGAAACAGTTGATGAATCCCTGTAATCCAAAAGTCGTTAGAAAAACATAAGACGGTTAAATTAAAAAAAATTCTTATTATATAATTTTATAGAACGTGGATTGTTTTTTTTTTATTTTTTTTTCATAAGAGAGTATTGTATTTGATTTATCAAAAAGATTTTACACGCGTTGCATAGCAAGAACTTTACTTTTTTTTTCTTCTGTTTTGATTTATGCAAAAATTAGAACACAATCAAAAACCAGAAAGAGAAAAAATAATAGCATTAAAAGAACTTTACTGTCACAGAAGATTGACACCAAAAACTACCATCAAGACTTTAACCAGTCCTGGGCCAGCCAGGCCCAAACCTTGACGCACCCCAATGGGCCCCCATCAGGCTAACGACACTGCAACAGGCAAAAACCCCTACACATACTGCATTTACAAAACAAGCAGCATACCTTGCCAAAACCACCATTCGGACTTAGCAGATAACAGACCAGACCAAACCACAATACCATTTGACAAATCCCAAATAAAAACAAGTGACCACCACGAACTTGCAGGAAACCATTAGCCTTGGCGTAGGCGTCAAATTCTGGAACCTAATCGAAGTCACTCACGGCCTCCATTTGCATCACCTTCTTGAGGAAATTTACCCCAACTGTTGCGCTCATTCTATGCCTGACCAAGGCCATGCCCTTTAAATCTAGCAGTAGAGGATAGTACTTGATGACTACGACCGGGATTTTCAGCAGTGCCAGGTCGCATGGACGCGGTGCACCAGAACCAGGTAATGTCGCTTGGAGGACCTCGTCCAGAACACCCAACAATTCCTTTTTGAAGAATTTGCATACCAAGGTCTTCGCCTCCACCTTTGGCATGCGAATGTCAAGCAGCGACGCCAAGAATCTCGAAGCAATATGCAAATTCACCCTGAATGTCTCGTGGTAGGCCAAATGCCCCTTACCAAGCACCATTTTCACTGCCACCACGGTCAATGGATCAATGTTGAGCAGTATTCGCTTGAGGCGTTGGTCCGAAACTTCGTGGAAGGCATTTTGCCTAGTCTTGCAATCAAGGTAAATAGGTGTATCCGCACCCAAACAAACCAGTGTGTCCGCCGACATATGAACCACAAACTTCGACCGGTCCTCCATTGGCCGCCACCAAAACCCTCAACCAGAGATAAAGTAAAGAGAGAGAGATGGAAATAACTTCGGCTCGACCACCTTCACAAAGAATGCCGATAACCACGACCACCCTTTGATTTATCACGTTGTACAAAGCCAATGTGCCACCTCAATAAACACTTAGAAAACCAATGTTGTTGTCATTCAAGCGAATGAGCACACGCAGATGTGAGATGAGCAATCATGTCAAAGCATTTTGAATCTCGAACTAGGCCGCCACGAGTACGAAACCATTAAAACTCATAATAGCTCCTAGCTCACGTCTGTACTGACAGAGAGAAGGCCGCACATTGCAAGTTGTTAAAGAAACCCTTACTTACAAGGTGTCCAAATCACCCACCCATCTCAACCACTACCACTCAAAACGGACTTGCCACAATCTATGTGGCAGGTCACCTGCCCACAGAAAACTTTTTTTAATTAGCATTTATACTTTTTTTTAATTTTTTTAATTTTTTTAATTTTATAATTAATTTTTATAATTTTTAATTTTTATATTTAGTTAACTTAAAAGTTCAATCTCTTTACTTGCAAGAAGGGTTATACTGCACTCCACATTATCAATAAAAATTTTAGTGGTTAGTGGAATTAACCATGTTCCTTATCTTTGTTTAATGGAGAGAATCTCAACTTTGTCATGTCATCTAATTATGGATCACTGAATGTCATTTGAAACATCAATTAGAAAAGCATACACAAATGAATCCAGAAACATTCATACTATTTTTCACGATAAAAAACTATACCTACTAATACCCTGTTTTGTTTGACTTAATTAATTTAAATTTTCTTGATGGAGCTAATTTTAGTTTTTGGCTCTAAAGGATTAGAAAAAAAAAGAGAAAAAAGACTAAAGTAGTTTTGATCATAATTGTAAGCCACTAATTTAGTGTGTAAGACTCTTTGCAACCATTATAAAGGTAATTGTTTTTTTATTTATTTTAACTATTGTTAAATGAGGTGTACAACTCTATCTTCTTCTAGAATGAACCTGTAAGCTCCATTATAGAATATACATTCTTTCACTATTATAATTTTTATTGTCATTCTCATAATTATAGGTCTTTTGGAATAGTCATGTGGAACTTAACAAACTTGTAGTGTTTTTCATTGCTAAATTGAGAGGTATTATCTTGATTGTTTGTTAAAATTTTCTTCAATTCAATCTTTAAATAATTTTTTGTGTTTGAAGCATCTTTTATTATTATGATTTGTTTTCTTCTATCTACGTCATTCTTTATAGTATTGTAGAACATTTTATTTAAACATCTTCTTATTCAATGGTCAAATAATCATAACAATTTTACATCTCGTTCACACTAAAAAATTAAATATTCATTCTATTTAAATTGATCCAAATTAACCTTTAACTGATAACTTGAATGAAATGATATATGATAAACATTTATCTAATTTTTATTGGACACTACTTAAATGACAAAAAAGAAAACCAACTAATTGTTGTTTTACATCATGGATTTATTCTTTTATGAAACTCTCACTTTTTTCAGAGTTATGGTTTGTTATTATTGTTTTATGGTTTGTTATTATTTTTTTTATGAGGATTGACATGTCTGCAAGTTATGGGCTGTATGTTGTTGGGATGGCCAAAATTTCCCCCTCTATAGCTGGGAAAATTGTGAATAAAGATATGAGATGATGTGTGGTGAATATTGGATTTTAATTTTAATTTATGATCCAGACATTCCACCAATGGATACATGTCAAATAGCAAAACTGTCACAGAATTGACAACTATAATGTACATATACGACACTCTTTCCTCCAGATCCTACAAGCGATGAACTAGTATGTATTAGTAATTAAAAATTTAAACTATTTATATCCAGCTTCCAGCTAATAATATTATTATACTTGTATGTATGTCTCTGAATGGTGCCACACTTGTTTGTCAAAATTAATTAGCCTGTATAAACATCTTTCTTGCTAATCAAGTAATTATGTTGATAAGATGTGTGTTAAACAAGCATTTATATTTCATGAGAAAATGCCTTGAGGATGGGTTGCCTATGCACATCTATAGCTGCTGTTTTTGACAAGTTTTTAATGCAATTTGAATGTCAGATTCAATTGGAAGCAGAAAGATGTCAATCAAAGTAATAAAGGTAAGGGATTCAGTCGAGCTCATCTGGAACCAATCGGATTAGTATTTTTTGAAGATTTTAGTTAATTTAGCTTGAGTATCTGGTTAGATGCTTTCTGTGGTTTCTTAGATGCTCTTATGGCAATGTTGTTTTATTTCTTGCCCTCATTAATGAGAGTGTGATATTTTTCAGGTGAAATATGAAGACGTGATGACACGACATGAGGTGGCAGTTAATTCTCTTGGGAGCCCATATATGTGTTTGAATACCCTGAAATCCAAGATTTGTGTTCTTCATAAGTTGAAGGGGGCTGTCGACGACCTTAATTTAAGATATACAGACGAAGATGGTGATGTTATCGTTATATTAGATGAAGAAGGTTTTCGTAATGCATTTACACAGAATCACTGCCCTATTTATGCGGAGGCATCGTTGAGTAGGAGCGAAGGAAGTAATCTAAAATGCAGTGAAATTAGCTTTCATAATTTGGGTCCATTTGGTGGAGGAGGGGGGATAGATTGGAACGATGGAAATTTTGAAGGAATAAATGGAATTACTGTAACCACGAGTTCACTATCTTTGCTCTCCATTCAAGTTAGTTATGCTACTGGAAAGGATACCATTCATACCGCAGCTCGACACGGAGGAGAAGGACAGGCAATTTATACGGTACTTGTTTAATTAATATGCCTTATGCGAGTGATTTTCATTTCCAGTGTTGTTTCTTGCAAACATTCTCTGCTGTTTCTTACTGAAACATTTGCTCAGTTTCTTTCAAACATTGTATGTGTGCAGAAATTTAAGTACCCAACTGAAAAGCTTCAAAAGATAAGTGGATATTGTGGACTTGTAGAAAATACATGGACAGTGATTAAAGGTTTGTCGTTTGAAACCAACCTTGCAAAATATGGTCTATTTGGTGTAGCAGATTGGGCTACTTTTGAGTTTGATTTGAGATCAAGAGATGTTGTTGGTGTTTATGGCCGAGCTTGTAATAGATATTTGGGATCTATTGGTCTGTACACTTCCTTTAACGCTAACAAAACTCAACTTGAAAAATGAAGCTAAGTCACAGCTATGAATGTAGTTTGTAAGGAAAGGTCCTGATCTGCTGCGTTCCATCTCCGTTCGACCATGGTATATCAGATATTTAGTGTTATAGGTTGGTACTAAGTCGGAATATAGTTTATTCAGTTTCTGGTATTTTGCCGCTTCATTGGGTGTATAAGACAAGCTACAATTGGCACACAAATTTACTAATCTACAAACAAGTGAAGGCTGTGAGGTTTGAAATCATAATTTGCTTTCTGTATTGCCATGTAGCGGCATTTCTATTTCCAAAAGAGAAAAAATGCTATATATGTAGAAGTTAAGAAAATGTCGTCATCTGCTCTGTTTTCATTTTCTCACCATGCTGTACTTAGATGTAATACGTGTGCATTGAGTGCAGGTAGATTTTATCTAGTTTGAACCATCATCTTCATCTATTCTGTTGGAGTGAAAGGAAGGATTTGAAATTTCTAACTTTTAATTTTGACTTTGTGATAGTAATATTTTTAAGGGTTTCTTTTTACTATCATAGATAATACTTAATGTATTTTTGCTTGTCAATGTACGGATATTCTATACATATAATTACAACTTAAATTTTACTGTCTATTTTGTAGGTTAAATAATTTTTATTTTTATATATCAAAATTTATTTTTCAAAATATGTTCATTCTTGTATGTTCAGGGGTAACTTTTCTTGCATAAATGTATGTTAACTAAACATAAATTATTATATCAATTTCCTTTTCTATGTGAGAATTATGTGTATTGTCAATATCGAAGGACTGCCCAATCGGATATTGACCTTTTTTATGAGTGGCAAAAATGAAATGATTGTGCCATTTCCCTATCACTTTATTTTGTAGTTATGGTGTGTGAAGATGGAGACATAAAATTTATTTACTTATTTAGAATTAAAAATATTGTTTAAAATGAGGCATTGAATAGAAGGTTAATAGTGGATATGTAGGAATATTTATTATTATTATTTTTATGATTTTTTTTTTTTATAAGAAAAAATACACTATTGCATTATAAAAATCATAATCCATTTGTATTTAGGTTTGGTAGTAACCAAGCCTTGAGCTTAGCACTACCAAATCATAATGCTATCACATTATAGCATGAGTGTGTTATGATTTTTATACTATAATCTTTATACTATGATCATGTTATCTATTATTTTGACTCAAAAAAATATTTGGTCATATTTTGGCTCCCTATTTTTGTGCATGTACCCTTTAATAATTTTATTGCTTTCATACTTCCATGAGGGAAAGCATTTAAGTAAACCATGGGTAGAACAACATTGATTTAGGCACATTCTTTTGGTAGAAATAAGCTTCCTAGTCTTGTTTCTATCAATTCTACTAAGATTTTGAAAGGGTATCTAGACACATAGGAGTGGAGCCACCCTTCATGGCTAGTTCACTAGGCAAGAGGGGTAAATCCTTCTTCGAAATAGCAATTAGAGGACTTTCACCAAAGCTTCGGGAAGGAAGGGCATGTTGCCTATTGAGAAGAGGAAAGATGGGTTTGTTGTAGGAAGTCACCTAGCTAAGAGCACCCAAAAAAATCCATGTTTTGAAGTTGAGGGATGAAGTGTTATGCATAGTTAAGCCATTTAAATATTTAGGGCTATGGTTAGGGTATAATTACAATTAGAGTCCAATTAGGTTTAGGGTTAGAGTTAGGATTAGGGCATAATTATTGTTAGAATTTAATTAAGTTTAGGTTAAATTAGTGTTCAAATAGGTTAACCATACATTAAAGTTAGGATTAGGATTAGAGTTCAATTAGGGTTAAAGAGTTAGGATTAGGTTTAGGGTACAATTAGGGTTACAATTAAATCTAGGTCCAATTAGGGTTAGAGTACAAATAGGGTTAGGATTTAATTAGGGTTCTTCTAAATTAATGTTCAATTAGGGTTAGGCATTAATTAGGGATAAGATGAGGGTTCAATTAGTGTTATGATTTTATGATAAAGGTTGGGGTTAGGGTTACAATTGGGGTTCAAATAGGGTTATAATCAGAGTTAGGTTTATTATTCAATTAAAGGGTTAGGATTGGGGATCAATTAGGGTTAAGATTCAATTAGAGTTAGGGTTATAGTTAGGATTCAATCAACATTAGTGGTAGTGTCAGGGTTAGGATTAAAATAGAGTTAAAAGTTAGGGTTAGAATTCAATTAAGATCAAGGATAGGGTTAAGATTAAATTAGGGTTACAATAATTAAGAATATTTTTAGAGTCCAATTATGGCTAGTGTTTAATTAGGGTTAGGGTTAGAGTTTAATAAGTGTTCATTTTTTGTTAGTGTTTACTAAGGATCAAGATTATTATTAGGGTTTAATCAATAACCCTAACCCTAACCATATTCCTAAGAAGGCTAGCCCTAGCCCTTTACCTAACCTTAACCCTAACCATAATTTGAACCTTAAACCTAAAAATAATTCTATATCTAACTATAGCCCTAAGCTTAACCTTAAACCTAAACCTAACCCTAAATGTAACCCTAATCCTAACACTAATCTATCTCTAATTATAATCTAAACCCTAATCTTAGCCCTAGTGTAATCCCAACACTAACAATAATTATAATCCTAAACCTAACGCTAATCTTAACCCAAATTCTAACCCTAACCCTAATCCTATCCCTAATTGCAACCTTTACCATAATCCTCAAAATAATCCTAATCCTAACCCTAACCCTTTAATACTAATCCCAACCCTAAACTTAATATTAACCTTATCCCCAAATCTATTATTAATTATATCGTTAACCTTAACCATAACTCGAATCGTGATCCTAGTCTTAATCCTAACCTTAACCCTAATTCTATCTCTAACCCTAACCCTAACATTCACCATGCCTCTCATCCTAATTTTATCTCTACTATTAACCCTAACCATAACACTAATGCTAATCCTAACACTAACCCTAACCCTAATGCTAACTGGAAACCTAATCCTAAGTCTATCTCTAAACATAAACCTAAACCTAAACCTAATACTAACACTAATCATAAACGTAATGCAAATGCTAACACCAACCCTAATCCTAATTATATCTCCAACCCTAACCGTAACCCTAACCTAGATCCTAATACTAACACTAAACCTAACCTTAATCATAAACCTAAGTCTAATCCTAATTCTATCTCTTACCTTAACCCTTACCCTAAAAGTATCTCTAACATTAACCTTAACCCTGACCCTATCCCTGATCATAAATTTAATTTTAATGCTAACTGTAATCATATGTCTAAACCTAAATCTAACTATAACCCTAACACTAACCATAATCCTAACCTTAACCCTAATTATTTAATCAATTTGTGAGGGTTCCTAATTTTTTATTAATTTCTTAAATAAAAGTGCACTAGGCTCCTCTATAAGGATATCTCTTCACATATTTAGTGTTTATTTAGGGTTAGTTTTAGAGTTAGGGTTCAATTAGGATAAGGGTTAGGGTTAGAGTGTAATTAGGATTAGGGTTTGGGTTGAATTAGGGTTAAGGGTTCAACCAGGATAAGGGTTAGGGTTAGAGTGTAATTATGATTAGAGTTTGGGCTCAATTAGGGCTACAAGATAAATCTTTTAGGTAAGATGTAGGATTAGAGTTAAATTAGCATTAGGTTAGAATTAGGTTTAGCATTAGGATTATGGTTAAGGTTCACTTAGGGTTAGGGTTTAATTGTAATAGGGTTAGGGTTATGGTTTAATTAGGATCAAGGTTTAATTATGGTTAAGGTTAGGGATAAGGTATAATTAGTGTTAGGGGAAGGGTTAGAGTTAGGGTATAATTAGGGTTAATGTTAGGGATAAGGTATAATTAGGGTTAGGGTTAGGGTTAGTGAAAGAAATGGAGTTAGCAATAGGCTTATGGTTAAGGTTAGGGCTAGCATTAGTGTTAGGGCTTGGGTTATATTTATGGTTAGGGTTTGGCTTAGAAATACAATTAGGTTTAGGTTTAGGGTTAGGGTTAGCATTAGTGTTAGGGAAGGTTAGGCTTAGCATTAGTGTTAGGGTTAAGGTTAGGGTCAGGGTTAGGGTTATACGATAAATCTTAGGGTTAAGGTTAAAATAAGGGATTTAGTTCTATCGATACCTTAATTACCTCAATAAGGGATTTAGTTCTTATGGATTTCTAGATGTCTAATTTTCAAAGTTATTCTTAATTGCCAAGTAAGTTCCAATTAGGTTTAACCATTGATCCTTTTTACTTTCCAATTGCAAATAAATATTATCTAGTGTAAGCATTGGTTCAAGAGCACTTACCTTGTTGTTTCTTACCTAGCATTCTTAGATTTGGATGGCTTCAAGCTCACATATTTTTTCTCTGATTAAATTGCATTCGAACCCTACCAATTTTTTGCTTGAAAAATCGTCTTAGTGTCCTTCGATTGGTCTATTCCTTGATTTTCTAGGAGATTGGCTGCTTTATTAGCTTCTCTATAGATGTTACAAATTTTTTGGACATGTACTTCTTGCATTAATTCCATTATTTTGAATACTTTTGATTGGAGATTCTAGTCACCAATTTTCCCTCTTATGATGACATTTATGTTGACATTTGAATCAATTTCCATTTCTATGTTTTTCATTCCTTTGTCTTTGCATTATTGAAGGCCTCTTAAAATCTCTTCAATTTTTGTTGCCATTGGGATTTTTGCTAATAGGGCCTCTACTATTTGGACCTTCTCATTTCTTATTATGCAACCAATCCTTGATTCCCCTAGGTTACCTCTCAAGGCCCCATTAGTATTAAGCTTCAACCTTCCCTTTGGTGGTGGATTCCACTTAGCCTTTGACCTTTTCATCTTAGAATCTGGTGCAAATTGAAAGAAGGGGGGAACCTTTAGCAAGTTCCAATTCTTCATTAGCTCACCATCCCAAACTATGAATTTTTTTTTCCCTTGCAATTTTATATGTGAATTCAACAATTTAGAGATATTTCTTTCTATATCAGGTGTTAGTTCACTTGCTATTTTTGAATTTTCTTGAAATATGTGTATGTTCCTTTCTTTCCATATGTTCCATATTATTATTGATAGTGCAGTCACCCATATCTACCCCAAAAATGCTTCCTTCATTTATTTTGGCCAACTCATGAAAAAGTCCCATAGTTTGTTGCTTCTTGGAGTGATCCAGGTTATATTTTTTTGGAGCCAATCACAACATTGCCTCTATATAAGGGTAGTTTAGTAGTAAGTGATCAGTGTTTTCTTCACTTTCATTACACAAGACACATCCATTCTAATAGACTTCAGTCCATCTCCTATTAGTATCCTTCCATGTAATTTCGTCCATGTGAAAGCATCTACCTTCGATAGTATCCTTTGTCCCTTGTAGAGTTTTTGTGGCCATGTTCTTTCAACTTCTACCATTTGAATTTGATAGCCAAGTTTTACATAATAGCTCGATGATTTTTCCCCACACCAAGTTATTCTATCATTTTGGTTATTTAGATATACTTGTCTCTCTTTCATGATTTTTGTAAGCCTAGCTTTAGTTGTTTCTTCCATTGGAATAGATTGAAAGTTTTTCCAACTACATGTTCCTTTCACATCCATATTTATAAAGTCCTTGACACATTTTCCAAGCCTCTCGCTAAGGGATGGTATATGATCCTTTAGTTCTTAATATTCTATTAGTGTCTTGTGCCCCCCATGAGTCTTTCTAGAAATTTGCTTTCTTGCCATCGTTTATTTGCCATGTTAGATGATCTGTTATTATGTTTATGCAATTTAACATAAAGTTCCATATGTGTGATCCACCTAAGGGGTTTGCAATTATGAGGATTCTCTCTAGTTCCAAGATATCCAGGTACTTTCGTTGCATTATTCTACACTATAATTATGTGGGATCTTGGTACATTTTCCATATGAGCTTGGCACCTAATGCCAAGTTATGAGGTTTTAGATTTCTTATTCTTGTTCCCCCATTAGCCTGACATTTACAAACATTGTCCCAATGGATTAGAGTTACTTTGTGCTTCTCATTTGATCCTTCCCATAGGAAATGTTTTAGTATGCTTTACAGGCTTGCTACTTCTTTTATTGTTAGTTACATACTTGACATTGAGTAGATTGGTATTGCCGATAGAAAAACTTTTATCATAGTTTTTCACCCTACTAGTGTGAGCCATTTACCTCTCCAACACAAATATTTCTCTTTTATCTACTCCCATCATTTTGTTCTTATTATTCCTTTGAAGATGGGCACTCCCAAATATTTGTATGGTGTTACATCTATTGTGTAGCCCGATATGCTTTCTATTCTTCTTTGCAATGATTTCTTTATGTTAAGGAAATAAAATTTTGATATTCCCCTGTTTATTTTCTACCTTGAAGCATTGATGTATTCTTCCATGCATTCTTTAATCCTTTATGACTCTCTAATTGTAGCTTCACCATATAACACTGTATCATCCACAAATTGTTGGTGGGTGATTGCATTTGTATTTGGGGAAATATGCAGGCCTTTCCAATCCCCCTAATTTTGGTATTTATTTATATTTCTACTGAGTGCTTCTACCATTATTACAAAGAGGAAGGGGGAGATTAGGTCCCCCTGCCTTAAATAGTTTGTACTCTCAAAGAATCAACATGGAATTTTGTTCACTAAGGATGAGCATCTTGTTGTTGATAGGCAGAAGAATATCATTTGGAGCCAATCCTTGCAGAATCCAAATTGCTCCATGATTTTGATTAGAAATCTCCATCTCACTCTGTTGTAAGCTTTACTCACATCTAGTTTTATCATCATGCTTTGTATTTTATCTTTGTTGATTCTATGTAGGGCTTCATTTGCTAGAAAATGTTGTCAATAATGTCGTCCTAGAGTAATTCCACTTTGATTGTCTGAAATGATTTTTTCAAGAAGCATCTTTAATCTATTGACTAGGACTATTGAGATTACTTTGTAAATTGTGTTACAAAGTGAAATTCAACAATAATCCTTGAGGCTACTTGACATACCTCTTTCATTGCTATTAGCACCAAAATTCTATTGTTAAATTCTTTGATGAATCTCTTCTTTTGTTTGCAGTCTTCCACAATTTCCCAAACCTCCTTTTCTAGGAAGTGCCAACACTTTTGATAAAAGAAGGTTGGGAAACTATTTGAACCTGGTGCTTTGTTAGGGTGCATCTGAAAGATGACATCCTTTACTTCTTCTCTTATGAAAGGAGTACACATTTCATTATTTGACTAAGTTAATATTTTTGGGATGTTTCTAAGGATTTCCCCATAGTTGATTAAATCAGATGCATCCTTTGGGGCTAATAGCTCTTTAAAATCCTTAATTGCTTCATCCTGGATTTCCTCTATTGGCCCACAGTTGCCGTTGCACCAAAAGATTGACTTGTTAATGCCTGATACAACTGTCAAAGTTAACGGATCCATGGGAGGTGGTTAGTCCATGTCACGAATCCTGAGGGGGGAACTAACCATCTGCCAACAAACTCCCTCTCAGCATTACCTGAGGGGATTCGAACCTAGCACATTTGGGTCTGATACCAATTTTTGGGGCCCACAATTGTCATTGCACCAAACGATTGACCTATTAATGCCTGATACAACTTCCATAGTTAACAAATCCACAAGAGGCGATTAGTCCATTTCACGAATCCTGAGGGGAGCACTGACCATCTTCCAACATCCTCCACCTCCTTTGTTATCTAGCCACCAACAGTTTAGATTCTTGTTATTCTTTTGTGAGATTTTTTAATTTTGGAAGTGTTATGGAAGAACTTGGTGTTAGCATTTCTCTCACTTAACTAGACTTCCCTTGATTTGGAGCGCCGATAAATATCTTCCATTGCAAGAATTTCCTTATATTCTACCATTAATGCTCTTTGTTTTGAAATCTTCTTGAAACATACCTTGCTTCATTACTTTTTCATTCAACTCAGATAATTCAAATTCTCTAATCTTTCCTTCTTAGAGAAGTTGTTTTTTAACACTGGCTGATTTCATTCTTGAAGCTTTCTTTTGATGTGCTTAAAATTGTTTGAAAAGATGAAGCTTTTGGTCCCTATGTACCTTGGATCTTTTTTCCACCATTGTTCAATTTGGGATAGTAGCTCTTCCCTTCTAAACCACATATTTTCTACTTTAAAATCACTTTTCTTTTGGATTTTCTCAAATGTGCTTATTAGTTTGATGTGAAGGTTTTATGAACCAACTAGTGGGAGAATGTAAGCTTCTAGATTGAAATTTGTTTCCAGCCAATCCTACGAGAAGATAAATATGCTCAATTTCTCTTTTATGCAATAGACACCCTCTATTTTTTTTGACCATGTGAATGATCCATTTTTTGTCTAAGCATCCATTAAGTCATTGTTGGTTAGGAATCAACCAAATTCACTCATTGAAGTCAAGTTATCTTGTCCAACCCAACAAACTTCTCCTCTTTTCTAAGCACCGCATTGAAATCACCACCCGTGAAAACTTTCCTTCTGCCATGTGTGGCTAGCTTCAAACTTAATACAACCCATAGTTTTAATTTTTTCATATTTTTGGTTGGGTCATATATATTGAAAAGTGTGAATTTGAGGTTATATTTTAGATTTGATATCTCACACATTATCCAATTAGCTTCCTTTTCAATTATTCTTACACTTTTAATGTTAGGGCACCATAGAATCTCCAAGCCACCTATGGTTACATATTATTTTGAGTATGATTCCTCCCAACTTCCTATATGGAATACCTGTGCTCCTTCTCCTTCAATATTCATTTGTTGCATTAGTATTACATCTCAATTTGACTTCTCAATTTGATGCTTAATCAAGCATATTTTGTTAGGGGCGTTTAAGCCCCTAACATTCCATGTGATTATCCTCATGGCTCCTTGAGAAGGGAGTGCTCTCCTCCCTTAGTGTCCTACCAATTTTTTTTGATACTTTAATGCCCTTCTCTTGGGAAAATTCTTCCCTTTTTTGCCTATTTATTTTATGACCTTTCTTCTTCTTGGCTTTTTAAATGGGTTCTAGAAAATGAGCCATTGTGTGAGATATACTTCTTGTTTCTATTATATCTAATCCATAAAACTTCTCATTTTTGCTTTCAGAGAATATTTCCTTGTCCACCTCCTAGTGTTGCTTTGAGTTAACTATGGCTGCATGAGCAAGCTTGAAATCTGCTTTTTTTCGCTTCAATATTTTCCTTGCTTGAGGTTGTATCAACTTTGTATATGTTATCCTTTGGGATCTCTTGTTTAGGGCTTTCCACTTGTGGATCCCCAATACTTTTTGTCTTTTTTATGATTTCCTTCTTTTTACCTTCCTGACCTTTGTGGGGATCCTACAATGTTCTCATTTGTGGTTTCTTTTCCCACATTTTAGTTAGTAATCCTTCACTTCTTCCACCTCTATCTCCTATCTCCAAACCCATGTTCTAGATTTTAGCATTAATTTGTTTGGGAGTTTCTTTATTGTTGTTGATTAGATTCTTGCATATAGGTATACATTTCTTTGGACCAATAGTGGGGCATCAACTTCTAGTAGAGTGCTTAGTGATCTCCCAATCTTCTCTAGGAATTCTTTCTACCAATATTCTATTGGCATATTGTAGAGTCTGATCCATTTTACTTCTAAATATGGATTATAGCTTCTTGGATTAAATTTAGGGACCCATTTTTGCATGCATAGTGGGTTTTCATCTATTTTCTAGATTCCATTTCCTAGGATTGTATTTCTACCCCCTTCTAATAAGAATGCCACCATAAAGAAGCCATTGGGCACAAATTTAATAGCATGGTCAAGTTTTCAATTTTTCATTGCCCATTTTTTAATGTCTTCCCTACTTTTTCTAGACCCAATTACTCCGCGGATGATTATTGCCTCTTGCAATAGGTTGATATCTTCATTGGTTTCTTCTTGTACATCTATTTCCTGTATCTCTTCTAGGAATTCTAATTTTGTTGTTTTGTTACTTTTTGCTTAGGTTTCCATTTTCTTTTTTCTTTCTTTTTTATTATTCTTATGTTCTTTCTTCTTATTATTTGAATTTTTGTGCCTCTTGATGGGTTTTTTTTGTGGTGTTTCTTTGGATGTTGTGGATTTTCTTTGATTTTGAATATTTAGGGTTTTTGCTTCCTTTTGCATGATTGAAATCTTGCTTTCTTCCCTTTGTTTTAATGGAATATTGTTCAAACACGATAAAATTTTTAGTTTTTCACTTTCGTGTGGTCAATTTGGAATAATCACTTTATCTTTTTGTTTCATTTTGGTGTAGGTTTTTTCATATATTAATTTCTGTTGATTCTTCAAATATTGAAAAGTGGCTTATGGGTAATGATTGCTTATGCTAATTATCTTCGCTATGCTGATCAGGGTCAAATTTATCGATTGAATTTGTGTCTTGATTGCCATTTTGTATTGAATTAATGTAAATTTTTAGTCTATAGATGTAAATCACTTCTTATAGTTAAAATTTGTAGTTCGCATGAAAGTTCACATAAAATTTTGTAAGTAGAGCTTTAGAATATTAAATTTTACATTGAAGCCTATATTTATTTATAAAAAAATATTAAATATTAATATAATAATATGTTTTTAAAATTATTATTAAAATGAATATATAAAATTTTATGTATGGTCCTTTACCTTACAATATTCTCTTAAGAAGACCTTGGATCTATGCTTTCAAAGCTATAAATTCTACCTTGCATCGTTGAATAGAATTTGTTGATAATAATGAAGTAATTACAATCAAGGATCACTCTAATGCTGTACATCTTTGTGAGATGGCAACTGGTAGTTGAGCCTTTGTTGCTTTCAATCTTAAAAATTGCATTTCGCCATTATCTCCAAATCTATTGACATGCTCTTTAGTAGTGCTTGTTTCAAAGGTTGCTCTTGAGATGGATGCCCCTAAAGAACATCATCCTGAAGAAAAGAATCCTAAGTCTACCCCTTCTTCGTCTTCTTCTGAAATAAATTCATGTCTTGGTGATGATTGGGGGACCTTGGACTTTTTCGATTTCTTCATCGAAGAATAAAAATTTGACCCTATCCACCTTGACCTTTCAGTAGTTTCATATAACTCTATCAAGAAATTTGATTGTCCTCCCACAAAGGAAAACAATCACCTAATCATGTTAAGGAAAATAATTGTACCCCTATTGAGGGAGATGGTCATGCTTCTATTAAGGAGCATGATGTGTGTAGTCCCATCTAGAAGGATGATTTTGATCTCGTAGATGAGTATGATACTAATTGGTGGACTAATGCTCTCTATGTAGATCTACCTCCTTCTCAAGATTTACAAACGTGTTATGAACTTGGCTATAAGTTAGTTTCTAAATATTGTTATGGATGTAATGGTTGCGGGCATAAAAATCAAGGCATTGAAGTCCCTATAAAATGTATGCCTCGTAAGTGTAACTTGGGGCTTGGTTGCTCTCTTGAACAATCTAGGTGAAAACCATGGTGGAGTGTCAACATGATTTCTGTCAAACCTCTTAAACTAGTTCATCTCGAACTGATTGAGAGTAAGGTAGAATTTAATGAATTTCCTCTAGATGTCTTCTCTTTAGAGGAAGTACTGAAAGAATTCTTAAGCATCTACTCTCATATTCCTTCTTATCACCATAAATGATGATTCTCATATCACTTGCATAAACAAGTGTACTTTGGATAATCCATTATAAGTATGGATGAGGAGGCTCCTTTATCTAATGTGGATGTTGTTCGCATCCCCTATCCTAAAGACCGTAGTTCTCTCCTTAAGGGAGATACTACTGATGTTTTCATAGATCCTAAATTTACTAAAAAGGTGATTAAGATTGGAAAGTGCCTCTCTTTATAAGAGTCTAAGCAACATTTTGATTTATTACATTCTCATCCTAAAATTTTTGCTTCGTCATATGAGGACATGCTTGGTATTAATGAGTCTATAGTGGTTCACAATATTGTTCTATGTTTCGATGCTAAGCCTATTAAATAAAATATATGAAAGATGAATCCCAAGGTTGCATTATTATTTAAGACCGAGATAGAGAAGCTACTAAAAGTACGCTTTATCCATCTTAGTCCTATTCACCTTGGATATCAAATATTGTTGTTTTCAGCAAGCTTAATGGTCGTATTTACATTTGCATCAAATTTCATGACCTCAATAAGGCCTCTCTTAAAGATGATTTTTTATTGCCTAATATTGATATGATTGTAGACTCAAATGTAGGCAATGCCTTATTGTCTTTCATGGATGGGTTTCCATACTACAATTAGATTTGTATTAACCCAAAATATCATTATAAGATAACCTTTAGTACCCCTTGGAGTACCTTCTATTATGTGGTCATGATGTTTGGGTTAAATAATGCAAGAGAAACTTACCTTAATAGGAAATGACCAAGTAAAAGCAAGAAGTTGGGTCCATGAAGAGGGGAATTTTTGGCCAAAAATAAAATCTCGCAAAAAATGTGTACATGTTATTAAAAAATGTGTATGCGTTATGCTTCGAGTACTCGAGCCTAAAAAATGAATATGCACTAAAAAACACGTATGTGTTATATAACACATACGTGTTTTATAACATGTACAAGTCATTTATCTAAAAAATTAAATACCTTTTAGAAACGCATACACTTTTTAAAACACGTACGCGTTTCGTAACGAAAAATTCATACACATTTTAAAAAATATACAAATTTTTTAACACAACAACCGTACATGTTTTAAAATGTGTATGCGTTTTAAAACACATGTGTTTCTAAAAAGTATTTAATTTTTTAAATAATCAAGAATTTATAAAGAACGCATATGCATTCTTAAAAACCTGTACGCGTTTTTAAAATTTAAAATTCCCAACCCACATGCTGCCTCGGTTTTAGGCTTGGGAAATGCTTGGCAACCCGACCCTTAGCCTTTGACCTGCAACTAAAAAACTAAGGCAAAATGAAGAAGAATATCCAACTTTGGCAATATGGCTGATGGAATTTTTTTCGGAATCAATCTATAAAATCAAAACCCATTAGAGAACATGATGTCTAGTTTCCAAATATATAATTTTTATTATGATTGGATTATATTTTTTATTTTTTAATTAATTTCTAAGCAAACTAGTTCTTGAACTTGAAATATCAGGCTTTTTTAAAAAATTTTAATAACTTTTTTTTGGTTAAGTTTCTTGTAAAAAAAATTATATGGAATCAATCTTCAAAAAATTCTCTACATAATGAAAAAAGAAAGATTCAAACAATTTTTAGTTTAGGTCCAATTATGTTGTCAGTACACGTTGATTTTTAAAAACAACAATTACGGCCAATAAAAATTCAATAAAAAAAATATTCAAAAACAATTACAAAAAAATTTCCTCATCAATCTTTATGTTGTTAGTTCTCTTTTCCTAAAAGGAATTAGCAAAATAATTTCATTTGGGTCAAAAAGTGGTGTTCGTACACGTGCATAGTATGGTAAAAAAAAGGGACTTTTAAAAAGTGGTTTTTATACTTCCCTATCAAAATTTAATTTCTATCATCTGAGTATTTTAATAAATTACATATTTGGAAACTAGATTCAAAATGATAAATTTCATATTTCTGACTTTTTTTAAGTTTCATTGTGCAAGTGCCTCAAATTTTCATTCCAAGTGTGACAAATTTTGAAAAATAGAAAAAACACTTCCATTTTTTGCGCTTTTGTGGACCCAACTTCTTGCATAAGCTCAACCCTTATTTTTTATGACTTCATTAATAAAATTTTAGAAGATCATGTTGATGACATATTGGTTAAGTCTATAACTCATTAAGATTACATTAAATATCTTCATCTTATTTTTGAATGGCTTCGATGAGCTATGAGGTGAGACAAAATCCTCTTAAGTTTGTCTTTGGTCTAGATGCCAGAAAATTCTTAGGATTTATTGATTCTCACCATGGAATCAAAGTTGATACAAATAAAATTGATGCTATTGTTAACATGCCTCCACCCAGAAATATCTCTCAACTACATAGTTTGCAAGGGAAGATTTAGGCAATTCATAGATTCATTTCTCAATTGGTTGATCATACCCTTCCCTTCAGACATTTTTTGAAGAAATATGTTCACTTCTAATGAGACGATGGATGTGAAAATGCTTTTGATTCAAGAGTCATTTGGTCAATCCTCCTATCCTAATGTCAAGTATGGAAAATAGACTCTTTTTACTTTATATCTCTGTGTCACCTCATGCCTTAGTAGCTTTGTTAGCTCAACATGATGGTGATAGTAAAGAAAGAGTGGTATACTACAATAGTCATATTCTTGTTGACTATGAAACTTGTTATTCCACCATGAAGACAAAATTTCTTGCTTTTTTTTTTTGTAACGTAGAAGTTACGACATTATCTTCTTCATGTTGAAACCCATATGATAAAAAGTGATCTTCTAAAGCATCTTTTCACTAGAATTGATCTTTTGGGAAGGTTGGCGAAATGGGTAATTTTTCTCTCTAAGTTCAACATCAAGTTCATAACTCAGAAAGAAATCAAGGTTCAAGTTGTTGCTGATCAATTGGTAGAAGCTCTCTCATCTCACACCTTCCCTAATCTAGATTTATTTCTAGATGAAAACCTTTTTTCAACTAATCATGAAACTATATGGGAGATGTACTTCGATGTATTGAGATGCCATGTTGGCTCTAGAGAAGGTGTAGTTTTAATCTCACCTAAAGGAAATCCAGTTCCTCTATCTTTTTGATTGGAATTCCATTGCACTAATAACGTCATTGAGTACGAAGCACTTATAACTGCCTTGCATGTTGCGATAGCATTAAGCATTAAACATCTCGACATACATGTTGATTCTAAACTCATTATAAATTAGATCATGAGAATGTATAGAGACAAGAAAAATAAGCTATCTCGATATCAAGATTTGGCATTATCCTTGCTTATTCATTTCTCTTCTTTTATGATAGACATTGTTCGTAGGAGGGAAAATCAACATGCAATCTATACAATGGCAAGTGTTTCCTCCCTTGTATCTAATTCAGATGAAGGTATATCTAAGAATACCAATTTTGTGTCTATGTTCTCCACTCTCCTGTTGTCTCAAATCAACTTGAATCTGATGCTCTAGTGTGTGCTCACATAAAATTGAAGGAATGGTATTCTCACATTTATAATTATCTAAAGATTGGAAATTTTCCCGATGATGTGACAAAGAAAACTCACACTCAGATATGAAAACTTTTAGTTTGATACATTAGATTATCTTATGTTCTTTATCAAAAATATTATAATGGCCTTCTTCTTCGATGTCTCACTAAAGTAGAAATACCCCTTTCCCTTCAAGAAGCCCATTCGGGCTTTGGGGATGGACATTCTGGTGGAAAATTCCTAGTACATAAGTTGATTCACATGGGATAATTTTGGTAAATAATGGAGAAGAATTCCTTTGCGTTTGTCAAGAAGTGTCTACAATGTCAACAACATATTAACCTTATTCGGGCTCCTACTCAAGAACTTCAAAATCATACCTCTCCTTGGCCATTTGCAAAATGGAGGTTGAATATTATTGACAAAATATCACCTCCTTCTAAAGGAAATCTTCATCATTATTGCTACTGATTACCTTATGAAATGGGTTGAATTTGTTCCACTTCGATCCACAAATGTTGAATCAATCTGTAGCTTTCTTCTAAATAATATTATTGATCATTTCGGATTTCCTTCTACCATTTTTTCTAACAATGGTACTCCATTTAAGAACAAAGAGGTCAAGAAAATCCTGGAGAAGTTTCATATTCAACATCAGTTTTCTACACCATAATATCCTTAGTCTAATGGCCAAGCCAAAGCGTCTAATAAAAATCTTGAGTTGATTGTCCAAAAAATAGTAAATAAACATGGTAAAGATTGGCATACTCAATTAACATATTCATTACAGTGGGCCTATTGCATGAGTGTTCGTACAGTGATTGGCACAACACTGTATAACCTCATGTATGGTGTCAAGGATATCATGCCTTTAGAGTTGGAAATTCCTTCTTTGTGACTTTCCCTTAAAGGATTAATTGATTATGACACATATCATTCTAATCATTTGCATTAGCTTGAATTGCTTGATGAGCGCCAATTTTAGGCCCTCGAACATCTTCGATCTTATCAACGATCACTTTCTATAAATTTCAAGGTAGGTGACCAATTTCTCTTTGAGAATCAGAGAAATGTAAATGTACCACCTGATCAAAAGGGGAATTTTAGCCCTAATTGGTTAGGCTCTTACATTATCATCTATGTTTATGGTTTTCGTGCTTATGGACTATCATCTATAGATGGAACACCTCTAAAAGATCCTGTCAATGCGAGGCATCTTCATTGATACGATGCATAGTGTCTATGTGTCATACGTATGGCACTCACCCCTCGGGGATGGTAGTTCGTTATGCTATTAAATTTATTCATTAACACATTATCTGAGTATTTTGTGTTATGATGTGAACATGTGTATGTGATTAATTTCTTTAATTAGGATTTATCTATACATGTGTTTTATTATACTATGTATTTGTGCATTATATTTGATTAAATATTTTAGTTAGAAAATTAGATCATCATTGTACTCAATTAACATACATCTATGTGTGTTCATTAGATCATGATAGAATCTAATCTAAACATACATCTATAGGTGTAACATCCATCACATGATCATACATGAAAGTAAAAGCATACACATAAAAACAACACCATGATGTCAAACCAAAATCTCATATATATATATATATACATATATCACACCACTCTATCAAAATTTGGTGACTGTATATCTGTAGATTTCTATACATCAAAATAATGTTGCACAAAATAATATCATTGATATCAAAATTTGGCACATAGACAAAATGGGCATCTAGCCCCTCAATGCATGACTCCCTAAGCCCTCATATTTTCTTCATGGTGATTGAGGTTGAGGCTTGAAAAAAATGATGGAACATGATTTATGTGACCACGATACTAATAATCTCACTCGTAGTCCTTGAATCTCTCTGTGCAACTCTACAGCCTCCACTTGTAGTCATGCCTCTTGCTCTTGGGTCTGTCACAACTCCTCTTGAAGTTGCTACAACTAGCCTCACGACTATCACCTTCCAACTGAGGTCATTGAGATAGATCTATAGGGCATTAGATGGCCTCTTGGTATTCTCTACCTGCATCCTTTCCTGATCTCACTCGGTGAGGGCAGTGTGGAGCTCGATCTCCTATTGATCTTGTTGCCAGGTCATAGTGATGGCATCAATGGTCCTTTGCATGACCTCTACTTGTGCCTCCTCATACTTGGTCCTCAATTGCATAATAGGCTCAAATAAGTAGGCATGTCGCCCTGTAGAGCTAGTATGTATGCATTGAGGATGCTCCTGTAGACTGGCATGGTCAAGGCCACCTCGAAGACACATTGCTCGATGAAAGAGATCTGTTTATGTGTGTCTATGACAACCATAGAGTAGTAGAAAATATCAATAATCAATGATATATACAAAAACACAAGCCTATATAAATGACATGTAATTGAAACTTGAAGTACTAAAAGGAAATAGCATAAATCATTCTTATACTTGGATCCTTTGCCTGCCAATATGGATATGAAGGGGTGTGGTGCTAGGACTGATGCACATTATCATTGTTGCTACTACCATTGGGGGGAAATTGGTTATTGAAGGTGGCACTACTGAGACTGGGGCAGTAGTTGGAGGTGATGAAAGCCTCTATTGCCGCCTAGGCCTCTCTATTGCTCCGCCTGCCGCCTCTCCCTCTTGGTCATCATTTTCACCGCCTTGATCCTCTCATCCTCCTCCTCCTCCCCACTCCACTCTTTCTTTCCCCTATGCATCAACATTCCCCATAGGGACATGTGCCAAGAAAATCAAGGTAGTACCCACTCTCACCCGCCAAGATCTGCAACTGCGGGCAGCCCTGACATCATTGATGGTCAACATCGGGGTTGGTTGTAATTTTTTGACTTGTCATCACTAAAAATGATGTCTACTATGGCCAAATGATGATGATAATCCAGTCTAGTGGCACTCCTCGCTGCTCAGGCATACATGGGGGGTATTGGGGGGGATGGCCTACAAAATCCTGAACTGTCAAGTGACCCCATGCCAATAATAAGGAACTATAATATAGTTAGTGTGCTCCATTAGGAGGTGATCGTGCTGCATATGTCATAGTTTCCACCTATCTATGGGCTACTACATTCCTCTATATGGTCTCCATCTCACATCATGGGACAACAAATAATCCATTTGTAACTGCCAAAAAGTAAGACCTATGTACCACCAATCATGTACCAATGGGTATGCGTGGGCCATTGGTGTACTAGGAGCCATGCCATGGGGAAATCCTAACTAGTTAGGTTGCATATGATGTGTGCAAAGGCCCACACTTGCAGGAGTGTATAGGGTATGAGGCTGGAAAACTCATAATGTACATATCACCCCAACTCATGGTATAAGTGGGCGAGCATGCTACAACCCCAGAAAAAAATGGTTCATCACTCCTCCATCTCATGAATAGTGTGGATGAGACCCCCATGAAGGTGAGAGCCTTGACTATCCATATCAACTCATAGGGTGAGCATGACTACCATTACCCTTCTAATGAGTGGGATTTCCAATCATCCATGCTCGAACCACAGAATGTAGATGTGGTCGATGACTTGTCGTCAAGCTTTGTGCACCCAGTGTAGTACTACTGACCCTCTAGAACCTCTTAGGTCAATCATGTCTCATTATAGGCGACATGTTGTCTGTGGATGGGAAAGATTCTAATTGGGTACACATCCTCAAGTGTGACCATCATCTCTCCTGACGATAGTTGGGAAAAAGAGGTTGACACATCCCAATGCTCCATGAGCTCCATTAGCATGGGAGGATGGTACATTATCTTCGAGAGGGTGTAGGCCCACCACTGGCCTACTTGTCAAAGATGATATTGGTCATAGAGATGCATGTGGCTCCTTGATCTTGGAGTATCATAAGCATGTGCCCACCTCCATGCTCACACATCTTAGGCCACTCGTACTGGTAAAAATCATAATCCATGTTAGATTCATCTACATCATAAACATTCTAACTTCTACATCAAAAAAAATTCTCTAAGTTGACCTCTAGGACAGAGGCATGCTGCACAAACATCTGTGTGACATGCTAGTGTTTGGGGCCAACCGCCATGAATGTTTCTTGGACAACAAGGAAAGCATGACTAGAGGTTTCCAACATTTTTTTGGGATCCTAGCATGCAAGCTGGATGCCTCCACACCACCTAAATGCATGTGTTGCTCTAGATTTCAAAAACCTCAAAAAAATGCCTAAAAATGAAAAGAAAGGGTTAGATTCCTTGTACCTCATCAACCTCGTTGCCCTTGGCTATGGTTGTGCAAATTTGAATGATCCTAGGGTCTACATAATCGTGTTTGCAAGGCATTTTGTTAACTTTTCTCTCACAAGAATCAACAATTCGCTCATGGTGAATAGAGAAGATGACCCTTCTGTGGGCCCTCATGGGTATATATAGGTCATTTTTGGCCCATTTTTCTCAGTAGATTTGGTCCTTCCATTCTTCTTGTTTTTGCCCCACCTAGTTGGGGAAAAGAAAGAGGGGTCATATACTCACCTCTTTATCATATTTTTCTTCCGAACAACTGGATTTTTCTTGAGCATTCTTCTTAGCATGGTAGCTTCTTCTGATTTTCAAGCTAACCTGAATTTGAGTTTTACATAAGGAAACTTCATGTTTAGTTTTTTGGTTTCTCACTGAGCTTGATCATTGGGGGAATAATCAATATTTTCTTGCTCAACCTTTTCAACCTCTATAGTATCTATTTTGGCATGCAAATCTATAAAAATTTAAATTTTAAATTTTGCACTAATGTTTTCTTTTCTACTTTAGTGTAGTTTATTTTTCCCAAAAATTAGCTCACTAAAGTGGGGGAAAAATGTAATGTAAAATTTCACCCTGTGATAATTTCACATTTGTGCATTTCCCCCCCACATTTATGGCACCTAGCCACACTTATGACAAGAACCTTATGAGTCAAAATTTTACGATTCTAACTCCATAAGGGGAAACAATGAAGTGTCATCAATCCACCATGTCATTTCTTATAAAGTTGTGAGTTGGATTCCTACATGGTGCACAAACGTCTATGTGGCACACTAGCATCCCCGAGCTTTACAAGTTCAAATGAGGAATCTTGGAAACCTTTTCTCATGACATGGGTTGTCGTGGAAGAATATTGAATGTAATGGCTCTTCTTGCCCATGCATCTTCACAAAACCTTCCTTTTCACTCTCATGGTCATTCATTCTCACTCTCTCTTGCTCCAACTTTCTATCTCACTCCTTTCTCCTCTTCATCTCATTTATATGGTGAAGCTCTACCAGATTGAAGTCTCACCAACAACCAAAGATCTCTTGCAAGCACTCAATGTCACATGTATCAAGCCACGATGGGAGCCACAGGGTGTTGGTAATGCTCTCTTTCTTCCTTGTCTATTTTCTAGCATATTAATTGTGTCCATTTATCTTGTGATATGGGTTCACCTCCATAATGGGGTTTTCTTTTATCACTCATAGTGCCTATTTTGTGATACAGGTTCTCCATCACAAGGTTTTCTTTTATCACTTATTGTGTCTATTTTGCTATGTGTTTTTTATACTCTCTATCTATTTGGCTGTTCATGGAGGTGAAAATACCAAAACAAGGGTTTGACTAAGGAAAGCCCCAAAATAGGCCCAACATTTTTCCTTGTCCACCTTATGTGCAGGTTTCTTCTATGAATCTTTGTGGGAGGCATCAAAATGTAGGTCCTTCCTTGAGTTGAAATCCCACTTTCTTTTTCATTTATTGACACTCTTGCTTTATGTTAAGTTAGTAGATTAAATAGACTTTAGATTTTGAATATTTGGTAGATTCCTTGAGTTTTGTGCAAGGATTTAGTTCTATGTACATACGAGACATCAATGTGTCCTTGAGACAACAACGTGATGCACTATTGTCTGTATGAGACGTCAACACGTCCTTGAGACATCAACATGCTCCACTGTTGTCCTACTCCCGTGTTGACGCCCTTTTTCCAAGAGCTTATGCATCTAATGTAGCTTTATATGCATTCCTTTTAGGTGCAAAACCCAAATGTACGTTGTAAGCCTTGAATAATGAATTTGGAATATACTTGTAAAGCTTGATGAATTTTGGAGACCAATTGATTCCCTTGTGATAATCCAAGACTATCAGAAAGTGCACACATATAATATTGAAGGATCATAGTAGAACATATGTCTTTTAGTGTAAGGTTTGATACACAACTACAATGAAATTTAGTAAGACCTTTAGTAATTGGCTAGAGACTAGAAGTTAAATGAAAACATACAAACAAAATAAATAAGTACAAAAATATTTTTGTTGGATACAAGATTGATCTTACACCTTAGGATGCTCATGCATCATAAATATTAGATATGTATATCACATATAAATCCCATTTTATTTTCTTAAATAATAATTAACTCTTAATATGGTGTATTACATACTTGGGGTCACCTCTCTATTAGTTATATTCACCTCTACTTTTCATAGTAGGGACACATCTCGTGGAGCCCCTCTCTTTCCTATGTGCATGGATTTGTCTCATCCCTCAACCTAAGATAGCTTACCTATTTCTCCTCTTGTTAAGGCCTAAGTTGATATATAATTTAGTGCATATAATAGTGGTAGGTAGGATTTCTACTAGTTCTTTATGTGTGTTTTTCACATTTACATCCTCTACCCTCACCACTTCCACAACCTCATCCTACTATTCATCTTTTTGATCTCGTGTAAAAATTCTAGATATCTATCTCTATAGGTTTGAATTATAATCAATAAATTCTCCTTTAGATAGTCTATTAGCTCTATGGGTAATGTTATCTTAGCATCGTAGCATGTTTTCTCTCTCGAGTGCTCTCTCAAAGGTGTCCATAAAATGATATTTCTTTTTACCTCTTCTAATGTAATAAGGGAATAGTCCAATTTTTCCCCTATTGACATGACATGGGGCACTGACACAAATATTGTTATATATTTTATACACCCATATTTATTACAATGGTTACTTCTTCCAAAAAGGGTAAATGCCATCTAATATTCCCCATGGCTTAATTTTTTATGGTACATTGATAGGTTACACTTATAGGGGAATTTTATGCTAACATTTATTATTATGAGCATATTTTTTGTATATTTATTCTTATTTCCAATGCTTACACAAATTTTGAGAGCATTTCACAAGTATAAATAATGAAGAAAGATTAATACAATTCTAAGTCATGCTTATAAGATGAAACTTCTACCATATCATTGCTTGTCTATACCAATAAGAGGGTACATCCTTCATGAAATTTTCCACGTTTCTACTATAATAATGAAATGATTATTTGATTATCCATATGATTTTTGTAAGGAGAGAAAAATTTGAAAGCTAAACTAGCTAAGACCAAGTAGCAACCACTCTACCAAAGATCAAAGCCCAGATCCCAAATCCCATACAAGAAAGCATAAACAATATGGAAAGCAAATGAAATAGTTTTAAGAAACTAACACAAACTCCCCATATTGAAATTGATTATCTTCCTTGCTTCTCCTTCAAATTGCTTTTGCAATGTTTCCCTTAGATTTTGATGTACCTGCAAGTGACAATGATAAGCAAGATTATTGGAGAACTCTGGTTGTAAATCCAAATTGAAGGAGACAACCTTCTTTTATAGAAGAGCTATTCAAATGGACAGTCAAGATCGAAGTTCTAGAAGATGCCAAGATCAATGGTTGAGGATTCATGCACCACAAAGTAGTGGGATAGGGATGACTAAGGATAGATGGTCAAGATTGGAAGAAGACCAGAAAGAATCAATGGTCCAATTCAAAGAAGAGAGTGGAGGGAAAGTGGAGGAATTAAATTTAATTCATGAGAAGAGAACCTTTGGCCACATTATTTAATTTGGTAAAAGATGTCGAGGAATAAATAATAAAAAATGATTATTTATTTATGGAGAAAGGGAAAATTAATATTAAATTAAATATGGAGGAAAATGGAAAAGAGATTAAATAATTAAATCATATTAATTATTTAATGATGGAAGAGGAAAAATATTAATGAAATGCTAAATAATTAAATATAATTATTTAACTATAGATGAAAAATGAAGAGCAAATAATTAAATAAATGATAATTTATTTAATTATAGAATGAAAAGGATGATAGCAATGTAATTAAATAAATATTTGATTTATTTAATAAATCAAAGAAGAATAAAGAACAAGAAATGAATTAATTAAATAATTAAAATTATTTAATTATGTACGAAGATAGGATGATGAGAAAAATGACGTTTGCAAACTAAGACATTTTTCAGTGCCTACATTTTTCCCCTCTTTGACATAATGTGATTTAGAGTGTTGTGTCAAAGAATAATTAGAAAAATAAAATTTAGACCATGCCCCAGTGTGCCCCAGAGAAGGTGGGATAGACCTAGGCCCCCTCAATTTTTTTTGGAAATTTTGTTGTTTTTAAAAAAATTGAGAAAAATTGTTCCAACATGATAATTTAATGACATTGATAACAAAATAAATTAATTTGGGATCACCAGGACATCAAAAAATGGTTTAGACTTAACATTTTACACTCTCAATTATAAAGGTTTGCAAAAATCCTACTTTAGGAAGGTATAAATAAGCCCATGGTTGCAAAAAATAGTCATTTGTGCATTTTGATTTGGAGAGAACAAAGAGATTGAGAAAAAAAAATTCTGCAAAGCTCCTATCAGAATGTCGCCAATTCCACACACAACATACTGGTCATGGGTACAAAGTTTAGACCTACAAATGGCCAGAGGGCTCGGGGGATGCGGTAAATGCTCAATCCTTGCTATGTAATTTTTCAATTTTTGATAGATTTAGGGCTCCAAAAGTGAGCAAGCATGTGTGGTTAACCTGGTTGATTGCATCTATTATTGTGCTCACTGCAAGTGTCTGCTATTTGTCACATTTGCTCATTGTGATGCAACTCGTTTGTGCGTCGCAATTGAAAAATTATGATGCAAATGTAGGATTTAGCGACACATGTGTTTTGACGAGCTGCATGTGTGAAATAACGATGCAATTGAAGGGCTAAATGTTGCATTTGATTGAAAGCTCATATTTGATTAGAAATTCGACACATTTGAGATTTTGCATTGCATGTGAAAAAATTGAGACACAATTGCATTTTAAGCCATATATACTAGACAGTGCGATGCATTTGCCTATTTAAATTTTTGCCCCAATTTTGGATAAAATTTTCTCTGTGACCCAGATCAAATAGGTTTAAAAAAGTGCATAGATTGTTGTAATGTGCTTGTTTTTTATCACAGGCAGTATTATAACCTATTTTGACTCGAGAGAGCCAACCATCGAGCTTCAGAAAACACTGATAGTTGGATGATGGTCAAAGAGATAGAATAATTTCTTTGGGACTATATGAGGTCACTTTCATGCCCATAATTTGAGCTAATAGGGGGCTACTGACTACATTGGCAGAGCGGTGGCACTCAGAGACGAGATCAATTCATTTTCCTACAAGAGAGGTGACAGTGACACTAGAGGACATGTGGTGCATCCTTAGAATTTTGATATGCGGAGAGCCTGTGTCTTATGACCTAGAGCAGGGACATGTAGTAATTGTAGCAACCTTCGACCATGATGACAAGGTGAAGCTAGGTGTAGAGAAGTATGAGATCCATTGGGATGTATTAACAAAGAGATACGATCTATTCATCATTGTTCTATGTAGTGTCATTGGTGGAGTGGTATGTCCTAATCAGCGAGGGCATGGATTTCCACTCGGTTTGGGTGAGATGTTAATTGGGATGCTCACTTGAGGTATAGTTTATGTTTGGGGACCATGCTTGTTGGTGATGCTTTATTTTCAACTTCATGATGTGACATATAGGGTAGCTCAAAGAATCAACTGTGGGATGAAACTCTTGATGGTGTGGGCATGGGAGTAGATTTTAGTGCTCTGGCCACTTTTACAGAGGAAGCTTGGGTGAGGACTACCATATTTATTTCTCTATCGAGGTATAGTAACACAAAGGCACGTTGGAGATATTGGATATTGGAGGCATAAGATTGATTTACTAGACTCATTCATATGGAGGACTTACAAGGATTGCACAAAATTTGTGAAAAATTATGATCACTTGCCTTATTGTTGACAGCCTCGATATCTGATTAGATACATGATATAGATTCATCATATCATTGAGGGGTATCTACCAAAGAGGGTTCAGTAGTAGTTTGGCGAGCAGGGGCTACTTGTGGGTACTACAGCGTTTCTTGCTCGAGCAAGGAGGTTACATATGGGGTCTTATGATTCTAGTTACCACAACAAAGTAGGATATTGATGCTCTTCAGCCAGTGCAACTTGGGGAGCAAGGCCAGAGGTGGTCGACGTAGGTACCATTCTAGAGTACAATGCCTGGTGGGCACAACATAGGCTAATACCATTGAAAAATCTAGACCAGCCGACACTTGTTGAAAGGTGAAGGAGGATACTAAGAGGGGTGTGAGGTTGAGGAGGGAGAGTAAGAGATGACAGAGATGAAGGAGATGGAGGTGGGGGAGGAGGCAGGGGAGATAGGGGAGGCAGGGACGAGAGAGGAAAATATGGATGCCCACCTCGTCCACCTTGACCACCAAGGCGAGATGAAGGTAGACACAGAGAAAAGGCCCCTCGTTAGGAGGGATAGGTCTAAATAGAGGTTGTCATGGGAGATATACAAGTAGATGCACCTCCTCACTAGGAGGAGAGATAGCTAGAGGGTGAGAAGGCAGTAGTGGACATCGGCGTAGATGTCAATGTGGGAGAGGTTGGCCAAGATGAGGAGATGAGAGATTAGGAGGAGGAGGCAGAGAGAGGTTCATCATAGAGGAGGGGCTAGAGGAGATACCCATTGTTGAGGTGATGGAGGTTGAGGCAAAGCGTCGACCAATGGATGCGTAGGTCGTAGAGCTACAGACACAGTTACACAGCGTAGGCAGAGGCACACAACAACTATGGGTGGAGAGAGACATGGAAATTAGTAGGGTGTTGCGTGTAGAGTAGATCTCTATTGATTTTATGAGCAGAGGCAGTGGCTTGATAGTAGACATACTTCAAGAGATTAGGAGGGCTATTAAGGTCAAGTAGTATTATAAAGACCTATATGAGAGAGTAGTACCTCCAAAGCACAAGGATCCTAGCTTTTCATAGATTGAGAGTAGATCTCAAGGTAGGTGGTCACAAAGAAATGGTGGGTTGTCACAATAATTATCTCCATATTAGTGGACATCCAGATCAAGGCACAGATCATCAGGGTCACACCAGCCTCAAGATGATAGGCCACCATCCACGGGTCCCTCCCCATTCATAGAAAAGGAGAGCACACGCTAGCTTCATTTCATTATGCTTTAGACACTGACATATATGTATTTTGATCAATCCTATGAGTTCCACTTTTGAGATCCATCCTGATATTGTACTGTGACACTAATTTTTGATATATACAAGATGCATGATTTTGGTGGTGACTATGTGATGTGTTATTTATTATGTATGTTTCTATACATGATGGATGATGATGCTATGATGATGTTATGCATTTGATTAGATGATTCTATATGAAATCTTATGATATGCATTTCTTTTTGTTCCGATGCATTATGGATATATGATGTGTGGCTTCTATGATGCTTATGTATGATTTATTATTCTATGATGTATGGATGAATGCATTTGATTTATGATATGATGTTATAGATGTTTCATGTTTACGATGTGATGCAATGTATTATGTATGAGATTATGGTGATGATGTATGATTTCCCTATTATATGCAAATGTGATATGTATGAAATGAGGTGAATGTAGTGAGATTTAAGATAATGCATGTTATGACGATGTGTTATGATATTATCTATGTTTTTTGTATTTTCTAATGCAATATGGATGACCTAATATGATTATGATGATCTTTATGATAATTTATGATGCCTATATGCTTCTAACATGATTATATAGGTAGGATATTTTTGTTTGTCACAAGGTTCCATCAAGATGATTGCGGGTGGAAGAGGTGAAAGCATGAAGAAGATGGATGTTAGTGCAGAATTAGTCAAATAAAAAGGGATTATGGATGAATATTCTTGCTTGATGGATGTCAACTTGCATGTTTATCATAATTGGGTGGTAAAATTATGGCAAATGGATCAAAAACACCATGGTATTTCATAGACCAAGGTGTGAAATGTTACCACTTGCAAAAGATAGACAGTCAAAAAGGCAAGGAATTCTATGATTCATACTAGGAGCCCAATTTCCTTAGTCTTTTTGTCAAGACAAACTATAGACAACAAGAAAAAGAAAAGGGGTCATGATCCATCATCACTCCTCTAAATCCTTCATGGGACATCCTCGAGGTCTATAGTAACATTTAACCAAAGAAAAATAAAAAAGACAAAACAAGCTAAAGCAACAAAGCTAATAGCCATTTAGATCGTTTTCCAAAGTGATAGTGTTTGTTGATAGGATTAACAAGGTTGATTGATTGATTATGACTAGTATTAGGAATGACATATCTTGTATAAGGCAAGATGGATTAATTGACCGATTAACAAGATCTGATTGGATTGAGTTGATTGATAGGATTGATCGATGTGTTTATACCTGGTTTTAGGAAAGACACATCCTATTTAAAGCAAATGATTAAGTTGAAAAGTTTGACCAATTGACCAAGTTGAGTAAATTGAGAATGCTTGGTTTCAGGAAAGACATCCTGTATAAGGAAAATGGCAAGGTTTGAGTAATGTTGATGTCTACATTTAGGAAGGAAACATCTTGATATAAGACAAATGATAGGACCAAATTAGGCAAAGTGCATAATGCCACATTCTGATATAAGACCATTGACTTGACTAATATTGATGATTAGGTAATTGATTAGTTTATATTGCAGATGAGTTGGATAGTTTCTCTTGTCGATGCATGATTTGGTTTAGTCTCATATTTTTGTTTGATGATGGAACAAGATAGACACGAAAAACCCTAAAGGATCGACCTCATGCCTCGAGGGCTCATCGATTGATGGCATTTCCTACATAGAAATGTGCAACAACATAGCTCGACTAACATAGACTGACCAAAATTGACACGACTCAACAAAACCCTAAGGAATGTCTGACCTATCACCTTAGGGGCTCATCAAGTGATGGCCTTGCCTATGTTATACACATAGAGATGACGTAGTTTGACTAGACTTGGACTAACACAAACTCCGACTTAGACACTGACTCTATTTTTGGGATTTTGATTTTTTTGGATTTTTGATGGTTTTCTTATTTTTTTAGATTTTGATGGTTTTTTTAGTTTTTTTTTAAATTTTGATGGTATTTCATTTTTTTTTTAATTTTGATGGTTTTCTATTTTTTGGATTTTGATGGTTTTTAATTTTTAGATTTTGATGGTATTTCGATTTTTGATGGTTTTCTTGATTTTTTGGATTCTTTGAAGGTTTTCTATTTTTTTTGGATTTTTTGAAGTTTTTCTCTTTTTTTTTTGGATTTTTGAAGGTTTTAAAAGCTAATACCATGTGTAGGATCCCATAAAGATGAAAGTCAAGGAATTGCCCCCAATTAGGTATAGGACCAACTTATTATGGGTGAAGTAGCTGATGGATGCCAATGGATATGAAAGGTGAAGGACACTAAGTGTCAGTGGTTCTTAGGCCATGAGAAGGATGAAATTTTTTTATTATAGACAAATGAGATGCAAAGGGTGGGTGGCAGGGGAAAACCAGATAGAATGATGGTAGATGGTAGAGCAAAGACTGACTATACATGGAATTTGTTTGCTAGGTTTTCACCATGGTACTTATCCAAAGCGCAACCGAAGTGGTTTTCACTATTGGATGATTATTTTTATTTACTATTTTTATTATTATTTTTTATTTTTTTGAGTTTTTTGATGTCACCAAGATGCCTATTTTCTAGGTTTTCATTAGGGAGACAATTTTTTTTTTTTTTTTGAATTTTTTACTTTTGATGGGATTGTTTGAGAGCTATGTATAATATCTACGAAGATGCATACAGTTGACGGGCTCAGGTAATGGATCACCTTGAGGAGTAGATAAATAATAGGTGCCAGATCCATATGTTGTTATGATGTAGGGACCCAGGCAATTAGGTTCAAACTTTCCAGGCTTTTCATGATCCACCTGTTTCTTAGGATTCTCCTTCAGGAGTGAATCACGAATGTCAGTTTCTGAATAAAAATTCCTTGTTATAGATGCATTGAAGATGGTTCTAATATTCCTATAAATTGACTAAGGCATTCTATCTCTTTTCATCTAGGAGCTCTAGCTCATGTAGACGAGATACATGGTACTCTTCTTTATCAATGAATTATTGCATGGATACCCTCAATGACGGTAACTCAACCTTAATGGGGAGGATGGCTTTAGATCCAAAAATTAAGGAGTATGGGGTGGATCTTGTGGGGGTTTGGATCTTAAAAAAAAAATTCTAAGTGAATAATCCTATTATTGCTAAACTGTCATGGGATATCATTGAAAGTGATAAGTTTGAATATATGAATTTTTAGTCATTTTTTGATATGGAGAATTCAAAGGGGTTATCTAAGGATGTTGTAATTGTTGTACAGTTTTTGCACACACGCCCTATTGAAAGCAGGGACCCTCTTTTTATTTCACTCTTGTTGCTTTGGTTCTTTGATTTTGTGGATTTGCATTGCTTTGGCACGAGCTTAAAGTGTTTATCTTGCCTACCTAAGTGCACCCCCAAGTTACATGTTGAAAATCTTAAGTTCTAGGAAAAGTTTAGGTTTTTACCCTAGTTCGGGATTGTCCACCTCACCCAGATTTTCTCGGATTGCATTCAGACTTTGGCTAAACATTGTGGTTCAGAGATTTCTAGCCTTCGCGGAACTCTGCCTGGGCCAAATTTTTTCAGAATTTCGTCCTGCTGTCGGGTTTCCAGATTCCTTCAACTTGTTTGATCAACTGCATTTATGATTGCTCCTTGTATGAATTGTATTTAGTCAATCTTTGGGAGATTTTCTTGCCATTATGCTTTCTCATTGGCATCTTGTTGAGTTGAGATATTTGATCTAGTTGTGCTTTGGCGTTATTGGCTTGCTTTGTGCATTCATGGTTGAAATTTAGGGTTTCATGCCTAGGGCATTGTCGTTGCATCTTAATTTACTTTCGAATGAACCTGGAATTCAAAGAAGATCTATAGGAGGTTCAAGTTAAGTCAGTTCCATGCCCAGGATCCTCAAATTTATGATCTTCGATCAATTTGAGTGAACTCGTGTTAGATGGCCATTGTTCGCGTTTTCCTCCAACTTCTGGATTTTTCGTCGGTCCCGGATTTTCCCGGTTCCTCCTTTTTCCCCTCATTCCCTGGAGTTCATGCAGTGATTGTCATTTTCATAGAAATCTGATTTGGCCAGATTTTTTTTTTGGAGACACTATGGAGCTTGAAAATTGAGCGAAATGGATGAGTTTAATGTTAAATAGTTATCATTCCATGATTTTAACTGATAAATTACACAATGATTATGCATTCTTTATAAATTTTTAATGATCTATTGTTGATTTTGTGCTTATTTCGTCAGAATCCACCTGGCCTAGATTTCCCTGAAATTTCTTCCCGGCCTGGATTCTACGGTTGGCTTGAAATCCCAGACTGTGTTGACTACGATTTAGCGACGCTTCTGGGTTGATTTCCATCTGTGTTTGAATTTTTTTTTATGATAGATATATTATTGATGTTAGGCTAATTCTTCATACTATATTGGATGTTATTAATGGTGTTTTTTGTTGAGTGCGGGCTGAGTCTAGTTTGGTAGCAGTTGAGGGAGTGGTGGCGAAATGTATAATTCCTAGTTGCTAAGCCCAATTTGATGATGTGGCTACTTGCATTGCCATTATAGATTGTATCAGTCCCCTAAGTTTGATTGGGAGGTGGTCGCTGGGCACTCAAGAGATGAAGTTGAATCTATAAAAAAAATCATATATTGGCTACTTCCCCTTGGCCAACTTGGTAAGGTGTGCTCAAGCTGGAGAGGATAGTTAATGCAAGGTTGCATCAAATTTTGTATTTCCCTATCATTTTACTTGCCTTGGTCTGAATTACATTGAAGATCCCAGGCTGACCTAGATTGAGTTCAAACATTTAATTCTAATTCACTTTATTGCCAGGCCGACCTATTTTATGGCCATTTATTATTGTAAACATTGGTTGGGCCGACTTGTTTTGGCTATTTTATTATTGTATAACCCAGCTAGGCTGACATGCTTTGGAGGTGCCTATAAATTTGGCATTTTACCTCATTTGTAAGGGATAGAATAGAGAACATCGATCAGAAAAGAAAGATAGCTCTTAGAGCGAATTAGGTAGTAGAGCAGAGTTATAAGTTAGTCAATTTATGAGCAAGTGTTGTAATAGAACATTGGAATTATTGCTAAAATTTGGTGATTCAATACAATTGAAGAAATTATGATTTTGTAGTGATCTCTTTTTTGTTGACTTATCTTGCATGGTTCTTATGATTCTATCTTTCAAATTGCTCAAGGTTATTTAGATTTAGATCTGATTCAATGGTGTTTATGATTTGATGCTTGAAGTGTTTGCAGCAATCCCTGGTCCATACTTTTGGTAGCTAGTTGATTTTTAGTTGCTTTGCAAAGTTAGCCTGGACCTTTATATTCATTGTGCTTAGTTCAATTGTGGAGATTTATTCATTTTAATTGCAATTGGGTTATTGTGGATGAATGTTCATGATTTGAAAATATTAATACCTTAGAAGATTGCAATGTTTTTGTGAGATTGCAGATTCATCTAGGTTAAGTAGGAATTAGTTTATGAGGGATTGGTCCATTTCAAGTATTTCATCATTTGCATTGTTAATCTTAGGAGTAGTTTTAATCTTAGATATCTTTTTGAAACCCTAATATTTTGTTATTTCGTTATCATTTGAGTTAGATTTAGGATTGAAGTATCATCATATTGGTAGATCTGATATGTTCAAGATTCAAAATTTTCTTGTAGTAAGGTCCCTTTGTGATTACTAACATTTTCACATTTATCATTGAGTTGTTTATGCATTGTCAAGACTTGACATTGGAGACCTTGGGATTATCTCTTGAGGCTTGGTGATAGAGATTTACCTTTCAAGAGAGATAGGATTTCATATTCTGTCGGAGTTGTTGCTGTGCAGAAAACATCATGAAAAAATTGGCGCTAGAAGGAGGGCCTAAATAAGCTAAGCTGGATCAATTTTTGTATGCTATCTCTCCTGAAAAATTCAGAAGAAGAACCAGATCTACTCCAAGAGAAGAGGAATTTCAAGAATTTCCAGTCCCTACAAGGTCAAGAAGGACCAGTATAAAGGGATAATCATCATCCACCCAACCACCTCCATCATCTCCATCATCTCCATCATTCTCACCTTCATCTGAGTTTGAGGACATTCCCATCCAACAATCTCAGCCAGTCATAAATCAGCCATTACCACCCCCACCTCCACCAATGGATTTCCTATCTAATAACCCATCTCCATTGAGTTTTTCCAATTACAATGTTATGCCCAAGAACCTTGAGCACTTTTGTTCAAAGTTCCATGTCAATGATCCCAATAGAACTACTGAAGAACACATCAGGATCTTTCATACTAGCCTTAAGGATAGAGGAATCAATCATGAGGATGTAGCATGTAGACTCTTTCCTTATTCCCTAGGAGAAGATGCATTCTATTGGTACAATCACTTACCTTCTAGGTCTATCCAGCGTTGGACTGAGCTAGAGACTGCATTCCTACAAAAGTTTAGGATTCCCATCAGTTCCAATGAGCTCTATTGTTAGTTCACTAATGTTAAGAGATAAGTCAATGAGCCTATAGGGTCCTTTAACAACAGGTTTCATCGTGCCTATACTAGATTGTAAGCCCCTTAGGCTGTTGATGAGCCCACTGCTTTAGAAGTTTATTACGAGGGACTTGATAGCCTAAAAACCACCTTCATGAAATGGAGAAACAATCCTCCTAATACCCTACTTGATGCATATTCCAAAGCTATAAAGGTTAGCATTTCCTTAAGACAACATTTTTCTGGGCCTTTACCATCATTAGGACCCACTGCTCACCCTGGACAAGTCCCAACTCTCAATCAGGCTCTCACTAATCATACTCACATCATGAATCTCGTTCCTCATTTGCCTCTTGTCCCTCACCCAAGGTCTCGAGTGATTCAAATTCCACCTACAGTTAGCTATCCCCAATAAAGTGTGAATCAGCCTCTTCATCCACAATCTCATGCTAGCTATCCCCCATATCTATAGAATTATGAAGTCTTGAACTAGTCATTAAATACCAGCACTGCAATAGGATATTCCCAAAATAGTGTGAGACAACCTCCATATAGAAGTCCTGACCAGGAGAGACTAGATGAATTATCCTAACAAGTGAAGAAGTTGAATATGGAGGTGACTTACTTGAGGAATCGAAATAGTCAGTTGCAAGCTACTTAGAGAAATATGCAGTCCAATTAGAATAGAGAAAGTCAAGAAAATCAACAAGGACAACACTTTGATAGAGGGCAATGTCCTGAAAGAGGATATAACCATGACAGAGGATACAAAAATGACAGAGGATATAGTAATGACAGGGGATATAACAATGAAAGAGGACAAAATTATGATAAAGGACAATCCTCAGGCCAAAAATTTGATAGAGGTCAAGGTGGTGGACAAGGGTTCGACATGAGACAACCACCCAAATAGAACATGACTTGGAATACGAGGCCTAACAATGGAGGAGTCCCTACTCCATTGGATCAACTAGTCAATTAGCCTGACAATCAAAAGAAGCCTCCTAATGGTGTATATTTAGCTGAAGCTACTTTATTAGGATGGTGTAGGCTTCACAAAACAAGTCAACATTCTAAGTTAGATTGTCAAGAGTTCCAGACAACAACTTCAATCTTCTAGTATGAAGTGGAGAACAATTCAAGTAGTTAGGAGATGGTTCCATCTACTCCCTATGATTCACTAGTGTTGGTCCTGAACCATGCTCCTTTTCCACAGAGCAAAGACAATGTGCCTGAAGAAGAGTCAGACCAACTCAAGGAAGAGGTAGATCAAGTGTGCAATGGAGATGAGATTTCATAGTTGTTTGATGAAAATCCAGTGAATGACAATGGCCCCCTGGATGAGGAAGGAGCTTATGTTGATGAGGTACAGATTTTCTGGAGGCCTACTAAGAAGTATGATTTGAGAGACATGCCACACAGACATCCACCAGCTGGAGGTCCCTTAACCACCTCCATTCCACCGAACAACTTCACCACTCCTCCAGATCCTAATGGTAACAATAATCCATTGTATCCTCATGTTCCTAAGCAGTATCTATCAACGGAAGGACAAGCATAGATGGACATGTCAAAAGAAGGGCGTATTGAAGCAAGCAAAGACAGGGTGGTGGAATATCCAAAGGGGACCCCTGCTAATCTAAGTGAAGAACAATTGGCTATATATGTTGTAGAAGAAATCATGAAGTTAAAGGTAAGCCTCTCTACATTTGAGTTGTTGAGAGTTCCAACTATTAGGAATGCAATCCTAGGAGGTTATAATGCAAGTTCCATATTGCAAGATATATCAGTTAGTGAAAGTATCAATAAAGCATCTAGCTCTCAAATAGTAGGAAGGAAAAATCATAATCATAATCAAGTTCATGTGCCTCCTGGAGATAAGGGAAAAGAGAAAGATAGAACTCAAGTTGCTCAAGTAGATACTCCCTTAACTCTGTTTCAAGGAAAAACAAAGACTCCTCCATTCCTAATTTTTGTCAGCATATTTGGTAAGAATTTGCACAATTGCTTGTTAGATTCAGGTGCCTCTACCAATGTAATGCCATTTGGTGTCTGTCGAGCTTCGGGTATTACTCCTATTGATTCTCAAAAGAAAGTTACACAATTGGATAGGACTGAAGTTAACATTGTAGGGGAATTAAATATGATTCATATGCAAGTTGCTTTTGACCCTAGAATTCAACAAGTTATCAATATACAGGTGGTTGACATACATGATACTTATGGCTTGATTCTAGGAAGAGACTTTACTAGGGCCTTGAATGGATATGTATCAATTGATAAATCTCACATGTGGCTTCCTTGGAAGGGAGTGCCAAAACAAATTAGAAATGAAAGAGAACCTAGGATGAATTATATGATCAAAAAATATCAAAATACCTCCAATGAAATTATGATATCTAAGGTAAGTATGGGTAATTATGTGCTTGCAGCCCCTTTTGAGGAGTTAGATGTGGAGGAAGTCCTTATGTTCCACACAGTGCCTATTGATCCTACAACAAAATCCAGTAGTACTGAAGCCTTGGTTGAACCAGTTGAAAATGAAGATGATCTTGAAGACAATCATCTTAGTTTACTAGATAATTTCCAGGAATTCATTTAGAAATGCATTGAGGATCAGATTCAGTTGGGTAGGGAGATGAATTTCAGAGATTTACTTTTTCCAAATTGGTGCAAGGTCCATAATGCCTCCCATTCTGAACTGGATTGTTGCTTATGCCAGATTACAATGGAACAAGTGCAAAAGTGTATCAACCCCACTCCAGCAGTCAAAGTTGATATCCAGAATATTCAAGAATACCCTAAGGAGAAGAAAGTAATGCTTTTTGAGGAACTTTCAAGTAACAACAGTGCAAGAGATATAGCGAGGAAATCTACAGTTGCTGGTTGTTGGAATTTATGGTTTGATGGATCCAAATCAAAGCAAGGAGCTAGGGCAGGATTTGAGATAATCAGTCCAAATGGTAAGACATTCTTTGTTGCTCATAGACTTCAATTACATTGTACAAATAATGTACCAGAACATGAAGCTTTTGTACATGGGTTGTTAATGGCATTAAAGAAAAAGGTTAAGATATTGCAAGTCTTTGGGGATTCTGAGTTAGTGGTTAAGCAAGTTAGGAGATAATACTCTTGTCATGACAGAAGAATGATTAATTATAGACACAGAGTATGGGACCTTATTGAAGGATTTGATGCCTTCAACATTCAATTGATACCGTGAAGTAAAAACTAGACAGCTGACTCCCTTGCCTAGGCAGCTAGTACATTGCAACCTTTGTCTCTTTCTGGATTGAAGACTTTTTCGGTGGAATTGACTCTAGTACCTTCAGTGCCTGACAATGTCACCAACTTTCAGGTATTTGAAGATGATAAACATATTTTAGATTTTATCACAAGTACAAATGTTTTCGCTTCTCAAATTATAGATGAAACTAAACTCCAAGAAGCAGAGATGGATTTGGAAGGGGTAATCAATTTGAAGACCAATACTATTCCTAGAGCAATGGTGCAATTAGAAAGAATTTTTGATTTGGATAAAGTCAGAGAGCAAGATGCCAAGAAGGAGTCCATCAGTGGACAATGTAAAAAGTATAATATGGGGACTCAAGATGAGGTAAAAAATGTCTTCATTGGCAAAGTATGCACCCCAGAAGAGAGAAAAGGAATAATTGATGCATTACATAGATATCTAGATGTGATAGCCTGGAGTTATGAGGATTTGAAGACCTATGATACATCAATTATAACTCATACTATCCCTCTCAATCTAGGAGTGAAACCTTTTAGACATAGGCAAAGGCCAATTAATGCCTTACTAGAACCTATAGTAGAAAAGTAAGTGCAGAAGTTACTGTCCGCAAGAATCATATTTCCAGTTAGACATTCAACTTGGGTTGCAAACTTGGTTCCAGTGTGAAAGAAGAATGGTGAAATCAGATTGTGTGTAGAATTTAGGAACCTTAATAGAGCATTAGAAAAGGATAATTATCCGGTACCTTCACTAGATGAAGTACCTCAGATTGTCATTGGTTCTTAGATGATGTATTTCTTGGATGGATATTCAGGATACAACCAGGTCATGGTATAGTTTGAAGATAGGCATAAGACTGCTTTCACCACCAAGTGGGCCACTTTTTCCTATAGAAGAATTCCCTTTGGTTTGATTAATGTTGGAGCTACATTTTAGAGGGCTATAGACATTTTTTTTAAAGACATAATCGGTAAGTGCATAATCATTTATATGGATGATCTAATAGTATTTTCCAAGAAGAGAGGTGATCATATAGCAGATTTGTGTAAATTGTTCTAAAAGTGCAGGGAATTTGGTATATCTCTCAATCCAAAGAAATGCATCTTTGGAGTGACAGAGGGAAAATTGTTGGGACAAGTTATCTCTGAGCAAGGAATTTCCATTGATCTAGAATGAGTGGAAGCTATATTGAAGATCCTGCCACCTACTAGCAAGAAAGAAATGAAGTCATTCTTTGGAAAGATCAACTTTGTAAGGAAGTTCATCATTGGATTCATAGAAATAGTCAAGCCATTGAATGCAATGTTGAAGCAAGAAGCCAAAATTGAATGGAATACAGAAGCTAAGGAAGCATTTACAAAGACAAAGAGGGCTATTGCTGAAGCTCCTATTTTGGTGAGTCCAGATGATGCTAAGCCATTATATATATATATATTTGTTTGCTTCTGATCACTCCTGTGCTACTATGTTGACTCAAAATTCTGATCAAGGAAATGAACATCCCATAGCATTCATGAGTGCACCATTGAAAGATGCAAAATTGAGGTACCCAAGTGTGGAAAAGCAGGCCTATGCCTTGGTTAGAGCTGTGAAGAAATTTAGACATTATATTCTTAGAAACAAAGTGTTTGCAATAGTTCTTGATCCTGTAGTCAAGCTCTTGTTGATGTAGAATGAGCTAGGAGAATGGAGAGGTTAGTGGGTAACTATGTTACAAGAATATGATATTGAGATTCAACCCATGAAACTCGTAAGAGGGAAAGGACTTACAAGGACAATGGAAGAAATAGGTTCTAATCTTCCAGCTCAGCATTACAATCTCGAAGATGTTTCCCCTAGAGAATGGTATGATGACATTGTTCAGTATCTCCTAACTCAGAGATGTCCTGACCATCTGAATGTAGTACAAAGAAGAGGATTACGTTTGAAGAGTGACAACTTCATGCTATAGGGAGCTGTTCTATATAAGACAAATCATGAAGGTATCTACTTAAGGTTTTTAGGAAGACAAGAAGCAGAGAGAGTTATGGCTGAATTTCACGATAGATGTGGTATTGGCCATGGATCTACACATGCCACTTCAAATCAGATTTTGAGGGTTGGTTACTATTGGCCTACATTGTTCAAGGATAAACACAATCATGCTAGAACTTGTCACATATGCCAGACTACAGCAACCAAAGAAAAGTATGCAGTTCTTCCACTTTAGCCGGTCTTTGAGGTAAAACCTTTTTCCCAGTGGGGAATGGACTTCATAGGTCCCATCAATCCACCTTCTTCTATTGGTCACAAGTATATTCCTACCATTACTGATTATTTTACACGATGGAATGAAGCTCTTGCATGCAAACAATGTACTTCTGAAATGGTAGTTGATTTCATTGAATCAGGTATTATCAATCGTTTTGGATGTCCTTTATCTTTAGTTTGTGATAATGGTCCTGCATTTGCATCATTGAAATTTTCCAATTGGGCCTTTGATCATGGAATTATCATTAAGTTTTCATCTAATTACTATCCACAGGGTAATGGGTTGGTTTAGTCTTCCAATAAAAACCTCTTAACAGTCATCTGTAAGTTACTAGAGAAGAATCCCAAGGATTGGCACACTCAACTTAGATTTTCTCTATGGGAAGATCATACTAGACAGAAGAATTCTATAGGGACCTCCCCTTATCACCTTGTATATGGTTTGGAACCTGTTTTTCCAATTCAATTGAGGATCCCCACTTTATAGTTCATTAATGAGTACTATAATGAAGAAAACAGGCATGAGGCCCGCCTACAGGAGTTGTTACACCTTGAAGAAAGAAGAGATGAAGCCTTAGAGAACTTTGCTAAACACTAGGGTATAGTCAAAAGGTGGTTTGATAAAAGAGCCAAGTTAAAAGCCTTTAGGATTTTTGACTTGGTTCTCCACTGGGATAAAGCCCATGACTGTAAGGGAGAGCATGGTTAATCTGACAAACTTTGGCTTGGCCCCTACCAAATTTTAGAAATCTTGGGAGATAATGCTTTCCATTTGAAAACTCTCACTGGGGAGGATATCCCACTACCTGTCAATGGGCAGTAATTGAAGCATTATTTCCAGTCTTGAGTTGTTTTCAGCTCTTTTCCTGTACATAGTTAGAGTAGGTTTTCCTTTTTTCTTTTCTTTGGTTAGAGTAGTTCTGCTTTGCTTTTGTTCTGATTTGGTTAGTTTAGGTTTTCTTTCAGTTTGGTCTATTTTGCTCTGCTTTTGATTTGGAGGTCTTCTTGTTTTCTTCTGGATGTGTTGCATCTACATGGAAAATATTCTTTTATCTGGGACTGTTCTGAGTATTTCCTTGATAAACTTTGATTATGTGTCTTGAATGGATGGTTGAGGTCTTTGTTATCGTCATGCAGTCTAAATGTATGATTTAAAGAGGACGGGTCACTGGTTTGATTTGAATTTGAAGTATTCTGAAATATTATATCTTTTATACATGTTAAAAATCTTGAGGTTGCAGTAGGATCCTTGTGAGGTCTTGACAGGTGAAAAATATTATTTCTGCTTCAGTGCCACTATGGTTCTCAGCCCTGAGTGTGAACTTCATTGTTCACAAGTTGAAATGAAAAAATGAAAATAAAAGAACATCAAAGAGAAGAAAAGAGGAGAGTATTGAAAATCAAAAGAATGAATTCAACTTATCAGGGGTATCCGAATATCTCTATCGGGGCTATGAACGCTTGGTTGGCAATAGAGCTATGTTCGGGAGAGTCACAACAATAAACTCATCAGGGCTATAGACGCATGATTGGCAGCGAGGCTCTATCCAGGTTGCTTTTGAAGTTAGAATCTTTACATAGCCTTCCATGATTGAACTTGGTTTTTGCGGTAGCTCAAGGAAGGAGATGATCTCATGTGCACACACTTGGATTTTCAATCTATGGAAGGTTTAGTGCACCTTTGGTTTTGATTCTTTACTCTTGCATTTTGATTTGTTTGTCTAATAGTGGGATCGAAACTAGAGATTCTGGATTCATGATTCTTGTTCATCATCAAATGCTCTGGAACATTTCCCCAATAGAATCACCATTTTTTGTGTAGTTTTTGCACACACACCCCGTTGAAAGCAGGGACCCTCTTTTTCTTTCACTCTTGTTGCTTTGTTTCTTTAATTTTTTGGATTTGTATTGCTTTGGCATGAGCTTAAAGTGTTTATCTTGCCTGCCTAAGTGCCCCCCCCAAGTTACACATTGAAAATCTTAAGTTTTGGGAAAAGTTTGGGTTTTTACCCCAGTTCAGGATTTTCCACCTCACCTAGATTTTCTCAGATTGCATTTAGACTTTGGGTAAACACCATGGTTCAGAGATTGTTGGCCTTTACGAAATTCTTCCTGGGCTAGATTTTTCCAGAATTCTGATTTGTCGTCAAGTTTTTGGATTCCTTCAACTTGTCTGATCAGCTGCATTTATGATTGCTCCTTGTATGAATTGTATTTAGTCGATCTTTGGGATATTTTCTTGCCATTATGCTTTCTCATTGGCATCCTGTTGAGTTGAGGTATTTGATCTAGTTGTGCTTTGGCATTATTGGTTTGCTCTGTGCGTTCATGGTTGAAATTTAGGGTTTCATGCCTACGGCGTTGTCGTTGCATGTTAATTTGCCTTCGAATGAACCTGGGATTCAAAGAAGATCTATAGGAGGTTCAGGTTAAGCTAGTTTTGTGCCCAGGATCCTCAAATTTTTGATCTTCGATCAATTTGAGTGAAGTCGTGTTAGATGGCCGATGTTTGCATTTTCCTCCAGCTTTGGGATTTTTCGTCAGTCTCGGATTTTCCTGATTCCTTCTTTTTCCCCTTGTTTCCTTGGAGTTCATGCAGTGATTTTCATTTTTGCAGAAATCCAGTATGACTGGATTTTTCTATATTTCCTGGGAGATGTTGTGGAGCTTGAAAATTGAGCGAAATGGATGAGTTTAATGTTAAATACTTGTCATTCCATGATTTTAACTAATAAATTACACAGTGATTATGCATTATTTATTCATTTTTAATGATCTATTGTTGATTTTGTGCTTATTTTTCCAGAATCTGCTTGGACTGGATTTCCCCAAAATTGCTTCCTAGCCTAGATTCCGCAATTGGCTTGAAATCCCAGACTATGTTGACTGCGATTTAGCGATGCTTCTGGGTTGATTTCCATTTGTGCTTGAATTTGTTTGGATGATGGATATATTATTGATGTTAGGCTAATTCTTCATACTATATTGGATGTTATTAATGGTTTTTTTGTTGAGTACATGCTGAGTCTAGCTTGGTAGCAGTTGAGGGAGTGGTGGAAAAATGGATACTTCCCAGTTGTTGAGCCTAGTTTGATGATGCATCTACTTGCATTGCCATTATAGATGTATCAATCCCTTAAGTTTGATTGGGAGGATGTCGTTGGGCACTCAGGAGATGAAGTTGAATCTATAAAACAAATTCATATATTGGCTACTTCCCCTTGGCTGACTTGGTAAGGTGCACTCAAGCTGGAGAGGGCAGTTAATGCAAGGCTACATTGAATTTTGTATTCCCCTATCATTTTACTTGCTTTGGTCCGAATTGCATTGCAGATCCCAGGCCGACGTGGATTGACTTCAAACATTTAATTCTAATTCACTTTATTTTAAATTCTCCTTGGGCTGACCTATTTTATGGCCATTTATTATTGTAAACATTGGTTGGGCCTACTTGTTTTGGCTATTTTATTATTGTATGACCCAGCTAGGCTGACATGCTTTGGAGGTGCCTATAAATTTGGCATTTTTCCTCATTTGTAAGGGATAGAATAGAGAACATAGAGAAAAAAAGATAGATATCTCTTAGAGTGAATTAGGCAGTAGAGTAGTGTTAGAAGTTATTCAATTTTCTGAGCAAGTGTTGTAACAAAACATTGGAATTAGTGCTGAAATTTGGTGATTCAATACAATTGAAGACATTGTGATTTTCTAGTGATCTCTTTTGTGTTGACTTATCTTGCATGGTTCTTGTGATTCTATCTTTCAAATTGCTCAAGGTTATTTCGATTTAGATATGATTCAATGGTGTTTATGATTTGATGCTTGAAATGTTTGTAGCAATCCTTGGTCCATACTTTTGGTAGCTAGCTGATTGTTAGTTACTTTGAAAAGTTAGACTGGACCTTTATATTCATTGTGCTTAGTTCAATTTTGGAGATTTATTCATTTCAATAGCAATTCAGATGTCGTGGATGAATGTTCATGATTTGAAAAATCTTAATAAATCTCCACAATTAAGATTGAACTATTTCTGTGAGATTGCAAATTCGTCCGGGTTAAGTAGGAATTAGTTTATGAGGGATTGGTCCATTTTGAAAGTATTTCATCATTTTCATTGTTAATCTTAGGAGTAGTTTTAATCTTAGATATCATTTTGAAACCCTAATCTTTTGTTATTTCTTTATCATTTGAGTTAGATTAAGGATTGAAGTATCATCATATTGCTAGATCTAATAAGTTCAAGATTCAACATTTGCTTGTAGTAAGGTCCCTTTGTAATTACCAACATTTTCACATTTATCACTGAGTTGTTTATGCATTGTCAAGAACTGACATTGGAGACCTTGGGGTTATCTCTTGAGGCTTGGTGATAGAGATTTACCTTTCAAGAGAGATAGGATTTCATATTCTATCTGAGTTGTTGTTGTGCAGAAAACATCATCAACAGTAACTAAGGCAGGTTATACCATTATTGATGAATAGTAGAGGAATTGGATAATCAAAATATGCTCCCAGATGCATTTTCTTTAGATGCAAAATTTCATTCTGCAAACTCAAAGGAAGAGGAGAGTGATATTTTGTTAAATTTGACTAAATATTTTCCATTGTTATTAGAAGATACTAAAATTGGGAAGTAACTTGAAGAAGAGAAGAAGGATTTTGATTATTCACAACATCAACATTTTTCAATCACATAGTCCCCTTCTTTGGTATATACTATTCAAAAGTCTCTTGGTAAGCATGGGAAAACATATAATGTAGTGAACTTGTAGGAGAAAATAGTAGTAGGAAGACAATTGACATTAAAGGGAAGTATCAAAAAAAGGTTAAGGGGAGTCAATAGGTCTCCATGTAAGGAATGGAAATAGTTTCTTGGAATGTTAGGGGTATTAATGACCCTAACAAACGAGCCCACATTAAGCATCAAATTAATGTTTGTGGGGTAGATCTTGTACTTTTGCAAGAAACAAAGTTGTCACAAGTGATTTTTGAATCAGTTATTAGTAAATGGAGTCATTGGAAATTAGTTCAATCAGATGCATAAGAAGCCTCTGGGGGTATGGCAACATTGTGGAATTCACAATCTGTCATAGTGGATTCATTGTCAAATGATCAACATTGTCAGTTAATAAACATGATAGTTTTATCTATATTTTTACCTCTTAAACATTTATGCTCCTAATGCCATAGTTGGGAAGAAGCAGTTGTGGGATAAGTTGAAAAAAGTTTTGGATAAATTAAGTGCAAATAAGGTGATTGTAATGGGTGAATTTAATGCAATACTTTCGCTAAAAGATAAAAAAGGAGGGATCGTTCCACCTTAGAAAATAGTTGAGGTTTTTAATTCTTTTGTCCTAAATAATGTACTTGTAGATATATAACCAAGTAATGGAAACTATACTTGGACAAAAAAGCATAAAGACTTTTTACAGATAGCAGTGAGGTTGGATAGAGCCTTACTCTCTTCAAATTGGATAACAAGAAAATTTGATCTCATGTTAGAAATTTTACCTTTGATCTAGGTTTAGAGCAATTTATGTTGTCATTATGTATTAAAAAGAAAAAGGTGGGTTCGATAGCTAAATCTTCTTTCAAATTTGAGAAGATGTGGTTTCATCATCTAAATTTCTTGGGATTGTTAAGAAAATGATGGTCCAATTCCCTAGTAGTGGAAGGGACCTTCATGTATAGATTTTGTTGTAAGTTAAAGCATGTGAAGGACATAATTAAGAATTGGAATATCTCTATAAATTCAAGAATATTTTTCATCAAAAGGAAGACATCTATAAGAAAATTTCTTTGGTAAATTTGGATATAATAGTGCATGGTTTAACACCACAATCATTTGAATCGCAAAAAGGGCTGCAAGAGGAATGAGAAGAGCTGGAAGTTCATGAAGAAATATACTGGCGCCAAAAATCAAGAGAATTATGGCTGAAAGAGGGTGATAAAAATACAAAGTAGTTTCATAGGTCAACTCAAATAAAGAAAGTAAAAAAAATAGTTTTTTCAATTAAAGATAGTGTTATAGGTGAGAGATTGTCAAAAGAAGAGGATATAAAAGAGAAGGTGATAAGTTCTTTTCAAAATTTCTTTCTGCACAAGGAGGGATTTCTGACCAATAAGAAGTGTTGAGGGAAGAATTATTAGATGGGATTCCATCAATAGTTTTAGAAGAATACAATTGGAATTTGTTGAAACCTTTCACTCTAGAGGAGTTAAAAGAAATGGTGTTCTTAATGCCCGCAGATAAGGATCTAGGACCAGATGGCTTTACTGCCATTTTTTTCAAAATTGTTGGGAGTTTATTGGTACAAATTTGTTGAAATCATTGGAAGATTCAAGAAGTTTGGGGACGATGCTAAAGCATTTTTAATGTGACTCATATTGCTTTGATTTTTATTCATTATATTAGTAGAGGCATTAAGTAGGATAGTGAAAAGGGCACATATCAAAGGTCATTGCAAAGGCATCAACTTGATTGCCACAAATATTACAATAACTCATTCCTTATTTGTAGATGATACAATTATGTTTGGTATGTCAACCATTGCTAAAGCATAGTAGATTAAGCATATCTTGCAAAAACATACTTTAGCTTTGGGTCAAATGGTGAATGCAAGCAAGTAAAAATTATATATTTTTAACACTGATTCAATTTTAAAGTACAAAATTGTTCAGTTGTTGGGTTTTCAAGTTGCATAATTACCTTGTAAATATTTAGCTATTCCTTTTTTTGCTAGCCAAAATAGGGTGTCATATTGGGATAAAGTCATTCAGAGCATTCATTCGAGGATAGAAGGATGGAAAGGGAGATGGTTATCTATTTCTGGTATAATTTTATTGATCAAATCAGTTATGTCCTCAATCCAAACTATTATATTGTTGTCTTAAAGGAACCAATAACTGTTATTTCTAAAATTGAAAAGCTGATTAGGTCATTTTTGTGGAAAGTAAAAATGGATTCTAAAATAAAAATACCTTTGGTCTCACTTCAAAATATTTGTAAGGAAGAATTGAAAGGTGAGGCAAGGGTTCATTATATTTTTGTTAGGAATATTGCATTAGGTGCAAAGTTGGTATGACATTTGTATGCAAAATGTCAAGCCAAATGGTGCAAAGTTATGCAAGAGAAATATCTGGATAATATTAATCCCAACTGTATTCTCAGTATATCTAACCAACCTCAAGGCTTCGTAATGTGGAATTTCTTATTACGTTGTAGAAAGGTAATTGTCAAGTATCTAACTTGGGGAGATAAATAATGTTGAAAGTGAAATTTTTTTGCAAGATTCTTGGAATGGGTTTACTGCTTTGGAATCTTTATTTGGTTTTTAGAAAGAAATTTCTCTCACTACTTAGAATTGGGGGGAAAAATTAAAAGATTATATTTAGGATATAGATGTAAAAACGAGGAAAGTAACTTGGAAACTATTTTTATTTTCAACTATATCATTATCCCAACAAGCAGAGTTTAAAAGATTTTAAGTATTAGAATGGTGTTCCTTGGGAAAGGTTCATATAACCTTATTTGTGCTCCTTCAAAGTTAGGAAATTATATTATTAAAACATGGGTTACAAGGTAGCAATGAATGAACAACCACAGGGAAGTAAGCAAAGAGAATTGTCATTATGTAGGAATCCAATGGTGTTACCGATGGAAGGTTGCTTTTCATGGATGGTGCTAAAGCATAAAATTTTAACAAGTGAAAGATTGGAAAAACTTGGAATATCTACACCTTTTAAATTGGTGCAGGAGAACACCTTGCTCTCAAAAATGTCTTCAAAGAGCTAAATTGAAAAAAATGAATTTTTAAATGTAAAATGTATGAAAAAGGTCATGTAAAGGTCAATTTTAATTTATTCAAGTCCTTTAATAGGTCCTAGGTGGTCAAAGTGATAAAAAAATGCAAAAATTGCAAATATTGCAATATTGTCAAAAGTTGCTAAAATTGAAAAAAATAAGAAAATCAGGAATGTGAAGATTCAAGAGTTAGTTTAGGAGGTTTCAACTGATGGAGAAGTTTAAAATTCAGTTTTTGAATGGGAAACATATTTAAAAGCCTTGAAAAGGCCGAGTGAAGGGAAAATTTTTGTATTCTTGGAGAAAAATAATCAATAAGATACCCCTATTTCAGTTTTAGTAACTTTTCTATTCTTGTTTCAATTTTGTATAGTTAGTTAAAGAAATTAAAAGGCTTGGATTTTTTTTCTTTCATCGAGGAAGGACTTATCTTTCATTTAGGAGAGTGAGAGGTTGTTCCTTCAAGAATAAAGAGTTAGAGGCTAATTATTTTGAGTCTCGATCCGTGTTCTTGAAATAGTGGTTTTGAGAGTCTATTAAGTAATTTAATGGCCATTCCACCAATGTGGGGTTAGTGGGTCAGTGGAATGGATTGTATTTGATGTATTTTCAATTTTATGGAGTGTGTGGTTGCAAGGGTAAAGAGAATATGGAGTCTTGTTGCTGATACAAAGCCAAATTTTGAGTTTTCCTTTCAAAATTGGAGCCTACAAGTTGGGAATGAATGAAATAATGGTGGTAAAGGGTTGAAGGTTGTTCATTTTGTATGTACAAACCTATTCCTAAGTTTTTGTAATAGTGGAAAAGCCAAGTTAAGAGGTCTGGAAGGTATTTTCACAACAAACCCTCATATTTTAAAGCATGTCAAACCTATTATTAAGGGTTTTTAAGAACAATGATAATTTGAGCCTCTCCATTTCTAAAAGCTAGTGAATATTGTGTTTTTTAACTAGAACTAGGACTATTTGAAGTCATTGGATATTTTGGAGATGTTTAAAGACCACTTACTTTGATAATATGGCCTAATTGGGGGCTTTTACCAGTGGACATCATATTAATTCATCCGAGTTTTCTAAAATAAGTGCTAAAGGTTTTGTAATATGTTAATCTTGACTAAAAAGGGTTCCTAAAGCTATGTTTGGTAGATGGAGTTCCAAGCAGGATTTGTTGGTGCACCCGATTTAGGCATGTTGTTATGCTACAAGAAATTTTAAGGTTATATGCTAAGAACATGGGAATATGCTAAAACAATGAAATGGGTGAATGTTTGGGATGGCATCTACTTTAGTGGTGTTGTAAAGAATTTCTTCATGTTTGGATAGGGTATGTACAGGATCATCATGGAAAAAATAGGCCCTTAAGTGGCAAAAAATTTAGAAAAATTAGAGTTAGGCAACTTGATGCCAAAATTTGAATAAGTTATCTATATTATTTCAAAAATATGTAAGAATAGAATCTATAGAAAATTGAATGTAGTTTCTAAACTACTAGGTTTTTTTAAAAAAAAAATCTATTTGGTGAAAATTTGAAATTTCAATGCAATAGTACTTAAATTTCAGGGAAAAAAATAAGAAGTATGTGTCTCCGTCTAACCACCTAACCACAATAAATGATATATTTTTTTATAATATTTTATATATAAGTAGAGGACTCATGTCCCCATGTGATGCATATTTTTTTATTTTTCCAGGTAAATAATTAATTATGATTTTTTTATTACAACTTTTTAAAAATATAAAAACTTGTATGTCTGACCACCTTAACTTGGTCAAAACTTCATGAATTTTTTTTTTTTTTAATCCTATATTATACAAATCATAGAATGTGACGCAGTTTTGGATTCAAAAAATGTGATACCGTTTGAAAGCTATAGATGTTTTTCAATCAACCTATCAATTAGGACTTTAATTTAATTCAAATAAATAATGAATAATAATTACTTATTAAATTCAAAGTAAGGCATGATTTATATTGGTGGAAAGCTGATAATCTCCTTTAAAAACCCTTTTTGTTTCATCAATTTTGGGTAAGAAAAAATTCATCAGCCACATACCCATCATGATCCTACACATACCCGATAATGTTTTGAATGCTAACTTGCTATTTTGGTGTGTGTTGGAGAAATGGGGAAACAAGGTATTTTGAGTGTGTAAAGAGGTATTGGACTACAAAAGTGGAAGAATTTGGGTGTACATTGTTGATTGAGTATATTCTTGGTTTGTTTCAAGTAAAATGTCATAAATACAGAGTCTTGTAAGATTGGAAAAGGTTTATATCCTGAATAGTGGTTTATGGTTATTTTGCCTTGTGAAAATAAGCTGAATTGAAGAGTAAATTTGTTGTATGTTGAAGAATGGATCTTTCCAGAGTTTTCTAATCAGGGTTTTGATTTGTTTCTATTTTGATGATGATGTCTAAGATGTATTTGAATTAGACAAAGGTCTAGGATGTTGATGTGTTGGTTTGGCTCATGAGTAGCCTAGTAATTTCAAAAGATTTTGGTGGATTTGTTTAAGGAACAAGTGAATTGGGTGATTGGTTTGAAGATCTTCTCTTGGGGTATGTGCAAGATCATCATGGAAAAAATAGGCCCTTAAGTGGCAAAAAATTCAGAAATATCAGAGTTAGGCAACTTAATGTAAAAATTTGAATAAGTTATCTATATTATTTCAAAAATATGTAAGAATATAATTTGTAGAAAATTGAATGTAGTTTCTAAACTACTAGGTTTGTTTTAAAAAAAAAAAATCTATTTGGTGAAAATTTGAAATTTCAATGTAGTGGTACTTAAATTTTAGGAAAAATAAAAAAAGTAGGTGTTTGTCCCACTCACCCTAACCACAATAAAATGATAATATTTTTTTTATGAGATTTTAGATATGATTAGAGGAATCATGCCCCAATGTGATGCATATTTTTTTGTAATTTTTTTCCATGTAAATAATTAATTATGAATTTTTATTACAACTTTTAAAATATAAAAATAGATGCGACTCACCTTAACTTGGTCAAAACTTCATGAAATTCATTTTTTAATCCTATAGTATGTGAAGCATAAAATGTGACCCATGTTTTGGATTCAAAAATGTGATAATCGCTTGAAAGCTATAGATGTTTTTCAATCAACCTATCAATCAGGACTTTAGACGTAATTTGAATAGAAAATGAATGATAATTACTTATTAAATTCAAATTAAAGCATAATTTATATTGGTGGAAAGCTAAGATTCTCCTTTAAAAACCCTTTTTATTTCATCAATTTTGGGTAAAAAAATAGTCATCAACCACATACCCATCATATTGCCACTTTTTGGCCCATCATGACCCTACACATACCCCTTGATTTTTGTTTGGGTCTGATGCACCCTGATGAACTGATGTAGTTGGTAGATTATCTTGTATCAAATTGGTATCAGAGTAGGAAGATTCTGATAAGTGGTTAAGTTATTGTTGATAGTTGGTTTGCTAATAGTTGGTTGGTTGTAGGTTCTTGATCCATCTATACTGCAAAGAGGAAAGTTTCTAAGTTGTGATAGACAAGGAAAGGTCCTTGTTCACCATCCTCCAATGGAGATTAAATTGGGTAGAAGGTGCAAGGAAAAAGAGTGAGGAATCTTCCAGGATCTGATGTTGGGTAAGATGGATGGTTTTCTATGTTGGTGTTTGAGTTTGTGTTTGCAGGTTGAAGAGAGATGGATAGTTGTTTGAGGAAGCACTTGACGTTGCAGCCATAATGAAGAATACTCCATTGATGGAAGTAGTTGAGAGGATGAAGAGAAGATTGGTTAGAGAAGGTCAAGGAAAGTTTGCAAGGATAGTCCTGTGCCCTTGGATGAGGAAAGAGTCAGAGGAAAGAAGAGAGTTGTGAAAGGATAATCTTGTGTCCTTTTGAAAGAAAAGATGATTGTGAACCTGAAAAGAGAGATGACAAAGATAAAGAAGGTAAAGTCAAAGACAAGCTAAAAACAAGAGAAGACAGAAAGAGATGAAGACAAAGAAATAGTGAAGATGGAAAGTTGAAGACAAGGATGAAACCAAGATAAATTCAATGATGAAGGACTAGGTTGATATGTTTCCAAGGGACTTGGAAAATTTTGTTGGTTGGTTGTATGGTACATGAGCACCTTGCTCTCAAAAATGTCTTCAAAGGACTAAATTGAAAAAAATGAATTTTTAAATGTAAATTATATAAAAATGGTCATGTAAAGTTAAATTTTAATGTATTAAAGTCCTTTAATAGGTCCTAGGTGGTCAAGGTGATAAAAAAATGCAAAACTTGCGAATATTGCAATATTGTCAAAAGTTGCTAAAATTGAAAAAAAAAGATAATCAGGAATGTAAAGAGTCGAGAGGTAGTTTAGGAAGTTTTAACTGATGGAGAAGTTGAAAATTTAGTTTCTGAATGGGAAAGATCTTTAAAAGTCTTGAAAAGGCTAAGTGATGGGCATATTTTTGTATTCTTGGACAAACATAATCAATAAGATACCCTTGTTTCAGTTTTAGTAACTTTTCTATTCTTGTTTTAGTTTTGTACAGTTAGTTAAAGGAATTCAAAGGCTTGGATTTGTTTTATTTCATCAAGTAAGGTTTTATCTTTCATTTAGGAGAGTGAGAGGTTGTTCCTTCAAGAATAAAGAGTTAGAGGCTAATTATTTTGAGTCTCAGTCTGTGTTCTTGAAACAATGGTTTTGAGAGTCTATTAAGTAATTTAATGGCCATTCCACTGATGTAGGGTTAGTATATTAGTGTAATGGATTGTATTTGATGTATTTTCAATTTTATGGAGTGTGTGGTTGCAAGGGTAACGAGAATATGGAGTCTTGTTGCTGATACAAAGCCAAATTTTGAGTTTTCCTTTCAAAATTGGAGCCTACAAGTTGGGAATGAATGAAATAATGGTGGGAAAGGCTTGAAGGTGATTCATTTTGTATGTACATACCTATTCCTAAGTGTTTGTAATAGTGGCAAAGCCTTAAGAGGTCTAGAAGGTATTTTCACAACAAACCCTCATATTTTAAAGCATGCCAAGCCTATTATTAAGGGTTTTTAAGAAAAATGATAATTTGAGCCTTTACATTTCTAAAAGATAGTGAATCTTGAGTTTTGTAACTGGAACTAAGACTGTTTGAAGTCACTGGATATTTTGGAGATGTTTAAAGACCACTTACTTTGATAAAATGGCCTAATTGGGGGCTTTTACCAGTGGACAACGTATTAATTCATCTAAGTTTTCCAAAATAAGTGCTAAAGGTCTTGTAATAATTTAATCTAGACTGAAAATGGTTCCTAAAGCTATGTTTGGCAGATGGAGTTCTAATTAGGATATGTTGGTGCACCTGATTTAGGCATGTTGTTATGCTACAAGCAATTTTAAGGTTATATGCAAAGAACATGGGAATTTGCTAAACAGTGAAATGGGTGAATTTTTGGGATGGAATCTAATTTAGTGGTGTTGTAAATAATTTATTCATGCTTGGATAATGTTTTGAATGGTAACTTGTTGTTTTGGTGTGTGTTGGAACAATGGGGAAATAATGTATTTTGAGTGTGCAAAGAGGTATTGGACTGCAAAAGTGGAAGAATCTGGGTGTACAGTGTTGATTGAGTATATTCTTGGTCTGTTTCAAGTAAAATATCATAAATATAGTGTCTTGTAAGATTGGAAAAGGTTTATATCCTAAATAGTGGTTTATGGTTATTTTTCCTTGTGAAAATAAGCTGAATTGAAGAGTAAGCTTGTTGTATGTTACTTTCCAAAGTTTTCTGATCACGGTTTTTATTTGTTTCTATTTTGATGATGATGTAGAAGATTTATTTGAATTATAAAAGGGTCTAGGATGTTGATGTGTTGGTTTGGCTCATGAGTAGCCTAGTAATTTCAAAAGATTTTGGTGGATTTGTTTGGCTCATGAGTAGCCTAGTAATTTCAAAAGATTTTGGTGGATTTGTTTAAGGAATAAGTGAATTTGGTGATTGGTTTGAAGATATTCTCTTGATTTTTCTTTGGGTATGATGCACCCTAATGAATTGATGTAGTTGGTAAATTCTCTTGCATCAAATGAACCATTGCAAGAGGAAGTAAAATGTAAAATATACGAAAAAGCTAATTCCCATGTTCTTGCATCAGGAGCAATTTTTTGCAAGATTCTTGGAATGGGTTTCCTACTTTGGGATCTTTATTTGGTTTTTAGAAAGAAATTGCTCTCACTACTCAGAATTGGGGGGAAAATGTAAAATATTATATTCAAGATATAGATGTTCAAATGGGGAAAGTAACTTGGAAACTATTGTTATTTTCAACTATATCATTGTCCCAACAAGTAGAGTTTAACAACTTTTAAGTATTAGAATGGTGTTCATTGGGAAAGGTTTAGATAACCTAATTTGTGCTCCTTGAAAGTCAGGAAATTATATTGTTAAAAGGGGTTACAAGGTAGCAATGAATGAACAACCATAGGGAAGTAAGCAAAGAGAATTGTCATTATGTTGGAATCCAATGGTGTTACCATAGGCAAGTTGCTTTTCATGGATGGCACTAAAGCATAAAATTTTGCAAGTGAAAGATTGGAAAAAATTGGTATATCCACACCTTTTAAATGTGTGCTTTGTGAATCACA
>VDFB02058242.1:348736396-348822771 GCA_007258455.2 Sequoia sempervirens | reverse complement strand
AGAATTCTACGCACAATCTAGTTTCACCATTCTTTTTCCTGACTGGAACCAAATTTTCCACCCAAGTGGAGTGTCTGACTGGAAAGATGATTTTGGATGAAAATAACTTTTAAAATTGTTTAAAAATAATGGGTTCCAACAGTGCATTGATTAGGTGCTAACGCTACCAAAAAGGTCTTGCATTTGGCTTGAGGGGAATTGTGTGAGTGATAATTGAGGTATCATATATTTTCAAGTCCTCAGAGCTCTAGGAAATCACATCATGATAGGTGTGCATGGTGTCTAAAATTACTTTCTTTTCATTTGGTGTGCACACTTTTCCTATGAAGACGTTTTTTACTTCCTCAGTTATACCCATGTTATGAGCATGACATTGATTGTCAATTAACTCCTTGGTTTGTTGATCGTGATCCCTTATCTGATCCAAATCAAATATTCTCTCTAGATAAACCATACCTCATGGTATCATATTTATTTTGAGGTTAATGACCAATTCTATGTTAATTTTAGCTTCATTGGTTTCTACTTCATCAATGATTTGAGTTGCAAATACATCAGAACTACTGATGAAGTCAAGGATGTGCTTATCATCATTGAAAACTTGAAATTTGGTGATGTTGTCAGGTAGTGATGGGGTAGAGGTGAGCTCTATAGTGAACTTATTTAGGCCAATTAAAGAGAGGGATTGAAGAGTGCTAGCTACTTGGGCCAATGCATCGACAAGTATGATTCCTACTAAGGGGAATTAACTGAATGTTGAATGCATCTAATCCATCTATAAGGTCCCATACCCTGTGTCTGTAGTTTGCTAACCTTTTATTATGATAGGAATACAATTTCCTAACTTGCTTCACTACCAGTTTAAAATTACCAAACACTTGTAGCATTTTAACCTTCTTTATTAGTGCCATCAAAATCCCATGAACTAGTGCTTCATACTCTATTACATTATTGGTGCAATAAAATTGGAGTCTATGAGTAGCAAAGTACATCTTACCTATAGGACTGATGAGTTCAAAGCCAACTCCTGCTCCTTTTTTTTATTTGGACCCGTCAAAGTGTAACGTTAAGAACTTAGAAGAGTCTTTGATTTTAGAGTTGGTTGAACATTCCTCCCTTCTTGGCTGTGTGTCTACTTTAACGTCCTCAAGTGGTTGTGTACATTTAACCCGACATTGATCTTGTTATTCCTCTTAAGGATTCCTTTTGGGGATGACCTTCCCCTTAATATGCTCAACTACTATTTGGCATAGACAACATTCAAATTCAGAATGGGAAACATTGTGGACCCTACACCATCTGGGTAATGGCAGCTCCTAGACATTCATTCTTGCTCAGGACTAGACTGATCTAATATCGTACACATTTTTGCATGAACTCTTGGAATCCATCTAGCAGTCCAAGATTACCATTTTCATAGGATTCTTCATCTTCGAATTCAATTAGCACTGGTGTACTATTAGGGACGTGGATTAGGTCAATGGGAGCACTGTATTATATGAGAAGGACCTCTTCGGTCCCCTCTTCTTCTTGCAACCCTCCTTCACCTTAATAAGACACAGGATAATAATTCCCTAACTTTGTTTTTGCAAACAACACCTTGTTTGTATTGTTGTACTCTGTGATCATGAACTTCATTCAAGGCTCCCAATCAATGTGGATCTAATTGGGTAGCCCCTTCTAGGAAACTATAGATGATAATAATCTGTTACAACATACCCATTTAAAACTCGAGTGAAATCCTTTCCTAATATGATGCCATAGGTGTTTGGGATGTCAACAATCTGAATGTTGATAACCTACTGAACTCTTGGATCTACTATGATCTACATGGGTATTCTGTTCAATTCTTTGAATATGTTTATTTCTATTTTATCCAATTGAGTTACCTTCCATCAGGAGGGAGTGGGAGTTATTCCTAAGGCTTTACATATTGCCAGTGGCATGACATTAGCTAAAGTTCCTGAATCCAACAAATAGTTGTGCAGATTCTTACCAAATATTCTGGTTGTTGTCAAGAAAGGAGGGGTCTCCAATTTTCCCTAGAACAACCCCATTGAAACATAGAATTGTGCTACTTGAGCTTTTCCTTTATCATTGGTTTTATCCCTAGTTTGTGCTTGAATTTTTCTCTTTAGTTGGTTGCTTTTTTACTTGCTGATTTAGAGGTTGATCTGATTTATTTCCTAACATTTCCTTGATCACAGGCTCACTTTGTGAGGTGTCAAATGAAACCACCTTGGAAGGAAATTCTTGGGTTGACTTGGATGAAGCAGTCTCATTGAGCATCCTAAAGAAGGAATTTCTAACCGTTGGGACTCTAAGTAATTCAAAAGCTAACAAACTCAACTTAACTTTCTTGAATTCTTTTGGCACATATTCCCCCATTTGTTCAACCTCTGCTTCAAAAGATTTATCCTAAGAAGAACTAGTAGACCGAATCCAAGTTTGATTTGGCTTCCTATTCCTATTGAAGTACTAGCTAGGCATATGGGGATAGGTAGGATTATTGCTGGCGTGTGGATCAAGTAGAGTACTAAAGTTATTAGGAGGAGTAGAGGTTGTGAAAGGACCACCTACTTTCCTATTTATCAATTTTTAAGGAGTCATTCTCTAGTGGAAATTTTGGACTTCATCCTCATGTGGCTCTTCCTTATCTACTAGACCATTATCTACTAAATCAAAGAGTTGGGATAGAGTGTCATCGTTACTTACCTCTTTCTCCTTTTCATCTTTGGGAATAAACTCCTTCTTGAGTGCATTACTTTCAACTTTTGGGAATGGAGCTTGATTGAACACCAACATTGAAGAATCGTATGGCTTCGATGGAACAAGGTCTCTACATCTCGTACCATCAATTGCATTTTGGACTTCAACTTGGAAAATATTTGTTGCGGTTTGAAATTCTAGACAATCCAATTCAAATTTTTTGTCTATCTTGTGAATCTGACACCATCTGGATAGGGCTGCCTCTACCAAATAAACTCCACTCATAGTCTTATTGTTACTAGCTGGTTGATCAAGAGGTGTGGGGACACCTCCATTATTCAAACTTGTATTCCATATTCGATTTTGTCATTGTGAGGGCCTTCGTTCAAAGTTCTGATTTGAATTTTGTCCTTTTTCTTAATTTTATCTAGTAGATGCACCTAAATCACGGTTGTCATGGTTGTCTCAATTGAGATTGGCTTGAATACTCCTTTGAGAAGCATGCAACTAATTATTTTGATTCCTTAAGTGTATCATCTCTATAGACAACTTCTGAATTAGATCAGTTAGCCCATCAATCCAATCCTTCTCTATGTTATTTAACCAACTGTGTCACAAGTTGGTTTTGTTGGGAAAGTAGGGATTTAGAGCCTTGCAGGTATGTAGGCACTTGAGGCTATTGACTGTAAGCTTGCTACTGCTAAGGTTGCAAGTATTGAGACACAAAAGGTGCTTGGTTTAGTGGCTACCTTGGATGTTGCACTATTGGAAACTATGAAGTTTGATTCATTATATGCGTTTGATGAGCCAAGGCATGGGTAAGTCCTTGGATTTGTGTGGGATGAGCAACTGGCCCCAATGAGGGCAACAGGCCTATGATATGCTGCCCTAAATTAGTGCTTGTTGTAACTACTTCTACATATGCATCCACCAACTTGGCAGGTGGTGGGCACATGCTTATCACCAACGTCGATGTAATATTTTCCAAGGCTACATAATAAACCAGCTTAGCTGAGGCTTCGTCAACCATGTAAGGAAATTGTAATTCCATAAAAGCCTTGTGTAATATGTCATTGAAGGAGTTGATGGGTTCATTGACCTCTCTCTTAATAGACATAAATTGCTGATACAACTCATTGAGGCCGATGGGAACCTTAAACTTCTACAAGAAAGTGTTCTTCATTTGATCCCAGGTGGTGATGGATCCAGTCGACAGAGGATGTACCAGTAGAAGGCCTCATCCCCCAATGAGTAAGGGAAGAGCCAACAAGCCACGTCTTCATGTTCTATCTGCATATCCTTCAAGGATATTTGAAAAATCTTAATGTGTTCTTTAGTTATCCTTTATATGGATCCCATGGATAAAAATTGGTGTAGAAGCCTTGCGGATAATTTTACATGTCATGGTAGTCATTGAAAGACAATGGGGATGGGTTGTTACCCAACCAAGCCATTGTGAGAGATGGAGGTTGTGGCTATTGTGATACTACAACTTGAGGCTACAATGGAGTAGTAGTCAGGGTAGTGCCTTGGAAGAGCTAGGTAGTGACTGGGATGACATGTTGGTTATGGGAGGTGAAGGGTGGCAAGGCAGTTTGGGGTGAATGAAGAAAAGGAGGTGTGAGGGGAATGGGTGGAAGGATATGTAGGAGATGGAGGTTGAGTGGAAGAGGCTGAAGCAGATGCTTCCCCTTTCTTGACTCTCTTAGCCTTAGTAGGAGTCTTGAGCTGATCTAGGTGGATCTCCACACATGAATATTTCACTTTACACACCTTGAATAAATTGATGATAGGTGTCAAAGTTTGGGATAATTGAATTAATGCTTTAAGTGGGTTATAATCTCATGCATTATTCATTGGGTTAATGATTAGTGTTTTAAGTGAGATGAGAGGCTCATGTATTTTTTATTTTAATGATTGGTACTTAAAATGAGCTCGAGAAAACTCGTACATTTATTCATTTAAAATTGTAAAATTATTAATACTTGTGAGTAGGAAAGTGACTCACATATTATTCATTATTTTGTAAATTGGGAAATTAGTTTCATGTGAGAATCTACCTCACAATTAATTTTCTATTTCTCAATGAGAGGTTGAGAGTCTCATGGGAATTGTTGAGAGCCTCTTGGTTTGTTTGAGATTCTTTTCCATTTTATTCCTTGAATTATGGATCTTGGTTTTTCATAAAAGTCATGAGATTTTATCTTGGACTTATCCTCCTTGAATGGGAAAAACTATATAAATTCCTTATGTGATCCTTTTGAAGAGCCAAAGGAGAGAAAGAGGTATACTTATAAGCTCTCAAGAAAATTCCAGGCTTAGTTGAAGACTCGAAGCTTTGTAGGAGTTTTGAGAGAGCTATGTAAAATCTTGCATTGTAACGAATTTATCCTTCTGATGTCTGGAGTAAGGTCGTTTGTGTGAAGTTCCTTCTTGAATCCTTGGTTAAGGGGAAGGTAGCTTGGATGTAAACAATTTTGAGAAGGTCCCAACATCTTGCATAAGAAGGAATACAGTGATTAGTGTTCGAGTGGATCCAGAGATGTAGCTAGAGTCTAGTGAACTCAACTATCAAAATCCTCTTCCTTGTCTTATCATGTGTTGTATCCATTTTAAGTTCATTTTCTTTATGTATTCTCATTTTAAGCAATTACATTAATGAACTATTTTCTCTTGATTCACAAGCATATAAAAGTCAATAAAAAGGTCCTCATTGTAAAATTTTATATTGAGTAGTACTCACCAAGTTTACGGATCAAGTTGGTGTCAGAGCTAGTTGACTATTTTTCTTAGTGTGAACACTTATCGAGTATAAACTAAAGAAAAGAGTACTTAAAGAAATGTCAATTACGAGAAATGAGAATCAAATGGTGGAGGAAATGTATGATGATGAAAGAGACAATGTTAAGTTGCGAAGGCTATTGAAAACATCAAAAGATGAGAAGCAAGTAAAGCTTCAAGAACTTGAAGAAATCAACCAAATCCTTTAGTTGGAAAATGTTGAGTTGAAAAATATTGTGCAAGAAGTACAAGATCAATTGCAAGCCGGGGATGAACTTTTCAAAATTTTTTGGAGTGATGAAAGATTAGAGAAACCATCTCGTACAAAAACTATCACTGATGTATGCAGTACAAGTAATTCTTCGATTATGCATTCTTCCCATCAAGAAAATTCTTTTGATGCATTTGAAAATCACACTAAAGGTGTTGGTTTGAAATTTCTAAAGAGAATGGGATATGAAGGGAAAGGCCTTGGAGCTACTGGCCAAGGAATTGTGAATCCTATCCAAGAGTTAGAACTACCTCAATTTGTAGGACTAGGTTATTGCAAAGAGGAAGATGGAGCATTTTTCAAGACCACTGATGAAAGAAACTCCAAAACCATGGAAGCTAGAAAGTCTTCAAATGGAAAGTCTAAATCAGTACATAAATAACTCTCACAAATCGAGAGCACAACACACTATTTTGATGATCATGATTCGAAGTCATCTCCAAAGGGAGAAAATTCCAAAGGAGGAGCCAAGTCAAGTTCTCACCAGATCTGCACTGAAGACCACCATCCAAGGTATAATAAGTCTAATTTTTGTCACATTCCTTTTGATTATAAGAAAATTGATAATTTAAAGCAAAGTTTATGGCATGAGAAACCATGTACATTTTTGTAGTTTGAATAACCATGTTGTTACCAAGTGTTGGAAAAGAATGGCTTTATACAGGAAAGTTATATCTACCAGGAAGGAGACAAATAGTGAAGTTCCCTCTCCTCATTAGGAGAAAAAGAAGGGAAAGAATGTCTGGGTGTTAAAAAACTCTTGCACTCATTTCAAAATGAGTGGTCATTAGATTGGGAAGTGTTAGAAGCATCATGAGCTTTGTCGCACACCAAGCAAGAAGCCTTCACAAGAGGCTATGCAGAAGGAGGCTGAAAAATTGATGAGGGAACATGCATTGAGTCTATCAGAACAGGTCCCTGAAGATGCACAACTACAGAAAGAAGGGAATTTCAATTGGTTTTGTAAGAAATGGATATCATTTTTGCATAGCTGAGATTTTTCATCATGCATATGTAACACATACAAAATAATTGTAAGATTTTTTCCATTGTTGAAAAGCATGAAGAAAGTTGATCACACATATATGAGAAAGTATGGAGGTAGTTTATTAGTTGCATGGTCAATTTATGCTGCAAGGAAGTAATTAATTGAGAGAGCTATGTAAAAGCTTGTATTGTAAGGAATTTATCCTTCTGATGTCTGGAGTAAGGTCATTTTTGTGAAGTGCCTTATTGAATCCTTGGTTAAGGGGAAGGTATCTTGGATGTAAACACTTTTGAGAAGGTCCCAACATCTTACATAAGAAGGAATAGAGTGATTTGTGTTCAAGTGGATCTAGAGACATAGCTAGAGTCTGGTGAACTCCATTATCAAACTCCTCTTCCTTGTCTTATCGTGTGTTATATCCATTTTAAGTTTATTTTATTTATGTATTCTTGTTTTAAGAAATTACATAAATGAAATATTTTCTCTTAATTCACAAGAAAATAAAAGTCAGTTAAAAGTTCCTCATTGTAAACTTTTGTATTGAGTAGTACTCACCAAGTTTACAGATCATGAGCTCCTAGAATTCCCCTTTGTTTGGTGTAGATCAAAGCACTCTATGAAACCTTTGAGGGGAGAAGGAACCTGTTCAATCTAGCTTAGCTAGGCCTTCCTTCTAGTGCCAATTTTTTTGATGGGTGTTTTTCCACTTCTCAGCATAGAAAATGTACAAGTGCAATTCTTCTCTTGAAAGGTAATTCCTACAACTAAATTTTAGGAATCACCCCAAGGTCTTGCAGGTGTTAGGTCATGGCTTGAAAAAAGTACTTAGTTGATTGATGTGATTTGTTGGTAATCACAAAGGTCATTTATGGTTGACTAATCTTGGAGAGAATTGGGTCCGCAGAAGGAGTTTTACAAATTCTAGAAATGTGGTGTAGTTGCTTCAAGTTCAAGGAAACAGTCTAAAACTCCTCTTTACTCATCAAATCTGGCTTTGTATGATGTTGGAACTTGGTTTTGATTTTAGTTTTCAAAGAAAGGTCTAAAGGGAAAAGGGATAAGAAGTTTCCTAAACCTGCATCTAATGTTGAATAGTAATAATGGAGGATGCTCCAACAGATAACCTTCCTGGAACTAAGTTCCACTTAACCAAGGGCAGCCTACAGTCTAATGAAACAAGTGCAATCTTCTAAGGTCTGCAAATTTTCAACCATCCATTCATTATTGAAACATGAAAAATTGATGAACTTAAGTACATCAATATGAATAATGTTCAGACTAACTTTATACTGATGTTCATCATCAACAAAAAACAAAAAGTATGAGCAAGGAAGATATCAACACCATAACATTCTTCACCATTAAATGCAACATAAATTAACAACTAAGAGCAACTTAAAAATAAAACAGAAAAACTAAAATCTAATTTTGGGAGAATGAATCATGCACACATGTGAAGAAACAAAGGAATCCATCAAAGTAATATAATTCTCATTAAATTTCTGCAACATTCCTTTACACAACAACTCATCTCTCTCTTTGAAAATGAGAGGATGCCCCTATTTATAGTTTTTCAAAAGAAAAATGAATGGAAAATATTAAATTTCATTGTGTGCAACAAGTTTATTTTACATTAGGGTTTCACCTACCCCCAAATATATGACAATATAAAATACTTTTTTGTCTTTTCCCTATTTTGTCATCTAGTGACCCTAGCACTATAGTAATTTTGTCTTGTAGTGGCTACCATCCTTTATAGTCACTTTGAAAAATACTCGTCATCTATAATTGGATTTATTGCATTTTTCTGGAGAGTGGCATACTCCACAAATTTCCCAATCAGAGCTTGGAGCTTATCCCATTCCATGATGTCAGATTGAAGAATCTAGAAGGATATCTTATTAAGTCTCTCTGTAATTTTCTCCAAGCTCTTAGTGCATTTAAGGGTTGCCTTGATTACTTGTTCTAACTATGAGAAAGCCCTAGAAACAAAGTCCATAAAGTTTGGTGATAGTGTATATGCGGCCCCTTACTCCATCTTCTTCTGGAAGAATGGCTTGATCTTCTTTAGATCTATTTCAAGGGAAGGCATCTCATAATCTATCATCATTTTTAAATAATCCTCACTGTCTGCTTGAAGTTGAGCAAGCCATTCAGAATCAAGCTCTAGCTAGTGCAAAGCCTTTCCTAGGACATCCTTCCTAAAATCCAACCCCATTTGCGATGTTTCAACTAGCCAGTGATCATCCTCTAAGAGTCCTAGCTTCTTTTCCCATATTGCCCATGAGAGTTGGAGGATGCTTTCAAGCTTATGATATGTGATCCTATACAACTCAAAGAACATATTACACATTCTTATCATCTTCTCTATTTGATTTTTCAAACCTCAAAACTTGTTGAATGCCTAGGTAGGTTGTTCCTTGGGTGATTCATTATCACCTTCCTCTCTCTTTTCATTCTGAGGTTGATCCTCTTTACTACCAGGAGCCTCTTGATCAATATTCTCTCCTTCGTCCAAGTCTTCTATTTGTATGTCTTTCCCCTTGTCTGACTCAATAGAAGTTATATTCTCCTTAGTGATGTTTTCTTCTTGGGGTGCTCTTTCTTCTTCACACTTGATCTCATCATGGTGTTCAAGTTCAAGGATTTTTCCTGGCACACCTTCTTCTTTATCTTTCTCTTTATCTTCCTCCTTTTCAAGAGGTGCTTCTTCTTCCTTGATTAGGCCCTTTCCTTGGCCTACTAGTGGAGGCTCTTTGTGTAACTCCACATCTACATTTGTATCAGCCCTTTCTTCCAAGAGGTGTTCTTTAGGATCAACCTTTTCACCCACATCTTTAGGCTATTGGGGAATCTCTTCATCTAATTCTTGGTCCGATGTTTCTATTATGTATCGCTCATTGAGAGCTTCAGTATCTTCTTCCAAAGAATGTGATCTCTCCTCATTGGATGCTACTTTATCCAAATTTATGCCTAACCCACCTTCTACATGTTCAAAGTAATCATCCTGATTAGAATCTTTGAGCTCCTCAATTATATCTTTTGTTGCCTCATTTTTTTGTTTTGTGTGATGTTTCTCCATCTCTTCAGAGATCTACATCATAGCTTCCATCTTTGGCAGCTCTATGGGTGGTGAAGGAAGAGGTAGGGAAGAAACAATTTGGGCCATTAGAGCCTGTGCCTTGGGGTTGAGGATTACCCCAGAGAGTTCCTTAGGTACATTTTGCATATATTATGTGAAGGCATGCAGAAGAGTAAGAAGTGGCATGGTAACAATAGATACTATGGGTAGTGGAATAGAGAGAGTAGGTAGTGGAGGAGGGAGTGAAGAAGACAATAGTGGGGATGTAGTAGATGAGGAGGAGTCAAGTACCATTATCAGAGTAGCCGGCGAGGTGGAGGCAAGGTGGATTGAGATATCCATGGTAGGTGGGGACAAAATGGGCAAGGCTTGAGAGGTGGTAAGTGGAGGAGTGGAAATGGTAGCAGTGGCAGCAGGAGTGGAAGTGACAGATGGTGAATGCAGCCACTCGGTGTCTTCTTCATGTTGGGGATCCTCCTCCTGAATGGTTGGCGTCTCAAGTACAAATTTTCCAACTTTCTTTTCCCTTTTAGATGACTCTCCCTCGGTGGTCTTTCTGGAATACACCTTGTGCTTTAGCTTCCGCTTGGTGAATCCTTTCTTTTCTTCAACCTCCTCACCAGTGGGAATTTGAGAGCTTCTTCTAATGTAGCAGGGGCTGCTCCACTGTCTGTTTCAATTTTGAGCTTATCCTCGAGCTCACCATATGTCAATTCAGCACCCTGTATTTTGAGTTAGGCAATCTTGGCATTTACCCACTGCCTCATTCTATTTTTAATGGGTCATGTCAATATATCAGAGGTCAGTGACCTCTTCTTCATTCCAATCTATGACATGTAGGGGCAAGTTGGCCACATCATTGAATCTATCATCAATTATATTATTGTCCTCTTCCACTATCTGGTCGAGCATGGGGAACAGTTTCATAGACTTCATGAACTTGGTTGTCATTCTCATGTAGTGCCTCATTCGCACTTCTTTGTCATTAGCATAGCTGGCCCAAAATTCCTTGACTTGAGGTTGATGGGCATATTGTTTTTCAAACCATTTCTTTAGCTTACCATAGGTGTCCATCCTCCCTCATCAGTGTGGAGGTCCAAGTTCTGTTCTACTAGTTCTTTCTTTGAGTACTTTGCACACTAGGTTGTAGGATAGGAATAAATGCCTTGCCAAAAGGTTAGGGGATATGGAATCCCTGCTTGATTCTTGTCACTTAAGATTGAATTGGAATTTTGCAATTTTCAAGAAAACTCTAGCAAGATCATGCGGTCATTGGGGTATCATGGCAACTGGTACGACCTCCTCAAGAATCCTTATGTTCTAACATATGTAAATTTTGGGAACTATATGAATAGATACCCAAACTATTAAATGAAGGCCCTAGTACTATGTGATAATCTTCTGTCAAAGTCCCCTCCCAGGAGCCTGATTATGTGTGCAATGAAGGTATCATTCACCCTCTAATATTCTCTTTAAAGTTCCTATATTGCAACTGAGGATAGCCGTCATAGACCTTAAGCTCTCCTCTCTTCATTCCTAGGATGCTTGCATAGAAGAGTCCTTTGTACGAGAAATTCTCCACCAGGAGGTACACTAAATATGAAGTCATATAAAACTTAGAAGTCTTCTTTACTGCGATGAGATGGTTGTGTAAGTTGTCACTGATCATCTTGGCCCAATGAAACTTGGTCTTACCCCTAATGATCTCCTCAATGAATTAAAACATCCAATATTTGAAGAAAGAAATAGTTAGTAGGCCCATTACCCTACTCAATAAGGTGACTAAGTCATGGTATTCTTTGAAAATGTCACTTCTAAACAATTCTTGAGGTACTTTGGCAACACTTCCTCTCTTCTCTTTGAACCAATGTTGGTTGATTATTGTCTTGCATGACAAAGGGTCCTACTTCCACATGTTCTCAATATATCCTTTCTTTGTTTCTTCCATTACATCGAACATGGGAATGTGGAACGTTCGGCCAATAGATTTAGCAGATAAATCTTCTAACACCCTTCCATCACAGTCAACAATTTTACTATTTGCAAGTTAGTATTCCCTACAAACCATGACCAACTCTGGGGCAATCAGTGTGGGAGGAAATCCAATCACCTTGGTGAGGACACTTGGTCTGATATTTAATGCATTCCCTATTATAGGATTGATCATTACCCTTTGTCGAAACTCGTTGATGGCCATGCACCCAAGATTTGTGTCTGATATTGAATTCCAGGTAGAAGTGAGCTTGGAGGTACACTCCACCCCATGAAACTCATACTTCAAATGATCCTTTCCTTCTTTTCCCTTTGGTGTCTTCATCGGATTCTTTCCTTTATCAACTTTCTCAGCAAGCCTCCTTGATGGTCCCATAGTAGGCTCCATAAATCCTAAATGCAAAGATGTAGTAAGTGCATTCATACACAAATCAGGACAAGTGTTAGTCAAATCCTACAAAACGAGTGTTAGATCCAGTAATACATCATCAGCAAATCACAAAATACATCAACATTAGTCATTTAAAGCTCATTTGGATTAGACATAGGAATGTGGGCCCAGTGACATGGGTTTCCTTGGGCTAGAAGTTGTTAGGAGGGACTGGGAGCAGGATGACACCATGGCCATGGAGACCTACAGGCAGCCACCCATAGCAAAAATTCCACATCAATGTGAATTTGGCAGTCAAAGTTCTTATGAGGTGATTCAACACATGCATAAATTGGTGTAGAGCAGTAAAAGTTGCTTGATGGAGCTTTGATGCATTTTTGGGTTTGAGGCATGTGGTTGCAAGGGGGTTGGAGGACATTTGGAACCTCCATCGTTAAGCAATGTTCTTCAAAAAATGGCGACCCATAGGTGGAAGTCTGCACTGCAGGGCTTGTGGGGAACTTGGACATTAAGCACCATATGTTGAAGTTTAGACCAATTTAGGAGTTGTAGAAAGGAGCTAGTGGGCCATTGTCAAATGTTTTTCGTTTGGAATAGCATTCAAGGGATGACAATCCACAAGTGATGTTCTACATAAGCAGACCTATAGCGGGCTCATGGACCCAATGCATGTTTTAATGGTTTCAAGATTTGGCAAGGGAAAAACCCTTTGCGGAACCCATCATGCAAAAGGATGAAAGTGCAAGGGCATTAGGAAACGACAACAAGGAAACAACTACCCACATGCAACCACTTGCATGGATTGGTCTGCATAGCATTTTGACTTAGTCATATTGGGTAAACTAGGGATGATAATGGAGGAGATGGATTGTGCACCGCGGAAGGATAGGAGGCTTTTGTTGCTAAGTAATGACACTCGGGCAATAATGAGCCTCATGCAACAACCAACAAGTCCTTTTAGACTTAGTAATTTTCTGATCAACTAGCAGTGGTGACATTGGTGGGGCACACAAAGGTGGATATAGGTCAAGGCTAGGCCGGTAATCAATGAATGTAAGGAGACAATCATCCACAAGTGGCAGCTCACATAAGCGGACCCGTAGCGGGTTGATAACTTAAGTGTTTTCATTCAGGATTCTTGTGTTGACTAGGGTAGTGGAGGTAATAATGCGGGCTGCAAAGGTGTTTACGCCACATGAAAAACAACGAAGATACTGTCTGGTTCCACATGCTTGTCAGGGCTCAGTCTAAGTGATTTTAATGGAGTTTTTAAAGTTCCAAGTGTGGATTCTTTTTTTGGAACTGACTGGTGCGATGGCCTCCGAGAGATTTAAGGTTTACTTTACAATTTTTATCATTAATTTACAAACCCTAACCTTGGAAAAGACCCATTTTTAGATTTTGAATGTGGGCGTACCTAAAAACAACACAATAATTGGATGGGAACCTTAGTTTCAATCTGATGTGAGCTTATGCGGGCGTGGGATCTTTATTCTCCATTTCTCCTCTTTGAAATTTTAAAAATGCATCAGTGAAAATGACAGGTGAGGTTGCCTATTTATAAGGAAAAGGTCATTTATGATGTGCATTTATGTTTAGGTACAACGGTAGGTGAGGTAGTTGAAGTTGCAGGAGACTCGATATTGCACGACTGTCAGATGGTAGGGAGAGATGTGGGCCCCACAGTGTGGGAAAACCTTCGGGTTTCTCTGCTAAGTAGTGGCTAAACGATGACGGAATTCCACAGTAGGAAACCCGCAAATGTGGGTCTGCTGAGTCCATAGATGCTGAGGTAGACTTTAAAGAGAAACCCGCAAGAGCACCTTTGCAAAAGCCAAGGACATAGGAAATTTTGGGGTGGTGAATCTTGGTCGAAGAAGAATTGGTGACTCTACTGCAAATGACCAATTTTGAGCTCAGAACTAGGGGCATGCAAAAGGAGACAAAGGAAAAGATGATCCGACAAAGGAAAAAAGGAAAGAGGGGGGATCCTCGGTCCGAACGAGGCATGTGTGTTATAGGCACAACAGGTATAATTTAGTTTCAGTGTTTCCAGTCCTGGCATTTTTCTTAGATGTCTTTGTTTTGGTGCTCCATTCTTCCACATTTCAAAGGGTGGTGTGTATTGAAGGGCTCAAAATAGTTTACAAGATTTCAATTAATACTATTGTCTTTGTAGTCTTTGTTTGTTATAGGGATTTTATTCTCTACAAAATTACCGTTATAATATGGGTATAAACAAGCTCCCGTGGTATGGTAGTGGTGTTGTGTGTTGGGAGTAGTTGGGAGTAAAACTATTTACATTCATTCCAGGTTATAAGGCTTTTTGTTCGTGGGTATTGTGGCAGGGATAAGGAAATAGTTAAATGTTATTCAATTGCTCATGGAATACAACATGAAGAACTTTAGAATTCCTATGCAGATGCAAGTGAATGAGCCACCATTCTTGGAGGAGGTCATACATGAAGAAATGTCATAGGTGTTTTGCATGGTTTTACCAAGCCTTGTGGATTGCATCAAGTCAGTAACTGGTGAAGAAATAATCCACCCACATTCACCCAGGTTACTATTTCCACCAAATTTGCTGTCAATTTTCTTATGAAATGCAATGGATTTGTTGTAGTCATATGAGTCATTAAAAATAGTTTACAAAGAAACTGTATTACAAGAATCTATTGGAGAGAGATATCTTTTGAATTCTGTTTGATGCTATAATTTGGACAATGGTGAGGCTTATGTGGCAGGGTTGTTTCCTAAATTCCCCCTCAAACATAGGCATGGGTTTACTACTGTGTATGGGGCACTAAAGAAGGGCGTAATGGATGATGATCCATGGCTCTTGTATAGGGAATTTCCAATGCATTCAACAGAATTGGGTCAACAAATGGTTGATATGATAAAGGAGAATTTTTTCCTTATCCTTAATCCTTGGTCACCAAGTGCAACATGGTCACAAGCAAGTCGCAATGGCTCAAATCGTTTCAAGGTCAAATGAGAATGAGTTGTTTGAAGGACAAGGGGATAATATGTTGGATTTATCTGAAGTTAGGATTATTCTTCTATTACAAATATCATATACTACCCAAAGTTTTCTCCTTACCAATACTATATTTCTAGTATTTTTGTAATTTTGCTTATATATTAATATAAATACTTAGGCTTAGGCCTTTTACCGATAAAAAAAAATGACACCTACAAGAATTAAAAAGTCAATATCTCTAGTAAATATCATTCACATTTTAGTGACAACATGTTTCTAGGAAAGTGCATATAGAATGGCTTAGGGCTTTAGCCCCCTATGACCGAACTCCTAGTCACCAATATGACCAAGAGTTGACCGAGCACATAAGAAATGAGGGTTGATGAGGCTAAATCACATGAAACCAATGGGAAGAATAGGTTCTACTAGGAGCTAATGGTGAAGGTCTTGGAGAGGCATGTAGTCCCGCATGTGACCACAAATTGGATGATTACAAATATATATATTAAATAGCCCTAAATTAGGTGACATGTGGGAGAACAAAGGAATACGTAGGATTTTAGGCATGTGGAAATGGGGATATATGGATATATGTAGGTATTATATTTATACCCACACTACTTGAATGTGCATGCAATGTAAGGAATATGTGCGAGAAAGAGGATACAAGGAGTATATGGGCATGAGAGTATATTTTGGAGGCAAGGAGTATACACAACAATGTATTATGTATATAGCAGATCATGAGTATATATTAATAGTCGGTTATGGATATACACAATTTTAGGAGATATACACATTGGATTGAGGGATACATCATGAATATAAGTGGTAATAGAAGTATACATGATGGTTTAGAATCTTCAACTAACAAGGAAACTTTCAAACATATATACACTAAATATTTCTCAAAATATGTATAGTGAATATATACCAAAACATGTAAAACTAGAGAACATTGTATGGTATAGTCCATATAATCAAGTGTACAAATTTTTTACAATCATACAAAAAAATTATGATACTACCCTTAAGACTCTACAAGAACCACCAAAAAATCAACAAAGTATAGAGTATTTTATGTCATTTTTGATCTCTCAATTGACCTAGCTACAATTATGATGTTCATTTGAGCCCAAAGTGCTTCTATAAAATGTTGATTCTAGGAATCACTCTAAAATATTTATAGCTTGTGAGATAGAAGAAACAAACAAACTCATAAACATATATTAGTACTAAAGGTTAGTGGTTCACATTGTATTCACCAAAATGAATACAACAAAATTTATAAGCTAGAAAAGAAAGAGAAATTGAAAGTGAGAATCTGAAATCAAGACAAACCTAGTCTATAAGCCTCATTACAAGCCTCAAAAGGAAAGATGTTATTTCATTGTAATAATGTGGCTGCTAGATCTCAAGATAACACTATGATTTATAGATGATGGAATGATCTCGAAAACGTGTGATTGCTTAGATGTGATTGAGTGAGTCAAATAATTAAGAGATATTATTTATAGACTTAGGAGATGTGGATGAGGATGATGATATTTAGATTAATTGAAGAGATTGAGTAGTCAACTCAACTAAAAATTAGAAAATTATCATTTCGAAACATGAAGAGATAATAATGAATTAGTTGACTTGATAATAGGATAATTGTGCACACAATCTTTCCATTTGCAAACTAAGTAGAATAAAGAATGAAGATTGAGATTCTAAAATGAGACTATGTTTATTGATGGATGGAGAAATATTTTCTAAATGGATATTAAGTTAGTTGATCAATGGACATGGAGTTGATTAATGAAGTCTAAAGAGTAGCTAGAAATATAAAATTATTTTAAAATGGAAATTAGCTCACATTCAATTAAATGGATAATGTAAAAAATATTATATGATTATTAATTAATAAATGATAATATATGGTAAATGGTAATAAATAGATTATGATTAAAATAAATAGTGAATGTGATTAATGACAGGTGAATTATATGATGATTAGGGTTAGGTGGAATAATTTAGGTGTCTACAAAAAAAATAAATGAATTTTAACATTACATAATTAATTATATAACAATATTAGTCTATACATATTTTGATTAGAAATATAAATTTTGAATTGTAGAAATAATCATTGTATCATATAATTAGGTACACAATTCTATTAAATATCTTCATTATTTGAAATAATTAAATATTTTGAATAGTTAGTATTTGGTTTGCATCAATCGAAGTTATGTATAAAAGTATCGTTTGTAGCTCCTCTTTTAAAGTCTTGACATTTTTATGCATTGAAACACACTGTTATCAAATGAACACATAGTTTGTGACAATTTTATTGTAATGGTGTGAACTTGCATCCCTTACAAATTCCCCATTTATACACCCCTTACCTTAGAAAATATGATCCTGATGATGTATTTTCCACATCCACTTTCATATTTCATCCACTTGGAATCTCATTTGTGTGTCAGTGGGCGAATTTCTATTAGGGACACTAGCGCGATGCACAGACATCTGCACAACGCGCTTCCATCCTTATAGGTTTCCTCCCTCTAAAATCTATAGAGGCATTACACTCCTCCATTGGATGTGAAGTGTAACGTTCACTGCTCTTTGAGTTGACATCAAAAGGTTTTTTGCCTCCTTCATTCATTCAAATTTCCTATTCTTTCATTCAATCCAACTTCTTCATGCTTCTTCAATCTTGCACACACTTTGGGACAACTTCTTGATCAATCTCACTCAATTTAACCTCCTTTAAACTTCACCACCACCATTGTAGTTGCAAGTTGCTACATTTTTGGATCCTCCTCTTCATTGTTGCAGTAAGGGCTTTGGAGAGCTTGCAAGCTCACATCTTCCTCCATTTTCCTTGAGTGTACTTGGTTGAGAAGGTGATATCCTTCCATTTCCATTTAATTTTTCATCATCTACTTGTGTAGTAGTATATTGTTATTTGAGCATTGCTTGGTATTTCCCTTTCTATGTACTTTATTATCTTTCTACAATCATTGCTATTTGCTTGTTCATGGAGGTGGAAACACCAAAGTGGGGGACTGACTAAGGTAGTCCTCTAAACAAAGCACCAACATTTTCTCATTCTTGTGTGTATAGGTTGTTCATCAAGTGAAGATCTTGAAGGCCTAAATTGGTAGGTTTAAAGGTTTGTTTTTACCACCTTTTCTCTTGTCAAATTCTAGCTCAACATTGTTAAAGTATTCTTCTTGTTATTTTTTCTATTCTACAATTTCTATCTTTGCCATAGCATAAAAATTTGTTAGTTAGGTAGTTAGTAGGTTTTTTGACATTCTATACTATACCTTGGGTATGTGCAGGATCATCATGGAAAAAATAGGCCCTTAGGAAAATAATGCAAAAAAATTAAAGTTGGGCAACTTGACGTAAAAATTTGAATAAGTTATCTATATTATTTCAAAAATATGTAAGAATACAATCTATAGAAAATTGAATGTAGTTTCTAAACTACTAGGTTTGTTTTAAAAAAATAAAAATCTATTTGGTGAAAATTTGAAATTTCAATGTAGTAGTACTTAAATTTCAAGGAAAAAATAAGAAGTAGGTGTCTGTCTGACCACCCTAACCACAATAAAATGATAATATTTTTTATAAGATTTTAAATATAAGTAGAGGACTCATGTCCCGATGTGATGCATATTTTTTTGTAATTTTTTTCCTAGTAAATAATTAATTATGATTTTTTAATTACAACTCTTAAAAAATATAAAAAACTCGTATGTTTGACCACCTTAACTTGGTCAAAACTTCATGAAATTCAATTTTTCTTTTTTTAATCCTATAATATACAAAGCATAGAATGTGACACATGTTTTGGATTAAAAAATGTGATACTATTTGAAAGCTATAGATGTTTTTCAACCAGCCTATCAATCAAGACTTTAGTCGTAATTTGAATAGAAAATAAATAATAATTACTTATTAAATTCAAAGTAAAGCATAATTTATATTTGTGGAAAGCTGAGAGTCTCCTTTAAAAACCCTTTTCGTTTCATCAATTTTGGGTAAAAAGAAAGTCGTCAGGCACAAACCCATCATATTGCCACTTTTTGGCCCATCATGATCCTGCACAAACCCCCTTACACTTTTGGTCCATATGGACGCTAGCATGTCTGTAAGACCCTTTAATGTTAAACCTTTTCAATCCATTTGTCTAGTTTGAGGTAGATCAGGGCAGCCTATTGTTTTAGACTCTCCTGTGACCTAAAGTCCCTGAGCAGTTAGTCACCCTCCTCTACATTTACTACAAATGTAAATTTAGAAATAAAAAACTAAATTCCTGAGAAGGTTAAATCTTCTATTTTTTCTTTTCTTGATCATCAATTCCCAACTTGTATAAGATAAACATTGTAATTGATTAGAGTTTTTAATTTTCTCTTTCAAAGAAGAGGCAAATTAAAACTTTATAACTTTGAGAGAGTCTGCAACTAGTTTTACATACCTAATCATGCTACTGTGAGAGAAATTGTAGGTGAGCTTCTTTCTTTCTAATAATCTTGTACATGGATCCTTTCGCATTTTTGAATAGTGATCAAAAGTGAATGTGGTCTCTATATGAATATATTTTATGGATTTGACTCTAGACATTATTGTAAATATGAGGTCTTTGATTGTGGTTTTATTCAGTCTAAGGCCTTATGATTCATGTATAGTGATAGCCCATGGCATGGATAGTGGTATTTTTCTTTTGTTGCATCATGATACAGGTTGTATTGGTATAGTTTTTGGGTTTTTTTATCCCATGGTGGACCATTATAGCTATTATATATTATTGTAACATATGTTGACAATTTTGGCAGTTTAGATCCAATGGGATATACAATATCTTTGATCACTCCAAAATATTCATTTACAAGTCTAGCTTGGATCTATAAGTTTGTTGTAAGAATGACATGTTGAATTTTTTTTAGTAATACCTTTTGGGGAAGTTGCTCGTCACTATTATCAATAACTAATTTACACTGTGTATTTACTACAAAATTTAGTGCAATAGGTAAATTTAGTAGTTTTAACATTAAATCTTGTTGTGTAATGTTACTAGCTCATTAATAGCAAAAAAGTGTATCGACTGGTCAAAATATTCTTCTTCAATTTTTGTTAGCCATTGATCTGTGCGAGTCATTAATAATTCCCAATCATATTATGTTGACCTTCCACATTGCACGTGTTTTGAAATGTATGGAAAAGTTGTATTTGAATTAGATTGCTACCTTGTTATCTAAATATCATTTGTAATGTAATGACAGTATTAATTTTTACCATAGGTTTCTCATAGTTGTGTGTGATGCATAGATAGGTTTATCCATAATAGGTGGCAAATAGGTAAGGTCTCCTATAAGAATCATAGAAATTCCACCAAATAAAATATTTTGTTGTTGGGGGATTGCTTCATGTAACCTGCTATCATTTTTTAATAATAGTTTTGGGCCAATTGATGAAGCTCATCTAATTAATAAGAGTATATTTTCATGTCTTCTTGAAATGTTGTCAATGTTTTCCCTTGCAATGGTTGCATTTCTCTAATTGGAATCTTGAGGGTTGCATGTATAGTCGAGGCTTGTATATTAAATGTTGCAATTCCTATTAGAGTGAGAATGAGGAATGGATTTACTCTTTGTGGTATGAAATATTTAAGTGTGTTTCTTATGCAACTAATATATAGGATTTTCTAGTTCCTACAATTCCTTGTGTGACCATATATAGAAGTTGTTTTGAAGAATTATATTTTGAGTGATTTGTAATGATAGTAAGTGCTAATTATTGTTGAGGTTATAATGTATAGTTTTGGTTGTACAAATTTAAGGAGGAATGAACATCTTGTTGGAACATTGTGTTTTTGTTTTCAAAGGGAATTGCAATACATATTTTTAAACATGTTGTTAAACAATTATGTTTTTTCTTTAACATTAAGAAAACTATTCACCTTTTTACAATATACAAGCTTGCTTAAATTTAGGTCAATAACCAAAGGTCAAATTAAATTAAAGTAATAAGAAATAAGTATTGAAATTAGTGAAATTTAGGGTCATACCATCTTAAATAAAAGAACAAAAGGAAATACGTATCATTATATGTGAGATAAAGTTTGTTCACAAAGAACGCAAAAGGAATTTGAATAAGATGTTGAGATGCTAATTAATTACAAAGCACCTAAATCAAATTTTAAAACACACAAAAAACAGAAGTTTAAAAATTTCTCCGCATGTATATTCTTGCAATAATGCAATTCATAGGTATAACCATCTAGATAAACCTCTTTACGTAAGTTATAGTATTACATACATAGCCAACATTGACAATTAGTCAAACTATAATGTATTAGTTCAACCCAACAATGCTATTTATAATCATGAAAAATATTCATATTGATGTTCATAATTAAATAGGGGTTTATAATGCTATTTGTAATTATAAACAACTATAATAACAAAAAAAAGTTGTTCTAATATATGAAGTTTATTATTTAATTCCACTAATATCATGCCAAAGGATGATTAATAATGTTATTCACTCTTAATGACAAATAATATTAAACATATAAACAAGTGAAGTCTATCTCAAATTATAAAGGATATAGAAATTCTACAAGATGTTATAGACGCAACAACCATATACATGTATGCAAAAATGCATAAATTTAAACAAAGCTTAAGAGTTACTAGGCAAAAAGTCTCAAGCAGATAGAAGCATGTATGAAGCAAGTGAATGCTTGACAAAATTCCATAGAGAAATTGATATTATGGATTGCAATAGTCACAAATTTCAGGCCAAATTAAGGTTGTTGTAGAGTATGGATACGTACCAAAACAAGTGACGCAAGCATCAAGTTCTTGCTGGAGAGTGATGCATTTTGATTTAGAGGAGAAAGAAAATAAAAAAGTAGTGACCATTCTTGTCATGCAATTAATATATTCATGTGAAAGGGTGCAAAAATCTTGTTTCAAGCTCAAGAATCTAATTGCTCTAAATGCCATTAGATCTATTTTTACTCTAGTACTATGAATTTCATGATAGCAGCATTTGAAATTAAGGTCGAATATAATGTATGAACTATGAACCACCATGCTCAAATGACAAATCTCTTGAACTGGTCAGATTCTAGAGACCATATGTATAAGCTTCATTAATTTGAGAACTATATACCTAGTGGCTAGAATGGAAACCTTTGGTTGTCTTGTCAACCAGGGTTCAAATTGTAGGGTAAAAACAAATGAATTTTAGTGAAAGTGATAAGACATTTAAACAAATTTTGGTGTGCTTTAGGCTAAGACAATTTGAGACAAACTAAGCAAAAGACTTGGTGTAGCACCCCTTGAACTAATTTTTGATAGGAGCTCTAGTGGTAGCTTTCTTAAGTGAGAACATATGCTACAATCATTATTAAAACCTATATAGAACAACTAATTAACTTTATTTGAATGAAACAAATTAAGGTATAAAATTTATCTAACTATATTAATAAGATGAAGTCTTCTCTTATGCTAAAATCTCACTTTCATAGGGCCTTGAAAGATGAAGTTTTGGTCAGCATTTATTAGTTCATCATTAGTATGGTAAAAACAATATTCAAAGGAGAGGCTAAGAAAAGTGTTGTAGCAGAATATGACATACAAATCTATCTTTAAAAAGCTACTTTTTGGTTGTCAAGTGCTGGAATAGTCCAATTTATTTATGAAATTCTTCTAGATATACAAATGGACCTTTAGGTACTCAACCAAGAGCAACAAAACTTACAATGATATGAAATCTATAAAGAATATATGTTTTGATTATGTTTTGTATATGTTTTGCTTATGTTTGGAATATGATTTCTTAAACTAATGGGGTAGCTGGCATGATCTCAAGATAATGTAATCTAAAAAGGTATATGTTTAAAATATAATGAAATCTTAATATCATAGTGAGTTGATCTTGCAGCAAGAAGATAGTGACATTGCCTTGGACTAACATTATAAAAAAGAAAACTCACAGCCAAGTTTTTAACTTATTGCAATGTAGAGAAATGATCAAGCCCCTATTAGTAGTGACATAATATTACCTAAAATGGGGGAACTTGTGCAACCTAGAAGAAAGGATATTTTTAAAATTTTATGTTCTAAGCCTTTACACAGTCACTCTGTTGATTCAAGTTGTCTGAATAAATATGTCAAAACTTTTTGAAAAAGAATCTTCGAAATGCTTGCTAATTTTTTAGAATTGTCTACTGATATTCACATCAAATTGTTTTATTAACCCAAAACTAGTGGGATTTCATGAGCACTAAATTATTGTATCTGTATGAGATAACAATATGTTGACAGCAGTATATAATTGTCAATTTCCAAAGAAAGACACTTTTGAAAAGGTTTATGACTCAAAATAGCCAGTCTAAAACAAGACAATATATGGAAAATATTAAAGTCTCATGGTTCAAAATTTTCCAAGAAATCTACTAAAAAGCTAGTAAAATGGTAATTTAATACAGTCATCAACTGCAACAAGCTTAGTAAAATGGTAATTTAATATAGTCATCAACTGCAACAAGCTTTAGTAGTTACAACTCTTTGATAACTATAGTTAAATAATGAACTCAGTTACATGTTTACATCAACTAAGAATGGCCATGGAGGACCATTAGAAAGAAAAGATTGATAATCTAGTATTGATAGCTCTCTTCTTAAAAATCTGCACTGTCAATTCTTGATTAGAGTCGCAGAATAATGAGCAATATGCCTCTACCAATATTATTCAGCCATATGCCTGTACCAACATAAATCTGTTAGAAAAAATGCCAAAAAGTATAGTCATGCAAGAAGACAAAACTTGGGCACGACAAAGGTGCATCATTTAGAATTGTATCAAAGGATCTACTTGTAATTTGTAAACTATGTAATCTTATTAACAACAAATGAGTAGAATCAGAATACAAAGAGTTTAATAGGAAATAGAGACCCAATACCAAGCAGGTAAACACACACCATAGGATGTTAAGTCCACTTAATGCAGCTAATCTGTTGACAATGCATGCTTGATATATTAGTGAAGTCGAATTATAAAACTGGGTAGATGCCAGGAAATCAAATATATATGGTTCCTGCATCTTATTTGAAATTAGTGGGAACATTCATTAATTTTGCATTTGAGCCAGATCAGTTGATTTCAAAAAAATTGTGTAAAAGCTTCGTAGACCAATAACATGTCCTAATGTCAAGAAAATACAAACAAAATAACTCAGAATTGCATGAAAAGACATTGAAGGCTGTTCAAAAGCAAAATGAATATAAGTATAAAAGACCTAAGTTAAACAATTTCCATTGTTGAGTGAGGATCAAATCACCAAATTATGAAACCCGTGCATATATATATACAAGGAATACAAGTTACAAGAAGATGCAAAGATGGAAGACAATTGCCAAATTACTGGTTTAAGTGTACAACAAAAATAGTAGGAAGGAAAAATGAGACTTTGGAATTTTATTATTTTGTCTAAGTATAATGTGTTATAATCTTGCGTAATTCCAAGACTTAGCCTTTGAAAGGTGAACTTTGTTTCTTGTGTTCTCCCAAAATATTCAGAAATTCAAACAGTTATCAGTGACTTCAAATCTAAATTGTACTATTTTCATGCCATAGTAATGAAATAAATGTTTTTGGTGTCATCCAGGAATGACTTGATATTTGTGTCATTTCATAGTTGTGTTATTGTAGTCACATATATCAAGTTATTGTTTTTTAATAAGAAAATTGGCATTATATTAAAGGGGGATGATTACATCCTGAACAAGTATTACATACAGATGAGAACATATATCTGCAGCTCAAAAAGACCATCAGATTGGGTGTGGAATCACAATATATTGAACAAAGACTAGTATCCTGAGATTGACTATATAAGATACATCTGTACCACAGATTATTCCTAATGATGATTGGTATAGTATGGGGTGACATGCAAAACCTTTTCCAGAACTCCTCCTCTCTCTTCGTAAGGAGAGCCCTCAGGTTCTTCTTTCATTGTTTAGAGAAGCTCTATGTTGACATCGGACGAAAATCCCAGTGGCAAATGAGATATTTTGTGCTTTTTTGGTGGGTTAAGGATCAGGTTCAGACAAATCTAGAGGCCATTTGTCTTTGGAATTGACAAATGAGTCAGACTGAGCCACAGTTGTCAGTATCTGTTGGAGCAAAATCATAATCTGCTGATGTTGAATCATAAGCTGATTATGTTGTTGGGTGGCATGGGTTATCATTTGGTTGCGATAAGCAAGTAGAGAGAAGTGCCTCGATATTGTAAGTTCTAACTTAAGATAAAACTTCTATTGAATCAGCACAGAGAGGATGGTGAGGTAAAATGGTAGTATGAACATGTGGGTGTTGGTGCTGGAAACAGGGTTGAGAGCTACAGGACAAAAAATAGAGCTGTAAGTGGACAAAAAATAGAACTGTAAGTGGGAGACAAGAAAAGTTGAAAGGGGAAGTAAAGAGCACTGTTTTGATGGACTTGCTTCTTAAAGAGGATTACTGGTTTGGGTCCCACTGGGAATTGAGACTGCTGATACTCATAGACCAATTTTCTCTTTCAATCTATTGAAATCTATATTGAAGGCACTCTTTGAATATCCCTTCACACCTTCTTCCCTCAAAGAAGATCATCAATAGAGTTGTTAGGAGGAACATATGCCAAGAGTACTTTCACATCACTAATAACTCCTCTACAACCTCTCAACACAAAGCTAGCTTTCTATTTTGAGCATTTTTACAAAATGTGAATGGCGCCACCATTTTACCTAGCTATCTCTGTTATATTTGCCATATGGTTTGAGATCCCCAATTACCAACTGAAGGCTATGCTCTCATCAATTGTAGGTTGAGACTAACCACCACATTCCACAATCTGTCATCTTTGTTCCTTCCAGGAAGGTAAATTTGAGGAGCACTTTATTTTAGGTGTCACGCGAACTATTAAACTCAGGAAGTTAGCCTTGTCTACAAAAACACAGGTAATTGTCTGTCCACTTTCTTCCACTATCTTGCTTAAAAATGTATGGCCATTTTTCTCTGAGAAGCTCATTTTCACGAATAGTTCTTACCATGGGACCCCTAGAGCTACCTGGCTTATCACTTCCTTTCAGCGCTTCACAAATGTTGATAACACTCCCTTTGGATACTATCAGACCATGCACAGCTAGAGAGAGACCAGTGAGATGGGCATCGCATACTACCACTATAGTGTCCCGTCTCTCCCATCCATTTTAAGGTGTAGCGGGCCTTCATTTTTCAATATTAGGTACATATTAATTGTCTTGGCTAACAACCCAAAACACAGTAGCAAGCACCCATCACTAGCTTTTTCTCTACATTCATAGCCTCATCGGTCATTGAGAGGAGCTTGGTTCAGCCTCAGATTGTCCAGCCATGCCTCTTGAGTCCAAGACACTCCCTAATGGACTTTATCCGTTATTAGCTGCTTCATGGTAGTTGATGTTGGTTGGGCTTAAGTGTCACACACTAAGCCCTGACTTTTTGAGTCAGTCAAAATTGAATACTTTCCGTTTCCGTTTTCCGTTCAACTGGGCACTGTCACGGCTGGGCTTCATACAAGTCACTGTCACAGCTGGACTTCGTACAAGTCCCTCCCTGTTCATGTGCCTACATCGTGCCAGTTTGTCAGTAACTTACCTAAGTACTTCTTTTTCTACATTTCTCAACGCCGCTCGGAGTTATTCATATTTTATGGATGATGGTGTGGGAAATTTGAAGGTTTTTGGCATGAAATCAAAGTAATTTTTTTATTTTAGATTTATTTTAAAAGATTATTTGTTATATTTTAAAATAAATTATTTATATAAAAATATCTAAGATAATTAAATACTACAATGAATTATATAAATTAAATTTAAATAAATCTATTGTATTAAAATAATTGATATATATATTTATAGTCTTATTTTATATATTATTTATTATTTATATAGTATTATTGTATATTGTTATATATTTATATATAACATATTATTTATTATAATATATTATATATTATATTATATTATATAAATTATTTTTATATAAATTATATAATCTATCTTCATAATGATTGTCTTTATCTCTTGTATTGACTTTTTTTAAAAATAGTTAAATAGTTAGTACAACAATATGATTTATTAGTCTCAACTATCATACATAATATATGTTGATTTGCATTTAATTAATTACATTTATTTAATTAGCTTATATTTGGTGAGCTTTTCTAGCTTACACAAACTAATTTTTACCCATATGAGGGTTTTTCATATCAATATATGTATGGCATATACATCTCATTGACTTTTTAGAGAATGTTTTTGGTAGTCATTCTTTTGTTTCTATATATTTATCTATGAAACATAACAAGAGTTTATTTCTCTAAAAATAAACACAAAATTAAATAAGAAATAATATAAATATATGAATTTTACCATTATTTTTACACATTTATTTTTTTAATTAAATTATTTTTTATTAATGTAATATACTTTATCATATTTTCACATAAAAAATCATGTTTAATCATTTTTTATTCTATATATTTCACTAATTTACAACACTTTCCTATTTTTCAAATGAAAATTGTTTCATATTTCTAAGACCTTATTTTGCGCTTATCTCTATTCATCCCTTATTTTCATTTTTATTTTTTTAGTCTATTATTTTATGTCTAAAAATACATATATAAGACCTTTTAGGGTTCTTTATCTTAATATCTCTATACAGGGAGATATGGTGGAGAACTTGTGCTCTTGACAGGGAGGTCACAAGTTCAAATCCTGCAGGGGGTAGGGTATGTACACCTCGTATTGTGGAGCATGAGTTGGGTGCCTCCAGGGAGTACGAGGGCCTCGTATTATAACTTAATATCTCTATATTATAATCTTATTATAAAATATTAGTTCAAAGTATTTTATTCTAAAATATAATGCAATTATAATTTATTAATGAGATTTTATAATTTATTAATAAACATCATTTATTTATTTTTATTAGCATCCATATCATAGATATAAAATTTAGAAAGTTCAAAAATAAAAATAATACATTTATTACTAAAATATTAGTTCAAAATATTTTATTTTGGTTTTTTATATATATAATTCAATTTGATTTGAGAATTTATAATTTATTGTGTGTAATCATAAAAACACATAAACAATTTAAATTTTTAACAATTTAATAAAATATAAATTAATATAAATAAGAAAAATTTAATAAGAATTATAAATAAATTTATGAAATATTGATTTAATTATTTTACCAATCTATTTTAACCATCCAGAAAAATTTAATCTTTAGTGATTGCAACATTATTCCAACACATCTTTTAAACTGACAAATAAACATTCAAAAAAATTTAATTTTTATATTATAACATTCATAAGTTAAACCTTTTTATACACAATGTCAAGGTAAGTATAAAAATACATAAAATTATTTATAAGCAACTTAAATTCTTAACAACATATAATAGAGTTTAGATTTGTTATATTGCTCATATATCCTAAATCTAAAAATATTTTAAATTATATAATTTCAAAACAAAATGAATGAATTGGTAGAAGATTATTTTTATTAAAGTGATAGAATCTAACTCCAATACTAACACTAGTTATAAGTCTAACCATAACCCCAACCCTAAAACTAACATTAATTAACTTCAAACCAAACTCTAATTTTATATCCAACCCTAAACATAACTATGATTCTAAAACTAACATTAATAAAACTGTAATTGAACCATAACCCTAACCCTAATACTAAGCCCTACCCCAATTGAACCATAACACTAACCCCATGCTTTATTATAGAACCTTAATCTTTACCCCAACCCTAATCTTAATTCAACACTATACCTAATTTAAATTAAATTCTAACCCTAACCTTTTAAACTAACAAATAAACATTGAAAACAAATTTATTTTGTATATTATAACATTCATAATACACAATGTCAAGTTAATTATAAGAACACATAAAATTATTTATAAGCAACTATAGAGTTTAGATTTTCTATATCTCTCATATATCAACATAAATTTGAAAATATTTTAAATTATATAGTTTCAAAAAAAATGAATGAATTTATAGAAGATTATTTTTAATAAAGTGATAGAATCTAATCCCAATATTAACACTAATTATAAGTCTAACCATAACCCCAACCCTAAAACTAACACTAATTAACTTCAAACCTAACTCTAATTTTATATCCAACCCTAAACATAACTATGATTCTAAAACTAACATTAATAAAACTATAATTGAACCATAACCCTAACCCTAATACTAAGCCCTACCCCAATTGAACCATAACACTAACCCCATGCTTTATTATAGAACCTTAATCTTTACCCCAACCCTAATCTTAATTCAACACTATACCTAATTTAAATTAAATTCTAACCCTAATTGAACCTTTTAAACTAACAAATAAACATTGAAAACAAATTTATTTTGTATATTATAACATTCATAATACACAATGTCAAGTTAATTATAAGAACACATAAAATTATTTATAAGCAACTATAGAGTTTAGATTTTCTATATCTCTCATATATCAACATAAATTTGAAAATATTTTAAATTATATAGTTTCAAAAAAAATGAATGAATTTATAGAAGATTATTTTTATTAAAGTGATAGAATCTAATCCCAATATTAACACTAATTATAAGTCTAACCATAACCCCAACCCTAAAACTAACACTAAATAACTTCAAACCTAACTCTAATTTTATATCCAACCCTAAACATAACTATGATTCTAAAACTAACATTAATAAAACCCTAATTGAACCATAACCCTAACCCTAATACTAACCCTTTCCCCAATTGAACCCTAACACTAACCCCAAGCTTTATCATAGAACCTTAATCTTTACCCCCAATCCCAACTCTAATCCTAATTCAATCCTATACCTAATTTTAATTAAAGTCTAACCCTATTTGAACCTTAAACTTATGTTTAGGGTTAGGGTTCAATTCAGGTTAGGGTTGAATTATGGTTATGATTAGGGTCAAAATTCAAATAGGATTATGGTTGGATTTTAATTAAGGTTATGGTTGAAGTTTAATTGAGGTTGCTATTCACTTAGGGTTAGGATTCGATTAGTATTCAATTTGGGTTAGGGATCAATTAGGGTTACAATTCAATAAGGGTTTAATTAAGGTCAGGGTTAAGATTAGTCTTAAATTAGGGCTAGGATTAGAGTTAGGGTTCAATTAAGGTAAGTGTTATTATTTATTTTAGGGTTAGGGTTCAATTAGAGTTCTCTAGGGATTTGATACAATTAGGGTTAGGTTTCAACGATACCTAGGGTTACGATTACAATTTAATTAGTGTTAGAGTTAGGGTTATAATACAAGTTCAATCAAGTTAGGGTCAAGGCTTAATTAGTGTTAGAGTTAGGGTTGCAATAATAAAATTTTCCATAATGATATGGAAAGAAATTCAATTGGATTCATATCCAAATGCACAAATAAGAATTAATAATTAAGAATTCTCTAGAACTAAACCTATGACAACAAATATAATCCTTACCTTAATCATTTGTTCTTGTTACTCAACAGTCCCACCTCATCAATAATTTCATTTGTTCTTGTGTGCAACTCTTGTTAGTTGCTGCGAAGGAACTATAGGCACGCCTCTTCCTTAACTAGTTATTAATGTTTTGAACTTCAACCAATCAAAATTGATTATTTTCCTTTATACATTATATTTAATTTTTTTTTCTAAAGTTAAATGCATTTTTTTTAACTTTTCTAATTTTCAAAATTATTTCTCTTGAATATTATTGGCTCAAAACTTTTGAGCGATAAGGGCGATTTTCCCGGATCCATTATCAAAGTTGCGATTATAGTGGGAGATGGAAAGGACAGGAGAAAATTAAAATTACTTTTAACTTAACTATTCTATTAACATTTGTAATCTAAATTTAACTAAGTCTAAATGCTAATAAATTCCCCTATACTAATTTCTTAAATATTCTATGTAATTTAAATTATATAGGTTAATTATTCAATTTGTTTATGCAATACAAACCTTGTTAATTCTTGATATTAATAAATTCAAGTATGCTAATTTTTTGAAGATTATTTTTTTGTTAAATAAATTTATCTATACATTCAAACTATATATTTTAAGATTAATTTTTGGTTATATTAATTTTCATTTTCCTTTGATAAATTAAAATATATTTATTGAAATCTATTTTTATAATATAGAATCAATTAATACTAATATCTTTTGAAATTTGATAAATTGAACTAAATTAATTTTCTTTTAAAAAAATACAATATGAAAACAATTAATTTCTAAATAGTTTTAATATAATTACTTTTATAATAATTTGATTATTTTAATAATTAAACTATATTATTTTTGATAATACTAAATTAAATGCTAAATTAGTTTGATCTATTTTATTTAAAAAATAAATTTACTAAATCTATTTACTTTGTCAATAAATAATAAATCCCTTTATAAAATAAAATTTTAACTAATATACTTTTGCATCTAGATAAATAAAATCTATGTCTAAATAATGAAAAAATTAACTAAATCTTTTTCCTTATCCATTTAATTTAATTATCATTCTAAAGTTTATTGGTCTATTATCAAATATTTCTTAAAAAAATAACCAATTTTTTTTCCTTATTTTCTATTACAATTATAAACTTATGATTTTTTCTATTTATTATTTTAAATTTCATTTTTGAAATTTTAATATAAACTTCTATTTAAATTTTTAATTTGTGATTTTCAAAAGGTTTTTTTTAGCATGATAAGGCTTTTATCTAAATTCTTAATTTATTATTTTAAAGGGAAATTTAATTAACATACAAAATGATAAATATTTGGTTTTATCTATAAATTAAATATGGTTCTCAATCATTTTAAATAAAAATTTCTACTTTTCAAATAATTTTTCTCATAACATGAATACAAAAAATTACACAAATCTTAGGCTCCATGGAAAATGTGGCCAGTTAATTGAAACCATTTAGTTAAATTCTCAACAGTTTGGCAGTTATTTATTTTTAACGGTTTTGGTTATGTCAACTACATTTTGCTCTCAAATTTATTGTTACTTCATTGTAACCTTTTTACTTATTTTGACATCAATTACTTTTTTTTTGCATAGAAGCTTTTTTTTACTGTTGAGTTGTTTAAAATTTAATTGATTTTTTGTTGTCATTTCCATTCTTTTTGTTTCAAAGGTGGAATAATGGATGAGAATCATGGCTTTTATTTTCATTGTTTAAATTTGGTGGTTAATAATTAAAATAGTTTTTTTCTTAAATTCTCTTTACATTTCATTTTTTGTGTTTTCCCATTATTTTTGTTGGAGCATTTAGATGGATAGTTTCTAGTAGAAATCGATTTTTTAATTTCACTCCACTTGAAAGTAGATAGTGGCTTATCATCAATTGACTAGTAGGATGGATGAATCATGCCTTTTCCCTTTTTATCCTTTTCCACCCATGTATGATATTAGAAAGATGGTAGCAAAAGAAAATCTATGTTTCTTTTAAATAATTTTTTAAAAATCTTAGCATTGGCTAGGCCCTATGAGTTAGGATTGGTGGTTTTTTTGCTCTCTGACTTCATAGTATAAATTTGCATGAATAGAAAGGAAGATTAGAAGTAGGTTTGAAAATTGTTTGCTTCCTCCCAATAATTTGCATGAATATAAATGAATATTAGAAGTAGGTTTGAAAATTGTCTGCTTCCTCCCAATTTAGCATGTCTATACTTTTGTGAATCTAACTATAGATGGTGTGGTAAACAAATGGATATGTTTTTATGGAGGGAATACTTTTTGGGAAGTGAGGAGTGATTGCTATAATTAGGGATTCAGGAGAATTTTTTCTATCAAACTGAGATGTAGTGTAATTCAGTATGCATGAATATTGGCGGGAAGAGGGTGGGGTGTCTTCTTTATGAATATTGGCAAGAAGGGGGTGGGGTGTCTTTTTTCCTTTGTTTTTGCTTTTGGCATGTTAGAAACTAACATCTATAGATACTAGAGACAAGGAATATATCAATTTCAATCCAATTTGCATGAATTTTGTTGGAGCTTGAAGACATGGTTTGCATCATCAAGATTTTTGAGTTGGGAAAGGTAGTTCAGGACATGAGAAAGCCGATCAAGTTATATTTGATTAAGTTTGGTTTTTGTTGATATAAGAAAATTAAATAATAAGAGTCTAAAAATATTGAGCTAGCCTGATTCTACCCTCATTCATCTATCCCTTAGATAAACTAATTTATAGTCTCATTGCATGATTTGGCTCTAATATATGCCAAATATTTCAAATATTTCTTGTGGTTTGGATGACCAAAGGGGCATAAAGTCTTGTTTTAATGGTTTTCCAATTCAATATTTCGTTACCTATTCTTTGGCATCAAGGCCACCATAGACTTGCTAAGAGGACATTGCATGTTCCGGCATGAACTTGAAGTTCCAATGACCTCCAATAAGATTCTCATGTGCCTCTTGAAGTACATTCCCAATCTCTTACCGCACCACACACTTTAATATCTAGTTGGGCCCCAGCTTGAACAACAATCCATTGATCAGCTAGAAAGCCTTGGTTTCCCATGCTAACCTTTAGTTGTTTCTTGCTTGTAATTCAAGTATATTAAATGAGGTTCGATTAATACATGACAAAAAATAGTGATCAACATTAATTAGAAAGATGCAACAATAAATATTAATAGAGGGAATTCATTCATATTTTTGTTCATCAGTTTCTAAACTTATTGAGTTTTGCAGACATTAGGCATCTATAAGAGGACTTAGGACTATATGCTTTCATTTTCATTTGTGTAGAAAATTGTAACATTTAAGCAGGGTGGTTATACATGACTATATGTACAATGAAAGTTCTAAAGATCGTTGCTTTTTTAAAGAGGATTTTTTATCATATATGTTGAATGGTTAAGGAAATATTTGAACTCATAAATATTTAAATAATGCCGACAACATGCAAATTGTGCTTTCTTCATGGCCTAAATTCTTCATGGCCTAAAAGCACAACCAGAGCATCTTAGAATTTTGAAGTGACCAAAATTCTTTTGTTATAAGGGTCATATTCTAATGAAAGACAAAGTTGACTCTATCAATGATCAAATTCCTAAATTTAGGTGACAATCGTGACCAATTGTTCATAAAAGACAACAAACTCAACAAATACAAACAAAACTATTCTAAAACTTTTTGGCAGGAACTTCGCTGCTCTGCAGCTCTTGTTTTAATAGGAATTAACAATATTCTTATAACATTCTTTTTCTTATATTGTCTTGTAGTTGTTAAAATTTTAATGTCAAATTTATATTAATTTTACATTGTAAATTTATATTATATTGTAAAAATTAATATTGGAAAAATGGTAGAGTCTATTTGATTATCTATTAAGTTTATAAGGTAGTGTATTATTGTAATGTAAAGATTAGTATTTACAAAATTTATTAATCTTTTGTTGTAAAATTATTTTTTATTTTTCAAAATTTGTATATTATATTAATTTTAGCTATTATATTTTTTATTAATAAAAAATCCAAATTAATCAAAAATTATTAAATTTCTTTAATAATTTCAACATTATATTACACTTGATTTTGTTGTTGTAAGTTGCTTTTAAATGAATGGTGGTATTTTCTAATTTTGATTAATTGTAATATTTTTTCTACCTTATTCATTACTGATATTTTTTAATAACAAAACTAATTGCAAAAACATTGCCTATGGAAAGTACTAATAATATAATATATAATGTAATATAATAAATAATATGTTGTATAAATATATAATAATATCTAATAAAATATATTATTATTGTCATATATATATATGTGTGTGTGTGTTTTATAGAATTTGTTTCTTCAATATGAGCATCACAATAGAAGGTTTAGATGAGCACTCATTTGTAATGGAAGATTAGGATCTCAAGTAGTTCATGTAATAAAAAAGATTGAAAAATAAAGATTAAAAGTTTAGATTTAGATTAAAAATGTGAAAATTTTAGTGGTATATTTTTAAGGGTAGGTGAAAAAGATATAAAATCAAGCTTAAAACCATTGTTGAAGAGATAGACACAATGTAATAGTAATGAAACGAAATGATTGTAAAGATTTTTTTTTTATCTGAAAGTGAGATGTATATGCCATACCTATATTGATATGAAAAGCCTTGATATGGGTAAAAAATAGTTTGTGTAAGGTAGAAAGGTTCACCAAATATAAGCTAATTAAATAAATGTAATTACTTAAATACAAATCAACATACGTATGATAGTTCAGACTAATAAATCATATTATTGTACTAACTATTCAAAAAAAAAGTCAATGGAAGGGATAAAGCAATCATTATGATGATAGATTATATAATTTATATAATATAATATAATATATAATATATTAGAATAAATAAAATGTTATATACAAATATATAACAATATACAATAATATTATATAAATAATAAATAATATATAAAATAAATCTATTGTCTTATTTTATATAAATTTATTATATTTATATATATATTAATAAAATAATATATAATGATTGATTTATTATTAATATTTATAAATAAATAAATTATATATAAATATATATATCAATTATTTTAATACAATAGATTTATTTAAATTTAATTTATTTAATTCGTTGTATTATTTAATTATCTTGGATATTTCTATATAAATAATTTATTTTAAAATACAACAAATAATCTTTTAAAATAAATCTAAAATAAAAAAATACTTTGATTTCATGCTAAAAAGCTTCAAATTTCCCACGCCATCATCCATAAAATATGAATAAGTTGGAGCGGCGTTGAGAAATGTAGAAAACAGTAGTACTTTTGGTAAGTGAATGACAAACTGGAGGGACGGACTTGTGAACAGGGAGGGACTTGTACGAAGCTCAGCCATGACAGTGACTTGTACGAAGCCCAGCCGTGACAGTGCCAAACTGAACGGAAAACAAAAACGGAAAGTATTTATTTTTGACTCACTCAAAAAGTCAGGGCTTAGTGTGTGACACTTAAGCCCAGCCTCTTCTTGCCCAAGCCTTGCTATAGATATAAAGTTCCCATATAATTGCATTATTCAGCAATTCTTTGAGTACTGTAGTATGTGAAATCATTGTTATTGAAAAATGAGAGTGAATTCTGATTGCTATTAAAAGTACACTTGTACTTGAGTGTGTGTGTGTATTCGTGAACCAAACAATGCAGTAAAAAGTATATCTAGCTCATGTCCGTATATATGTAAATGGTGATTTTGAAACTCATGCGAGTGATTCAACACCAGCAAATAGAGAGTGATAAAATAAAGAAAAACATAAGCTGGGTATAGAGATCTCCTCAAATGCGATGAAAAACATTTTATGAGGTAGCGAGTTTATTTGAATTCACTAGATTTGCAGTTTGTCTTTCTGGACAGGTTCACTGTTTTCGGCTTCACGTTAAGGTTTCATCTTTCTATTGCAACCATTATTCAATTTTATTTTTCCTTGGGTGCTCTACTGTGCATTATAGCACGCTGCCTGGCATACTAGTTGTGTGTACATTCACTTTTTTCGACTTAAAGTTAGGGTTTCTTCTTTCTGTTGCAACCATTGTTCATTTTTTTTTTGCATTTTCTTGAACAATTTTTTTATAAAAATCTCTTCAGAGTCGACTTTCCGAAAAAAAGGTCACGTTGGTTGCATTTGTTTGGAATTTTTATACCCTCTTTCCAAACCTCCTGCAAGTCTCCTAATGTATTTTTCTTATATCTGCAACCATATCCATCTCTATGGTCTTCTGTTAAACCCTTCACACGCCTTTCATATGATTCCACATTTATTTTGAGATTTGGCTTTACAAGGAGTGTCAAATCTCATCCACACATTATCAGCTGTAAAAAAATTGATCACAGTTTGAAATCATTCAAGAGAGAAATTGTGCATAAATTCTTCATTATTAAATTTGGCGCAGAAGCTTTTGTGAAAGCTCTGGCAAAGTGGAGCTTGCAAATAAAATATCTGATAAAAACCGCTTCCAAATATGCTTTTGATGGATGTTCATACCCTCATTCAAAGCCCCAATTCACGCACAGGCCAGAAGGATGCTTCCAAAGGTTAAGGAGTTGGGCATGTAAATGTTTTTAAGAACGTTTCAGAAAACCCATTTTCAGCATGTCCTGTAATCACGATTTTCCATGAAATCGCTTTTCTTTGAGACGTTTTTTTTAAACAGTTCACTGGCATTGTCTATTCTTCCACATTTTTATGTACCTGTAGCAAGGCAATTGAAATTTTAACATATGCTGGAAAAAAAAAATCCCGCTACCATACTTTGATGGATGTTCCTTCATTATTTCTGGATATCTAATTTAGACTGTTTTATTTAGCATCACCAATTTTCCCCTCAAGAACATGGTACTTGTTTAAAATGTGACACGTTGATGGATATTCCTTTCCAAATCTCTCAAAATGCATGAACATAGTTCGTCGTAGTATCACTCAAACATTGCACCCAGATTTCGTTTATATATATCAAATGGAGAGAAAGCTTGCACTCATAAAAAATGAAGCACTATAATATGACATTTTTTCCTTTTGATGGTATTTAATACATTTGTTCTAAATTGTGGAAGAGAATGAATCAAGCTTAGGGAATGATGCAATTTTTGCAAAGTTATTATTCATAGTGAATTACTGTCAGAGTGAAATTGCCAGGTAACATGGTTGTTAATCATATCCCAGGCTTCAAGTTTTGGAGATCCAAATAAGAAGCTTCTGCTTGTGTGTAGGTGACTGTAAACTTGTCAAATGTCTACCAAATGGATTCTGAAGCATTGCTAGGTGGCATGGATGATATGAAAAAACTGTTGGGTGGTGAAGCCTAATCGTTACTCTGCCACTCCACTATTTTCATTAATTACGATTCCCTTGCTATTCTTGGCTGGGTGTTGATTGAGTGGAGAATAATAAATATTGAAGGTGTATAAATATATGATGTTGTGCATTGTAATTTAATGACGAAAGAGATAATAAAAGATTGATTTTCTTGAGAGTGGATGTAGGCATATTGCTGATCCACTATAAAATTTCTGTGTTCTGTGTCTTGTCTATTTCTTTTCTTCTGTTTTATGTTTTTTCTCTGCTTGTTTAGAAATAACAATTGGTATCAGAGCATGATGCAGTTGAACAAAGATGGAAGAAGATGATGAGGCTCAGTTTCTCATTGAAGAATTTCTTAGCAATTTAGTTTCAGCAGAGATTGATGATGTGTATGTGAAAGTTGTAAAGAAATGTCATGTGCACTGGTGGGATGGATGGAAAAAGGAGGAGAATTCAGCTGAAGAGGATGAGGATGATGGGTTAATTTCTTTTTCCACTCTTGATGCAGTTGTGGCTTATGTTGGCCAAATTTTTGCAAAGGACACCCATGACAAAAAGAGATGGCCCCACGAGGTGGGTCTTAAGCTTATTGCCCCTGTGCAGATGTCGGGTTTGAAGCAATCGCTGGTTGAAGGAGAGACTGTGGAGTTTTCCTTTCGAGATGAGGAGGATGCCTCCCAAGGAGAGGAGGATGTAGTCTGGACTAGGCAAGTGAAGAAGAACCTAAGAAAGAGACCGAGAATCAAGAGGCAGAAACGTTTTATTATAATCCATTGTTTGAGCCGAAGGAAGACATGGTTTATGATAATCAATTATTTGAGTTCCAGTCAATTGATATAGCGACAGCCGAGAAGATTCCTAATATTTCCCAGATTGAAGAGGTTATTGATGTTTCCCAGGGAACATAACACAGTAAGCCTGATAATGTGGAAGGAGATAAAAATGTGTTTTTTTTAATTTAAGGGATGATACCGCCGTTCTACTTTGCTGTGAAGGCAATGGCAGCATCATCGAGGAAATCCGCAGCCCGACTCTGAATTTTACGGGCCACTGTGCTTTTGACTCGGGAGAAAGTATTATCGAGGAAGCAGAAGAGCATCATCCAGATGATGATCAAGATAGAATATGGCCTAGATTAGGTGGCGATCATGGAAATAGCATCACCCAAATCATGGACTCACTTTCAAGTGCATTTTTTAAAATGTTGAGGAAGGCTGATGCGGATAAATTGCATCACCTCATCGAGACAATGTGTGAGGCGACAAAATTATCGTTGAATTCGGAGGAATGGATGAGTTTTACAACGTTTTTATATTAGGAGTCTACCCTAGAAGCCCTCGCGGACATTACAGTGTTGGTGTGTAGCACCAAGTGCGATGTATTCAATGAAATTCAGTCATTAGAAGACTTGCACCACCCTGAGGGTATCGTAGGCGCCTCCAACATCCTCTCCCGTCGTGTCTCTGCTTCCACAAAAGAGCTTAGCTGCTCAGGGAAGCTGGACGTTGCCCTAGTTGCCACCCATCAGGCACAGCTCATGTAGGGTGTTGAGTTTAGGACTTGAACCCGCAACGTGGTGTTTGGCATTTTTATCGGAAAAGGACAAGACATGGAGGCTGCGTTTCTTAAATCTGGCAAGGCCAAAATCCACAATCTTGGCAGAAAAGCTCCCATCCAACAGAATATTCCTGGGCTTGATATCCCCATGTATGATGGGTGGATCGTAGTCAGTGCACAAGCACGCCAAGGCCTTGGCCGTATCCATCATAATCTTGAACCTGGTACCCTAAGAAAGCTGCACTGGGCTTTTCATTCAATCGGTCGGGGAATTCCCTCAAAATTGATAATGAAGATTGTGTATCTGGATGGGCAGCCAGGACTTTCTGGGCCAGTGCGCAGCGTGGAAAGGCTGACTCCTGGTATGATGAAGAGGAAGATTGTGTATTGTAGATAGCGAAAAATTAGTAGGTTTAATGTGTTGAAAACAACAAAATAAATAAACCCTATCAAACATCATGAAGAACAAATTAAAATGAAAATGCAAATAAACAAAAGATATGCAAACCAATTTTCAAACTAGACTTGATTGACCTCCATGGCTCTTCTCCACCTGCATAAGAACGCAAGATTTTGAAGGTTGATTATTGAAGGAATGTTGATTGCTCACTATTGCAGCATAATGACTTGATGATGATAACAAATGGAGAATGATAGAGACTGATGAAAGATTGAAGAATGATTTTAACAAAATGAGGATGCTAGAAGAAGATCTGATGCAAATGGCCTATGAAAGGTTAGATTTATAGAGCCTTGATGTGGACAAAGATAAGATTTGATAAGATTCGATAAGGATTTGATTTTTGACAAAAAAAGAATACAACGAGATGAGATAAGATTTTAAAAATATAGAAGGATTCTGATTTTGTCTTTTAAAGGAAATAAATCCTAAAAAAGATGAGAAGGATAATTGATGAATTATCTAATTAATTAGATACACACGAGTTCATATTTTGGAAAGAAAGCGAAAATATCCTTTTTAGATTTAATTAATTAAATAAATATTTGATTTATTTAATTAACATTAGCGGAATGGATGGATTATGCATAGGAAGGGAATAAATGAAATTAGTCAAATAAATAAGATTTATTTAACTAATTAGATGATGACATGGGTACTTAGGGTAAAACATGTTACAAGGTGTCTAAATGATGTAGTGTTGTGACAGAGTATCGTGAGAGGATATTTTGGATGTCTACATTTTTCCCCTCTTTAAGATGACATTCGAGATGATGAGATTTGTGTCAAGTAACATCATTTCAAAGAAGCTAAGGTACATAAAGGAGAATGGATAATGATATCAGAATATGTTAATGATGGAATGATGATGCCCTCTCGAGAGGATAGGCAGGTTGGACAAACAAGGGTAGGCTCTCGAAATGAAAGGGATGGGTCAAGAACTAAAGATGAAGGAATGGATATAGGAAGTGAAGGATGCATTATGCTGCAATGAAAGTGAGCAACCATGATGTTTGATTTAGCACTAGACATTATGCACCAAGGCATAAGGACCAAGGTGATGACGTGTCTCGTGCCCCAGCATAATACAATTTTGTCTAGATACAAGATATGAATATTATCTAGGAGTAAGTCAAATTTGACGCAAATGCAAGATAAAAATGATAACACACACAAAGCAAGCATGCACAAATGATACAAAAACAAACAAGGTATTTCCCTTGTCAAGTTGTAAGCCATTGATTGATGGATTGATTGATGATGATAGTGTTGTCATTGTGGGGAGCAACATATCCCTAGATCAACACAAAGATGATTGATAATTGACTGATTGACTTTGATTGATAATGATAGTGTTGTCATTGCGGGGAACGACATATCCCTAGATCAACACAAGGATGATGATAATTGATTTATTGATTGGGTTTACAACAAGATCATGATCAAAACCAAAGGATGTGATTGGATAATTTGACAAGATTGATCAACCTGATTGGTATGGATTAAAGATTGAATTGCATTTGGAGTATTGCTTGGATTGATTCGATTGAGTTGATTGGATGAAATGGTTTGGTTTGATTTTATTGCTTGGATTTTTGTTTTTTATTTCATAATTTGTCTTTTTTAAAGACCTTTTTCCATTTTTTTTTTAATTTTTGAAATGTTTTGATTTTTTTGGACTTTTGAAATGTTTTGAGGTGTAAAAAATTGGTGAAGATTTGAGTAGCCTTTGTGCTAGATACCAATGACAAGGGGAAAACCAAGTCTAGGTGCAAGGGTGGGTGATGGGATAAGGGATAAAATGCTCATGATAAGAGATAAAGGATGTGATCTCCAAAGACTATGTCGCATAGGAATAACATGCCCCATTCTAGGTACAAGTCTTAGGATTTTTCTGGACAAAATGTATGGCAATAGGATAATGATATGATTGGTTTAGATAGGATGAGGTATGTTAAGAGACACCCAAAACATGTCTCAACCTTTTTTCCCCTATATCTTCATCAAGATCAAAAGGAGAAGGGTGGATAAGTGGACTCAATATGATAGGTATGTATGATGGCTAAAGATGGTAGGTGGAATGGAAATGATATGACATGAAAATGATAGGTTGGATAGATAAGACATTGTGCCCCCAAGTGTAAGTGACATAGAAGATCAACCTACACATGATGTCTATTTTCCAAGTTTTCATCATGGTACTTATTTAGGGCACCTATTTAACATGTTTTCATCATTGGACGAAGGGATTTCTCTTTACCTTTTTTTCTATTATTATTTGACTTTTTGACTTTTTGGATAGGAGAAGGGGAATATGGATAGGAGGGAATCAAGTGTCTAGTTGCATGAAAGGTGATAGTCCCATTAGGGATGGATGTCATTGCATGGACCATGTCAAATGTCATTATGCTCATAGATGTTAGTAAGGGATGACATGAAAGGGAGATGGAGTAGGTAGATGATGGATTATGATGTGGATTATGATGTTGATTATGTAGGGAAAATGATATGGATTATATGGGACTTATGAAAAAGATGAATGGGGAGGCTTAGCCAAAAGCATGGACCATAGGAAGGTGGTGGGGGAGATATGTAGGATAATGAGTGAAGGGTGAGGAGATGGAGGCATGTGGAATTATTGTGAAATGGAAGGGAACCATGACCAATGGTTACACACATTGTGATAAATGATGAAGCTTTTGATGTGGATGGGGTGTAGGAAGCAATGGAGATTCTTGCTTAAGAGATGGGTGATTTAGTGATTTAGGTACCCATATAAACCTAGTATTTTTATGACTTTTATTTTTCTTATGGGTTTTAGGAATTTGATATTTTTGAATGGAATGTGCATTTTGGATGAAAGGGGATGGTTGGGATTTTTGTGATGTTGATGCCTCATTTGAATTGATTTCGTTTTGCTTAGGTACCCAAACCATTTTTTTTTAGACTTTTCTTTTGGAGGTATGGGCTTATATAGCTTTTTAGATGTACTTGGCTTTGACTTTTTGCAATTGTATGCTAAGGCATTAAGACCTTTAGAATTTTTGACTTTATGTGTAGAGGCATCCAAATTTTTATTTTGGAACCCCTAGGTTTGGTGGAATGAGTGGAAGCTTTATGTTTAGACAATGTGTGCATTGATTGGTCATGATTAGGATTTTTAGAAGATTTATGGATGGATGAATAAGTGGATTGTATAATGGTGATATTAGGTGTGAGGAGTAATGGAGGTAGATTAGATGGAGGGATATTGGGAGTTGAAAGCAATGGTGGAAAAGTTAATGGTGGTAGGTGTATGGTCACATGCTTTTGACATTTGTAGGATGATGGAGGAGGGATGACAATGTATGTTTTAGGTGTATGATAGGATTTATGATGGAAAGTGGACTTAGGATGCATGGAGGAAATACCAACATCTTGAGATTGGTGTCATTGAGGTATATGTCCAAGGCCATAAGAGCATGGAGGGACTTTGACATGGATGGGCTCCAAAATACCTTGTTCAGGAAGGTTAGACCCTTACTTTGGCGGTTCATATTTTGGAGTGTGCAATGGACAATGGGACTAGGTGTAGATGAAACACTAGACACGAGTTCCTTATTGGATGGAGAAAATGAAGCAAGGGAAGATAATGGTTGTTGTTTTTCTAAGGAGGAACATTCATGAATGACAGTGGAAAGACCAATAGGATATGATGGAGGAGTTGCAATGGGGTCGATAGTGGGTGATGGAGGATCACTAGGATCTTGATTAGTATTGTGTTCACTTAGATCCAAGGTAGTTGTTTGATCCTCTATGTGTGCTTGGGAGGCATATGTCTCATCAAGGGAGGAGTATGTTGATGAATCATGGATAGGGATAGGTAGGGGGTGGATAGGAGCAATGGAGGTTTCTTGCTCATGGATAGGTGAAGTGATAGGCTCTCGACCATGGAATGCATAAATTTGGCTAAGAGGATCATCATGGCCTTCTTGATCATAGGTAAGATTATAGAGGGAAGCTTGATCATAAATAGGACCAAGTATGCTATGAGTGGGATCATTAGAAGGGCCTAGATCTTTATTAGAATGAGAGGTTAATGTTTCCCCATGCTTAGGATAATGATCTCGACATAAGTTTTGGCTTGATTGAATGGAAGTGGAAGGGGATGACTCTTAAATGGGCTCAACATGTTCTAGATGGTTAACAACATGGAGACATAATGGAGGTTGACTTAGGCTTGTGAGGGGAGACACTTGAATTGGGTCAAGGGGTTGTGGATGACATGGTTGGCTTGAAGGACTTGGTATGACGTTTGCAGACTCTTTTGTATGTTCGAGTATATGGGTTGAATTACATGGCGACAGTTGATTCCTTCCTTGTAGCCCTTGGGTCACATCCTTTGGAGGTGTAGGGGTGGAAGGTGTTGGCTTAGGATTTTGATTTTGATTGGATGATGGTATGATAAAGTTATAGGGTGCATGTGCTAGATTGGTATTCCCCTTGTCAATGGTTGCATTAGAACATGATGAAGTTTTACCATGTTGGAAGGTAGAACTTAAAGTCACATGTGTTTGTCGTGATGTGGCTTGATAGGTTGATGTGGCATTGACATACGAAGAAGTAGGTGGATTAGATTGGTATGAGGTGGAAGGGGATGACACATTAGGTTGAGGTGGCATTGGTTGATAATAAATTGATAGGGGATGATGTTGTGGTTTTTGGATTTGACAAGTGGCAATGAATTGATTGGCTTGAGCTATGAGGTGTTGGATTTGAGGTGATTTAATTTGTTGAAAATTTTGGAGGAGAGTTTGAAGGCTTTGTATGGTTTGGTGGTCTAGGGGTTGGGGCATTTGGTGAAGTGTTTGAAGGAGGCTTTGAAGTTGGGATGCTAGGTCTTCTAATGTTGGCATGATGTAAAATGATGTTGATTGGATTAAAGAAATAATGATGATTAGGATATGATGTGGAATGAAAATATTGGATGACTTGATTAATTAGGATGAAAGTGATTGGATGTGGCTAAGAAAGGTGATTAGGATGAAAGTGATTGGATATGAATGTGTTGGAAGGTGTAGAGTGACTTGTCTTTATGTGTTTGGTGTTTAGCTTGATTTGGAAATGTTTAAATGAATGATCACACATGTACACACATAAATCACTCACACAAGACATATAAGAAATTTTGAATTTTGAAACTTGAAGAATGTAATGATGATTATTAAACAAGCACACATGGAAGACACATCAACAAGCCCTATGACTAGTCAAGTGGGGAATGGCCAATTAGGTCTCAAGCTAGTCTCCACAAGGTTGACTAAGGATGATTTGAAAGCAAAATCCTACCACATAGCTGAAAGAAAGTGGTAAGCCACCCTTCACCTTCACTTCTCAAAGGTATAAAGTTCTTTGGGGCTTAACCAAAAGTGACAAGATTTTAACTCCCAAAAGAGCATGTCTTTCGATTCACACTTCGATTGAGGTTGTCCCCAAGGGTGATGAAATCCCCTAGTAGGCCTCCTATGAAGGGTTTGACAAAAGCGAACCAAGTGAGGTGTGAAAGCACACATGCACTTGATTCACACTCATATTTGTTATTTCCCTTGGAAATGAAATGTGTGGAAGAAAATAATGAAACACTCATTCTTTTTAGATCCCAAATCAAGATGTGATGGAAGATAATGGTTAATTTTAGACCCAATTTTTGATATGTGATTAAAGAAAAAGTTTGTTTTAAGAGCCCAAATCCAAATGTGTGACAAATAATGATTAAGAGATGAAGGATGAAATGAGTGCACCTGGTTATTTTCGCTTTCCAAGTTGATGTTGTGACTAATCCCAATACTTTACCAGCTCTGTATGATTCACCGACAAGTCACCAAGACAAGAAGAAACATAGACGTGCAAGAAAAAGTGTGATTAAATCCTAAAACATGCAATTTGTTAAAAATCTAACTAAATTAAAAATTAGAAGTCTAAACTGAATTAAAAAGTTAAAGATCTAAGTTAAATTAGAAACTAGAAATCTAACTAAATTAAAAATTAGAATGTTAACTTAATTAGAAATTAAAATCTAATCTAAATTAGAAATTTAAAATCTAATTTAAAAACTAAAATTAGAAACTAAAAAGTCTAATTTAAAAACTAAAACTAAAAATCCAATTTTAAAAATTAGAAACTAGAAATTAAAATCTAATTTAAAAACTTAAAAGCTAAAAATCTAATTTTTAAAAATTAGAAACTAACTAGATTACATTCTATCAAAATTTACCAAATAAACTTTACTCTATGAAAACTAACTTACCTTAACTTAAAATAAAGATTAATTACTAAGGGGGCACATATACATAAAATATCTTTTTTTTTTCGGTAATAAAAATCTTAAAACATAAAAGATACTATGAGAAATAAGAAAAATCTCAGATTACTATTAGAATGAAACTATCGAATCTTTTCATGGAAGATAAGAATTTAAACGATTGTGAAAGCCTTCCATGTGTGCAAAGAAAGAACTTTAAAAGAGAATAAAAGGCACGATTTCATATTCATCATAGGCATGATATTTCAATGTTGACAGAGGCAATAAAACATTGAATCAGAGACATAAAATGCTGGTAGATTTCATATTCATCAGAGGCATGCAGATTTCAATGCTGATAGAGGCAATAAAACATTGAATCAAAGACAAAACGCTGGAAGATTTCATATTCATTAGAAGCATGCATATTTCAATGCCGACAGAAACATAAGAGGACATATAAAAACCTACGAGAACCTATAAGAACTTTAGAAATCCTCAAGTGAATGTGCAAAGTTGTGGGTTCGAGCCCCACAATGGGCACCAAATGTAGATAGAAAAAATCAATAGGTTTAATGTGTTGAAAACAACAAAATAAATAAACCCTATCAAGCACCATAAAGCACAAACTAGAATGAAAATGCAAATAAAAAAAAGATATGCAAACCAATTTTCAAACTAGACTTGATTGACCTCCATGGCTCTTCTCCACTTGCATAAGAATGCAAGATTTTGAAGGTTGATTATTGAAGAAATGTTGATTGCTCACTATTGCAGCACAACAACTTGATGATGATGACAAATGGAGAATGATAGAGACAGATGAAATATTGAGGAATGATTTTGACAGAATGAGGATGCTAGAAGAAGATCCGATGCAAATGGCCTATGGAAGGTTAGATTTATAGAGCCTTGATGTGGACGAAGATAAGTTTTGATAAGATGCGATAAGGATTTGATTTTTGACAAAAGAGGAAATACAACGAGATGAGATAAGATTTTAAAAAGATAGAAGGATTCCGATTTTCTCTTTTAAAGGAAATAAATCCTAGAAACTATGAGAAGGATAATTGATGAATTATCTAATTAATTAGATACACATGATTTCATATTTTGAAAAGAAAGCAAGAATATCCTTTTTAGATTTAATTAATTAAATAAATATTTGATTTATTTAATTAATGTTGAATTTATGATTTCATTAATTAAATAATATAAATTATTTAATTAACATTAGAAGAATGAATAGAAAGGATTTAATTAATATAAATTATTTAATTAACATTAGTTGAATGAATGGATTATGCATAGGAAGGGAATAAATAAAATTAGTCAAATAAATAAAATTTATTTGACTAATTAGATGATGACATGGGTACCTAGGGAGAAACATGCTACAAGGTGTCTAAATGATGTAGTGTTGTGACAAAGTATTATGAGAGGACATTTTTGGGTGTCTACATGTATCAGTGTGGGCCCACAAGATTGTTGGATGAAATTTAGATAATAAATGTAGGGGGTTCGAATGCCCAAGATGTTACTCGTCTTGGAAATGAGGAGGCACTGCATCAGTTGATTTTGTTTTTTGAGGATGGAAGATGATGAAGAGAACAAAGCATGGGATCTCACAAAATTTTGGTAAGTGAGGTTTGATTCACCTCCAATGCCAAAGACAATTAATTTGACAGAGAAATCTAAGAAAATGGAGAGGTGGACGTGTTCAAAGAATTTGAAGAATTTGTAGAGAGAATAATGAATGCTCCAAGTTTGGTCTATGGGATCAAGAACACTAGGCATCCCATTGAGGAGAAGATCTTTGAGGCCGTAGCTATTGATTTCACCAACTTTATTGATGAGAACAAGATCTTTAGCCTTGGAGAAGTAATAAGAGAAGGTGTTATGTTTGATTGGGCAGCTTGGAAATGCTTTATACGAAGTGTCCTGGAACAGACATTGAAGCCTTGCAATGTGGGCTTGTTTTCAAAATGCTAATCAGATTGGAAGTACAGGGAATGTTACAGTGCATGGCTATACTGGTTGGCCTTTAGGGGGGAGATTGTTGGGTGGTGAAGCCCAACCGTTACTTTGCCACTCCACTATTTTCATTAATTATGATTCTCTTGCTATTCTTGGCTGGGTGTTGACTAAGTGGAGAATAATAAATACTGAAGGTGTATAAATGTATGGTGTTGTGCATTGTAATTTATCGGTGAAAGAGATAATAAAAGATTTCCCTGCTTTAGAGTGGATGTAGGCATATTGCCGAACCACTATAAAATTTATGTTTTGGGTATGTGCAGGATCATGATGGGCCAAAAAGTGGCAATATGATGGGTATGTGGCTGACGAATTTTTTTTACCAAAATTGATAAAACGAAAAGGGTTTTTAAAGGAGATTCTCAGCTTTCCACCAATATAAATTATGTTTTAATTTGAATTTAATAAGTAATTATTATTCGTTTTCTATTCAAATTACAACTAAAGTCCTGATTGATAGGCTGATTGGAAAACATTTATAGCTTTCAAACGGTGTCACATTTTTTGAATCCAAAATATGCATCACATTCTATGCTTCGCATACTATAGGATTAAAAAAAGAAAAATGAATTTCATGAAGTTTTGACCAAGTTAAGGTGGTCAGACATACAAGTTTTTATATTTTTTAAAAGTTGTAATAAAAAATTCATAATTAATTATTTATTTGGAAAAATATTACAAAAAAATTATGTATCACATCAGGAAGTGAGTTCTCTACTTATATCTAAAATATTATAAGAAAATATTATCATTTTATTATGGTTAGGGTGGTCCAGACACTACTTCTTATTTTTCCCAAATTTTATGTACTACTCCATTGAAATTTCAAATTTTCACCAAATATATATATTTTTAAAACAAACCTAGTAGTTTAGAAACTACATTAAATTTTCTATAGATTCTATTCTTACATATTTTTGAAATAATATTGATAACTTATTCAAATTTTTATGTCAAATTGCCTAACTCTGATTTTTCTAAATTTTTTGCCACTTAAGGGCCTGTTTTTTCCATGATGATCCTACACATACCCTTTTCTTTGTCTTGTCTATTTCTTTTCTTTTTTTTATGTTTTTTTTCTGCTTGTTTAGAAATAACAAAAACTTGCTTATTTGCATGAGCGAGGAGTTCTACAAAATTTGGCATCTAGATACAAACTAAATGAAATTTATGTGATTTCTGAGGGTTTTCTTTGAATTACCTTATTATTATTTAGTTATATTTAGATAGTTTTGCATTTGTTTGCTCTTAAGTTTTGACATAGTTCTAAGTTTGTATCTTAGTTGAAGTGCAATATGTATGCTTTTGAATAATCTACTGAACTTTGTTACTAAATGCAACATTTCTATGACGGCTTTTCCTTGAGGCATTCTATCAAACATTTGTGTCCTACATTTGTGCTTTCCAAACTGTAAATTGTTGCTCCTCAAAATAATGTCTCTGCCTAAATTGTTAAATGGTTCATAGCTCACCATAGGTGTCACAATCATAAGGAGCAGGTATGCTATCTGAAGATTTTCATCTATAATGCTTGTCAGAATTCAACTCATATCCACATTTGCAGGATGATATATAAAATTTGAAAAACTTTTTGTAATTACTAAGATTTATTTCAACACCATTATGGTTGTGCTTAAATGTTGCATATCCATGCTTCAAAAGTAGTTCTGTATTTTTTATATGGTCACCGTATACCAAAGCAACATCACTTGTTTATTAGATTTGAAGGTGCTTGTGGACCTGACTAAGGACTCTGATATGCTTAGGTGAGGAAAGTAACATGGTTAATTTTCATGCCAGTCTATTGTATTATTTTAGAAATTTGGATGGCTTCCCTTCCAAGACCGTGTTTGCCATATCCTATAATAATTGAGATCCATGGGACAACACTTCTTTCAGGCATTCCCTCAAAAACTGGACTAGCATCCTCAATGCTCCTAGACTTCACATATTAATGAGAGAATTTTCAAAAGCAACATCCAATTCAAGTTTAGTTTTGACTATGTGAGAATGAATTTGTTTACCCAGATCAAGGTCTGCTATGCCTGCACATGCTTGCAAAAGAATCGCAATGGTGAACAGATCTGATTTTATGCCTGCTTGTTGCATTTGATGGAAGACTTCTAAAGCTTCCTCTCCTAGATCACTCTGAGCATACGCTGTTAACATCGTATTCCCTGAAACCATGTTGTAACTAGATATTTCATTAAAAATAAAGTGTGCATCCTTTAAGCTACCACTTTTGGCATACATGCCAATAAGGGCACATTCCATAACCTCTTGAGACTCTAATCCATTCTTAATCACTGAAGCATGGAACTTCTCTCCTCCTCTTTTGTTTGCTAAGCCAGCAAATGCCTTGAGAAGGCTTATGAATGTGATCTCATCCGCCTTCACATTTGTCTCTTGCATCTGACAAAAAAATTTGAAAGCTTCATTCTCATGACCTCACTGTGCATATCCAGCAATCATAGCATTCCATGATACCTCAGTTTTCTATGACATGTCATCGAACCCTGGCGTGCATCCTTGAAACTATCACATTTACAATACATATCAGTCAACGCATTACCCAAAACCACATTTACAAGTAACCCACTCTTAACTAGCCATCCATGAATTTTCTTGCCTTGTTCAAGGGCCTCGAGGTTCGAGCATGCCATAAGAACACCACCAAACGTGAAATGGTTCGGCTTCACATCTATGCACAACATTTGTTTGAAAAGCTCAAGGCACTCATTTCCACGTTTATTTTGAGCATGACCTGCAATAATACTCATCTACAATACCACATCCATTGAGACATTTTGTCAAACACATTGTGTGCATCCTCTACACTACCACATTTCACATATACATCAACAAGTGCGCTGCCTATAAGTACATTGGATTCATGTCCTGACTTTATCATGCACTCATGTACCTGTTTTCCTTGCTCTAGAAAGCGTAATCTAGTGCATCCCTTGAGAACGCTGGATAAATTGTATTCATCTTGCCTCATCCCTTCCCACCTCATCTCATTGAAACAAATCGAGGCCTTGTGATTGCTTGTAACTAAATTTTTTAGTTGTGCATTTGATACGTATGAATAATTATCAAAGACTCCAAAGCCAATTATTCAGTGAAGCGTTCCCAAGATCTTCATTTTTATTTTTCATTTGCATTTTTATTTAGGGCATTACATTTTATCAAGATTCTTCTCAGTTGCCATTACTTACTCTTTATAAGGATATCTTATTTATTAATATCTTTTTTTTTAGATATTCCGGTTTTGTTGTTCAAAGTGTCATAAATATTTCAAAATGAAGCGAAATCCTCACAAGGTGAAGTGGACTAAAGCATACAGAAAGTTACATGGAAAAGAGCTCACTAAGGTAATCTTCTTTGAAGCGTGTCTTTCATTTGATGAGTTTTCCCTTGCTCTGCTATACATTTCTCTTAAATTTGAACTGTTTAAATGCGATATGTTTGGTTTTAGATGATTGTTCAAGAATAAAATTTCAGATTGCTTAGTTTTTGAATCTTGAAGTTAGAGGAATGCTACTGAGCTCATCATGTTAGGAGAAATTGAGGATGGGCATCACATGCCATGGCCAATGCTGAACTGCAATTTGACATTTGTTGTTGGAATGCAATTCTTGACTATATAGATATATATTTTTCATATATTTGATTTTTTTTTATCCAATCAAGATGCAACCTTTGATTTTGAACGAAAAAAATAGGCCTGGAAGATATGACAGAATCCTTGTGCAAGATACATTGAAGGCCATTAAGATGGCTGAGGAGGTTCGTGTCAGGAGGGAAGCTGCACTATGGGAGAAGAGGTCTTTGGTTTTCCTACATTATTACTTATTGGTGCAGATTCTATAAGTTGGCCCACTGATTACTTCAAAAAACTATGTTTATATCCAGTGTTTCCCTTGCCTTATTGAATCTTTTGTGACCTCCTTTTTTGAATGATGACACTTCCTGGCTCTCATTTGAGACTGCATTTTAGTATTAGAGATTGACAGTGTGTCCCCATCTCTAGACACTCAAAAAATTATGATCTATGTCCATCAATGTTGTATTTTTGTTTTACTCACTTTCTTGGGCTAGGTTATTGCAATCATGGAAGTTGGATGGAAATATATGTGGCATGCTATCCTTTTCCAAACAAGTGACAATGTGAGAGTCACACATTCTAGATTCTAGTCAACTCTTTGCTTCTAATCACCATCCATTTTCCATGGGAGAACCTCTAGATAATGTTGTTACATAGCCTTTTTTGATATTAAAGTTTATTGGGCACTGTGTTTATCCAAAAAATACTTAACATACAATTATTTGTCTTTTGCAGTTAAAATTGCTAGGCCTAGTTATAGGGTTACTAAGCAATTTGAGCAGAGGTACTTATGCTGCACTATTGCAATATAGAAAATTGCACCAAAACTTGCATCAAACAATTGTCATTCTTTAGTAACATATTGTAATAAGAAAGAAGACAAATATTTCCAATGTATTAATATGAATAGAAGCCATTCATTAACTCATTTGACTACAAAATTCGACAAAAACTTCTAACGAAATATGTATAATTTGATGTATCATCAGGTGCTTGTAAATTTTGATGTGTAATTTTCAATTTTTTAAAAGTTTAACCCTGACATTTGTCAAAATTTTGACGAACCTGGGTTTTGTCAAAATTTTGACTAGCAGTTTCGTTGAAATTTTGACAAACATGAAAAATAAGAAAAAAATCAAATTGTGGTCGACATAAAGAAAAGTGAGTTCATTGATTTATTGCGACAGTGTTTTGCTATATTTGCGAATTTTCTCTGCTTGAGACAGTTTGTGGAGAACTAAGGACGATTTCTTTGGAAAAAATTAAAAAAATTCAGGAAGATATCACCAAGTTGAGGGTAGTCATTGTCTTTTTACAGAATTCAGTTGTGAAGTTAGATTTGTAGTTCCAGGTTTGAAAATCATATTTTAAAGCAACATCTCATTAGATTTCATTTTTAGAGGTTTAGGGTTTTGAGAATTTCATGTCCAGATTTTGTTGTGTGGAATCACCATAAGATTACAACCAAGGAACATATTCTTGTGACTGTAATTATGCGATCCATAACTCTATTGGTCATGTGGCATAGTTGTGCTATAACAAATACATGATTCATTCATGTGTGACCCAAGTTTACTATGGCTATGTTGTGATATAAATGGAGGCACTCATATAATGTAGTTAATTCACGTTGTATAATGTAGGTGTCAATCATCATTGGGTGCATTCAGGTTGTCTCAAGTTTAACAGGTTACGATGTAATTATAGCATGATCCAAGAGTGATTACGTCTTGCTGCAATAAAGAGCCTATAACTCTGGTTGATATGCAAAGTGGTTGTGTTATATCAATTATGTAGTGCATTCAAGCACAACCCATGTTTAATGGGCTATTCTAGAGAGTGATCAAGATTTTCTAAACCTTATGAATGTTACGTAAAAGTGTATAGCTTAGACTACAAACCAAGTTTGTTACATACTTGAATGCAATCTTGGGTTACCACAAACTATAATAATATGATATGCTAATAACCATTATGGAAAGTATTAAAGCAAGACCCATGCTATATAGGATACATTTCCCTCAGCAGGTTTACATACTTTAATGATCAAACACAAGCTTCCCACACACTCTAGGATACAATCCAAGATCATACCACAACTTTGTCAAAACAACTAATTTTCTGACCCAAGATTTAAGGTTGTTTTTTAATACCAACAGAAGCATTGGTAAGAGCATGATTAGGGTACAAGCCCTAGGCCTCTATAGAAACACAAACAATAACTCTAGCGGATTAGTGAGATTGCAATACTAGAAAGATTGAGACATTGTAGTTAATAACAAAATATTGCAATCTAAATATTGTAGCCAATAACATGAAGCACACTATGTAGCTTAGTGGCATTTGTAAATGCAATCTACGGTAAGAAGAATGATAGTCACTTGAGATGTGACAGTCAAAAAGAGGCTGAGCAGTGACAAGATAATAAAGCTCAAACCTTGCATAGTAAAGTGGAGATTTTAATAGTGAGTTTTCTTACCCCCTTGCTGACCTTAAGGGGTTTTCAAATGCTTTTGGTAGTGTTAGACAAGGAAAATGCAATCAAGGAATGACTATCCAAATGAAGTAACAACTTGGTAATCATAGGTTCAATGTTTCTTCTTAGCCATTAATGTATAATGTAGGTAGTAGATTGCATATTTGAACAGTGTTTTGAGACTCATCAAAGATGGGAGAATAGTGAATAATACCTTGTGGACTGTGAAGTAGTGTCAATAAGGTTGAAGGATCTTAAGATCTACAATACCATGAAACAATGAGTCCCCTATAGTAAGCAGGCAGTCTATAGGGCATAGTTTAATTTTATAGAAAAATGCTCATGAAAGGAATCTTCAAGTGATAGTGAGTGAGTTGTTTGAGATTGTAGCTGAAGGTGCAATACCCAGTCTTAAAGGAAGTTAGCAAAGCAGTAAATGTGCAAAAAAATCAAATCGTACACAACAAAAAATTCACAATGTTATCTTGCATAATGCCTTGAGTTTGAAGACAAAAATCTCATTGTATCTTGATGAAAGTGGTGATCTTAATGGTCAATCACTGGCAACCATGATTTTAAAACATGTTATTGTACTTATGGAGGCAACATTTTAAGCAAGGCAGTGAGTGGTGGTTTGGAACAATGGCAGGTATGAAGGACTTGTTTTATATGCATACTATGCAGTCTAGCTTAAGACAACATTCTTAGAAGAGATTGAAGATGGATTATGGAACTCAAGGATTACCCTGAAAATTATTAAAGAAAAGACTGGGATCTATTTAAAAGCCACGGTCATGAAGATATTAAAGATGTTAAATGCAAAACCCTAGTAGCTGGAGTAATGAATATAGTGCCAAAGAGGATAGTGTGCTGGGGTAGATTTAGGAGATCTCCACATTATCTAATTATAGGGAAATACATCATTTATTTATTTTTTTAATTAAAAGAAATCATTCTAAACCCTATAGAGGATACATTGATACTTCAAAAGCTTCTAAAGGAATTTGAGATTATGCAAATATATGTCAAGTAAATACCTAGATTACAAATAGTAGTGGGAACAATGTAAGATTTGTTGAGCAGAGAAGGAATGAGATAAGCAGCAATGAATCTTATGCCTCCTTTCACACACATCTTCTCACCATTCTCTATCATTCATTATTGAAACACTTCTCCATTCTGGCGGTCTATGCTTGAAAATAATGTTTTAACGAAGGTTTTAGAGTATGTTTATTAAAATGAAAAATCCATTCTGGTGGGCTACGCCTAAAAATAAGATTTTGACAAAAGTTTTAGGGTATGTTTATTAAAGTTTTAGAGTATTTTGGCGAGCTATATTCTTGATTCCTTAAATGATTTATTCAAATGGATTGTGACTAAATAGATGACTAACTATTTAGTCATTTTTATTTGTGTGACTAAATAATTTTTAATCAATGACCAAACTAGTAATTTATTTACTCATGTATAGCTGAGTTGCAAAAAATGACCAGAATTTAGTCACCTAGTCATTTATTTTTCAAATTCTACTAGTGTGTGCTTCCTTGTGCAATTAGGGCTCTCTTAATGTTGAGGGCCGTAGGGATAAGCTCTTCATAAGAAGTGATACATTGCATCTTTAACTAAAAGGATAAATCTGCATTGACATTAGCAATGATGATTCCAACTTGTTGCTCCTTAGGAATGGGTCATTTGCTCTTACTAGCTCACTACCTCCATCATTGTAGAAAGTTTGCGATCAAGTTCAATATTCTTATTTTAGGAGTCTAACAGTTGGAAATCATAGTAAAATCAGAATTTAATAAGTTTTGGAATTAGCATTTTAAAGTGTTTTTGGGGTCATTATCTTAAGACTATCTTCTCTTTTGCAGGGGGTGGTTGCATGCCAAATTTTTTTGGTGTAAAATATCAGAATTATTAGATTTTGTTACCTGTCTATGAATAAAAATTATTGGAGTGTGAGTTTGATATTTTTTGAAGATCGAAATAGTCAAGCTTGGTAAAAAAAATTAAGTCAAATAATATTAGTCCAGAACAAAATGAAGAGACACTTGATAGATTGTGGGCTAGATTGAAAAGAAAGGGTGATGGGAAATGTTATTGTCCTTACAATAATTGCAAGGGCTTAAAGACGAGATGACTTTTAATCACAATAGTTGAGAAACAATGTAGGCAACATGGTCATGTTGAAGGGGGGCATGATTATCCTACATTGGTAAGTTGTTCATTATATGTGTTTATATTGATTGAATTTGTAAATTTTTATATCGTTTTAACATTTTATATATATATATATATAATCACTTGATCATGATCATGGTTTATTTGTGTTTATCATTATTATAAAGGTGGGGTGCCCAAGGGAAAATGATATGGATTATCACGGCTTGGAGAATGTGGTTTTGCAAGCGGACGAATATGGAGCTGTGAATATCGAAGATGAATTTAATGATCCTATGGAAGAAGATGATCATGTGCTAGAAAACACAATTGAAGATGATGGTACAGATATATTGATCCTTGACACATTTAGTGGTAGAGCTGATCATGATGATCAAGATGACTTTGATGATGTTCATGATTTACCTGTACTTGAGAAAGCATATGAGCCCCTTTATGAAGGCTTCCAAACAACTCTTCTCTCTATTGTATTGTTGTTGTTGAACTTGAAGGTTATGAATGGTTTATCAAACATAGCAATCTCATGAATGTTAAGGTATGTCATATATATCATCTTTTTTCATTTATTTTAATTGTTGTTAGCTCATCACTAGTAAATAAAGGATGAAATATGTACCATTAATATTTTTTATATTAACAAATTATTTTTTTGTTGTAGATTGATTGGTGAATTTTTGTTACCACCATCAAATATTTTACCTCGCTCATACTGAGATTTATCTGACATTATGAAAGATATCATAATTGAGTATCAAGCAATAGATGCACCTCCCAATGATCATATTATATATCATAAACAACATGAATTTGCAACAGAATGCCGAGAATGTCATATCAATAGATATCGAGCATATCAACTTTAATGCAAATTATGGATTACCATGCACAAAATAGAAGTGGAGATGAAATTCTTCGAATGCCTACAGATGGTTCTGCATTTAGGGACATGGAGGAAAAATGGCCACACTTTATAGAAGAACCTCGTAATCTCAGGCTTTCATTGGGAGCAGACGCTGTCAATCCACTTGAAAAGCTAAGATCTATTTACTCAATGTGCCCTATTTTTGTTATCAACAATAACATTCCTCCATGGATGTCAACAAAGAGGGAGCACATAATGTTGTCAATGATTGTTATAGGTATTTGTTTACATCAATTTTTCTTTAACGTAGTAGCATCTCATATGTCTTATTTGTTGCATAATGACTTATATTTTTTTCATTCAATAGTCATGTACATTAATTTATATATATTGCAGTAAAATGGTTATAATAATTATGTAATGTTTATATTCATTCAACTAGGTAAGTACAAAGTTAAAGATATAAATATATATATCGAGCCTTTTATCGACAAGTTACTAAAGTTATGGAATGACATCACTATGTATGACGTCTCTAGACCAATAGGACAAAGACAATTTCAATTCTATGCAATGCTTGTAAGGACAATTCATGATGCCCCAGGGCTAACACATTTTTGTGGTATGTTATAACGTTTGACTGCACTTTAACAATATTTAATTTTATGAAGTAGATATCATGCATGTTTTTAAAATAATCTATTCATTATATATAATTATAAAAATTGACATATTTAATCCAATTATATATGATCTTGCAGGTCTTCAAACAAAGGGAAAATTTGCATGTCCAATTTGTGGTCCAAAGATGAAATCTCGTCGTTCAACAAGTTTAGGAAAGCGAGTGTTTGATGATTATAGGCACTTCCTCCATAGAAATCATAAGTATCGAACTACAAAGAAATATTTTTTCAATGGGAAAGAATAGACTACATCAAAACCATGAAGAATGACACCTAGCCTATGGAAGTTGGAATATAATAGAATTAATCGCCAAGGTTATACATCAGATCAAATTGTTTATCTATCATAAATGATATGTTTTGAATTTATATTTTTATATTGTGTTGTGTTTACTCATGTTGTAATTGACAATAATTGTCATTGTTAATTTGTTTAACTTATATGCTTAATGAAGGTCGTCAAGGCATTATTAATAGTCGGTTTTCACAGGGACTGAAAAGTTATCCCAAATAATTTAGTAGGTTTCCCTACTATGAACAACTACAAATTGTGCATTTGTTTGATACAATGCATATCAAAAAAAATATAACAGAAACGTTATGGAAAATATTGGATGGAAGGCATGACAAAGAAAAAATTGTCAAAATTTGTAGTGACATTCAGGAAGCCAATCATGCAATGAAAAATGTTATTCAATTAAATAGCGATGGAGACCAAATTAATATAAGTGCCCTTCCTTGGTTATTAACAGAGTAGCAAAGCAATTCTATAAAAGAAGTCATACGAAAAAATTGATTTCCCACAGGATTTGTTGTGAACATAAACAATATAATAATAAAGAAAGGTGAATTTCGGTTAGGGATGAAAACGCATGATTGGCATACCTTCATTAAGGTAATTATTCTAGTATATTATATACACTTGTATAATGCATGTACTTTTCAATATATTATATTTACTACTTTTGAAAAAATAATAAAAAGATCATTTTATAATTTTTGTAGTACGTTCTACCTCTATCTCTCCTAGACAACTTCAAGCACAATGTCAAGCAAGTTATATATGATCTTGAAAAATACATGAGGTAAGTAGCGATATTTGTTCAATTAATATATAAATCTTATAATTGCCATTTTTTTACTTGTTATGTAATATATTGTATAGCTTTGTTAAATCTCATTAATATATTTGTGCCTTGAATCACTTGTAGATGGTTGTCATCTAAAGAAATTCATAAAGAATATATAAATTATTGGAAGAGAAAAAAAATTCCTCGTCTAATGTGTGAAATGCAAAATTGTTTACCTTCAACATTTTTCAATGCACAAGAACACTAAATCATACACCAAGTTGAGGAGATTGAATTGTGTGGACCTGTACACACAAGGTCAATGTGGATGGTTGAGAGGCACTTGAAAATTTTTAAGGCTTTGGTTAAACAAAGAGCACATCCTGAGAGTTCTACGGTGGAGGGATATATGGTATACCAGACCATGGTGTACATTAGTGAATATCTTCCTAAGTTTGCAGCAAAGATCCATGTAGATCGCATTTAGGATCCCAACTCCATTAATAAATTCAAAGGGGAGTACTTGATGGGGAAAGGTAGATTGAGGAAAGTGAGAGGTAATTATAAGATGGTCATGGAGATTAATTGAAATACATTTTACATATGGTTTTTATGTATATTGTACTTATTTAATTTTTAATCTTCAATATACATCAATTATAAATTAAGGTCATATACTGTGGTATTTAACTAATTATATGTCGTTTGTGAATTTTATTTTTTTTATACAGTTGGTCGAGAGTGGGATGCACTACATTTGTACATCGCAAACAATCTTGATTGGATGATTGATGATGGTATGGATTGAACGATGTCAACAATCTGGTCATGCACATTAACATGGGAAGGTGTGGCTTCATTGGTTAAAGAAGCTCATCGTAATGGAGATTCCAATGTTACACAAAGGGAAATTGATTTAGCATATGGTTTAAGAGATAAACAGGTACGTATAAATATATTAATCACCCATATTATTTAATTATTTTCAATTCTATTGATGTATATATATGTTGAGATTTTTTTCTTTTCATATGTATTCGGCTAAGAATAAATATGTTTATCAAGTAATGATATTGCAATAATTTTTATATGTTTGACATATTGCAAGTGAAACACCACAAGGATATGTGGTGCAATGGTCGTAAATTTCAAATAAAAATGTTGGATGACATGAAGAAAACTTGTGATTTTGGTATAACTGCAATCTTTCAGGTGAATAATGTTTCATCTAGAAGTGACACATATGCAGAAGTCTCAGAAAATTGATACTATGGGATTTTGGATAATATACTTGAGTGTGATTTTAAGTCCTTCAAATTAATTATGTTCGTCGTCCTATGGTACAGGCTATGATTGAATGAAAATGATCCTAAGAGAACTGTTATTAAACATGATAATGGATTTACCATGGTTAATACAAGGTTGATCGAGTGAGCTAGAAATGAGCCCTATGTTCCTCCAAGCCAATATGAGCAGGTATTTTACTCAGAGGTTTCAGGTAAACTGGGTTGGTTATTTGTTGTTAGACATGATCCAAGAGGAAGATCAGTAAAATATAATGTGGTGGAAGAAGAAGATATCGAAGAACTAGAAGATGATGTAGAAGATGATCAGGATCAATAGTTAGTTGACGATGTCCCTGACGAAGATGTCGAAGAAGATCAACTAGATCATGATGATGTAGGAGTTAATGTTCATGAAGATGATATCTATGTGGATGATGACATTATTGAAACTGATATCGATGATGATAATGATGATATGACCAATCCTTACAATGTCGAATCTAGATCGGATGATACAAACAAATAGTTGGATGAAGAAAAATATCAATGACATTGAAATGTATGAGTTATGCAATTATATTATCTATTTGATATTAATTTCTTGATAGAATTATATTTGACTTATGTGGTTACATAATTAATTCATGATGTTTTTAATTTTTATGCCATTACATAATTAATTTAATGATGTACTTTTTAATGTTTGAAAGGTCAAAAAATAAAAACATTTCAATAGTGATGTTAACAACCTTGAAATTAGTGTGTTTTATATTTCATGTGATCATAACAAATTAAAAAGTTAGTTGTAGAGGTGGTCTTTTAGTGGTTGACATGTAAATGCCCTAAAAATCAATAAAGTGATCATTGTAATGGTTGTTGATGGTTGAGGATTTAAAATACAAGCTTTTGACATTCAAAAATCTATGTTTTTTTATAAAAAAATTGTATTTTTCCTTTTATGCAGCACTGTACGGTCACATGCAGCCATATTTTGATGTGAAATCAATTCCAGGTCATGAAGATATGTGTTAGCTTTGATTTGAATTTGATTTGAGGGTTTAAGGCATTGATTTGAGTTAGAAAGCTTCATTTCTTTGCATACAACCCGATTACCCTATTTTTGAGGGTTTTGTAGTCCAAACATGATATAAATGGGCTCTTACACTTTTTGTGATTACTGTAGCTTGTGTAAGAGGCCCCATAGATACTGTTGTAATTGTAAGATGCATGAATAGGGTGTAGGATGAGAAATAAAGAAGGTATAGTTGTTGTCCTCAAGAGTTTTGTGAAGAAAAGCATGTGAAATGAGAGGTTCAAGCCTAGGTTTCAACAAAACATGTATGGAAGATCTGATTTTATGATTTTTTATCCATGTACAGACCTAATGGGTTGTTTTTGAACACTAAATATAAATGATATACATACACACACACACACACATATATATATGTATGTATGTATGTATGTATGTATATGTATTTTTAAATATAAATGTAAATACAATTACTAGATGCTCTCCTAGAACAATAAATACAACATATCATTAAAGAAATCTATATCTATGTATATAAATGTGTATTTCTAAATGCAAGTGTAAATGCAAAGAGCATACGGTTTTGTAGTGTTATAGATACAACATATCCATAAATTAATGTAATTGAAATTCTAAAGTCTTCAACACATATAATATGAAATCGATCAAACTATTAAACTACATGAGAAATAAATGAAAACAGTAAATGTATATGTATGTGTATTTGTATATGTAAGTGTAAAATAAATAAGAATAATGGAAATTATAGAAGAATACAAGGAAAGGTTTAGAGTTTAGAGTGGGAGAGAGATAGAGGTTAGAGGGTTTAAGGGTTTAGAGTTTAAGGGTTAATGGTTTAGGGTTTAGGGTTAAAGGTAGAGGGTGTTGGTTTGTTTTTTACACTATAACTAGGTTGGTCTTCTAATCTACCTTTGGGATTTCTAATTCTAATCAAGGGCAGCTCGAAGGACCTGGACCAACTGACAAGGACTTTAAAAAGTCTCCTACACTTTGGGCTTTGTAACACCCGAGAGGGTGATCCCTTAATGTGTTTACAACCTCTGCACCAATATCATAAACAACATTAACACATAATAGATAATCCCATTGAATAGCTCAACACAATAGGATAATATCGAATAAAATTGGTTGTTCACTGATAATATTAGCTATGTGGAGCATGAGATAACTACAACACAATCCATAGTAAAATATAGTCATTAATTGCAATTTGTAGCAAGTTATAGGCAAAGAAAAACAATTATTGAATTACACCAATAAGTACAACTTCGATCAGTGCCATATATCCATTGTAGGAGTCAAATTCATAAGCATCTAAAGGTTTATGATAGATTTAATACATAACATATAACTTATAAGATCCCTGACAATATTGCATAAAAATTTCATCAGTATGCATTCTCACCCAATACTACTTATCAAATCCTTATACATAACATATCCGCCTATAATCCCATTCAAGCATTTTAATTAATTCCTTGAATTAAAGCTAAAATAAGGATTATACACACCACAATAGTTAGATGAATGAAACAACCTTTAGTCATCTTATTCAAAATTTGAATATGCATGTACAGTGGAGAGACATGAGTTTGAATTTATCATTTCAACTCAAATGCTAGTACTGTTATACAACATTAAATCCCCATGAATTCAAAACCGATTACATAATAACTCAGAACCTAAATTGTATCTCTCTAAAACCATCAGACTTTACAATTTTCTCTACAACTTCACCTAGACTCGACCAAAAATTATCTAACCTGCTAACCTGTACTTCTAGCCTTGAAATCCTTCTTATAGAAAATGAAGGAGCAAATAAGCATCAGGCCAGAAAGTACACATGTCACCAGCCAAATAAAGCATCTGGTGATATTCCAAAAATTATTACAATAGCCATCACCCTAGAGAATATTCTTTTTCATCATGTCAGCTGAGAAAAATTGAGGCAACAACAAAAAACCACAAGAAACCCACGCCGAGACCTCCATCAAAGCAAAACTGGAGGTCATTGTAACCGCAACATCTGATTTAGCACCTGTTAGTAGTTCATTCTTTTATTCCTCCTCAGTCAAATATTTATTTACCCACCTCTGATATTTTTCATCAGTTGGACAGTCAAAATTAATTACCTCATTCACCTTAGCATTATAAGGTGTGTATTTTACTGCTACCTGATTTGCATCTCTTTCAAAAGATTCCAAAAATGAGTTGGTACTAATGATTTTATCCATACAGCTCACCAACAAGTCATAATCTGAGTCATCACAAATTAATATAATTTCATCATTGATGACCTCACCTGCCTAACCTTGTCACTGCTGGAATGACCTGATTTTCACCTGTTCATCAATTATATTAGGCAACAATGTGCTACCCCAATCATTGAAATTCTTCACCAACTCTCTAATCTTCCTACTCAAGTCATCTGGTAAGGTCTGAAATGATTTTATTAACACATGAGTAGGCTTTAATGATTGGGGCATATTGTTTGTATCAAACCTTGAGGCCTTATACATAACATCTAGATCACTGGCCCTAGGGATCCAATTTTCAATCAATGGTATCACTACCTCTTGATCCCTATCAATATTATTTATTGCATCTAATAGAAAAGAATATAGAGAATGTATAGATATAAATTTATTATCAACCTTTTCATTCACATGTCTTAAAACAGTAGTAATAATCTATTTTTACTTTGAAAGAGATCCCTCCTCACTTACCCTTAAAGATTCCTATAACTCATTAATTCTCTGCAAGAGCTCCTTCTTTGTAGGATAAATAGAGAACTCTGTTTCTTCATCAATTTCCTCTAAAGAAGGGGTGAAGGCAGGATTCTGACTGGGAGACCCTGGTGTGGAAACAATTGGAGAAGCAAGAGGCACTAACCCTGCTGTGGAAGGTAATGTACTGGTCCCTGGAGCACTTGATGTCTCCCCAATTTGTCTATACCTGAACCTTTCCACCTCAGTTTTCAACTCAACATTCCTTTGTTGCATCTTGTTGTATTCTTCAATCAAAAGGTTATACTTCTCCATTAGGCTTTTCTTTTCAACCTCCTCCCTTTCAGCAGTCTTTTGGGCCAATTTGGCCACATTCATAGTTAAACTAGTGGCCTCGGTGGTTGAGGTCTCTGAAGCTCTCTTTATTATTAATCCCCCTCTAAAATTTGGATTAATGTTTGTAATACTTGGCTTTCTCCCTTGTGGGGCCAATGCCCAAATTGCCAAGGTTTCATACTTTTCACTGAAAGCAGAATCTTGAAGTGTTGCCTTGACTTCTTCTTCAGATTCTTGCAAGGGATGCTTGGACTTCATAATAGCATTAAAGGCCACTACATCTGCAATGTCTCATTCAAGCAGAATCAATACACCAGCCTAACTCACCAATTTTTTTCCTTCCTCAGGAGTGATGTTCTTAAATTCTTCCATTAATTCAACTTTCACTTCCTCATCATTCTCTTGGTCTAACCTATTAGGTCTTAGTTCTCTTCTCTCCATATGTTTATTTTGATATTCTTCAAACTTCATCCTCCATACCAATTGCAAGAATACAAGAGTCTTTACAAATGCATTGTCGTCTAGAAACTCCTTACATGATTCCATTTTTGCATCTTGTACACTTTTTCCTTTCATATCTAAATCAGATAAAACCAATTGAGCTGGCCTAGAATGAGAAGGCATACCAACCTGCATGTCCTAATCAGTAACAATAATTTCATCCATCAAACTCTCCTATGGTTGATCAGTTATTTTCCTTTTAGGGCCTGCCTCAGATGGTGGTGATGGGGGACTATCTTTTGGTGACGACTCTAAATCAATGATCTTAATTTCCCCAAGCACTTTGAATTTTGGACCTGGTTGTGAAGGAAACTTCATAATTTGCTTCCCCTTTCTGTCCACTTCTTCCTTATCACTGCTGCTATCCTTTTTTCTCTTGTAAATGGGCCACTTTTCTGTAGGTTGGTATGCTGGCCTTGTTTCAAATGGTCTGACACCTTATTCTTGTACACCCAGAATCAACTCTAAGTTTACTTTTTTGGTTCTCAAAGTGCCCATAATCTCTTTGAATTTCTCCATCAGAAAATAAATTTTCTTATGGTGGGAACTAAACTCCAACAGTGGATCATATTTCGGATCCATTTTGTGCACAATATCTAATAGCTTATCATAAGTTATCCATTTATCCTTGTTCAACTCTTGCTTATTTAGGTTGAACTCATTTATGATTTGATACTCAGGAAAGTTGAACTCATGCACAAACTTGCCAGCCTTTATTCTTTGTCTAAAAAGGGTAAAAAAACCCTCAGGATCATGTTTCTGCTTTGGACCACATCTCAAATGATAATCGTCAAAGAATTTCTCAAAGTGCACCCAGCCTCGTTTTGAAAAAGAAAAACTAGATACCACTGTATAATCAGGGAAAAATGTTCCCTTACCCCTCCCTGTGAGGTTGTCCTCATGGATGCAACTTTTCTGCCACATAACTTTTGCAAACCCCACTCTTGGTGGCACATTGTATGGCAATATATGAGGGGCTCCTTGAAAACCATATACCCTCAAAATAGTGTTGACTGGGTATGGGATAATGTCACCCCAGTTATGGCTAACTTTTAATTCTGGCTTCCTCCCCTTTGGCCTGAGGAAATCATGTAATTCCTCAAGAATCCTAGGTACATTCACCATGAATCTAGCCCTCAATCTGGAAGCAAAAAAATTATCAAATTGTACATAACTAGTGCTTTCCTTATTACAAGATAAACCTACAACCCATATCTATATTGGAAATCTTTCTCCATCAACCGATTGCCTTAATTTCATCTTCTCAGAGAAGTCAGCATTCTTGAATAAAAACATATGCATCAGCATAGAATACCAAAAGAATTGAGTTTCGGTATCATTTTTCTATAGCTTTCACAACCCCTCATGTATCCTCTCAGCCAAGAAAGAAGCAAAGTCATATGTGACAGAGAAGTTAGGGTGTTGTATTTGCACCCCCATGAACATGTATGCAATGGGCATCACCGCACCAGGACTAAAACCCAAAATCTGACACAATGAATAAAAAGTGGCCAGGAAATGATTTGCAAAACAATTTAATCTGAAAGGTTCCTAGTCACTAGGTCTGATATGTAATCTTGAACCTCCTAGCCTAGCCAGATGAGGTGGAAGCAATTTAGCTTTGAAAAGAGACTTCAACTTTACATATTCCTGCTTCATTTCCTCAAGGTTGATAGGCACCAAGTCCTCACTCGGTTCACTCAAGTCAAAAATCTATTGAATATCATCTATGTTAATGCTTAACAAAACCTTTCCATCACTATACCTAATTACCCATGTGACAAGGTCATATCTTGCAACTACTGCCCTAAGCAGGTCTACATTAGGGAAAACATTCGGTACCACCAACTTCCCCATATCATACATCCATCTATATGAAAAAGGTTGAGGCAAATTCCTTTATCCATACCACAATATGAACATTTCCAAACCCATGAGAGGAACCCTAGCATCGGCTATGTTGGAACAATTGTATATTAACGCCTCCCCTAGGATTTTCCCTCGCATCAGAACCAATCCCTTCTTTCTATCATTTGTTGACAAGGGAAATTGATCCATGAAATCATGATACATGTTTCTTTTTGAATAGTCAATTTGGCCAGAATGTTGCTTGGGTGGTGCCATCTTGGAAAAACTAGGGTTTCTTATAACTTCACACTTCAAATAGCTAGGAGTAACTAGAGATATGAAATTATAGAACAAAATATTGCAATTCCTCACAATTTAAATAAACTATAGCCCTAAAACATTTATCAACAAGCCCTATGATAATTACAACAAATATTTTCCTTAATTCAAACATAGAGTGACCGGGAAACACAAAAATTAACTCATGACTCTTTTCACAGAAATCCCAAATTTTGACTGTCAGGGTTCGCAACCTTTCTCTCGGCTCTAAAACTGCTTCACAAAATACTTGAATGCTTTGTGACACACATAAAGTAGGAGAATTGATTTTATTTTGATCAAATTGTGCCAGTAAATGTCTCATCTACCATTAAAGCTCACTTGCGTGCTGCACGAATGACTCCAACCATATTTGATGCAGATTTAAATTCAAGCCGTCGATCCTTCATTTTGATCAAATCATCGACGGCTACCTTCAAAACAAACTAACACAATCACCAACATGGCCATAAGGGGCCCACCATATCATATGCTACGAAGGAAGTCCACATGGTGGTTTCCCATGATATCACAATCGGTAAAAATCCTGCAACTTCAGATCACGCGATGGCGGGAAACCGTAGATCTTGAGCATCAATGATCTCGTTCCTTCAACACAGTCATTGCCCCTATCATTAACCCTCAAGCAACTTTTCCATCAAGATTATAACACATCCGTTGATTTGAATCATTTGCATCTTAAGAGCACTTTAGTAACCCGCCTTTTAATGTATTTAAGGCCGGATTAATGTTCCACAATATTTCCTTTATTCTTTCGGCTTCATCAGATGAGACACGTGGCGACTGCCTGTGATATCGCGATTGAACAAAGCACTATGGTGGGGCCATCACAGGATGGCGGGGAATGACTGAGATGAAACATTAGTTGATTAGTGGTCGTGCAATTTCATCTCCCATAAGGACATGTGGTGCCCGCCTGCGATATCTCAATCGGTAAAAATCCTGCAACTTCCAATCACGCAATGGCGGGCAACCGTTGATATCCGAAGGAAATTTGATCAATGATAACATGAATTCAATCCCTTCTGCAAAATAAAACATTCATTAAAAAGGATGAGGGGTCATCACTAGGCCAACAATAAACAATGACATAAGTTTTTTTTAAAAGATGAAACACGGGGCCAATCAAGACTTAGGAAATAAAACCCTACGGAGGAAATAAAGTATTAAAATCAAAGGGTCTCAGCCTAGACGAACCGATATGACATAAGTTGTTTTAAAACCCCATCAAAAGTAACAGTGAAATAGTGTTGAAAAATGAGGTGTTTTCTTAGCTTAATACTCTGTAAAATTTAATATTGCTGATCTAAGTAAGCTCTTTCTTTGTTACATATATTCTTTGTGGGCGATTATCTTGATTAATTCATTTTACTATTGTAGAATGTAGAGAGAAGTTGATAGAAGAACTAGATAGGATATTAGAAAGATCACACAAGATGTACCGTGGAGAAACCCTTTCAGGAAAAAACTCCACCAAGAGTTATTCTATTATTCAATCTCTGAATTACAATAGCTCCAATTCTTGCTTGAGAATGCTTCTTCTGTCTTCACCAATCTTCTTCACAACCTGCAATAAAAACTCTCACAAATCTATTCAACTTGCTTGAGATAAATAGGCTTTAATCAGCTTTGTAAAATCAACATGAGTTACAATTAAAATGCACAAGCCCTATCCCTAAAAGGTATGCCATATCTCATGCAAATAGGGTTATCTCATGAAGAACAATGCTAAGACTTGTGCTTCATCCATTTGGGCATCCCAAACTAAAGCTACAACTCAACCTTCATTTTGTTGATAATTCCAAAGCTCTTCCTCAAAGTTGGCACCCATCAAAGGTCCTACTTAACTGAGTCATCAAAAATATCTTATCATGCATTAGAGGTAAATCCAATAAATCATCTTGGATGCCCAAGTTGGCTCCAAGTGCTTTATAGTTAACTGAAACATTTTCTCAACACCATTCCCAAAGAATGGTCATCCCTTGTTAACTGGAGGTAATCCTTGTTATCTGTCACACAACTCACTTTTATTTAGCCATGCATTACAAGTTAACTGAAGCTAACTACATGCAACTCAAAATAACCAACATGCATGCAACATGCACTTGCATGCAACTGAAGATAACTGAACTGGACTGAACTAAACTGATTTTGAACTGAACTGAATTGAACTGATTTGAACTTAACTTAACTGAACTTAACTGAACTTCAAGCATGCAAACATCAAATCCTAACTCCTAGGATCTTTACATGCATTCAGAAGTGTTAAATGTTACTCTGTATAGTTAATTGAACACAAGGTGAGTTTCACCTTACCATGTGAGTGTCCTATGTGTCCCTATTATTTAGGAACTCACTATGGACACCCTCACATGCTTCTTACATTTAGAATTAATTACAAATGTCAATAATCATGACTATTTCATGAAATATTAATCTCATCCTAATCTTAGTGTTATTGAACACATTCCAAGAATCTAGGAGATACATGAAATAATTAATGTTTAGGATTTGCAATTGATTGGAAACCTATTTCCAACATTCTCCCACTTGACATTATACATTTCAATTATTCTAAACAAGGAATAATAAAACAAGTACAAGACTCAAGGCCAATGGCCTTCTTGCACCAACTAATCAAACCATGCTAACTTCAAATGCAACCTGCATAATCATGAAGCTTCCAAGCAAATGATTAAAACCAAGAGAACTTATCTGTATGGTTTCATAAGATAATTTGTAACATTAATTAAAGTGTTAACTTTTTCAATTAATACCTTCCCATTATCAACCAAACCATTACCTTTCCCAAGCCTCTGTAACCAAACCACCTCTTTAGAGGCATGCTAAACCACCAAGTGTGTTGAATTCACATTCAACCAAGGTGTAGAGTGTTGAAATTTTTTTCTTACAAGTAACCATTCCAACAAATGCTTCTTACCACAAGAGAATTCCAGCCTCACCTATTTCTCCATGAGGACCTGTAACCAACCAATCCATGCCAAACTCCAAATGCAACACAACACTTTCATGAAGTAATCAAGCAAATGATTAATGTACCCAAAACTTAAGAGAACTACACAAGATCATTTTCAAAGCTCCAATCATGAATCGGGAACATAAACATGACATCCATGATCTAACCATCTCCTCTTAGGAGATCACATGCATCATAACATACTTATACATCCTAGTCTCAAGAGAACCATGTAATATGCCAAACTCTAAATGCATATCAAGAGTAAACCATGGAATCCATAACAAATATACTCTAAACCAAGAAACCATATCTCTAATCACATGGAGATAACCTTACCGATGATGCATCCAAGTCACTGCCAACAACTCCCACTGAACCATGGTACTCAGATACTTTTGGCATCATGACTACCATCCTCTCTACGAAGATTACTCTAAAACATGAAGCAAAGAGTTATCACAAACAATATTAGCTGAAATAACGAATGCATCATTACTATTATCCAAGGACTCCTCTGTAGAAGAATCAAAACTCTCTTTCTTGTTCTTACAATCCTTCTTCACATGTCCTAGTTTCCCATAGTTCCAACACTTTACCTTACCGTTCTTCGACTTACCCTTCCCTTCCTTGTTTCCCTTAGGCTCCTTTTTCTTAGGCCTAACTTTTACAAACAAGGCATCTTGGATTTCCTCCTTAGAATTCCTCCTCATCTCCTCTGATAGGAGAGTAGGAATAATGTTGTCCATCTTTGGATTTGCACCATTTCCACTAATTGCAACAATTAGATTTTCCCAAGAATTTGGTAAAGAACAAAGCAATAAAATGCACTTATCCTCATCCTCAAGCTTTACATCTATAGATGCTAACTAACTGAGAATTAAATTGAAAGCATTTAAATGTTGTGAAAAAAATTCACCATCTTTCATTTTCAATGAATACAACTGCCTTTTTAGATACAACTTATTGGTGAGACTCTTAGTTTGATAAATATCCCCCCATTCTTTTCCATAATTTATATGCACTAGTTTCCATTGAAACATTTAAAAGAATAGCATCAGCAAGACATAACCTTATTGTTCCTCTTGCCTTCTTATCTAACTTAGCCCAATCTTCATCTGAAATAGTTGCAGGTGTCTTTGTCTCATTATTAACCGATAACCACTGATCTCTTTCTTCAAGAAGATCTTCCATTTTTAATTTCCACATTTCATAGTTAGAACCATTAAACCTTTCAATCTCTAACCTTAAATTGATTGTAACAAAACTTAATTCCAAAATCAGCAAATAACAAAAATAATAAGAGCTCCCACTAAGCCAATAAATCCTTCAAACTTTAAGAGAAAGGCGTCCCAATACTCTACCCAACCTCAGCTCTGATACCGAATGCTAAAAAATGAGGTGTTTTCTTAGCTTAATACTCTGTAAAATTTAATATTGCTGATCTAAGTAAGCTCTTTCTTTGTTACATATATTCTGTGTGGGTGATTATCTTGATTAATTCATTTTACTGTTGTAGAATGTAGAGAGAAGTTGATTGAAGAACTAGACAAGATATTAGAAAGATCACACAAGATGTACTATGGAGAAACCCTTTCGGGAAAAAACTCCACCAAGAATTATTCTATTATTCAATCTCTGAATTACAATAGCTCCAATTCTTGCTTGAGAATGCTTCTTCTATCTTCACCAGTCTTCTTCACAGCCTGCAATAAAAACTCTCACAACTCTATTCAACTTGCTTGAGATAAATAGGCTTTAATCAGCTTTGTAAACTCAACATGAGTTACAATTACAATGCACAAGCCATATCCCTAAAAGGTATGCCATATCTCATGCAAATAGGGTTATCTCATGAAGAACAATGCTAAAACATGTGCTTCATCCATTTGGGCATCCCAAACTGAAGCTACAACTCAACCTTCATTCTGTTGATAATTCCAAAGCTCTTCCTCAAATTTGGCACCCATCAAAGGTCCTACTTAACTGAGTCATCAAAAATATCTTATCAGGCATTAGAGGTAAATCCAATAAAGCAGCTTGGACGCCCAAGTTGGCTCCAAGTGCTTTATAGTTAACTGAAACATTTTCTCAACACCAGTCCCAAAGAATGGTCATCCCTTGTTAATTGGAGGTAGTCCCTATTATCTGTCATACTACTCAATGTTATTTAGCCATGCATTAAAAGTTAACTTAAGCTAACTACATGCAACTCAAAATAACCAACATGCATGCAACTGAAGATAACTAAATTAAACTAAACTAGACTAAACTAAATTGATTCTGAACTGAACTGAACTGAACTAAACTGAACTAAACTGATCTGAACTAAACTTAACTGAACTTAACTGAACTTCAAGCATGCAAACATCAAATCCTAACTCCTAGGATCTTTACATACATTCAGAAGTGTTAACTATTACTCTGTATAGTTATCTAAACACAAGGTGAGTTTCACCTTACCATGTGAGTGTCCCATGTGTCCCTATTATTTAGGAACTCACTATGGACACCCTCACATGCTTCTTACATTTATAATTAATTACAAATGTCCATAATCATGACTATTTCATCAAATATTAATCTCATCCTAATCTTAGTGTTATTGAACACATTCCAAGAATCTAGGAGATACATGAAATAATTAATGTTTAGGATTTGCAATTGAATGGCAACCTATTTCCAACAAATAGAACCCAGCTAAAGCGTGAAATAAACATTAGGGTTTTACATGAAGACAAAGCTAAAACTCCAACCCTTAGAAAACTCGAACACCATTAAGGACCAAAGACATAAGGCAAGGCATGAGTGAAAAACAAGGAGAAAAATACTAAAGTTCCATGAGTGGCTCCAGTTGGGGATGTTCATTCCACTGGAATGAAGCGATGATCCAGAATCTTAGGTAGAGCAGACCAAGATGTAGAGATGACCAAAAAGGGACTGTTTGGACAAAACAACCCCAACTATGTACAAAATATATACAAAATATACAAACCTAAACTAATGTTCATGGAAAAGAATACTTCAAGTGAAGTATAACTTCAAGAACTATCCATGAACTAGTAGTTCCAAAAGATGTCTTGTCATATCTTGGAGGAAGTACGAATCTTCACCCCACTTACCATTAATAAAAAATGGACCCAACCAGATTGCATCAAATTTCCCATGTTTCCCTTTATCTTCCAGTCTAGAATTCCACATTAAAACCAAATCTCCATCTTTGAAACTCCTTTTAGTTGCCCTCTTTTCATAAAAATTCTTTACTTGCAACTACAACTTTGCATTTCTCTTTTGGGCTTCCCTCCTAGTTTCATCTAATTCTATAAGAGCTTCCACTCTTAATTGCATCTCATCATCAATTTCATTATCATACGTCAGGAAAAACTTATACATTTCCATTAAGTTATTTTGGGGCAACCTGGAATTTATCCCATAAACCAAGTCAAATGGGGCACAACCTATTGCCTTCTTCACAATTACCCTATTTTCCCAGACTGCTAATCTCAGCTTAGAATCCCAAGCCCTTTTATTCTGATCTAGGATTCTTTTAATAATCTTCATCAAGCTTTTATTGCTTGACTCTGCTTATCCATTTCCCTGTGGGTGGTATGGTGATGAATAAGAAATTTGGATGCCATGCTTCTCACAAAACTCTATGTATTTCATAGATCTAAAACACATTGCATTATCTGACATAATCCTTTCTGGACATCCAAATCTAGTCAATATGTTGCTCATCAGATCCCTTAATGTGTTTACAACCTATGCACCAATATCATAAACAACATTAACAATAACAGATAATCTCATTTAATAGCTCAACATAATAGGATAATATCGAATAGAATTGGCTATTCATTGACATTATCAGCTATTTGGAGCATGAGATAACTACAACACAATCCCAAGATAAAATAGGTCATTGATTTGCAATTTTTAGCAAGCTCTAGGTAAAGATGAACAAATATTGAATCATACAACTTAGATTAGTGCCATATATCCATTGTGGGAGTCAAATTCATAAGTATTCAAGGGTTTATGAAAGATTTAACACATAACATATACAATCACTGATAACATTGCATTGCAATCTCATCAATATGTATTCTAACCCAATACTACTTATCAAATCCTTATATAGAACATATCCTCCTATAATCCCATTTAAGCATTTTAATTAATTGCCCTTGTCAACAAATGATAGGAAGAAGGGATTGGTTTTGATGCAAGGAAACACCCTAGGGGAGGGACTAGTGTATAATTTCTCCAACATATCCTGATGGAACACTGGATCTTTGGTCATGCTTGGGAAACCTTTCACCAAAAGATGCCATGAATTCACCTTACCCAAAGTATGGTTTAGGACCTCCATGCATACAAACACAAGGATTGTCATTTATCATCTTGCAGTAGTGGCACCTAAGATGATGGTAATACCCCTCCCTTGGACATTGCTCTCTTCTTACAATTGGATACATCAGTCCTCCTTTTGATTTCTCAAAAATATATGAAATTATTTCTAAGCATTGCCTTATTGGGTCAATGAGATCACCAAAATTCTAGGACTTGTCAAATGAAGGTATATTATTGACACCTATCCCTTTTCTATTCACTTGTTAGGACTTAGTAATGACTATCCAAAGAGAAAATGAGATAGTGGCAACAACCATTTATATTATTTATCTCACTGCAACCCATTTCATGGCTATAGTCATGCAGTCACCCAGTGTAGATTTATTTTTTCAAATTCATAGATAACATGAAGACAAACCTGCAACCTTTAATGGTACTACTATTATTCATGACTATGCTCTGTTCCCTTGAAGCACCATGATTTATGATGGATTTTATATTGAATATCTTCATTAAAACACCCATGTGCAAGTATATGCCTTCACTATTATAGCCTATTGCTGGAATGGATGATCAATGGTATGAAAAGGTAAAAGTACAACTGTGATTTTCTTCCTTCACTACTTGTTGCTGATTGTTGATTGTTGTTCATATGCACCTGTACCATTGTAATGCTTGATGTCCTACATGAACCTGCATGGCTATCTTGTAGCATAACCTCATAGTTGTTGTTCATATACACTTGTACTATGGACTTGGCTTCCAAAATGAGACCTCTCTTGAATCATAACTACTTAATTGTCATTTGTAACTTTTTGTTTCTTGTATGCAATCATGATCCATGTTGGATCAATCATGATGACTAAAACCCCTACATGAAAGGTTATGAGCATAGCAATTGTATCTTGATCACATGATATGAGGGTTCCATTGCTGTCATAAACCTCTTGTAATGACATGTTTTCAATAGGCATATTATATGTGTCAACTAGAGTTGATGTTTCTTGAATGTCTTTTCCTTTTATGCCTTTCCTTTAAAACTCATGCATTGAATGTTATTTGGCAACTTGTTTGCCTAATGTTCGATTGTGAAGGCCTTGAATAGAGCCTTGTGCAACTTTAGATTTATTTTTTTGTTGTTGGACATCCTTCATGAGACCATTGTAGCATGTATTGTTGGTTGTCCTTATCAATGACAATGACCTTTACCAATTGCATTCACTTTCACCAATACACCCATGAATGAATAATATCAATCCCCTTTGCCTCTTGTAGCTCTTGCAAAGGTGTTGTCCTTGTACTCGTATCATGACCTTGATTCAACCATTGCTCTTCTTTTGTTATGTGTAATAAATACACATAGTCTCCTCATTTTATCTTTATTGGACAACCACCTGTCACATATGTGGGTAACCTAACAACTCTCCTTCCTATGTGATGTGTGACTATCCAATAGGGTTATGGTGAGAGGGGCTTGACAAAAACTTGAAATGATTCTTCATTGTTTAAAAGATGCATAATTGAACTTGATGCATCTATGAAGTCACTTCCTTTATAAACAGATCATGGATCTTCTTAAGAAGATTGAAGGACATATCAACACAGTATGTTGCATCTTTTGAATCTGTCTTTTCTTGTCCTATCTTATGTTCCTTTCCTATCATGTCTTATGTTACTAGTCTTTTATGGTATTGGGAAAATCCTAAGGTTGGGGTTTTGTCTTTGACTAAATCCCTCTATCTCTCTCCCCTCTACCCATAACCCTAAACCCTAAACACTTAACCCTTAAACTCCAAACCCTTAAACCCTCTACCCTCTACCCTCTCTCTCTCTCAAGTCTCTCCCTCCTACCTCCTCTCCCTCTCTTAGGTCTTTATCTATCTCTCAGTCACTCCCTCTATGTATCTCCTCTACCCTTAAACCCTAAACCCTAAACCATTAACCCCTTAAACCCTTAACCCTCTAAACCCTAACCCTCTAAATCTCTCTCCCCCTCCCTCCCTCTCTCTCTATCAAGTCTTCCTAGCACCACTCCCTCTCTTAGGTCACACTCTCTCTCTCACTTAGTCACTCTATCTCAGGTCTAAAATTTTGAGGAATTTTCTCTCTGCCACTTGACCTAGGTCTCCATTTTGAAACCCTTGTCCCCATGAATTAATAGGGTTTTATTCCCTAGAGCACAAAAATGTTATAATTTGAGGTTGACCTGCTTGGTTAGTCATTGACCCCTTAAGTCACCTCTTGAGCCATTCGGCATGTCAGTTCACCGACCCCATTAGCCCAAAGAACTATTTATCGTTTTCCCACCACATTATGTCTTCTCTTAAAGTTGAGTTTTAATTTTAATTTGGTGATGTAAGCCTAAGCCATTAACCCTAGTGGTCATGTTACTGACGGCTTAGCCAAATCCTTTCATTAAATACTAACCATGTAATGTGTAGGTTTTTCAGATTCGAAGATATGGGAGAAGATCTTGATCGTAGCCCGCCAACTCACAGACCTAATGTGTCACCCTATTATTTGGCACGAGGTCAACAAAAGGAAAATGTGTGTCATGTATGGAATGTAGGGCCCAATCTCCACTATTGAGCTCATAACTTGTGGTTTTAGATCGACAACCAAGATCAAAATCTAATGGAAAACTCTGCTATTCCCCACTAGCTCGTAGGAGGAAGATGAAGGTTGGTTAAAAGCTGTGAGGTCGACGAGATTGCGATGTGTAGCTCCAGCCATTTAGTTTGCAAAGTGCATAGGACCTGTCGACATGGTAGTTGGTTTCTAAGATGGATTAATGTTATTGGTCATGAGGAAGGTCAACGATGCTTCATCGGATGTCAAACCAAGTTAGCTTGAGATAAACCGTTTGATCTACCAACTCTTCAGGAGATCAGTAGGTAATATTCAAAGTTGGAAAAGAACACATGGTGGTTGTTTTATTGTACAACTGGTGAAGCATTAATGAATTATTCCTTGCTTGTGTAGTCACGTTGATCTCAATCTCTGTGAAGATGTTGTTGTTTGCAATCATGAAGGGTGATCTACGGATTCTCATGCAGTTCAAGTTAAATGGTGACAGTACATATGCCACCAAATTTCCATGTTTGCACATGCATTTTTACTAAGAATTGATGAAGGTTTCCATTACCTTGCACAATAAATACAAAAGGAATTAACTGCTAATTGTGTCATTCTTGTAGCAGTTAGAGCACTTTCTAGGCTGAGTCTAATCAAGTTTGAGTGCTTGTCTGACAAGAGAAAATGAGTAAGTCAGTAAGGAGGTCTATTCGTTTGAGCTCACAAAAGTTTGGTCCTGCTATTCAGGAAGGTGCTTTGGTTGACAAGCCCAGGCTTGTGCCCACTAGATGCAGTAGAAGGTTGCAATTCCAGGACGTTTGCTGCTCAACTGGTAGATGAAAAAGGCAAGCAGTCGGTGTGCTCTATTACTAGTGTCGATAGGAAAATAAGGTATGGGCATGGCTCCTTTGGATGCCAACACTCGCCCATTGACCTTATGAGCAACACTTCTGATGGTGTAACTGAGACCGACTCCAAATACTGTTGGTATTTAGCTCACTTCAATCACGGTTTGCCCTCTGATGAGGAAGTGATATATGTGGTTCCAATGGCAATTAAAACCCTAAGCAGACGGACTAGAACCATATTGGGAAAGGACAAGAAAGAAGAGGAGACTGAGGTTTCCTCTCCTCCTCTAGCAACAACTAGAAGCGGGCATGTATACTAGGGTTTGAGTGTTGGTAAGGGCAGGGTGGCAGGTAAATAAGAAGTTGTTGTGTGGGATGTAAAATTTTGTGTTGATGATGTTGTTGTTGGTGGTGTTGGTTTTGTGTGTGTGACACATTTTGATGTCGATTTTGTGCCTTCATGGAAATTTGGTTTCCTGGTTTTTTTTGCGTGGATAGCGACAAAGGGGATTTTGATGACAATTTGTGTTCCCTTTTTTGATGGTAGTTACAACTTTAGCTTTCCCCAGTTGCACTATGTTTTGCAGATTCAACATGTGGGAAGTTTTTAAATGAAAGTTAAATGCAATGGAGATTTTGTTCAAATGAAAATTTGTGGTGAAATTACATTTGAGCCTGAAGCTTATTACTTCCTTGTCATAATAAAAGGGAATTCAAGGCTCATTTGTAGGGAGAGAACTGATGAAAGCTCTAGCTAGTTTTGAGTTGAATATATAGGTAGAAAGATAGGAATAGAATAGATAGTTTGCTTTGAGTTTTGGATGAATATATGCAAATTATCTTAAATTGTATGTAGCTATGACTTATACGCATGAATAAACGTATAATTCTAATATATTTTCTCTCCTTATGTGGATTTGAGTGAATTTTGAATGAAATGTTAATGATGTTTTCATTCTTCTTTTCAAAATTTGTTCAATTGTGTGTCTATGTTTTTTCTTTGATTCAAGAAAATCAATTCAATGCTTAAATGGAGTCATAAGTTTACAATTATTTACAAAGGATTTGATAAGTTATATTAGAGAATTGAGCTCCATAATGGAAGGTATTATATGAGTAGTCCATTCTATTAAATTCTTGGGTAATTTTTGCTAACAGTAAATGGGTAACTAAATATTTAATTGAGGAAGAATAAAAGAATAACATGTAAATGGGTAACTCACTCACTCCCTCTATCTCTCTCCCCTTAACCCTAAACCCTAAACCCTAAACCCTTAAACCCTCTACCCTCTACCCTTAACCCTCCCTTCCTTTATCTCTCTCTCTCTCAAGTCTCTCCCTCCTAGCACCACTCCCTATTTGAGGTCTCTCTCTCACTCACTCCTCTCCTCTCTTCCCTCCAACCCTTCTCTACTCCTATCTCTCTCCCTCCCTCCCTCTCTCTCTCTCCCCTCTTCTCCCCTCCCTTAACCCCTCCACTTCCCTCTACCCTCCTCTCCTCCCTCCCTCTCTCTCTCCACTCTCTCCTCTCTTCCTCCTACCCTCATATACCCCTCCAACTCCATCCCCTAACCCTCCCTCCTCTTCCTCTCTCTCTCTCTCTCCTCTCTCCCTCCCTACCCCCTCCCCTCTCTCTTATCTCTCTCATCCTCTCTCTCATCCCTCTATACCGTTTTGCTTAAACCCTCCACTATCTCTCTGCTCCCTCTCTCTCCATCTTACTCTCCCTCCCCTCTCCTTCCCTCTCTCCTTTGAATCTCTATCTCCCTCTACCACCCATTAAACCCTCTACCCTCTACCCTCTCTCTCTCTCTCTCAAGTCTCTCCCTCCTACCCCTTTCCCTCTCTCAGATCTTTCTCTCTCACTCCCTCTATTCTCTCCCCCTACCCTTAACCCTAAACCCTTAAACTTAAACCCTTAACTCTAACCCTTAAGCTCTAAAACCTTAATATTAGGTGTGTATTAAAACATTATAAAAGTATAAATTTTTGGAGTTCTATTAGGAATTGAATGATAAATGACAATGAATGGGAAAATCTAAGGCACTTTAATATTTTCAACTAAAAAGTTAGAGTTCAATTAGGATTAGTGTTCACTTAGGGTTAGGTTTAGGGTTCAATTAATGTTCAATTTGGGTTAGGATTGAGGATGAGGTTGGGGTTTAATTAAGGTTATGAATTCAATAAGAGTTCAAATAGGGTCAAGGTTAAGGTTAGGGTTGGGGTTAAGGTTCAATTAGGAAAAGAATTAGTGTTAGGGTTAGGATTAGAGTTCAACTGTAGTTCAAAGTTAGGGTTATGGTACAATTAGGACTAGTGTTCAATAAATGTTCAATTAGGGTTAATACTTAATTAAGGTTAGTTTTAAAGTTCAATTAGGATTTGGGTTAGGGTTGGGATTATGAATCAAGTAGGTTTGGGTTAGGGTTTGATTAGAGTTAGGTTTAGGGTTTAGTTAGAGTTAGGGTTAGGGTTAGGGTAGAATTCAATTATGCTTAGTGGTCAATTACAATTAGATTTAGTGTTCAATTAGGGTAAGGGTTAGAGTCCAAATAGGGTTAGGGTTTAACTAGGGTTAGGATTAGAATAGAATAAAGTTTTGTGTTTAATTATGATATCTAGAATTTAGTATAATTTTAGAAAATGAAATGATTTGGACACAAAGAAAAAAAATAGAAAACTTGATTTTATATAGATCTTGTTTCTTAATTTATTCTAAAATTCTAATTAGTAATTTTTTAATTAATTTAAAATGAATATTTAATTTAATTGTATTAGATAATTAGTAAAACTAAATAGATAATAAATATTTTATGGATTTTAAAAATGATAATTTAGTTTAATTTTATTTGTAATGTTAAAAATTAAAATTTTAGATTGAAATAATTAATTTATTTTAAAATATTTATAATTAATGTTGAATTTATAAACTAATATTAAGACATTAATAAATATAACCCTAATAATATGTTATTAGTGTTGAAAAATGAGGTGTTTTCTTAGCTTAATACTCTGTAAAACTTTAATATTGCTGATCTAAGTAAGCTCTTTATTTGTTACATATATTCTTTGTGGGTGATTATCTTGATTAATTCATTTTACTGTTGTAGAATGAAGAGAGAAGTTGATAGAAGAACTAGACATGATATTAGAAAGATCACACAAGATATAACATGGAGAAACCCTTTCGGGAGAAAAATCCAAGAATTATTCTATTATTTAATCTTTGAATTACAATAGCTCCAATTATTGCTTGAGAATGCTTCTTCTATCTTTGTCAATCTTCTTCACACCTGCAATAACTTGCTTGAGATAAATAGGCTTTAATCAACTTTGTAAACTCAACATGAGGTACAATTACAATGCACAAGCCCTATCCCTAAAAGGTATGCCATATCTCATGCAAATAGGGTTATCTCATAAAGAACAATGCTAAAACATGTGCTTCATCCATTTGGGCGTCCCAAACTGAAGCTACAACTCAACCTTCATTCTGTTGATAATTCCAAAGCTCTTCCTCAAAGTTGGCACCCTTAAGTAATCCTACTTAACTAAGCCTTCAAAAATATCTTATCATGCATGAGAGGTAAATCCAAGAAAGAATCTTGGGTGCCCAAGTTGGCTCCAAGTGATTTCTATTTAATTGAAACATTTACTCAACACCATTCATGCAAGAATGGCCACCCCCTATTAACTAGAGGTAGTCCCTGTTATCTGTCATACAACTCAATGTTATTAGCCATGCATTCCAAGTTAACTAAATCTAACTACATGCCACTCAAAATAACCAACATGCATGCAACTGAAGATAACTGAACTAAACTAAACTAATTCTAAATTGAACTGAACTGAACTGAACTGAATTGAACTGAACTAAACTGAACTCAACTCAACTGAACTCAACTGAACTCAACTCAATTGAACTGAACTAATCTAAACTGAACTGAACTAAACTGAACTTCAAACATGTAAACATCAAATCCTAACTCCTAGAATCTTTACATGCATTCAGAAGTGTTAACTGTTATTCTATATAGTTAACTGAACACAAGGTGAGTGTCACCTTACCATGTGTGCACCCACATGTTCCTATTATTTAGGAATAACTACAAATGTCAATTTCATGATTTATTTCATCCAAATAATCAATATCATCCTAATCTTAGTGTTGTTGAACACATTCCAAGAACTTAGGAGATACATGAAATAATTAATGTTTAGGATTTGCAATTAAATGGCATCCTATTTCCAATAATTAGGATTAGGGTTAGTGTTAGTATTAAATTAAGGTTAGAATTATGGTTCAATTGTGTTAGGATTTAATTAGGGTTAGTGCTCATTAAGGGTTAGGGTTTAAATATGATTCAATTAGGGTTAGGGTTCAATTAGGGCTAGGATTTAGATGGGCTTAGGGTTAGGGTTAGAAATAGTGTTTAACTAGTCTTAGAGTTAAAAATAGGGTTCAATTAGGCTTAGGGTTAAAATTACGATTCAATTAGGGTTAGGGTTCAATTAAAGGTATGATTATATTTCAATTAGGGCTATGATTCAATTATGGTTAGGGTTTTGGTAAATTATAATTATCTCACATATATGAGTTTGGGGTTAGAGCTAGGATCTTGATTTAATTAAGCTCAGCCTTAAGGTTAAGGTTAGGGTTTAATTAAGCTCAAGGTTATGGTTAAGGTTAAGGTTGGGGTTTGATTAGGGTTATAATTAGAGTTAAGGTTGTCATGAGAACTATGGTTAGTGTTAATCTAAGGATTATGAATAGCATTAGAATTATGGTTAGGGTTAGAATTATAATTAATATTATAATTAGGGTTAGAATGAGAAGGGTTAGGATTATAATTATAGATATACTTAGGGTTGGGATTAACATTAGGGTTAAGGTTAGGTTAGGTTTACCATTTAATTAGAGTTGAGTTCTAGGATAAAGCTTGGGTTCAATGATAGGGTTAGGGTTGGGGTTAGAGTTAAATTTCAATTACAAATAGGGTTAGGGTTCAATTAGGTTTAAGGTTAAGGTTAGATTAGGGTTATGATTCAATCTCAACAATAATTCTCACTCTAACTCTAACCCTAAACTTAATCGTAAAACTAGCAGTGACACTATTTTTAACCCAAACCCTAACTAGATATATATCTAACCCTAACCTTAATTCTATAACTAAAAGTAATTCTAATCTTGTCTTTCATGTTGTGCTGCAAATGCTACTAGCATATATATATTATTTATTAATATATATAAAATACGCCAAGGGATATCTTTGTCGAGACACCTATTTTATAATAGTACAATAGATGCATCAAAAGGATATCTCTCGACATATTTTATATATATTATTAATAAATAATATATATGCTAGTAAGTATTTAATAAATAAAATAAAATATATATATCAATTTTTTACAATATAATTAATAAAATAATTAAAAAATGAATGAATATTATTTTAAAATTATTATATATATATAAAAAAAAAATCATTAATAATTATTTCATTTTATTTCACAATTATTTTATTAATTGTATTATAAAAACTGATATATTTATTTTATTTTATATATTAAGTATGAAACATTTTTATCCTTTAAAAAATTATTTTATTACATATATTTTAAAACTTGATATATTATTATATTTGTTTTATTATATGTATATATCAATTTTTTTAGTGTATAAGAATTATTTTATCAATCATATTTTAAAAATTGATATTTTTATTTTATTTTATTTATTAAACATACTAAGGAAGTACGCAGTAGCTAATTAATGAAATTTACATTAACTGACATTGACAACTATTAACAAAAGTGCAGAAGGCATAAGCCGTGCGGATGCCCATGCCTTTTTTTAGGTTGGGTAGCCATTGCCCCACCATACTACTCGTTGGCAAGGAGATCCACGTGGTGCCTGCCTATGATATCGCAATCAATAAAGAACTCACAAATTTTGATCACACAATGGCGGGCAACCGTGGATCTCAATCATCGACAATCATGTTCATTCAACATAGTTGTCAACCTTGTTATTAACCATCGAGCACCTTCCTACTGAGATTATAACATCTATGTTGATTTAAAACACGTGCATCTTATAACTGCTTTAGTAACCCGTGACATAATGTATTAAAGATGCATCAAAGTATTTATCATTCCTTCAACTTCATCAAATGAGACATGTGGCACTCGCCCGTGATATCGCAATCAATAAAGACCTCACAACTTTTGATCATGCGATGGTAGGCAACTGTGGATCTCAACCATCGGCAATCCTATTCGTTCAACACAGTCACCAACCTTGTTATTAACCATCGAGCACCTTTCTACCGAGATTATAACATCTTCGTTGATTTAAAACACGTGCATCTTATAACTTCTTTAGTAACCTGCAACATAATGTATTAAAGATGCATCAAAGTATTTATCATTCCTTCGACTTCACCAGATGAGACACGTGGCACTCGCCTGTGATATTGCAATCAATAAAGACCTCGCAACTTTTGATCACACGATGGCAGGAAACCGTGGATCTCAACCATCGGAAATCCTGTTCGTTCAACACAGTCGCCAACCTTGTTATTAACCATTGAGCACCTTTCTACAGGGATTATAACATCTTCATTGATTTAAAACACGTGCATCTTATAACTGCTTTAGTAACCTATGACATAATGTATTAAAGATGCATCAAAGTATTTATCATTCCTTTGGCTTCACCGAATGAGACACATGGCGCTCGCTCGTGATATCGCGATCAACAAATATAGTGTGGTGGGGTCATTGCGGGATGGTGGGGAATGACTGAGATCACACGACGATTGATCTATGGCCATGTGAACTTGTCCCTCTCCAAATAAAAACATTTATTAGGGGAGAGGGTGCACTCAATTGTGATGATAATACCCAATCTTACCGCATATTTATACTATATATTGTAAATAAATAGTCCAAATGTAAATAAAGAAAAAACCAAATGTTGATAACAGATGGACCCATACTTGAACACATGAGAACCTCTAAATGTTATATGAAAAAAACATAAATGCATTCATGAAGAAGTGAAATAAGTATTTTTTTGTTTCAAATAAAATATCACAACTCTCCACTATAAGTATATCATTTAAAAAATAAAATGCTCATTTAATAAAATAAGACACTCATTTAAACAAGTATTGTTATCATAGTGAAAAAATATTGTTCTTATGTGTACAACAATTGGGGTAGCAATGTACAAGCATTGGATAAGTTTATATTAATAGTTTGTCCTATCACAAATATAAAAGGTGAGCACAATAAATAACATGTATTTTCCCATTAAATGTGAAGGATTTTCAAAAAGTTTTAGTGTTCAACTATTGGTCCATTTTTGTTCAATAGAAGTTGTATTTTAAATCATTATGTGTTGTTTTTATAACAACAAATAGATTTTTTGTGTTCAACTATTAGTCCATATGTGTTGAATATAAAAGGTAGAGATATCAAAGATTTATGGTTATCAATAAGTATTTGGTCCACTTAGGTTGTATATTAATTTTAATTTAAATAAAAATATTATACTCTACAAGCAACAAATGATATTTTTTTGGTTCAACTATTGGGGGTTCCATGATTAAGTTTTGGTTGAACCTTTAAAAAGTCAAATTTTATACACTTCTCAAAAGATCTGCCGATGTGGCGAGTTGCATGATGAGTTGCGCCTCCAAACCTTAGTTATAGATAAATAAGAGACTAGTCTACATTTTTTTTAAAAATGAAGGTTCTACGATATTCCAATCAATTGATACATGCTAAGAAAGTTATCCTACACGACTACTAGGCCCTCTCCCCTAAAGGAATAAGGGGACATCACTAGGTCGATGACAAACAATGACATAATTTTTTTTAACAAGGGAACATGGGACCAACAAAAGACTTAGGAAAAATAAAGTCAGGCGAAGGAAATAAAACAATAAAACAAAAGGGGGCTCAGCCTAGACGAAGTGATGGGGCTTAAATCATTTTAAAGCCTTCCCAAAAAGTAGTGGCCAAATAGATCCCATCCAACTAGGGTTTTACATGAAGACGAAGGTAAAACCCCAACCTTAGGATTTTCCCAAACACCATAGATGACCAGAGACACAAGGCAGGATAAAATAGAACACAAAGAACAAACTTTGAAGTTCCATCACTACCC